>JAMAHF010000006.1:0-600000 GCA_023627405.1 Penicillium sp. S1316
GGAGCTCCAACTGGGCCATCTCAGGCTCACTCTGCCGCGCGGTCGCATGTACCGCTTTGTCTGGGGTCATCCAATCCACGGCGACAGACAAAGCGCATTACCAAGACGCGCATAATAATTCTATTTCAAGTTGTCAGTAGAATTCCTGCGGATGTGCTGGGTGTTTGTTCCCGTCAGGGCCGAGAAGTGGCACATTAATGTCGTGAGTACAATAACTTTGGGTTTGGAAGAACGGCGGTGATATAATACGATGTACATATGTATTAAGCATACACTCCTTGTTAACGCCACCGGAGATAGTAACTCGGCTTATGAGTTTCCGAGCCACGGCTGCCTTGCGTTGCTGGCACAGCCTAAGCCACTATTATTTGTCCTTAGCTTCGGTATCTACATGAAGTCCGTTGAGAGCCCTAATCGGGGACCGCGGCTCCTTCCGTGACGTCGTTTTGAGGGTGATCAACAAGCGCACTGCGGGGCAGATGGGGTGATTGTCGAATAGGAGAGCCGTTACCGAATTAGGATGGGAAACTTAAATGCGCTAAATCCGAAATCTAAGGCCGATGAAAAAAGATATATAAATGGTGCTGAGAAGCACATTTGGGAGGGCAAAGCAACCCATCTTCCCTTAAATTCTACTTACCATGACACCTACCCATAAATCCATCATCCTCGTCACCGGCGGCAACCAGGGTCTCGGTCACGAAGCGCTCAAAGCCCTGGCCCGACGGAAGACATACCATCTCATCGTCGCGGCGCGCTCCCAAGCGAAAGCGGATGAAGCAGTGAGGGTTATCGCAACAGACACAAACTCAGACCTCGCGGACTTCACTCCCGTCGTAATCGACCTCACACAAGACACGACAATCCACGCCGCCGCGACCCTCGTGCAGACGAAATTCGGCCATCTGGACATCTTAATCAACAACGCGGGCATCGCCCGCTCACCCGACGAGAACGCCACGCTCCGCTCGAACCTCCGCGCCGTCTTCGAGACGAACGTCTTCGGCGTCGCAGCCATGAACGAAGCCTTCCTCCCACTTCTCCGCGCCTCTCGCTTCCCGCAGCGCCGCATCGTCACCGTGACCAGCGGGCTGGGCATGTTCGGGATCGCGCTGGCGAAGGAGGCGTCGCCGTATAACGCGTGGAATTACAAGTTCCCCGTGTACCGGGGTAGTAAGGCGGCGTTGAATATGATGGCGCTGGTAGATATGGTTGCGCTGCGCGAGGAGGGGATTGCGGTTGTGCTTGTGGAGCCGGGGTATTGTCGCACGGCGTTTGGGAGGTTCACGGGGGTTAAGGAGCCTGAGGAGGGTGGGGGGGTTATTGCGAGGGCGGCGGTTGAGGGGGAGAATGAGGAGCTGTTCTTGAAGATTGTTGATGATGAGGGGAAGCATGAGGAGTTTGGGTGGTGATTGCCTCTGATGTTGTTGATCTAACGAACAGTTTCCTGAATCAATCTTTCTCTACCTACATAGGCAAATCTTGTTTCTTTTCTTGCCTCTAGAAGCCGCTCCCATCATCATCATACACGAAAATCCTCAATACAGCCTTCGCAACCTCAACTCCATCATGCTCGAGATCTGCCGTCTCGGCCGCGCGATCCGCATGATCCAGATCCGTAATCCCACCACTATCAACCCTCATCTGAATCTGGCGCCGGACCATATCCTCATCGAACGCTAGATGCGCTTGCGTGGTGAACAGCCGATTCGGGATATACAGGCCCTGCACAGCCGTATGGTCGCTGCGCCCCCAGATCGCGATCTCGGCGTCTCCCGGTAGCGACAGATCCTTCGATCCCGCGGTCGCAGCGCTCGGCGGCACGATCACCTGGTCCTGGTGCATCTGGTGCAGATGCACAAAGTCGTCGTGCGTGCGGAAGAGCCGCTGGCCGACGGAGGTAAGCCCGATGCGGCAGTGGCCCAGCTCCCAGTCCTGCGAGGGCGAGGGGGCCACTTCGCCGCCGAGGAGCCGCGCAAGCAGCTGATGCCCAAAGCAGACGCCGAGGAAGCGGAAATCGGATCGGGCAATCCACAGGCGTTTCAGGAGGTCGAGCAGCTGCAGGATCCATTCATTATCGCCGTGTGCGTCGTACACGCTCCCTGTGATCAGGAGGCCGTCGAAGCGCGTGAATTCGTCGACGGTCGGGATCCGCCCGCCTTGTTCGGTGACGACGAAGATTTGGTCGATTTCCACGCCCAGCGGCGGGTGGTGCTCGCGGCCGGCTTTGGAGAAGTGCTCGTACAGGATCTTGCCGAAGGAGCCGCGCTCGGAGTATGTGTCTGGGTGGGGGATGTCGGTCTCGAGGACCATGATGCGCACGATGGGTGCTGAAGGGGTGGGCTGGTACGTTTGATCCATGGTGAAATGAATGTGTGACGCTGATGTTGTGTGGGTAAGTAAAGATGGAGGGGCATCAACTCAGCCTTATGACTGGGAGGAATCGCAGCCTTGACGTCAGCCGAGCAGGAGGGGAGAATGCCGAGAGGAGGCCCGGATCACAGTGCCTGGAAAGTGGGGAACTTTGGCCGATATGGCTCCAGCAGCTGCGACTCTGGACGTCATCATTTCCGCCCTACCCGCACCTTTCCCTCAGCCTGAGCCTATCAAAAGGTACAGTTCTGGAGCAGCGGAAATGAAGAATGCTGCCAAGGGGGTTTATCCCTGGATCTTGGCAGCCATCAGGCTCCAACATTCGAGCGGAACCATGCGTTACCAATAAGTTGATCCTAATAAATACTCTAGTGGATTCTGGTTTTTTTCAGCCTTGCAAGTTGTTGGACATGTCAGGTCGCTATGGAGTATTACCTTATCCAGTCATTGTACACTCCACCATACTGATTCCATGCTTCAGTACCTGGACTCATTCCTCCAAAAACTGTGCTGCTTGATCAACCTTGGATGTGATAATCCGCTGCCATCTCTACAGCGCGTACCAGCACAAAAGCGCGCAGAATGTTAGTTCGGCGTAATCAAAGCAAGAAGGAGAGACTTTTATACAAGACAAAACAGGTGTTGTACGAACCTGAGCCTCACACCAGTCCTTCTGCGTTATAGCGGCTAGAAGCCCGAAAAACCCAGGCATGTAGTACCTATACGAGGTCGGCGTGTACACGATGTGGCCCTGGGGTCCGCCCGGTATATCCGGTGTGTAGACAAAGTTGCACTCGAAGAGCTTGTATTTGGTATTAACGCGTTCGCTAGCAGATCCGTGATCTCGAATCTGTGGTTCGTCGTATTCGCCGCTACGGCCTTGGAGCTGCGTAGACAAGTCCTGTGCCTCCGCATCGAGCGCTGTAGTGGCCTTTTGAAGCCGTGAGATGGCGTCGTCCAATGGCTCGAGATTGAGTGAGCATATCGAATCCGATGTGGGCTCTAGTGGAGGATGATGTCTTGCAGAGTGCTCGATTTCCCGCCTTACGAAGTCAAGATACCCCCCGAGCGCTTCAGCATACGCAGTAGCATTATACGGGATAACGAGGTCTTCCGCCAAGCGCGCCCAGATACGCGCGCTGGCAACATGGTGTCCCCAGGTCGGGTCGCCGTACTTGTCCATCCACTCGACAGGACGCTGGCTTACAGGCACTGTCGCTGTGTGAACTACCAATCTCGGAACTTCCAGCCTCCGTTTGCCGACTGTGGTCTTCACAATGGGTTCGCAATTAATCTAGTTACTGCATTACTCGATCCCACTGCATAGGTGATATCATGCTGGGATACGCCACCGTAACCAAGGATATGTAGTTGGACTCGACTACCGGGCCTGCTCAACGCGTTTCGTCTCCGCCATCTCATCAGACAGAGAGAGAAATTTAAGAAGCGGGGTAAAGAACATTGCAAAAGAACAAGGTAGGGGCCCGCCAGGCACGGCCAAACCCAGACACCACGCTATGTAGACCGATCGCAAGCGAGCGCGTCACAGACCGACAAACAGAACCAATTACGAGCCTCCCATGCAGTTCCGTCTTGCGCAGAATAACAGACCGCAGACGCGAGATGTTTGTCAAAGATGGATGCGCAGCATTAGAATTCCGACCGGTACAGGCGCATCTCGGGGTTACACAGGAGTTCGAATCGGGGTAAACCAGTGTTGTTGCGGGAGGGGAACTTCTTGACCAGAATGATACACGAATATCATAGGCGTTTTTCCAGCGTGGTATGGCCACTTTGATCATCAATTCGCCGGTGAAGTGTGGGAGAAGCCTTGATGCGTACGGCGGTGTGGTATCTAGGAGGAAGCCCTACCATGCAACATCATCGCCAACAAACAGCCAAGATAATAAGCAGCGCGACTCAAGGATGGCGAAAATGACGACTAGTGCCCTCGGAGCTGATCTACTGCGTCATAGTGAGCCAATAGCGCAGCAGTTGCCACCTGGAGGAGACTTATTTTGCGCCGGTTAACTAGCTAGCGAAGGATCATGGCCTCTGGAGTGGACAGCCAGCATATAAGTCAAGGAGTACGGTCTATACCCATCTCGAGCGCTATCCTACCTGCATGAAAGTAATGAAAGCGATACATAGAAGAGAAGGTGATGACCTGGACCTCGAATGTCTTACTCGCTCTGATAATTACACGCAAGATGCGAGTGATCGCGTACAGTATATTGAAACATCACTGTCTTAGTTAAACGCGCAGGCTCCCCACCTCACCCGCCGCAGATGGCGATTCGGGTCCCTGACTTCACTCCGTGCATGCAGCCACCGGCGGTTATCGAGGAAGATGACCGAGCCCGCTGGTAGGGCACTTGGCTCGAGCCGAACGATATCGGACTCAATGTCCGACCCATCCAGAAGAACTCTAATCTCGTCCATTGCCGCCCCCGCGCGGTCCGTCAACGGAGTGACAATATCCTCGCGGAGGCGCAATCCGGCTGTCGATCTGTGTAAACTGAGGATCGGCCCGACGATGGACGCCTCGCTCTCGCTTTTGATGAACTCTGGAGGAACCTGGATCTGGAACTCGGCCTTGCAGAGGGACTCTTGTGCGGAGGGTGAGAGGCGAGCGAGGAGGCTAGCGACCGGGAGGACGGAGAGCACGCCGCCACCGCATTGGTCTTCGCGGAGTATATGTAGAGCAAAGAAGTGCGGGGGTTCAGTCTCGTAGCTGCAGTCTGTGTGCCAGGGGAAGGTCTTCATTGTCTCGGATCGGGCGAGAGGTCTCGGCGATGAAGGATTGGCTGCTGCTGATGCTGCTGTGGCCGGGCTAGGGGATTGGAGAGGGCGGACATCCCAGAACCAGCCTCGAGACGCGCTGTGGGTTATGGGGAGCCCGTGCCCATGGTATTCATGTAGACTGCGGACGAGGCTCTCCAGGTAGCGACTCCCATTATCGGCGAATTTGAGCGTTACTTTGAGGATTCCACGATCTTGTAGAAACTGGTGAACCTGGCCGACGTGGGCTCGATCTCGAGATGAAGCAGGGCTGGTTGCGTCCAACTGGGGGAGAATGAATTGTGCAGTGCGGGTAGCTTGAGGTGTCAGGGCCACTTGGTATGAAAGTAGAGGCGAGACAATCTACTTACTAGCAAGCCAGCGCTTCGGGATTCCATAGTGCCCTTGTACGGCCTGACAAGCCGTCATCGGTATCCGAGGCATCTTGCTGGTTTCCAATAACATGTTGCTGGAAGATATCTAGACGAGCATGTAGGGAAAAAATTGGTCAACAGATAAGTACCATCAGAAATCATCTCCGTCGTGATATGTAAACCTACAGATAATGATATTGAAGACCTTGGACGCGAGAACCAAAGCCCGAGTATTGTTTCGGCCGTACTCTAAGGGCCAAACTTTTGAACGCCGCTATAGTTTGTTTTTTATTTGTCGGTGTAAGATCGGAGTCACCGGAGAAGAGCCCAATAAGAAGCGTGAGCCCAGTACCAACAGAGCGAATCAACTACTAAATAGGGGTAGTTCCTCTGTAGAAGCAATCAATTTCTGAAGCTGGAAGTCTTGATGAAGGCCAATCGCCGATCAATGGATATACAGGGTGACATAGACACCACCCGATTGGATGGAATGAGATCTGATTGCAGTAGCTACCGGGATATATGTGTTCGAGAAGCTGTCACACCATGCACGGACGATGCATTCCGTCAACCCCGATTGGAACTCTGGATGGGCTGGCATTTGGGGAAATACACAGACTGAGCCCCACGCTGTTCGAGTTGCACAATCTCCAGCTCCGCCACTCATCATGTTCGTCATGATACAGGGGTTTCCTCCATCTGCTGTGATGGTAGCTGAACTATGGAGTGGCAAGTGCTTGTGGAGTGTGCTGATATTTCGTCTGGAATTGTCATGAGCCTGTCCCCGGATTATGTATTGACTCTTAAATTGTAATCAGTTGGGAGAGCGCGCGACCGAGGTCTTCTTTCAGTTCCTAAAAAATCGCGAGGTCGCCGGTTCAATCCCGGCCCACCCCATATGTCTTTTGTCCTCCCTGCGAGGTAGGGTGAAAGGCGGAGGGATCGAGGGCCCTAAAATGCTCCCTTAAAAAATGTCAAACAGTTCCCAGTCGACCAAAACTGATTTGTAATATATATATATGTGGCTGACCTGCGACGGATACAAAAGTCCTGGTAGTAGGAACCGCAATAGTAGAAAATAAAAAAAAGCAACAAGTAATTTAACTCCCTTAATAGTAGCCTAGTAGGTAAGTATCTCCCTATCCTGTTTTGAAAGAAAGATGTAAATAAATTTAAAAGAACTTACGTGCCTGATATTAATGCAAGCTCCGCTTGAAATAATCAGCACGGTGGATTGCACCGCTGTTGGAGGTGGCTGCGGCACTGCGGTCAGCAGTGCGTGTTGCAAACACGCCAGGATGCATTATGTAGCGGTCTACTAAGCTGCTAGTCAGCCCTTCTTCCCTAGTTCATCTTACTTTCCCTGCCCCTCGACCTCCGCCTCTCATCACCAGCACCATGGGCCCCTCTAGCACCGCACCAGACCAGAGCAACGAGGTACTCAGAGAGCCGAAAGATCATCAATACCAACCTCTTTCACGACGACAGCTCCTAACCGTCATCGCAGCCTTGGCCCTCGTCCAATTCACCTCCTTCCTCGATCCGACAGCAATCTCGACCGCGCTCCCCGCAGTTGCCAACGCGCTGAGTATCAGATCCTCAATCTCCTGGGTCAGCGCCAGCTTCATCATCACAAGCATCAGTATCAGCTGATTAACGGGCGTCTATCCGACATCTTAGGCCGCAAAACATGCCTCGTCACCGCGCTGACAATCATGGCCCTGGGCAACATCGCCTCAAGCCCCTCGCGAACACCCTGGGAGCTGTTCGCTTCGCGGGCGGTTAGCGGGCTCGGTGCTGGAGCCCTAAATGCGCTCATCCAGATCGCTGTGTTGGACTATACGACTCTCGAGCAACGCGGGTACTACTTTGGGATTATTGGGGTTGCAACGGCGCTGGGGAGTGGTCTGGGGCCTGTCGTTGGGGGTGTACTTACGGAGAGGATGGGCTGGGGATGGACCAGAAGGTCCATCGGACCCTTAGCTGGTGCTGCGCTGCCGCCAGCGAATATTCGCAGTAGTGGGACTTGGAGGAAGTTGAGTTTGGTTGACTGGTTCGGCGTCATGACGAGTATGGCTGCGACTATTTTGATATTGGTATGGCCTTCTTTACTTCGAGTTTATCCTGAGCTTGCTGACGCACTGCTCTACGCTACTAGATTCCCCTATCCCAAGTCGGCTCAGCCCTATCTTGGACGTCTCCAAGCGTCATCGTGATGCTGTCCACGGGCGTTGCTCTATACCTGGTGTTTCTCCTCGCTGAATGGCGATTCGTCAAATGGTCCCTTCTGCCACGTACGTCCCTCCCACCCGGGCACACACGAGGGCAAACACCCCATTAATCATCCCCAGTCCGCCTCTTCCAGAGGTGCCGCTCAACAAACCTCCTGCTAGCCATGAACCTAATCGTCGGCTGGGTCTTCTACTCGAATCTGTTCTACATCCCCCTCTACTTCCAGATCATCAGCAGCTGGAGCCTATCAACGGCCGGCTCGATGGTCCTACCGATGGTATATTTATGTCGGTCCCGTCGTCAAGAAAGAGCTGAACCGCGTCGTAGCTTTCGAATTTATATCGTCCACCAATCTGCGGAGCTTGACACGAATGATAAAACATGATGCGGCTAGCGCCAATGTTATCCTTCGCCCTCTCTACGCGAGGCATGTTGACTCTGGAATGAGACCGGTCTGCATCGGTCGATACATCATTGCAGCTACTTCTGGAGCTGATATAACATGCGGGGTACATCTTCATCCTGGTATATACCAATATAACTTTGTTCTGTTAGTATTCCCCTCTTGCCCCTCTGGAGCTGTTTAGCGACAGTATTACCCTCCTGTTTTATCATTCGCGATATTACGTGATTATGCCTTTCCCCAGAAGGCCCAAAACTGCGTCAACAATCTGATACCAAACGTCAACCTTCCATTAAGTAGAACTTGCCCCTTCCGCCCGCCCGCAAAGATCGCCCCATTTACACACAGAGTCGACTATGCGGTAGAGGCGCATATACAGACCAAGGATAGGAAATGATAATCTGGTTAAGGACATTATAGATGGACGGCAGTTTAGTGGCTCTGGTGAAATGGCATCTCTGGTGCGAGCAAAAGGGCGGACGCCTGCGTTAGAGTAAAGATGAAAAGATCAGTCAGGCCGACGAGCGAAATTAGACTTATAGCAGTGGCAGTATCAATTTCCAATCCTCACACGGTATCTCTGATCACAATGAATTAGGTGCGCTACCAGCAGCGGGTGCGCCATTTTCCCGCACAGATTGAGCTTGTCGGCTCTCCAACCGGACGGATGAATCTGTTTGGGGAGATAAATCGCTCAGCCGCAAAGGGACAGCCAAGCGAGATAGCACGTTCAGGAGGGGTTTTTCTGGTCCAATGGGCTTCAGTATCCAACAGTCACAGAAATTCAACTTCATTGTCTTTTCACTGGGCTCAAGCTAAAATAGTAGAACTTATATGACTGTTCAGATAAGCGAGGTCATTTCCCACAGGTTGACATAAACGGCGCACAAGATGCGGAATTCGTATAGAAAAGGACGGCACATCTCAAGTCGAGGATACTCCTTCTTGCTTCCGGTTTAGCCTATTAAACACACCTATTCTGTCTGTTTTGTACTGCTTATTGTTCAATGGCGGACCTACACCATTAGCAGTAGAGCGCATCCCCAACTATTGAATTGCGCGAACCAGCAACACCTACAATGGAGCATAGTCACTTCGTCTCGCCATCTAAGTGGTCCCTCGTACCGCAAAACCAGCGACAAACTAACGCTGTGAGCGACCCGTGTCCAAACGCAGCCAGGGGCAGCTGGTTCGTCTTGTGGAACAAATACCGTGACAGCCTCACCTCCATATCCACAGTCATGAAGGAACCTCTTATAGCACCTAGCATTTCTAATGAATCCCCGCCATACGAGACTCCGTCTCCCAAGCGCTTAATCTCATTTGCGGATCAGTACGGCCGCTGTCTGGAGATCCTGCACTATGGCTTCAACACCACAGTGCGACTTCACCAACGCAAAGGCCGTATAAACGGACAACTTCTCGCTATCAAGGTGTACAGGCGGAATATCTGGGGTATTCAAAGCCTTCCAGCCAATCACAGGCCATCTTTTTCAGCGGCTGCGATTGCTGCTCTCCATCCGCACCACCCGAATATCCTCCCAATCACCGATCTCCTGTTAAACAAGGAGTCGCGGCTTTGTCTAGTAACCCCGTACTGCGGCGGCGGGAACTTGCACGAGCTCCTCATGAGCAAACGGCCACTCCCCGCTGCTGAAATCGATTGTCTGATGGCCCAGATCCTGCGCGCTCTCGCGTTCATCCACGAACGGGGCATGACACATGGGGATGTCCGGCTCGAAGCGGTGCTGTTGACGGGGAACGGCTCTGTCAAGCTAGCTGGGTTCAGCGATGAGTACGTGCATCGCATATGGGCAGGATGTGCTGCTGTGCCCAACGAGTGTGAATCCGAGTCTGGCACCGAGTCGGAGGACGACGAAGAAGAAGAAGAAGCACCAGACCACCACGATTCCTCATCCTACTCACTCGCATCAACATGGTCCTTCTCATCTATCCTCCCGATATTCAATCGGCCCCGCATATCTCCACTGCGGGTCAAACACACCTCCGGTACTTTCACGCCAACAGCTTCATTCCCAGGTATCCGGCTGCCATACATGGCGCCTGAGGAGTTCCGCTGTGCTTTGCACCGCTGGTACCACGACGCCCTGGAGCCAGGGCCAAACCCCAGGATGAATACCAGCAGTGAGGGAGACGCCCACCCAGCTGATATGTGGGCCGTGGGTGTGATCTATTTTACACTCCTCACCGGGAGGCTCCCCTGGCTCAGCGCGCGGCGCGCACCGCAGGACCCGAAATACGGGGCGTATTTACGGTGTCGACCACCGGGGGGAGACAGTGTGCGTGGCGATAGCGATGGGTACGCGCCAATCGAGGCACTCGGAGAGGTATGTTAGTTCCAACTTCCCTTAGGCGCTGTTGCCTCCTTGTTCTTTTTTTTTTTTTTTTTTACCCACGCTTTCCGCGTAGAACCTTTACAAGTCTGACGTGTTTTGGTCTCTAGAGACGACGCAGAGCCGTTTACGCGCTCTTGGACCCTACCCCAGAGAAGCGGATCACAGCAGTAGGCATGTTACAGTCAACTTGGAGAGATGGGGTCGTTGTATGTGATGCTGGTGAACACGGGTTATGATTTCAAGGTGTGGAGCTAAGAGTATATAGTTGATACTCGGAGTACTTCTTATGACTGCAGAATAGGATGCCTTGGTAGTGACTGGCAGCATCGGATAGATCTAACATCCATGCTCTTCCTCTAATGCACGACCAGGCCTGGTAAAAGTGAGCAGATATGGATATCAGGCTGCCTTCGAAAACTTGTAGCATCTGGACATGATATTGATAGTAGGCCGCTGCGTAGCCCCATCGGGGAGCCTATACTATTTAGCATTGCTATTCAGAGGAGTGGCCAGTGTCGTGGGCTCTCACAAAGTTGCAGGGGATGTGTGTGAAAAAAAAAAGAAAAAGAACAAAAAAAAGCCTGGGGACAGTGGATGTTTGAAATCAATCCCGACCTGCGGGCGCAAGTCTATTAGAGTGGGGATGGATTTAGATCCAGCCAGCTTCTTGAGTGTATCCAACCACCATAACCCGGCCTCCTGGTTGAGGATCACGTTTGCCTTTTCACTGTCGCTTTTACTTCAAGCCTTCCTAGGGAGGAGTGTTTCATCCCTAGTACTGTGCGCCTGTGCCTTGATTATTTTTTCCTCTGTGGCACAATTCCTCCCCCGATTGATAGCTACAACTACGGTACGGACCGCTTAAATTACCAGACAAGATTAGCAAAGGTTAGCGAAGGCGCTGTTGGAAATTAGCAGTAACAAGAAGGGATTACAGAAGAGGTGCTATTGGTCTCCATAATACTGTACATAAATCGCACGCTCCCCTCAAACTGCTTTGATATGGCAGCGGGATCTGATCCTTCCCCAGCATGGTATTTTGCCCGACATAGGATGATCCAATGTGAGATGTCTTGTTTTTGACCCGGCACGTGGACGCCATGGTACATCTTGTTAGACGGTGGTGTGCGTAAGATTATATCTCTCTGGAAATGTGTACAACAAAGCGTGGGCCACGTACTGGGGGAGAGAGGGTACTTTGAACAATATATCCTGTTGATTGTGTCCGACCGAAGAATACCATCCAGCGTTGAGCCCTGATCGCATCTACCCGCACCCTGCCATGGAAAGACCTCCGAGAAGATGCTGGAGTAGTAGCAAGTGATAGAACAAGACATTGGACCTTATATAGACTTCTTGTGAGCCTAATATCCCGTCGCTATCTGAAATTCCGCTTCCCCATATGGCAGTGAGCTGTTAGACCTTGCTTCACCCCACGCAATGCCAAGAAGATCCCTAAACGCGTCCTCATCAACCTCGGAGTCCGTGGTGACTCTGTATGAAGTTAACCGCGGTGTTAGCTATGGCTCGGGCACGTGAAATCACGCAAACCGGATGAGTGACATACGTAACAGCGTTGAGGGGAGGGAAACTTCCTGGCGGGGGAAGATGCTCGGCGTATTCCCAAGTGATATCCATACGCGACAATGCGTCTGTGATAACCGAGATGATGGGAACTCTCACTGCGGCCGTCAATAATTCGCGTGATAGGAACTCGACCCCTGTTCTTGAGCGAGCGAGAAGAGCAGAATAAATAACGCTTATGGACAACGTACTTGTTTGTCTCCCTGGTCCTCATTGAAGATCTCTTCAACCGGCTCATTTGGAATGATGTGCACCACCTACATATATCAGTGTTAGCTTGGCTGGGTCTAGAGCGTGTTCAAATGTATGCGGGTATAGTGGGCAATGGAACGGACATAATCGTAGTTGTCCTTCAATTAACCATGAATTAGCTTTTGCCAGGCAGTGGAGGAAGGCATTGGGGACTTACACCCATCTTGACGGGCGTTTTTCGATAGCTGTGAGAATTGAAGGGTGTGATTTTGCGATGAATTTGAAGAAGATGGAAAATCCCAGAGTCTTTCTCTCTTCTTATACCTCCAGAACGAGAGATAAGCTCGTCATCGATACAACCCAGCAAAGTCCTCTAGAGCTGTCGGTCACCCCTTAAGCACGAATAAGCACGGCTACCTGAGGCGCCTCATCTTTCAGTTCCCCCATTGACGCTATGGATGTGCTGGGAACCGATCGTATCCTGTTCCATCACAGGACCCTTAATACCTACCTGCGGATAGGGAAATCCGATTCTAAAGCCATCGTTAAAGGAAATGAAAGTTTGAATTATGAATCATCCACACGGAAAGCGGGAATCGAAAGATGGAGGATAAGATGATTGATTTCCTCGGAGAAGATAGAAATACGCCGCTCTTTGTATACCAAGAAGGAGGGATAGATTCGTCATGCAGGAAAAACCAGGCAACCAGTGCTGTAGGAGATGTAGCGCTCGCCTTGCCATGTCTCAGATCTTTGATTTGACCTAGGTTCACGGTAACAGACCACAAGTATAGCACTAACCACGGCCCGTTGCGAGGCCTGGGGCAGATCCGTGAAACGATAGCACGAACTCGATCTCCGAAGAGTCTGTATCAAATATAGCCGAGTTATTTTGCGTGTGCGAACCTTCTCTAGAACAATCCCACTTCTCTCGCCTATACTGGTGCCGCCACGACCACGAACCCCTTGGTGCGAAATCATACCAATTAACTACCCTGCCAGACCCCCGTGCATCTTGACCCCAATGCGACCGAACCCACCGAGTGACCCCTAAACAACGCCCTCCATGGCGACCCTCCCGGCGGAAAAGCTCCAACAGCACTCTCCACTATGCTCCAGAAGATGATGGGGTTGTTTGTGCGTAGGTCCTGGGAGAGGGATAGCCAGAGGAGGTAGACTGTTCGAGTTATACTCACTTTTGCGTCTCGTTGGCGGGGAATCCCTCGATGGGACGGGAGGGGAAGGCTGTTGCGGGCCCGTAGACGACGGATTTGAAGTCTCGTGTACTGCTGAGGTTCGGGGTGTTGTCAGGCACTCTTGCTGCTTTTTCTTTTTGATTGCTTCTTTTGTTTCGTGTTCTTTCTCTCGGCCTTGGGATGTGATAACTGCGTTATCCGATTGCCCTCAATGCCGTGAACCTATTTATGTGTCATCCCAAGCAAGGGGTCTTAGTTATCTTGTAGAGCTATATCTCTTGAAATAACCACACCCGATGCAGTGAAAACTCTGTACTAAAAACATTGTGTTTCTTTGGATGTGGAGGAGATAGAATACTCAATTAACCGTCTCGACTACCGCGTCGTCTTCTCCCAGGCCCGACACGGCATCTTAAGGCACAAACTCAGTAACCCCCATCAAAGAAAGCAGAATGTATCTTAATATTGAGTGGTCCCTCTTCGCCACAACCAATAAGTCTTGGAATGCTCCGCGGCTGTGTGCTGGACCAGGGCCAGCCTGCCCTAGTGATCATTTACGATTTACGAGGTAACTTGCCGGTATGCCACAAGGGCATGAAGATCCGGGGGGTAAACCAAACTTAGATGGTAGCTGTGTCATTGCAACCCGAGCTTCGCAATCAAATGTTGTCCTGACTCTCCCGTCAGGATAGGTAAATCAAATACAAACGATACTACGGCATTATACCTCCATCTCCTGTCAAACGCTGCAAAGTCGAATCTAACATCCCAAGGTGCGGCAATACAATTGCCCCTGCATTTTGAAGAGCCCGTGCCTTCGCCTCAGCGCCTTGCTCCCCCGGAGACAAAAGCGCCCCGGCATGTCCCATCGTCTTCCCCTCTGGCGCCGTGCGACCCGAAATAATTGCCACAATAGGCTTTTTCGGTCCTCTTCTAGAGCCCGCTTCGAATCGGCTGTAGTATTGACGGATCGCCTCCGCAGCCCTTAACTCAGAAACGCCACCAATCTCCCCATTAAGAACGATGATCTCAGTCTCATCATGGTCAATCATTACCTCCAATGCCTCCTCCATGGTCGTGCCGGGCATCATATCACCACCGAGCCCCAACATGAGACTCTGGCCTAGCCCAACACGCCCCGTCGCACCGACAACTTCATAAATCATCGTCCCACTGCGCGAGATAACTCCGACGCTCCCACTCATGCACTGAGCCGTAGGGATAATGCCCACTCTGCTCTTGTTCCGGGGGCTGATGAGGCCTGGGCAATTGGGGCCCAGGAGGCGCGAGGCGGTTTGCGTTGCGAGGACCTCGTGCACGCGGAGCATGTCGTGGACGGGGACGTGTTCGGCGAGGCAGACGATGAGCGGGATCTCGGCTTCGACGGCCTCTTCGATTGCTCGCGCTGCGCCTATGGCGGGCACGTAGACTAGAGACGCGGATGGTTGCAATTCTTTGGATGCCTAGGGTTTCTATTAGGTGCTCTCCTGATTCATGTCTCTCTCTTCCTCTCTCGCAGCGCGCATCGAGATACGCTCTGGGGCTGAAAGGGTAACCGCAAACCTGTGATATAGTTTCATATACTGGGAGGCCGAGATGCCGGGTGCCGCCCTTATTGCGGGATACGCCACCGACGACCTTTGTTCCATAGGATATGGCCTCGATGGCATTGCCTGTAGCCTTCATGTATAGATATTGTTAGCTTTCGACCCAGAAGGCCTTCCTTAGGGATCAAGCGCATGGCAACTACAACTTACCCTTTTGCCCGTGAATCCCTGATAAACAACCTTGGTCGATTCATTAATCAAAAGATTGCGTAAGGTTGCAGAGGCTGATCTGCCCTGGAGGCCTGAAGTGGTGGATAGCTTTCGTACATGGGCTATGGTGATGGTCTTGATAACCACATGGGGCACCCTCGTGAAATGCATTTTGAGCAGTAGGCTGGGTAATTCACAACTCGATAGACAGACATTATACGCTCTCTTGTATTTCTTCCCTTTAAGAAAAAAAAAACCAAAATGGAAGCAATTCAGTAGCTCGATAGCCGAGCGTCGGGCTAGCACCCGCCGCATAACCGAGTCTATCTTCCACACCCGCGGAGCCTACTTCGGCAAAGGCTCGTACAGTAGAACTCTTCCCACGTCAATAACCAAATAGCCGGAAATACATTTACAGCCATAGACCTCAGAAAAGACATACTTCGGACTTCGTGGAAGTGCCAACTATCTCTTGGAATCCCAAATATTGTTGTTTTCACCCCTTCAGTAGAGTTCAAATTCCTGGAGAAGAATGATTCCTACCCAAAGTCGATCTGCTATTGGCAGACTAAATACATTGGGACTTTTTTCTACCTTTCTGAGACCATATATTTATAATGTCCAAGCAGCTGCCAAAGTTGGGTTTCAGATGAGACCGCTTAGCATCCATGAGTATCAGGCACAGGGGCTGTTAAACCAGGTACGACTTCCACCGGCCGTACAAAGAATGACACTCGATATTCTAATACCATATCCTCCCTTCCCAGGCCGGTATACCTGTCCCGCGGGGACAAGTTGCAGAAACTCCAGAAGCTGCACGGGGAGCTGCTGTTAGTCTTGGTGAGTTTAGGCAACCTCTGCCTACAAAGCCCCATACACCAGTATCGACTAATAGCAGAGTGTCATGAACTTAGGTGGTGGGCCTTGTGTGGTCAAAGCCCAAGTTCTCGCTGGCGGTCGTGGTAAGGGTGTATTTGATAGTGGGCTCAAGGGAGGAATACACCTTGTGCAGACGTAAGTTAACCCTGAACTATTATCCGGGTGCCCCACTATTATTTCTACAGGCTCAGTTACTGATAATTATCTTACGACTAGTGCCGAAGAAGTTCACGAGATCTCCAGCCAGATGCTCGGGAACCGTCTACTCACGAAGCAAACGTCGCAGGAAGGCCTCCTGGTCGACAGGGTGTATGTCGCGGAAAAAGTCGCTTACGACAAAGAGTTTTATCTCTCTATAGCCGTGGACCGCAACAATCGGTGCCCTGTAATCATCGCCTCCAGGCATGGCGGGATGAATATCGAGGCTGCGGCAGCGAAAAACACAAATAGCGTGATCCGCCTACCGATTCCTAAGTACAGCCAGCCACTGAGCGAGGAAGCCTCTGACAAGGTAGCGACAGCCTTAGGCCTCGACGAGAACCACCAGCAGAAGCGGGTGCTACGAGGGCTGCTGGCGAAACTGTATGATCTCTTCAGGTCCTCCGACGCCACGCTTGTCGAGATTAATCCACTGGTTTTGACCCCCGCTGGCGAGCTACTCTGCCTCGACTCCAAGTTTAAATTCGATAGTGCAGCTCGCTTTCGGCAGCGGGAGATCTTTGTTTTTGGTGATGGACCGGCTTCCTCTTCTTCACCCAAGGACGCTTTGGAGCAGGAAGCGGAGCGCCTCGGGTTCGCGTATGTCAGGCTAGAGGGGAACATAGGAAACATCGTGAATGGCGCAGGTCTTGCCATGGCGACAAACGATGCTGTCAATTACCTCGGAGGCCACTGTGCGAATTTCTTGGATGCGGGGGGCAGAGCGACGAAGGAGACAATGGCAGATGCCTTCCGGATTGTCCTGAGCGATGAGCGCGTCAAGGTTGTTTTTGTTAATATCTACGGTGGTATGTAATGATCCCTCCTCCCAGTTCCTTGCATTTGAATCTCTGTCCAAACATGCCAACTTACTTATTTGTCCTAGGCATAATCCACGGAGATATGGTGGCGCAGGCGATTATCGAGGGTGTGCAGGAAGTAGGGCCCTTGCGGGTCCCCTTGGTCGTTCGCCTACAAGGCACCAGTGCTGCAGCGGGCCAGAAGATGGTAAGCCCCCTCTTGACTAATTCCATGACATTTATTTGATGCTAATGCGTTGATAGCTGGCAGAATGTGGACTCAAAATCCACTCTGTTAACGACTTCACAGAGGCTGTTGAGCTCGTCGTACGGTTGGCAGGGGACCCTGGAGCTTCGTCTGCGGTAACTCCATCATTATAGCATGGTAGTAGTTTACAATACTGTCAGGCGCCAAAAGGAAATGAAGTAGTTAGACATGCGGATTGAGATGAATCAAGAATGAAGTTTTAAATGAGTAGCTAATGCCGGTTTTCTAAGGTTCTGACTTGTCGTTCCGCTGGCCAGGGTTACTGTAATCTGAAACGCGGCCGTGCTACATTGAAACAATCGGCTTCGAGACAGCCGTATGGACCTCCTTGCCCAGCCAATAGCTGTAGGAGCTCGTGAAGTGTCGAGTACCAGAGCAGCAACAGCCAGCAATTGGAAGATACATAGCATAGTAGGGCACTCCAGAATGAAGTACTGCAATATACGCTCTGGTTTGCTCTGGGCCCTACAGGAGAATTACCAGATCTAGCTTGGTATATACTGGGAATGGGCCCTATCTTAATCTTGTATCGAGTATATGGCGTTTGAGTCGCTTGCTCGTGTATACATTCATTTATATACTCATACCCCAATTGCCGTTTTTAATTCCCAACCCGTCCCCGGCCCCAGGATTTGCTATATACAGTCGGAAGAGAAGAATTCCGCATTACATTTTGTATGTTCTTCAAACAAACCCTTATTGTACACTCCCGGGTGGCTTGCCAATGCTGACCTATCTATGGCTGCACGTCCTCACTTCTCCATTGTGTTATAATAGTTTACATCAAACCATTCAACCGAGGGCTGGATATTGAACAGCTCCCAAAAGAGCTCGTCGTCCCAGACACAGCCCTCCTGGCCCTGGTCCGAGTCGTTGCCAACCGTAGGGTTCAAGTTCATAACAGGATGCTGCTGCTGCTGCTTCTGGAGCTGTTCGTTGGTTGGAGTGTTGGCTGGCGTACTATCACCGTTCTCTGGCAATGTGTAAACCGCACCAGAGTTATAACTTATTGCTCCTTTGGCGACGGCGCCTTGGGGGAAGTGGCTGCTTGGAGAATGAGCCTCGCTAATTGATTGCAAACTCTGACGGCCATTTGTGGCAGACGGGATCGGCGTGTGCTGGAGATCGTGCAGGCTGGAACAGAGTGCGATGAGCCGAGACAGCAAGTGCTGCAGATTCGAGCCGAAAGTGCGCTGATCCGGTACGTTGGATATAGTTAAGGTTGTTTCGTTCAGCAGATGTAGATCGGCGATGTTGGACGAAGCGACGACATTGCAAAAGAGGACAAAGAACGGCGTGAGTGGGTACAATAAGACGGTCCTGTTTGTTTGCCCTCACGATTTAGCGCTTGTATCTCACAGTTGCGGACGAGTCATGTCGAACATACCAGATAAGCGAGTCGGTGGACACAGTAAATGTACCAGAGAGATGTCGCTGGCATGCCTGCATGGATGAAAGCGCGTTTCTTGCGTACCTCACACACTCCTCCTGGTGCGTATTGTCATGGAGAACCAGGGAATTGAGCCGGAGTACCGTTGTCGCGATCGAAAAAAATGTAAAATCCACCGCGTCCCATTCCGACTCCCAGACGGGGGTACTTGCATGCTGGGATCGGTACTTGTTGCTGGTGTTAGATTATAGTATATGGATGAGTGGGGGGGGAGGAGAAGAGCCCTCTTGCACATACCTTGACGATATCGGCGCTAATGGAAGATAACTCGGAGCGGAAAGAGTCGACCACCCCCGGCAGATCATTGCCATCCGACTGTTGAGTCTGAAATAAAATGTCAAGGTAGCGGTCCTGCACATGGGCGAGCTGTGATAGAACTTTGACCTTGAGGGAAAGGGGGTTGCTCGCATCTTCGCGCACTAGGTCGGAAGGCTGGCATCGGAGTCTTGGTAAGGACGAGGGCCGGACAAGGAGCATGCTGAGTGGTTTGTCCATGTAATAGCACCAATGGACGCAGTGGCGGATCTCGTATGCTTCATCGCTCTCGAGGTATGCTTGCGAGAGTTGGTGATAGCCAAGGGTAACAAGCATCCTGCACGCTACTCCAGTCAGATACCAAGAACGACTCGGCTCACCTAGGAGCTGTACTAAGGAGGCCTGGAAGAATCAGCAATTGGAATTGCAATGATGGCTTCCATGGCTTGAAATGACGTACTCCGGACAAAACAGCCTGTAGCAGGGAAAGCGAGGGGGGCTTGGTAAAATCAATTGCCTCCAAACATCGTAGACTCGCGGCAATATACTCCTGCCTCGATCGGCCCAAGGACTCTGCCATCCCCGCGGGTGCCCCAAAGCGCAACCAGCGGCTAACGAAGACCGTAGCTTTGTAGAGAATACTGAGACTACATCTCAGCGCTACTTGACTGTTGGCAGCGCGGTTGCTCAAAGTCGCGCACATGTGCTTCAACGTTGGGAATGAAATATGGTCTGGCCAGTGCAAAAAACATTCTCCTGTGCTTGCACCCTGGTCTGCCCGTGGTTAGCAGGGAAGTGAAATAAAGGTTATGAGAGCCGAAGCACGTACCATGCAGCAACATGTAGAAAAGTTCCGGCGGTATGGCATCGGGGGTAAAAGTGTCGCTGACGGTGCTTTGCTGATGGTCATATGCATCCTCCACATTCTGCATTGCAGGCGCGAAGCTGCCAACGAGCTCCAGGGCGGATTCAAGCACGGAAACGCGGTCGGCTGATAGCTGCGTGTGGGAAGCAAGCTCCTGGCGAATCAGGCTACTTGAAGTGTCTGCGCACGTAGGCGAGATAGGGGTTGGATGGGCAGGTGCAGGGGCGGAAGAGAGCGAGACAGGACTATAGACATGGGCGGAGGCGCGCTGCTGTCGGCTGCTCACAGTACTGTGATTAGGCATGCCGTGTGCCAGGGGACTGGGTGCATGGAATTGCGGGGGTTGAGTGGGGTCAACGGGGGCGCTCTTGCTCTCGTCTGGGATCTGGGGTCTAGTCGGTCCATGGCGGCCTGGTGGCAGGTTCAATGCCGGTCGGCTACGATTTGTTAGAAGCGCACCAGGCCCATGCAAGAGAAACCGACCTGGTCCTGCTCCCTAGAAATCGGGGGCGCCGTTGGCGCGAGCGGACGCAGGGAACTTTGGATTCGACGCAGTTTCGGCACTCCCGCTCGCGATTGCATTTAACCTATATTAGAAGTGAGAATAGAGGTTCAAGAAAAGCAACCAGTAGTTGTACCGTACCTTCCTAGAGTGGCACAGGTCACACTAGCCTGGTTAATTCTGGGTGTGCCATGTCGCTGTTTGACGGAGGGAGCTTACCGCTGGGAGTCGCCTATAAGGGTCAGCGGAATGCTCAGGAGGCATTATGTGTAGGGCGTCATTTCAAGAAGGGTGGGGTGGGTTTCTTTCAGATGCGAGGAGAAGGACGGAGGTCGAAGTGGAAGAAGTCGCGGATTTTCGGATTGTCGGATTCTCGGAAACTGTCGAATCAGGAATAGTTTGACCCTCATTGCGGAAGCCTGCCAATTGACGGGCTTCTCGGCTTTAAAAATGGATCCCGAAGCATAGTATGGACATTGACAGAGGGCATCTCGTCTTGCTTTGAATATCCGGATCAATTCGGTCCTCACAAATACCCTCGGAATTAATAAAGGCCTTCGTGTTTTGTTTTGTTTTACTTTTCATTAATTGTCTCTCTGACATACACCTCCCCTACGCAGCTCGCTAAACCCGTGTATCGCCAACATGGACACCCTAGAGAGCTCAACTCCTAGTTACGCTGGCTCAGTTTCAGACCCAGCCGATGAACACGAGGAGGAGTGGCACCTCACCCCCAATCTCACAGCCTTCCATGCCAGGGACCTGGCGTCTGGTTTCAAACCCCGGCAACTGGGAGTAACGTGGGAAAACCTCTCCGTGAGAGCCATCAGCGCCGAAGCTGCCATCAATGAAGATGCCATATCCCAGTTCAATCCTCTACATCACATCTCACGACTTCGACAAGACCCACCCTTGCGAAGCATCCTTGACCGAAGCCGTGGCTGCGTCAAGCCTGGTGAAATGTTACTTGTCCTAGGCCGTCCTGGCGCGGGATGCACAACGCTCTTGAAAATGCTGGCGAACCAACGGCGCGGCTATCAGGAGATAGACGGGACTGTATTCTACGGGTCTATGTCGCACAAGGAGGCAGAGAAGTATCGCGGCCAGATTATCATGAACTCGGAGGAAGAGGTTTTCTTCCCCACACTTCGCGTGGACCAGACTATGACCTTTGCAACACGAGCTAATGTGCCGGCCCAATTACCAACGGGAATCGAAACGGCCACTGAGTATCACACGGAGTTTAAAGAGTTTCTCCTCAAGGCTATGGGAATATCTCACACTACCAACACGAAAGTCGGAAACGAATACGTACGAGGCGTGTCCGGGGGGGAGAGGAAGCGAGTCTCCATTGTTGAGTGCCTTGCCTCGCGAGGGTCAATCTACTGCTGGGACAACAGCACCAGGGGTCTTGATGCAGGGAGTGCATTGGACTGGGCAAGGGCAATGCGTGCAATGACGGATGTATACGGACTGTCGACGATTGTCACTCTCTACCAGGCTGGAAACCATATCTATAACTTTTTCGATAAGGTCCTTGTTCTAGACGAGGGGAAGCAAATCTACTATGGTCCGCGTCATCAGGCCCGGCCCTTCATGGAGCAGCTTGGGTTCGTCTGTGGAGATGGTGCCAACGTTGCCGACTTCCTTACGGGGGTGACTGTGCCTACCGAGCGACAAATTCGACCAGGATATGAAGCCGACTTTCCGACAGATGCGGACGCAATCCGAAGCCAGTATTATGCCTCGCGGATCTGCAAGGTCCTCAAAGACGAAGTTCCATACCGGACGACGGAACTTGCCCGTACACGAACAGCAGATTTTAAGGAGATGGCGACCCTGGAACGGGCCAACAGCCGAAGCCAATATACTGTCCCCTTCTACTCGCAGGTCTGGGCCTGCGTAATTCGCCAATACCAAATCATCGCAGGCGATATGGTGACGTTTTCAATGAAGCAGGGAGCCAATCTGATCCAGGCTTTGGTCGCCGGCTCGATGTATTACCAGGCCTCCAACGACTCATCTGGCATCTTCCTCAAGGGCGGCGTCCTCTTCTGGTCCGTACTATACAACAGCATGACTGCGATGTCCGAGGTAGTCGATTCCTTCACCGGCCGCCCTGTGATCCTAAAGCACAAATCCTTCGCGTACATCCACCCAGCCGCAACCTGCATGGCACAGGTCACCGCGGACATCCCAATAATCCTCATCCAGGTCTCAGTCTGGTCGCTGGTGACCTACTTCATGACGGGCCTGACCCTCTCCGCATCAGCCTTCTTCACATACTGGACCGTCCTCTTCGTGACCAACGCATGCTCCTGCGCCCTGTACCGCGCCATCGGCGCCGTCTTCGGCTCCTTCAATCTCGCCGCCCAGGTGTCCGGGTACGCGGTTTCGATCATGGCCATGTACGCGGGCTACCAGGTCCCCGTGACCAAGATGCACCCTTGGCTCGGGTGGCTGTACTGGCTGAATCCGCTGTCGTACGGGTTCGAGGCGCTCCTGGGAAATGAGTTCCACCTGAAAGTCATGCAGTGCGTGGGGACTAACTTGATCCCTAGTGGGGACGGCTATGATGCGGATAGCGTGCATGCATCATGCGCGGGCGTGGGCGGAGCGAAGCAAGGGGACACATCGGTCACTGGGGATGATTATCTTGCTTCACTCTCATACAGCCACGCGCATATCTGGCGTAACCTGGGCGTGTTGTGCGGATTCTGGGTGTTTTTCATCGCGGTCACAGTCATTGGGGTTGTCAACTGGCGTGCGGGCTCTGACTCTGGCGCTATGCTGTTGATCCCTCGCGATAAGCTCGCGCCGCGACAGAGGAAGCAACACGCCGACGAGGAAGCAAACGGGGGCGAAAAGATTCCGAGCCCGGTTGCTGAGATCGACGGTACCGGCATTGAATCGGATCGGCAATTGGTACAGAACACATCTGTCTTCACGTGGGATAATCTGACATATACTGTCAAAACACCCGCAGGCCCCCGAGTCTTGCTCGACCAGGTTTACGGATGGGTCAAGCCAGGGACTCTGACAGCGCTTATGGGCTCGTCGGGGGCAGGCAAGACCACGTTATTGGATGTGCTCGCGCAACGGAAGACCGAGGGGACGATCCGGGGCTCCATCCTCGTGGATGGCCATCCGCTTCCAATCTCGTTTCAGCGCTCGGCGGCCTATACCGAGCAGCTTGATGTCCATGAGCCATACGCCACGGTGCGCGAAGCGCTTCAATTCTCTGCGCTGCTGCGCCAGTCCCGTGAGACGCCTGAGGCGGATAAGCTCCATTACGTTGAGGTTATCATCGACCTTCTGGAGCTGCACGATATCGCGGACTCGCTCGTTGGAAAGCCAGGGACGGGACATGGATTGAATGTTGAACAACGCAAACGCCTGACCATCGGCGTCGAGTTGGTGTCAAAACCGAAGATCTTGATCTTTCTGGATGAGCCAACCTCTGGCTTAGATGGCCAGTCTGCATACAACACGGTCAGATTTCTGCGGAAGCTCGCAGATGCCGGCCAGTCAGTCCTTGTTACCATTCACCAGCCATCCGCGCAGCTGTTTTCTCAATTCGACCGGCTGCTGTTATTAAAGTACGGGGGCAAGATGGCGTATTTTGGGGACATTGGCAAGAACTGTCAGACGATTAAAGAATATTTTGGCCTATATGGAACTCCATGTCCGGCGTCGTCGAACCCTGCAGAGCATATGATCGACCTCGTCTCTGGTCGTCTCTCAGACACCGACTGGCATC
The DNA here is from genome assembly GCA_023627405.1 of Penicillium sp. S1316. Classification (NCBI taxonomy): domain Eukaryota; kingdom Fungi; phylum Ascomycota; class Eurotiomycetes; order Eurotiales; family Aspergillaceae; genus Penicillium; species Penicillium sp. S1316. Next base: position 24,227 of record JAMAHF010000006.1, read on the forward strand.
AAGTGTGGCTCGAATCGCCCGAGTACAAAAACACCCGCAACGAGATCGAGACAATTATCCGCGAGTCCTCCGCGAAGGGACCGGTGGAAGACGACGGCAACGAGTATGCTGCTCCCCTTTGGCTGCAGATTAAGATCGTCCTGCGCCGGATGAACCTGGCCCTGTTCCGCAACACTGCGTATATCAACAACAAGCTCGCTCTGCACATTGGGCTTGGCCTGTTCAACGGGTTCACCTACTGGAAGATCGGGCACACAATGGCCGATCTCCAGCTGCGGCTGTTCACCGTGTTCGTGTGGATGTTCGTCGCGCCAGGCGTGATCAACCAGCTCCAGCCGCTATTCATCGAACGACGCGACCTGTACGACGCACGAGAGAAAAAAGCGCGCATCTACTCCTGGAAGGCCTTCGTGACCGCGCTGATCCTCTCCGAAATGCCATATCTATGTGTGTGTGCAGTTCTCTATTTCGCCTCGTGGTACTACACGGTCGGCTTCCCCGCCGAGTCCAGCAAGGCCGGCGCAGCCTTCTTCGTCGTCTTCATCTACGAGTTCCTTTACACGTCCATCGGGCAATTCATCGCAGCCTACGCCCCTAACGCGGTGTTCGCGGCTCTTGCGAACCCGCTCATTGTCGGAATCATGGTCTCCTTCTGTGGCATCCTCGTGCCCTACACCCAGATCGTCCCCTTCTGGCGCTACTGGATGTACTGGCTCAACCCGACAACATACCTGGTCGGCGGCATGCTCACCTTCACAATCTACGATAGCGAGGTGCACTGCGCGGACGCCGAGCTGGCCTCCTTCGATCCGCCCGCCAACGCCACCTGCGGCGAATACCTGCGGGCATATCTCGATGACTCGGGGGCGAACTTGCTGAATCCCGATGCCGCGGCAGGGTGCCGGGTGTGTCCCTATACGAGGGGCAGCGACTATCTGAGGACGATTAACATCGATGGCTGGTACTTTGGGTGGAGGGATGCGGGGATTACGGTTATTTTCATCCTCAGCTCGTACGGGCTCGTTTACCTGTTTATGGCGCTGCGGACGAAGAGCTCCAAGAAGGTGCAGTGAGTGAGTGAGTGAGTATGTCTGTGTGCCTATTTTCCCATCCCAACCCCGGCGTCTACGATACACCTCCACAGCCCCAGAGGAACTCCAATTATAGATATAGATATATACATAGTCATCTGTTATAGCGATATGTCCTTCCTTTTTTTCCTTGCTTTCCGTCGACAGTGTGGCATGTGCAGGACCGGGTACTACACACCACTTCCCGCCCCCACCTTGGTATGATGTTTTTAAGGAAAGGGAAACGAGGGGAACTAAAAAAGAAAACACGATACGAGGATTGCTAAAACAGTATATTTCCCAGCCTGGTTATATGCTCCGGCCATTTATCCCCCCGTATCAGTCATCAGAGAGTTCCCGGGACCCCGTCGCGGTCGCATCTAACACGCCCGACGGGCCATATTAATAGCTAGAATTATAGATAATGCGGTCAGTATAGTATCAAGGAAAGCCACCCGGTTTAGGTAGTAATATAGTAGAAAAGAACCATAGGTAGGAGCAATGTGACCTGGAATGGGGATCTTATATCAGAGAATTAGTCAAAATAAGCAACTGGAATCGCGTAGCACGCTACAAACTATACACAAGAACATGAGAGCCCCCCCCCCAAAGCCCCATCAGACGGAAAAACAACAATACCCGATTGTTTTTCTGTCACATTTTCTTCGGTGTCCCCCCGTCGCCCTCCAACTCATTCACCCGATGGCTATCACTCATCTCAACCATCACATCATCGCCTGGCAGCTCCGCCATCATCCTCGCCGGCGGGCGATGGGAAATCGTGGCCGAGTCATCGAACGGCGAATGCGCCTGTTTGCTATCGCTATCCCACACCGGCTGCTGCACGTTATTATCCACCGCGTATACAGGCGCGGAATCGAGTTCGGGCTTGCGCTCAAGGAATGTAGGATCGTATGGGGCGGACCCGTTTACCGCGGCGCCGTACATGGGTGTCAGCGGTGTCGACGGTGCTGGCGGTTGCGACGGTGCGCCTGTGGCCGCAGTGTCGGGTCGATTATCGTCCGGCCCGGATTCTCGAAGCTCGAGTTGATTATTATTTGCCCGGCGGCGACGGCCGAGGAAGAAGAAGAGCCCGCCGATGGCTGCGACTCCCGCGACGCCGCCGACTACGCCGCCTGCGATGGCGCCAGCTGGGGTGGAGGAGTTGTCGGAGTTGGATGGGGTTTCGCTTGGAGATGGGGTTGATGTTGAGGTAGATGTAGATGTTGGTGTAGTATCAGTGGAAGTTGACGTCGACCCGGACGACTCTGTTGAGGATGAGGTAGACGTAGTCGATGTCGCTGTGCTTGTCGTGCTTGTCGAGGTACCACCAGTATCGTCGTCTCCATAAGCCACGCGAAACGAGAGCAAATCCCTCGACGAAACGTGGTCCCAAACCGTCGGCGGCGAGTAGCCCGCTCGATGCCCCTCGCAGTTGCTATTCTCAAATAACCAGATCGAATACCCGTCCTCTTCGGGTACCCATCGGTACTTTTTGCCCTCGGCCTGCTCGATTTGCTTGCAGTTCTCCGGGTCGTTGCTGTGCTCGATGTAGGATTTCCCGTCCTTGTTTGTCCATGTGAACGTCCAGGCCGACGCTGAGCATGCGATAGACAGAACAAGGAGAAACCTCATCATGCGCTGCTGCATTGCGACAAGGGGAGATCGAGTAGGAGATCGAGAAGGAGGTCGGGAGAACAGATGGGGAATATTGATGTTTGACGGGTCCCCGCTCTTCTTAAGGTAGCATCGCAAGTCACATTCTTATTCACGAGCGGCTTGGTCCCTTCGGGCTAAAGAGGAGATCGTCTGCATATCATCCTGTAACTGGAGGCGGCGTGCCATCCGAGTCCCACTCTTGACGAGACCCGTGTGCGTGCCCTAGAAACCCTGGCTGTCTCATCGCGATTGCTTTATGGGGAAATCGGCGCTGTACGAGGCCAAGCGCGAACTTCTCACCTCGCCCTGCTCACAATTACTTCATGTCTCTCTTCTCGAATTGTGGCTTGATCTGCGACTTCAATGCGTGAAATGAAGGAGGGAAAAAATTCTCCAGCCGGCGATCTACAGCGGTGTGATTGGAGGCTATCCCTAGAATACGAGGTTTTGTGGAGTTAGCGCCAGGCTTTCGTTTCGCGAAATTACCATCTCCTCGACGATCAATGCTCCAACACGACTGAGGCTCTTGGTGCCTCACACACTCATTGTCACATGCGGATATATAGAGGTCGGCTCTACCCGCCATACTAGCCACTATCCCGACGATATGGATAAACTAAATATTCGCTATAGACTGGGGTGATGCACTCACATCACGCCCTGATGGATGGAGAAAGATACACACTTTATAATAGGTTTAAAATTATATAATACTAAACTTCTGATCGGCTCTATATATATATATATATTGGTACATATAATCTCTTAGTACTACTACTTTACACCGATTCCCTCTGATATAGTTACCAAAAACTAATATACTGCGCTATTCTAAGATAGCCCACGCTTGTATATATATTCCTCTGAATGTTACTTTTTCTCCCATAGTGTCCATTTCAAACTCAAATCGGTGTAGGTGCAATAACTACAAGATATCTAGGCTCTGTACATCAACGGAGAGGGCGAAATCGATAAGGCGATCTCCTATCAAACCGTCCAGCTACGGGACCCCGTCTATCCGCAGCGCATCTTGAAGCACTTGTGAAGGATCACTTTTAACGGCATGCGTTGCGCCAGTCCCGCTCTTAGGATGAGCACCCTCTCCATGTAGCGGGCTGTGTGGATTCTCTGTTCATATTTCATTCGACCAGGTTGGCAGATTATCGCGGAAGGCCTTGATTCAGCTAGAGGAAATGGCGGGCTGATATTTATTCTCTACCGGCCTTGCCTATGTCGATAGTTATAAAGTATACCTCAACTATGACTTATTGATTACTCGCCCCTATTCCCGCGCTACTTTACAATCTCAGTTGGTGCTTGTGCCTTGGGGGGGGGACTAGGTATTACACATACCTCGAGTTCTCGACCACCCCGGGGCCGCATTGAAACATAATTACTACGGTAGCGGCGTTTCGTCGCAACCCTTGGGCGATAGTATCGAGATAAACCGTCACCCGCCCATCACGTTGGGAATACCAAACACTTTAAGCGGAGTGATGAAGAATGCCTGATATTCAGGCTTAATGGATAGGCTGAAATCTTCCAGGTAAACATCCCATCCTCCCAGGATCAACTCGCTAAACCAATCAAAAGGAGACTCTCGGCCAAATCGAACTGGAATCTCGGGGCCTGCATTTGAGGTATTCTCAAGATTTAGCGCATCGCCGAGCTTCTGCGAGGCCGCCACAAGGGAATATCCTGCGTCTGGCTGTGTGGGGACAGCGTCCAAACCCACCTCTGCCGGAATCTTGTTCCCACGGGGTACACCTATGACTCCAGTTGCCTCTCCGGAAACGGCAGCGGAGGAGAATCGCGTGGGCAGCGCTTTGACCCTGGCTAATAGTGATACCTCGATGACACCTGGGGAGTATTTAAAGCCGCACTGGTCTCTACCAATCGAGTGATTATTGCGGAGCCTGTCTATCATCTCTCCGGGTTCCTCTCCCTTCACTATCTAGTCCTTATATAACGGAAAGCACAGCACGGCGATAGCAATGAAGCCCAATGAAGAGTTCATCGAGAACACGGAAAACCAGCAACTCAGCCACATCGCCAACCAAGAATACCACGAGCTCAGCAAATGGTAGGGTGTGAGGAAGCACCCATGGGCCTTTGCGTGGTGCCTCTATGCCGTGTGGTGCGTCCTCCTCGTCCTCCTCGTCAGTTTCGAGAACCGGGCTTCTAATTAATGTTAACGGGATTCCCGAATTCCGCAAGGATTTGGGCTATGACATTGAAGGCGACTGGGTACTGGAAGCGCCAAGTGGCAATCGGCTTTTAGCGGCGCTCCGGGGGCCTCGACCCCGTGGTAGGAGCGCTGGTGTCTGGCCAGATCGCGGATATGATTGGCCGCAAGAATACCATCGGGTGCGCACTATTCATCAGCGTGGTGTCTGTGACGATGGAGATGGTTGAAACAACCGACGAGTTATTCTTTGGGGGGAAATTTCTCAATGGCTTTGCACTCGGTGCATTGGCTGCGGTTCCTGTGACGTATATTGATATTGGCGAGGTATGGGATTGAATATGTCCAGTAGGGCCACAAAACGATATTCTAACTTTCGTTCTAGCTCACTCCGCTCTCTGCGTGGCACCGTGACCTGTTTGACGGTAATGGCTTATGTGGTCGGGCCCTTTGTGGTCGCCCTGATTACGAATTGGACAGGAACCTACACCAACCGCCGGGCCTACCACGTAGTATTCTGTGCACAATATGGCTTCGCTGCAGTGGCCGTCGGATTTTTCTTCTCCATGCCCGAGTCGCCTTGGTGGCTTGTCTCCAAGGACCGCGAGGAAAAGGCTCTACGCGCTCTGCGCAGGCTAGGCTACAACGAGTATGAGCGCCTCAAGAAAATCGCGATAAACAAAATAACCCTTCAGTGAGAACAGCGTGAGACGGAGGGCGTTACGAACCTTGAGTGCTTCCGGCGAACGAACCTGCGGCGCACGATCATCTCAGTTATGCCACTATCTATCCAGACCCTTTCAGGTGTCGTCTCTGTCATGATTTATACAGCATACTACAGCCAGCTAGCCGAGTATAGCACAGCAATGAGCTTCCGATTTCAAATAACACAGAAGGTCCTCTCACTTGCCGGGAATATCATGTCATACCTGCTAATTGACCGCGTTAGTCGGCGCAATGTTATGATCTACGGTCTTGGTGGCCTTACTGTTATTCTTATGGTGACAGCTGGTCTCGGGGTTGTGGCTACACGGCCTGGAAACTCCGGTACTACTCCCGCAGTTACTAGATCTACTGTCGCTCTAATTTTGTTGTACTGCTGGCTGTACAACATGACTATTGGCGCTGCGGGTTTCACTATTCTCACCGACGTTTCTACTTCCGATTACGCGTTAAGACTATAACCATCGGTCTGGCCCTGCAGAACGCTCTCTTCACCATGTGGCAGTTTGTACTGCCGTATTTGTTCAACCCTGACCAGGCGAACCTTTGTGCAAAAGTGCTATTTATCTCTAGTGGATTGGCCGTTATCTGTCTGTCCAGCATGAGAGAACTGAATGTTGAGTAGGACCCCAGCAGGAAGGTCGACAAAGACTGAGATATACCTTGTCTTGTTTACATTAAATGCTGAGGGCCTGAACGCTCCCCCCCCCCGCCCAAACAGTATCTCAAGACGTACGTCTAGAGTTAACCAGGAATTGTAACTTGTTCGACTTACTTTGTCGGGTAGTTGGAGATAGGCCAAGAGAATGTGAAGTAAAATCCTATTTTAATCAGGATATGCACTGCCTGAGATGCCCCGCCTTCTCTCCGTGGTGCAACCCCACAATGCGCCCGCATTTGCTATCCATGAGGGGGTAAGGGCTAACAAAGATACATGAGTTCGGATAACTTCGTCAGTACGCGGAGTTCCCAGCAACGGGGAAGCAGCAAAGCACATCTGGCTTGAAGTATGGCTCAGCAACTACTAATACGTCAGTCGGCCGGGAGCGTTAGTCAGCTCGCCAGGATGGTGTGCGTCAACCAAAGCTTGATTGGCTACAAGCAGAGTGTGCGTCGTGGAAGACCGGCGATAAGCGAATGAGACGTACTGTACATATGTAGAGGGGGGCCCCACATGTCGCGGAATGTCGGTGATACTTAGTGGCTTTCGAGTGTCGCGTCAACCAACCGAAGAGAAATGACCTGAATTCAGCCAGAAGAGAACGGAGTTAACCCCGGCCAGAGTCATTCAGGCTATACAGCGGGAAGCTGGAATCAATCATAATGCTACCATTGTCGTCGTTTACCAATATGGCCGTATCCTGTGGCCCATTCCATATTTGTAGATAAAACCCAGGTATATGGACAGGTTACTGGTATCTATATTATTTTCCATCCAAGTTTTCCACCTGGGAATCTCTCTCATATCTTTTGATCTAAACGCGGTTATTATATACGATATCGCTGAAAGGTCGTTGACTTGAAAGCAAAATGGCCGCCACTCCAAGTGAACGATGGGGGATTCTAGGTCAAAAAAACCACTAATCAGGAATCTCCACGCAAGCTAAATTATACGCCCTTGGCCATGCTGACTGTGATGAGGATAGGAACTGGATTCATTTCTTCGTGGTTTGTCCAAGACCTCGTCCTCGAACGACCGAATGCCAAAGTCAAGCATATCATCCAGTCGTTTGCCAGCTCCGATTTGGACAAGGGCCATGAGGTTCGCCGCCCAGTCTTGCCCCCAGAAATCGCTCACCATCTACGGGGGTTACCAGGAGCTCTTTAACGACCTCGATGTTGATATCGTCTATATCGGCGTTCCGCACGCCTTCCACAAGCAATATTGCCTTGCCGCGATCAATGCTGGAAAGGCCGTTTTGAATGAGAAGCCTTTCACCCTCAATGCCTAGGCGGCAAGGGAGATTTTCGAAGCCGCGAGCAAAAAGGGCGTCTATGTCACGGAAGCGATGTGGTTGCGACGCCGGCCCCTGGTGCTCAAGCTTCGCGAGTTGATCCACCAGGAGAAAATAATCGGGGGTCCGTTCAGAACATTCAGCGACTTCGGGTTGGATATCGACATCACCAGCCTGCCGCCAACTTCACGTTACCGCGATCCTGTATTGCGCGAGCGGACGGGAGCGACGGCTATATTGAGATAGAAAGCCTGGGTGGGTCAATGCCTTGTCTTTCTCGCTTTACAAAATGCCCGCGACAGAGAGGGACAAGAACTATATCATGGTCGAGAACTACGATTTCTCTTCCGAGCCTGGAAAGGGATTCATTTATGAAGCAGATAATACGGCTCTAGACTTCCTGACCGGTGCAAAAGATAGTTCAATCATGCGTTGGGCAGAAACCATCAGGGTCATAGAGCTCATGGATGAGATCCGCCGCCAGGGAGGCACACATTATCCGGTAGATTAAGATAGATATAGCACTATATTTGAAAGTTACCCTTGATCTGTTGTTATTTAACAAAAGCTCTTTCATGATCGCTTAATCGAGGGTCCTGATCTCCGACCTTGTCCTAACTCTAATGCTTTTGCTTTGCACTCTTTCTCCTCCGTGGGGCAGCGACGGATCAATGGCAGGTTATACATTAATGGTTTAGTAGTAATGGACACCAGCGCAGTCTCAAGGATATTCACTCTTAATACACCTTCTTTGCTCATATCAGACATTCCCCATGTGAGTCGTGCCTACATGGTGATGCCATATATTGATTTCCTTTCAGGTCTTGCAGCAATTCATTCCCTATTAATCTAAACTATCAGCATCCCGCTTGCATGATCATTTGAAAAATCTTCAAGTCGTCCTCTGCGTCTGTTATCGTTGTTTTGACGGGTCTGCTGTTTACCACCAGCTCCCAGAGCTATCGAAATTCCTACGGTACGAGTCCTCGTATGTGATACGCCTCGTCATCTCATGATACTCCCCATTCACAGTTTTTTTTTTTTGACGTGGATAGTAGTTGGCAGCCCCTTGATATACGGAGAGTCAATCTAAACTCTGATGCCCCTGTCTCCTCATAAACTTCAATATGTGCGTCAAAGCGATGGACATTGTCGAACCCAGATTCGTAGGTGAGCGCAAAGCCGTCATACTGAAAGAGCACACTATGAGGCAAGTTTTATTGAGATAATTCGTACAAAATGGAATGCACTCAAGAAGCTTCAGATTACCTCCAGAAAGGAAACGCCAGAAATGCTCCATGACCTTCTTTGGCAGTCCAAAGGCCTCACGCATTGCCGATATATCGTGGGACCCCATCCCGCCCAGGAGCCGCCAGACAAGCATCAACTCATCAGTCTTGGGCACCTAGCACTCCGCAAAGGCTTGGTCAACGAGCTCGCTAGCCCTGGCGCTTTGTCTTCGACATGCTTAGGGTTGAAACCTGCAGATTTCTTCGGAAAAGCGCCAGATTCCAAGGCGCAAAGATGATTTGGTCCGATGATATCTGTAATATTTTTATTGGCGAAACTTAGCTATTTAATATAATGCGGCGGTTTGGACCACAAACCGCGTATACGAGAGTAATGGATCTTGTCTTAACCCCCCAATTATCTTCACGGCCTCGAGGAACGCCGGGGCGTATCGTCTCATATATCCCACCATTACAGTGCCAGTGGACTTGGCCTCGGCGTCTTTCACCCGCTGAATATCTCGCAGACTGAGAGCGGCCGGCTTCTCAAAAAAGGCGGTCTTATTATTCTGAAGGCCCAGAATCGCATGTTTTGCGTGATACTCGTCGCTATTAGCGATAAAGACGACGTGTACTAAGGGCGACCCACACAGTTGACGAGGATCGGTCGTGCTCTCGGGTAGAACGCCCCCGACCACTCTTTGTCGACAATGTTGTACTGCCCCTTCTGAGACATCGCACAGGAAGGTGACGCGAAAATAATCCGAAAGATGTCACAGGACGGGTAAATGAGCCACCGGGATGATCTCGCCGCAGATGATGCCAACACGGACAATTCGGGAGGCCATGTCGCTCATCATGGATGTGGGCCGTGAGGACTCGTATGTATTCCTGTTTTCCATCTGTTCGTAAGCTCGATGTTGGTCTTTTGATATTGTTCTCCGAATCAAACACGACGAGCGAGCCCGCTTGTTTTGCCATCGTTCCTGTTCGCTCCACATCCGAGTTGCCTAGCCCCGCAGGTTGTTGGTTGGACGCGGAAACAAAGTTCCAGGAAGTAAGGACCTCGCGGAATGTCGGCCGAACTTCTGTTATCAACGATGGTAATTGTGCCTATTTGGCTTTATCTCTTGAGATTTAGCCAACAGGCTAAAATATACTGATCATTATACGTCATCTTCCGGATAGAGGGGACGTTATTCTGCTTTATATGAAGACTCTCCGCTGGGTACACAAAAAGCAGCAGCTACTCTCACGAATGCTCTGATTCCCAAAGTCCGCTCATATTTCTTTGTCATATTCCTTCAGCATGGCCGGATTTCTTCGCGTGGAGGGCACAAAGATCGTCACTGCCGATGGCACCCCAATTGTGCTCAGAGGCGCGGCCTCCGGCGGGCACCTGAACATGGAAAACTTCATCACCGGGTACGCCGGACACGAGACCGAGCAGAAAGAGGCGATGCTGGAGATTATGGGGAAAGCAAAGTTCGACTTCTTCTGGGACCGGTTCTACGAGTACTTTTGGACGGACAAAGACTCCGAGTTCTTTGCAGCGTGCAATCTGAACTGTCTTCGAATTCCTTTTAACCATCGGCACTTCCTCGACGACCGTGACTTGACCAGGATCAACCCCAATGGCTTCAAGCTCCTCGATCGCGTTGTGGAGAGCTGTGCGCGGTTTGGCATCTACACGGTCTTGGATCTACATACGGTACCCGGTGGTCAGAACCAGGACTGGCATTCGGACAACGGCACCCACCGCGCCCAATTCTGGGAATATGGGCACTTCCAGGACAGCATCATCAACCTTTGGAAGCATATTGCCGCTCACTATAGGGATAATGTATGGGTTGCCGGGTACAATCCTCTCAACGAGCCCGCAGATCCGCACCATACCCGACTGATCGACTTTTACACCCGGATTGAGAAAGCCATTCGAGAGGTGGACGAAGACCATATTCTATTTCTGGATGGGAACACATATGCCGCGGACTTCAGCTATTTCCCCGTGGCCCCGTACTCCAACTCGGTATATGCTATTCACGATTACTCGAAATACGGGTTTCCGGCGTCCGAGGAAGTGTATGCAGGCACCGCAGAGCAGAAAGCGAAGCTACTGGGATCATACGAGCGCAAAATCACGCACATCAAAAACGCCAATGTGCCCGTTTGGAACGGCGAATGGGGTCCAGTCTACGCGTCCGAAATGCGAAATGACAGCAACGTGGAGGCCGTCAATTCCTCCCGCTACCGCCTCATGCGTGACCAGCTGGCAATTTACAAGACCGGAGATCCCTCTGGCGATGGTGCTCCTATTTCTTGGTCGATCTGGCTGTACAAGGACATCGGTTACCAGGGTTTAACATACGTCAGCCCGGACTCAAAGTGGTACCGTCATCTCCGCCCTTGGCTTGATAAAAAGCTGTCGCTTGGCTTAGACCGATGGGGGCGGAATACCGATCCGGAAATTGAGAGGACGGTTTACCAGCCGGTGAAGGATCACTTCGCGGAGGTGATCCCTGAGAAGTGCCGGAAGATGTCCTATCCTAAGACATGGCAGACAACTGATTATATAGACCGTGTGCTGCGTGATATCCTACTATCTCAGTATCTGGTCTGGGAATTCGCAGAGTATTTCCGTGATCTTTCTTTTGAGGAGCTGGATGAGATGGCAGCATCATTCAAGTTTGAGAATCTATGCCACCGGGGAGAGTTGATTCAGCACTTGAAGGACTGGATCTGAATTCACTTAGATAACTTTTCTATTGGATGGAGATGCCATTCACTTACATTTCCTCCTACCCCCGTTATTCGTGGCCCAGCTTGCGCTTATCACGAGGTATAACATCGTTTCACTTGCCAGTTTCGACTTCTTCATGTAATTTCATGTAGTCTGGTTCCGCCGCCGATGTCCCGAACACTGCGTGCAACTACCTGTCGCTCAAAGACTAGTTACTCTTGGTTACACCTTGATCAGCCACAGTCACAAAACTATAGATATTTAGATAAGTAACTACCACATACCGCTAATGCGCTACATTTCGAGTATGTGCGCGTAGGACTGTATTTAGTGGGTTTCTACGAACCGCCGCTGCGACTAAGTTGCGTCAGCTAGGAAAGACCGGTCAGTAAAGATATATGTTGTTCCTCAATTAGTGGCAAAATACGGCCATCTGAGCTAGGGGGGGGGATAATTTCTCGAGTGAACCGCATACCGTAGACGGGTAATAACTGTTGACTCGAAAAGGTAGCTAGTAAACGAAGACGGGAAAGAGGAATAAAAGCGGGCAACCTTGGAATGAATCACAATGTACCGGCCGACCCTTCCAGCCTTTTACCTCACAGTCCAATCCCGCCTCTACCGATCAATCACGGCGGGAAAAAAACTTCCGTGACTCGGTTCATTGGAGCAGAATGCATCCAGTCTCCTACTAATTTAGCCATTTAGCCAGCTTTGATGCTGCCAGTATCCACATCCTACAGCGTCTGTATGAGATTGAGAGCACCATCACCCGTCACCAGACAACTATTGAGGTTCGCTTGCCCGAAACATTATCGCGACGTCATGAGCTTCGCCGGGAAGAAGGACTAGAGCCACGCCATATCAGTCGCTCTAGGTTACTTCCGGCGCCTGTGGGGTCGATCCTCGAATGGCCGTGCTTCGATCAAGAGCTACGTACACTCGCAGCCGCAAAACTCGTCACAAAGACGCCGCACTCGATATCTGAGGTTGCGGCTAGTTCCCCTGCCTTAGTACCAGAATTTTTGCAACCGCAAAGCGTCGTTCATCTTCTAGACAGCTTCTTCACCCACGTGCATGTGAAGAATCCAGTCCTGGACGAGTATGACGCCCGCCAGATGGTGAGCCGTCTGTGCATAGAAGGGGTGGTTGACTGTTCTCTGCAATCATGTCTAGCCATGTTATTTCAGCGTGTCCCCGCATGGCGACACTTCCTTCATGCATTGGCCTGTTGTCAGAGCTTCTCATTCTTGGACTCATCGCGGGACCCGAACAGCTCGCCTGCTGCAGGTTCACCCTCACTCACCCTCGAACAGGCTATTTACTGGTCGTCGTGGAAGGCTGAATGGGAACTCCGCCCAGGGATCCAGACGGTGGATATTGTCCAGTCCGATGATGAGCTGGCTGTATACCCAGCCTTCTTTTCTACACCGCCGATTCTAGACCCAGACTTCAGCCCTACTGGGGTAGACGTCCTCGAGCAACGCAGGCGCCTGTCGTGGTATTACTTTCTTTCCGAGATATCCATTCGCCGACTGTTTCTTGACGTCATGAAACGGATCCTCACCGTCCAAGTCTCAGGAGCAGAGAAATACCTCCGTGCGTTAGCAACGGACACTTTCGAACACAAGACGCAAGCTGAGGAATGGGTTGCAACACTACCCGAAATCGTCTCTGTCCAAGCATCACCGGATAGAGATGATATCTGTCGCTTCGTGCTTCGCGGGCAGCTTCTGGACTTGTACGAGATAATATACTGGTCCTTTATTGATGCTGTTATTCGCTCGGCGGCAGCAGATGAGGAAGAAGGCAATTCTCAGGGGAATTCAGAATTCCTGTCGACAAGTTGGTTTCGCAGGCTTGTCTTGTCTGGCCTCCAAAAACATATTGAACGCATACGCATAAACCAACCTGGCTTTCGGCATCGTCATCACGGTACGCCACGGTTGGTAATGAGGTGCAGTCGAAGTGCCCTGGTCCTGATAGCTGCTGCATTGACAACTCATGACCGATCTGTCAGTACCCACTAGCCACTGATAAAGGTGCCCGCGGGTTCAGAAGACGCGGTTCTCTCAGTCATCAATTTGAATCGATACTGGGCTGGAGAATCTGATGATTGTCTAAAGCTGGGCCGCATGCTTGAGATGGCGTGGGCTAAGGTGGTCCAACATGGACTGTGAAGTTTGACTTAGTTTCTTGCATACACTGAAGATACTGGGGGTGTCCTTGGACTTCACCTCTCACTCAAGAATCTTAAAAAAAGAAAAAAAAAATCCCGGCATCATCATGTTGACAGCCCTTATTCCCTTTGATTGCATAGCCTCTCTAGCCCTGGCTGGACAAATCCCTACCAATGCCATGACTTCCACTTGCCACCTTTTCACCACATCGTCTTCCTCATCCTAAACTGTGAGCCGGCGAGCCAAGGCGCTAAGGATAAATCCGCAGGCAAGACTCTCTTCTTAAAAGGTAACCTAAATTTGGTGAAGCATGGTCTAATTTGGTAAGGTGAGCCAGATGACTGTTTAATTACAGAGTACGCGACAGGTTAACTATCTAGAGAGACAGGAACAAACAGGGTGCGGGGCTAGAGCATTCTGATTACTCTGACACTGCTGCAAGCCTCTTATCCAATAGCAGGGACACATTTTCCGGATTCTCGTATATCCAGCTGCGCTAAGCCATTCAAGTCTTGCCACCCCCAGGATTATGCATGGGTATTGTGATAGTTCCCTGGCTAATGCGGTCTCAATCTAGCATCGAGGCCCACAGATACCGGGAACAAGTGCTGGGAAGAGGCAAAGCCGGAGTGATAGGAGGGTCTGGATGCTCTTTGATTCCTAAGCAGAAGAGCCCCCGAACGGAGTTTACTTATTTACAGTCGGTTCAGGAGCTCACAGTCTTGCCGTGCCGTGGCTGTGTCCCAGGCGTGGATTACTAAGTCCAATTATATCAAAAAGCCGTACACTATCACGTATAAAAACGCGCAAACACTGCACACCGTATATGTCATTCTCGATGGCCTCGCCAGCATCGATCTGCCTGCTTTTTTTCTCTTGCCATGTGAGCGATTGACTGGTCCTCGAGGCTGATACAAACTATGGGTGACTGGCTCCTCGGGGTATATAGCCCCTCTCCGTCTCCAATGAAATGGCCATATCGCAAATAGAGACATCTCTTCTCAGTCGTTTTCCACGCATATCTTAAATACATCAACCATGCCTTCAGAGACAAACCCAATTCCTGTGGTCATGATCGGCCGAACTGTTGATGTGGGAAATGCCGTCGCAGAACAGCTTCTTCCGGAATATGAAGGTATTTGAGAAAAATATACCTAATATATCTACTAAAGGCAATGGCCTAATTGTCACTAATATGGATAAAGTAAGCCACTTCATGCTCTCCCTCGAAACCGCTGCCTCGGAGCTACCAGCCCTCCTCGCAGGCAAAGACCCTCAATCCCCCGAGCCGAATGAGGTTGGCACCCACGACTACAGCCGGCCTGTTCAAGCAGTTCTTTTCGGACGCGGTCTTCAGCTCGCTCAGATTGAGGCGTTGAAGGCGGCTGTTGAGCAGGCTACGACTGTGAAGGGGCCTGTTGCTTGGCTGATGGGCGATCCGGCCGTCATCATGACTGGACCGCCTGGTCCGGGGTTTGCGGAGAAGACGGCGAAGGAGATGAAGGATGTACTCGCGAAATGGAGAGAAGAGGCTGCTCAACAGAATGAGGTTTTGTTTTATTGATCGGCCTAAGTAACGAGGTAGCATGTTAGCGCCAACTGGTGTGGGTAGGATTGAGGTTGAGGTGTTTGCCATTATGAAACATTTGCCTTTTGCTCCAACTATTGCAGCTGCGTGACGTAGAGAGCTAACAATAGTAGCCTTGTGTGCCGGTTTTCCTCGAGTTGACAACGGCTGCCTGCTATTCCCTGCATTTTGGGTGCCTAGATGTGGTCTACTCGCTGATTAAGTATAGAGGGTGTCACTACCTCGTAAGCGAATACGAGACATCACCCCCGCATTGTCAAGCATCCTCAAAGACTTACCAGCTCCCAAGCCCGTTGAGATCCACCCTCTGGCCTCCTGCTCCTACATACGTACATCATACAACAGGAAATGGCCCACAGAACCCTGGTCGCAACCTGCGACTGCCGCACCACCCACTTCACCCTCACGCTCCCCGCCGACACCCTCCCACTAAAGGTCCACCTCTGCCACTGCACCGTGTGCCGGCGGACGCACGGCGCGCCATGCTCCTTCCACGCGCCCGTGCCCCTGGGCACCGAACCGGTCTTCATCGCGCCGTCGAGTCTGGATACCAGCTTGACGGGCTACGTCCATGGGCCGAGTGCAAAGTCGACGCGGTACTTCTGTAGCACGTGTGGGTGCCATATTGGGGATAGAGATTGCAAGGCGCAGTGGTATATCTCTGTGTCTATTTTTCAAGAAGGAGATTCTGCGGCTTGGGAAATTGCATCGCATGCGTATACGGATTCGACTGGGGATGGGGGATTATCGGGGTTGTTGGATGCGATTGACGGGCGGAAGTTGGAGGTGTGGAACCCGCCGCAGGATACCGAGTGGCAACAACAAGCTACTAGCAACGCATTGTTAGGCCAACACGTCCGGAACCTCCAGAGGCAGGAACAGGCTGATGGTGGGGGCGAGGAGGACCAGACCCTACTAGCGCAGTGCCACTGCGGCGGTATCTCTGCGCGAATCTCCCGTCCTGCATCCGACGGGTCTGGTGCTTCTTCCTCGCCTGGAAGCATCAAGAGCGATCCAACAAGGAGGTGGCGTGCTTTCTTTGGCCTCTCCAGGGACGCTCGCCTCGTCGCGGGTACGCATGTTACAGGCTGGCTTTCTGTTGGCAAGGAGCGTATCTCCCCGCCAATCCCCAATGATACACTTTGTATAGGGACGGCAAAAAGTTACAGGTCAAGCAAAGACGTGTTAAGAACGTTTTGTGGGGTCTGCGGGGCGACTGCCTTCTTCCTCAGCCACCAGGCAAGTCAAGCCGGGATTGTGAATGTTGCAACCGGGATATTACGTGGAGAAGAGGGTGTAATGCTAGGGAGCTGGGCGTCGTGGGAATGGATCTCGGGTATAACCTCTTTGCAGGATGGGTTGAAGTACGATGAGGGGTTTGCGTGCGCATTGTCGGAGGGCTTGAGGGCGTGGAGGATCAAGCACCATGGGGACACGAAAGGCCCGGAGCCTGATGATGAGTTAGACACTTGAGGCTTCATCTGCTCTCGGAATGTATATTTATAGTTGGCTTATCTTTTTCTACTACATATTCATCAGCGTCGCCGCTGCAATGCCGCTTGACTATGCATGAATGCTTGTTACAGTAAGCCTTGAAGGGCATTTTGGCAGTTAATGATTCACATAAAAGGGCAGGAACTGGACGAACGGCTTTATTCTATTTCTAGAATGTATAGCAAAACTAGACGCCGCTTGTGGTTTGGAGTTTCTTCGTATCTATCGTCTCGACTATTCCAATCCCAGCTCCTTGTAGAATGCATCCGTCTTTGGCGGCCGACCCAGGAAGTCAATCAACGTCTGCATTTCATCCTGGCTGCCGCCCTTCTCAAGGACCTTGTACCGGTACCGGCGCCCGGCTTCGGGGTTCATTGGATCCGATTTGAAGGCTGTATAGAACATATCCGTCGAGTAGACTTGCGAGCTGCAGATAGGAGGGTCAGAAACATTCATTCATTATTCCAGCCGGGGAAAGGGGGAGACTCACCTTAGGTAGCCGTAGTAGCCAGCATCGTAGCCTCCAATCAAATGACCGAATGTCGCCTGGCCGTGTCCCCATTCATCGCCCAGACCCAAAACCTCAGGCCCGGCAATCTGCGTGATTTCCTTGCGGAGCCTGTTGTACGTCGCCGAGATGGGGAGTTGCTCGATCTTCTCGTGGCTCTCGGGCTCGTGGACTAGCATATCGAAGATACCGAAGTGGAGCTGGCGCAGGTTGAAAAGCGCATCGTTCACGTGCTTGGTGCGGATGATGTTGGCTATCACCTCGTCTGGGATCTTCTCCGATGGCTCTGCCTCTCCGCTGCCCTGCTGCTCCTTCCATGCCGCGAGGTACTCCGGGGACAGCGTTGAGTAGTGTTTGCTGAGAGACTTGAGCTGTGTCGGGGTCCAGCACCAGTTCTCGAGCATCTGGCTGGGGGCCTCGACAAAGTCGCGAACGGTTCTGGTCCCGTGGAACCGCGAGTAGATCGTCTTGGAGACTAGATTGTGGATGCCGTGACCCAGCTCGTGGAACAAAGTTACAACCTCGTCATGCTTGAGCAGACTAGGTTTCTTCGGCGTTGGCTTCGTAAAGTTACACACCAAGGCAGTGGCTGGGTAGCGACGGTTGCCATCGGCATCGATATATCCCTATAAAAATAATGATAAGTTTTCAAACGCAAATGTCAACGCAATCTCGGAGTACATACAGGTTGGAGGTTGAAATTGGCGGCGTGGCCATACTTTCCAGGGCGAGGGAACAGATCGAGATACAGGTAGCCAACAAAGCCGCTACCCTCACCCTCGTCGTCCCACACACTAAATACCTTGACATCCTCGTGCCACACGATATCGCTTCCCTTGCCGGACGCAGCGACTTGGTCGCGATCCGCGCCGGAGAGCTCCACGAACACGAGGCCAAACAGCTCCTCGAAGATGCGCAACATGCCGTTGATTGTGTTCTGGAGTGGGAAGTACTCAGCAATGAGCTGCTGATCCAGCGAGAAATCCTTCTCAAGCATCAGGCGATCGTAGAATCGGTGGTCCCAGAGGTAATAGCCCCCGTCGAAGGCCTCTCCTCGAGCCGCAAGATCGCTCTTCTTGAACTCCAGTAGCTGGGCTATCTCTTTCCGACCGCCGTCCGTCAAACGGCCCCGCAACCCAGACAGGAAATCGTCCACTGTCTTGGGCGTCTTGGCCATCTTGTCCTCAATCCGGAAAGCCGCATGGTTGGGGTATCCCAACAGGCGAGCGGCCTCGTCACGCAGGATGACCGCCTCACGGAAAAGGGGAATATTTTGGTTACACTTGTTCTCGTTCTGGATCGTGACCTGCTTGCGGGTCTCCGGGTTCTTTGCGTACTTCATCGTCGGGAAGAGATCGGGGTACTTGAAGGTTAACCAGAGTTTGCCCTCGTTCTCGCCCTCGCCCTTCTGCAAACCCGAGACGACATCCTGTGGCACGCCGTCCAATTCTTCCGGTGTAAACCAGATGCCTCCGGCCTCTTCATTAAGGTTCTTCTGGAACTCAATGCCGATCAAGCTGAGGCGCTTCTTGATCTCTTTGAAGCGGTCGCGCAGAGGGCCCGCCGGTAGATTGAGCCCATTGCGGACAAAGTCCTGGTGTTCCTTCTCTAGCAGCCGGCGGGATTCCGGGTCCAGGCTCTCATTCTTCTTCAGCACCGCATCGACGAGCTTGAAGATATCCTCGCGCATCGACGATTCAATCCAGAACTCATCCATCAGCTCTTCCGCCTTGGAGGACGCGTCTCTCAATACTTGCTCGGTTGACACGGCTTGGTAGAAGCCGAGAATACTGGACTCCAAGCCGTTGACGTTCTCATCAAGGGCGAGCGGCTTCAGCACAGAAGCAAAGTCGGCACTCTCCGGAGAAATATTTGCGACGACGCCATCCTGCACCTTGCGCGATGTTTCAATGAGGCGTTTGGCGTCGTTCACGATCGATTCGGCGGTGGCGGTGAAGGAGGGGGGAGCTTGGGGCGGGCGACGGAGGTGTTCAGGAGCCATACTGGCGGTCGTGAGATGTCGATAGATTGTTGAAAGAGGGGGTTGGCTAAGTCTTGAACCACGGAAATGGCTTAGGACTGAGGCAAGTCTAGGATTGGGGGCGGGGCGGAAGGGAGCCACGGTGACAAGAGGGTCGGGCCGAGAGGGAGGGTGAAGGGAAGAGAAAAACAGAAGGGAGATTGTCTGGAGATGAGTCAGGGATGCGGAATGTAAATAATTAAGGGGGTGGAAGCAAGAGATTGGGCGGCTCTCAAGAACAAGAATAATAACAGCGGGGAGTTGAAGCACATGGGGGAAGCTCGCGGGTGATATCATTGGGGATGCCAGGTGGGCACGTGTACAGAAACCTCAGGCGCTAAATGCCTTGGACACTGCTGCCTCAGGCATCACAATGATGGCTGTATAATATCATCTCGTTTGATAACCTTTGTTAGGTCTCAATTTTGTAACCATTAATTAGACCTCTAGACCTGATGCCCTTATGAGCGCGGCAACAAGGCAAATCGCAATTCCTCCTTTAATGTATTTCTGCAGTCAGCGCTTCGCAAGGTACCCAGATGCGCTTGAGTGTTGATGTTGACCCTTGGAACACCATAATGACGGATCAGCTGGTCAAATGAAAACTTCTCACACGTGTCATGGCTTGATGACTGTTGCCGATTCATACCCTATTTCAACAAACGCAAGGGTGCCACCTACATATATATCAGGTTACACAGCAGAGAACATAGGAAGTTAAGGTTACTAATTGTATTTAAGAGAATGATATAACTATTTCAAGATTACCTCTACGTCGTGATCTATATACTAAGGAAAGAATTATGACACCAACCCAATCCACCCTTCATGTCACCATCACGGGCCTTGCAGACCACAAAGTAGATAACCCGCAACTCCGACAATTAAATAGCCCTGATTTATTCATCTCGGATCTCGCTCACCTCCATTGGTTCGATTGAAGTTGGAGAATATGGAGCCAGCTCTTCTTCGCAGACACACCCAGCGCAGGAGCTATGACATTGAGTCGGCAAAGGCAATCTTCGACGACTGTTATCTCGCCCATATTGCCTATGTCGGTAATGGGCTCCCGTAATGTCTGCCCATGATCGCGTTGATTAAGGCTAAAGAGAATGAAGCAGAAGGTGAAGTCAATGGTTCCGGCCACGGCTACCCAGATTCTAGGAATAGGGTCGATGAGGGAAAAGACATCGTCGGCTATCTACATGGCCACCCTAACATGCGACTCGCAGAGTTGACCCGCGAGACCAGCCGAGGACGAACTGCTGCGCCGAAGGTTTGCATCACAGCGACAAAAGGTGCGTTTCCCAGCTTTAACTTCTTCCGTAACAACGCCATACTAACAGTATATCCCAGTCGACGGCCTCGTCCTTTCCTCCACTCCTAAAAGGCACACATTCAACTACCGCAGCGCTGTAATCCATGGAACCTGCACTAATTACAAGCAAAGCTATTAAGCGCAGCGTAATATATATAGTAACAAACTATATTGTTGTTAACCACTGCGAAGAAATTAATCCTGTTACTTTATTCCAGGCTGGGCAGGTCTTGGTGATTAGAGTAATATTAATAGTTTATCTGTTAAGACGCGGTCTGGTCTACCTGGATTTAGCCATGGATTTGGGAGGTTGATAGGCTAGATATTAAGCCTAAGGCCTGGGTGGGTATGGTCCCGTTATGGGAACAGATAGGCGAGCCGGTTAATAGTGGGTTGAGTCCAGGAGCGGGGGTTTTTGGCGAATCTAAGAAGGTATAATGAGGGGAGGAGTAAGAGACAGAGAAAGTATTCGGAGCAGGTAGCGCCGTAACTTGGGGTGCTGAGATGTGCTGTTAGGGCTAGCTGCGTAACCATTGCTTGAGTTATTCCCTGACTTCAGGTTAGCGCAGAGAGGTAGTTTGCCGAAAAGGAAGCTTAGAGGGGGAGAGCTCTCAGAGCTTGTATACAATATGTGCCCCATTAGCCTTTGAATCATATTCTATTCTGCGATAATTGCACATATGTTGCTAAGGCCACGTGGCTAGCCTGTCTGTGGGATGGTGGAGGAAGACCGGCCTATTCAGAGCGAGCTAGATTTGTGTCTGGGTGGAAGCTGAAGCTGTTATTGAGGGTCAATATTGTGGTGGCCAGTAAATTGATACAATATATTCGCTGCAGTAGATAGGCTTCACGGGAGCTCGACTGTTCTCGGCGCACATATGGCAGGAACGACTTTCACAAAACATCGCTAGGAATAGATATATATATATGCAGCGCTGCTCGTTGCAGCGGACTGAGATAGTTAAACATCCACAGGACTATCCTCCCAAAACACCAGACACCGGAATTCGATACTCTCCCTTACCTCAAGATCTTTGGTTTCCAGATCTACAAACGATGCGTGTACCGCGACAGGGACAGATCCCTCATCTAGCCCGCGAACAAGATCCGAGTCGAAAATCCTCATTAACAGCGCCTCCTCAACCCCCATGTTCGATAAATAATACCACCTCTGCCCGGGGCTATATCCCGCCATCGCAATCTCCCAACCGACCGTGGTTTTTAACCTTTTCCCGTCCACTCCCCCCTTTTGCTCTAATGCCTTTGCGCGCTCATTCCTCGAATAATCCATCGAGATAGACACCAGGTCGCCCGGCGCTAATGACTTTCCGTCACAAACAGCAAGCGGGTCTCGTTTAATAGTCTTGAGAGGTCGCCAGACATTGATAATCGCCCAGCGCGTACGTGAGAGTCGCGACGCGTCCTGCTCCGAGAGTTTCTCGGACAAGTAGTTTCTCGCACCCGTGGGCGTCTGGTCTAGATGTACCGTGCGTGCAGGACCTGGTGTTCCCGTATATTCGCTGTTCAGATCTGACGCGGCGAAGCGGATTGAGTGCGAGGCGACTTTGATGAGCGTTGGTTGCGGGGTAAGGCTTTATATGTACAGGATTGTTAGCTTCTCCCTCCTCCTCCTCCTCCTCCTCCTCTTCTTCCTGGATGCGTGTCCCTGCGAAGGGGGAAGAAAAAAGACATACGCAGTCTTCAAGAGCTCCACTATCTCTGCATACAGATCCAATTTGATCCGCGTCGGATCCTGAATTGGGATATACGCGCTTGGATAAGTAACGTATTCGAATCCGTTCTGGTCTAGGGTCAATTTCCCTTCGTGGAAACGTGCGTCGTGAATTGTAACCGGTTGAACGTCGTTGGCGTACGTGTAGAAGTCGGCCGTCCCAGTCATGCGTCTCACAGGGAGGTCGGCGGGGATGAAATTCAGGGTTGTCTGGACGTTTCGCGTCATTTTCAGGGACTTGGAGATTTGAAGGACTGAGCTGAGAAAAAGGTCAGGCTACGGAGCATTCGATGGGTGAACTTTCCATTAGCCAAAGTTCGGGGGGTGGCAGGAGCCAAGCTATGTGGAGGCAGAACTGGGTCGCGGGCGCATTTGAATGTCATACTGGCCGCTGCGCAGGCATCGTCCTCGTGTACTCTGGCAGTCAGTGCGTATTAGATCTGTAGTGTAACCTAAGGGATATAGATCGGGAGTCAGCCACAGGCCAGCTGGATTCAAGGGGCAAGTTCCACCATATGCCCTGCGCCAGAGAATAATGACGGGCCAATAGATGGCAGACATACGAGCGGTCACTCCAATAGTGGAGCTGAAGTCGATCGGTGAGGAGCTGAAGCCTGAGGGTCTTGAGTAGATCATACAAATGACGTAGAGAGATCTCCTCGCGGAGTTTCTCTAGCCCGGATTGAGTTCATGCCTCCATGCACATCCAAGCGAATCAGGGACTGCCAATGGCCCAAGGTTCTGGTGCGCTCATTTTTGAGAGTCCAACTGCCTTTTTCATTCGCTCGAGGTGCTTATGTTCCGCCCCTGGCGCCACCTTCTTCGCGTAATCTGGACGGGGCCCAGCTCCAGTAGCCAGGCTGAGAAGACGACAGGCACGACTCTTGAGTCAGGTGTTCGAAATGTCATGCGCGATGACAGCATTCCAAGGATGTGAAGGAATGCATGCTTCTGCATGCTAATATTTTCACTAACTTAGTTTATTGAACTCATATGTCACTTTGGCCAACCAAAACACAAAGCCGTCGACAGTTGCTTGGCTGCGTTCTTCTCATGTGGACACGCCAAACACAGCTTGGCCTGCAGGTCGTCAACGCCGAGCAGCTACAATTAATGCTTGAAGCTAAAACAGCCAAAGGTGAGATCTATATTCCAAATTCGGAAGATAGCAGGCGCCACCTGCACTGCACCATCCCCTGACCGCCTCCAGCTGAAGATGTCTTGGACAATGTGATAGGCGATACAACGTAGTCCTCAAATAATTTCCGGAACAAACTCCGGATTTAGAAGCCGAGTCAAAATCACACACAGTGGTGTCTGTGGCCGTGATTAGTGAGTACAAAAAGGCTACAGATTGCCCACATAACATGTGCGACTATTCTTCGTTATTATTCTAATATCCCGTCCACCAACTGCTCCCACAGCCTGCGCGGCCTGTGTCTTGACCAAATCAAATATCCACGATGACTGTTACCAACGGCGTACAATCCAACAAGACAACTATTCTAGTAGACCTAGGAGGTATCTTTGTGCACCCACCATTAAACCATAAACTGACAACCTGGGACTCAACGATCAGTCTGGGAAGAGTCTTGTCCTCCTCAATCTGGATGGACTACGAAATAGGGAAGCTAGGAGAGGATGAATGCTTCAAACAAGTCGCAACCTTCTTCGGCTTCCAGGAAGAGGACTTGAGAGCAACAGTTTCCAACCTCCGCGAGACCCTAACGTACGACAAACACATGCTCTCTGTCTTTCGAGATCTGAAGGCCGAAAACGCAGGAGTAGAAATAGCCCTTGTCTCAAACATCTCTGAACCAGAGTATAAAGCTCTGCGCTGTCGATGGGACGCCTGTTTTTGGGATACCTTCGATCACATATTCACATCGTGGATGCTTGGTGTCCGGAAACCAAGTCTCCGGTTCTATCAGCAAGTATTGCGTGCAACACGTGCGGTGCCACGCAAAACCCTCTTGATCGATGACCAGCCAGAGAATGTACTTGCGGCGATGTCTCTCGGCATTGGCGGGATTGTAGGGACCGATGATCTCCCACGGCAGCTCAAAAACTTCGTCGGCGATGCCGTCGAGCGCGGGTTTGCGTTTCTGCGGCAGAATTCCGGGAGACTTTATTCGAGTACAGCGGACGGGGACCTAATTGATGAAAACTACGCCCAGCTTCTTATCTTGGAGGCGACGGGGGACAGGTAATCACAAAGCCAGACCCCGTTGGATCAAGTAAACTACTGACTAAAATGGGAAACAGGAATCTTGTGGACCTAAAACGTCCCCCGCGGCTGTGGAACTTCTTCTCGGGCAAGCCCAAGTACACAAGCCAAGTCTACCCGGATGATATGGACTCGACGGCTCTCGCACTAGTCGCACTGGACTACGAGCCGGAGCTCGCACATTCCATTCTCGACGAGATGCTGAATTATGTCAATGAGGACGGACTCATCCAGGTACGTCATGTACCCATCTGAGTCTCGCTACAGGGCTCCGCGTTCAAATTTCGTCCAAAATCCACTTACTCTGACTATAGATATATACCGACAAATTCCGACCCCGAGTCGACGCAATCATCGCCCTGAACGTCCTGGTCGCATTTCACAAGTACGACCGCGGCTACGAGCTTCCCCAGATGGTAGACTGGATCCACAATATCCTGCTGCATAGAGCGTACATACATGGTACGCGCTATTATCAGAGTCCGGAGTGGTTCCTGTACTACGCGGCTCGCCTTCTTTCCTACTCGAAGGACCAGAGTTTGCAGGACAGGCTTGAAGCGCTTCTTAGAACGCGGATCACTGAGCGAGTCGGTGTTGACGGAGATGCATTCTGCCTGGGTATGCGGATACTCGCGTGCAATTCCCTGGGAATCAAGAATCATCCGGATCAGGAGCGGCTTGCTGGTATGCAGCAGGAAGACGGCGGGTGGGAGGCGTCTACGATGTATCTTTTCCCGACGGATAAGAAAGTAGTTGGCAATCGGGGGACGACAACGGCGTTGGCGGTCAAGGCACTGGAGGGTGTGTTGTGAATACGCAGCTTGACTGGAAATTTCTGAACTCGACTAGACCGAGCCACCCAATATCTCAAAAAGAAGAGGGAAAAAAAAAGGGTGGGGGAATTTACTTTTGGGATTTTCAAGCAGTAACTTTAGAAACCGAGCCAAAGAACAGCAGATACATTGCTAGTACCGCCTATTCCTTCGACCCGCACTAAAGTTCTGTATCTAGTATCACTTTCTCCAGGTTGAGCCCAGATCCCTTCAAGCCCTTCCAATGGTCTGCCCTCGCTAAAAGCCAACGCTACTCGCTGACATCTGTTGCTGTTGCTGCTTCTTTTTCTTTTTCGGAGTTTGAATCTTTGCCCGGTACCGTGGTCCTGACGATCGTCCGGGCTAGTATATAAGTAAAACTCCAAAGAAGTTCTCTAAAGCTTTAAATTTTTAAGAACCGCAGGATACTAGTCCCATAGCTTATAAAGTTATTTAGAGGCCCCACTGATAGTGTCACGGCAGGTCAGCTGACCGCCCGGCACCTGCCCTCCGGTGCCAACGTCGACCAGCTTACCAACAATCGATCGGTCACCGAACCAGCTGCAGCAACGGCTTTCGGTCGATTCCGACCGTTTTGGGGATAAGCAGCTCCTTCCTTATTTGGAAGGATCCTCACGACCCTGCGTGGGAGCCCGGACACCTCGCTGCCTGACAGCTCACCGGCTCCCCCCTCCTGTCTGAAGCCTTTATGTATTTAGAACCTGTCGAACTTTACCGCTCAGCTAAAAAAGGTGTCAAGACACTATTTCTAGCTAATACAGTGTATTTCATCTCTGACAGAACCCCTATATCCCGCTTGACCCTGAAGAACCTCAAGTGATTTGTTTGTATCTAGATCCTAACCGCTAGTTGATCTACTGAATCGATCCCTTTGCACCAGTGAAGCTTTGTTGTCATAGCGCCCCGAATAGAAAATAATTAAATTATAATAAAAATAGGGCTATTAACTGTAGTACAAGAATAGTAATAGGAATAAAAGGACTACTTTTAGCCTAGCTTTACTAGTCTATTAAAGCCTATAAAAAAGTTTATATTATATAACCTTTATATCTTCTTCTTTTACCTTTTATCTAAAACTATATAAGTTTTTATTATATTGCGCTAGCAATATCTGCCACCATTGGCCCTGTCAGCTTGACTACCAATGTCCTCGTTGCATAGAGATTGATCGAACTTGTTGTCTTATGTGGCTTGAAACCCTTGAAATACTTAACGAATCTCATGGACTCGCAAACCAAATGCTCCTAGCTGCGGCTGTTCTCTTCCAGCTCGCCGAGGCACTAGTCATTCAGCCCGCATGCGGCGAGATGTTAAAGGCTCTCTAAATTGAAGTAGTAGATGCTGTGCTTGCAAAGAGTAATATTAATGTTAGTAAACCTCTTAAGTAGCTGTCTAAGGGGTCTAAAGCAATCCCCTGATTGGTAGTTTGTCCCTCTTGTATTTGTGAAGCTAAAGATAATATTCTTTGCTGCATCCCTATAAAAATAGGTAAGAAGCTCTTGCATACAGAACCTGAACATCAGGTCTAATTTTTGCTTATTTGGTTTTAATAATATTAAGATTCTATAAAGGTTGTCGTGAGCTTGCAAGACGCTAAGAAGGTCGGCCATGTCCCCTTTGTCCCGGACCGCTCCACGAGTGTCACCAGTACCTGGAGTATCGATAAGCCGGACCCTGTACTCGCCGTACTGCACACAGCGGACAATAGTGCGCTGCGTGGCTGACTGCCCCATCAAACCGTCTTGTTCGTCCGCAGTGGCCCTGCCGGTTTCGGGTATATGTGCGGACCGGGAGTCAAATCCAACTTGCACCTTGATAGATTCATACTCCCCCTCTTCCTCTTCATTGGTTTTATATGTTAAAAATGCGAATGGAATAAGATATAGAAATGAATCTGCTTCCAGTGCTGATTCCAGGGTAGGGTGGGTGAGGTAGTTCGCCAACAAGTTAATCCAATTTGATTTGCCGACGCCGGTGCGGCCCAAAATTAATGTGTTGCATTCTTTGAGTGGCTCCAGTTGCTTAAGTCCGTTGAGCAGCGCACTTTCTGCGTAACTACTAAATCCTGGACCGTGCCTTGGGTCAGGGCATCTGAACTCCTAGTATTTGTAGTCACAGTATAGGTGATCATCGATGTGACCATATTAAATCCTGCAGCTACACTTTGAGCATATCCAATTATGCTTGGCTGTTCTACTGCAATTTTTACAGGGGCACGGCATGGTTAAACAGAACGCGGGAAACGGGCCTCGATGTGCCACTGGGATCCAGATACCCAGTATCATACCGTGAGATAGGATGACTCCGCTGCTCGAGAATGTCGTGGTTGATCACTTCTACGTTGCGGTACAGAACAATCTTAAAGCATTCAACTACCTCTTCCATAGCGCCACAGTCACGGATCAGCATTCGTGACGAGGCGCCCTCTTCGTGGAGAAGCTGGTACAGAATTGATATACTCTTTGTCTAATCCCCTGAATGGCGTATAGAAGCACACCACATTCGTGCTGTGTTGGCTTTTTGTTTTCTATATCTCCACCAGTTCGGAGTCAGTTAGACGGCTCATCCTCACGGATAGGGTTTTTGTTCCCCGATGCATGCATATTCCATTTAGACATCAGCTTTGTGTATGTATTCAACTAGGAAACACCACTGAAAATGCCACTCTTATGCATAGAACGGAAAGGCAGTAGGATACCACTGCGCCCAGTCTTCAAATCGAGGACATTTGACTCCCGCCGCATGCTTGCCCAACAAGGCCGTGATATCGACGAAAAGAAACAAAAAAAAAAAGAAGAGGAGGAGGAACAAGGAGATACAACGGCAAAAATCCCCATTACGGCCCGCGCATCCAGACCAGAACCGCCTGTCGGAAATGCCATCGAAGAATGCCATCGCTGACCCGATGCTTGGCATTACCAGACCTCGTCAAGGAGCTTAATATGTGGTCCCCAATGTTTTTGGTGTCTGGGCGGAACATAACTGTACGATAACCATGCTATCTTGAGTCAGAAATTTCTTTAGTAATAGATAACAGAAAAAATAAAAAAACGAGGGGTGATGTACATCCACGTCGATTGCAAGGGAAAAGTTCCCAAAATGTTCGTCGGCGTGGGAGTCAAGGAGGAGCCCATTCTGGGCGGAAAACATCCCATCAGGTCCAATTTGTTGCGGTGCAGCCTGGTCAGTTATGGCGTTTTGCATATTGATCTGAAGCCAGAGATCACGCCTGCCGGCCGGGAATATATGTGCAGCTCTCAATCCCTCTGTGGGGTTGGATTGGCTGCCCTTGAGACCAGTGACTGCACATCCATCATTATCACGGCGAAAGTTGGCCTGGTTTGCTCGCGAGGTTCTAGCACCAGTACGCGGTATCTGGCAGATAGACCGCTCATCTGACATCGAAACTTGGATTTTTTTTCTTTTGAAGGTCCTAAGACAATATAACGTCCTGGCTGTATCTCCTGGCAGTTGCGAGGTACTAGACTTCCAACGACATCCTGAGGGCTCAACCGGTATAGGTTCCAACGCTGACTTTGCTTGTCGAAACGCAAAAATACATTGCACAGGCTGTAGAATCGAGTATTCGTGATTTTTGATGGGGCTTTTAGCCACGTCCCTAGAAATAAGGTCTTAGCATAAACACATATATCAGAAAAAATTACTTACCACCCAGCAGGTTCATATCTCCAGAAAAGATAAATGTATTTCTGTCCCGTCTCGAGGTCGACATATTGGATGCCTTGTATCGTTTTGCCTTGAGATGTTTTGTGCCAAAACGGTCGTGGATTCTATAAAGGAGTTTCACGAGATGGACAAATTGTTCGAGCTTTATAGAA
This sequence comes from Penicillium sp. S1316, assembly GCA_023627405.1. Taxonomy (NCBI): domain Eukaryota; kingdom Fungi; phylum Ascomycota; class Eurotiomycetes; order Eurotiales; family Aspergillaceae; genus Penicillium; species Penicillium sp. S1316. The sequence continues at coordinate 53,527 of JAMAHF010000006.1, forward strand.
GATATCTAAGCTGCTATTTGAGAATTGTAAACCTAAGGCTCTTAGCCCACTAGATCGTTAACTTTAAGGGTTTTTTTCACAATCTAATTCAGATCAATAGACAATGTAACTTTTAGTGTGCAATGAATGCCCCACAGACATCCTGAATGAGGTGAATCAATCAAACAACAACCATTGAACAATAGAAGTACACCATCTGGTGTTACAGTCGTATTTAGACTTGTTCCAAAGGAAATGCTTTACTAGAGGAATTTATCCCCTTTGAATCATATCCTCCCACTCCAAAACCCGCTTCACGCTCTCCCTCTCCTTATCCAGATCCTCCTCGTCATAGTCCCCGAAATCACGAGGATTCTCATACAGGACATCATTATCCCACCCAAAGTCGTCCGCAGTGCCCCGAACAGCAATGAGGACGGCTTGATGATAATGCCAGCGCAGACACTCATCGCTAACGCGATCTCCGCGGGTGTCGTCCGTCGCTGTTGGGTTGAGGGATCGGCCGGCCTGGTTTCGTGTGTCCTGGCGGAACATTACGCAGCGATAGCCGTCCTGCAACACCGCTCACTCTTGGTTATTGTCTCTATCCAATGTGTGGAGCGCTCTGTGAAGCAACTAAGCAAGAAAAAAAAAAGGGGGGGCCTGCATCGCGGAAACGTACATCCGGATCAACCGTAAGCTTGAACTTGGCCCAACTATGCTTCGCCGACAGATCCAAGAGCAGACCATTCCGGGGCGAGAAGAGCCTATCGGGCCCGTCGAGACGATCGCCACGTTCATCGCGTGCGACATCTGGATCATCGCAGATCCATTTCCCTCCATACCCATTCCGCACCCACGACTCGCGCATCGACTCCGGGAAGATGTGCGTCGCCAGGAGTGTTTCAAGGCGACTGCCGGGTTCCTCAGGCAGTCCTGTGATTGCGCATACATTATTGTCGCGGGCGAGAATGCGGTCCTCGAAGTAGCGTTTGTTCTTTGGGTATGATGGATCCAGGGGATCGGGGCGTTCGCGCGGCTCCGGGGTCGCGAGGCGGTGCAGGGCTGGTTCGTCCGAGATGGTCAGGGGAATTTTTTCACGGGAGGGCCCGAGGAGGACGTAGCGGCCTTTCTCTAGCGAGGAGCCGGATCTGGGGGTAGGATTTGATTCGAGCTCGTTGGCTTCGTTGATTCGGTGGATGTTCCAGGTGGATGGTGGGTGAGAGGGTGGGGAGTGCAGAAAGTGTGTGCATATCCTGTAGAAGGCTGCGTTGGATATTTGCGGTGGCTCGTTGACATACAGGCCTGGAGCGATTGTTGTTACTATAAAATTCCCTATCAATAATTTAGCAAAGATCTTGGTGCACTATCTACCTCCTAGATAATCTCCATTGCCAGAAAAGAGATGGGTATTTCGTTCTATGAGGGCTTGAGAGGGTGGATTGAACAGTTCCATTGTGTCGGCGTTGTTGTATAAGCGCAAGTTGTCGCCGAGCATTGGGCTGCGGTCCAACACTATCAATATGAATTGAATCGTGATATCATCTTGCCCTCGGAAAAGATGTCCATTGTGGTCTGATAACAAACAGAGTTTACCGGTTCACTTGACCAAAACCTATGCAGAGTTTCGTTACTAAGAGCAGGTATTGAGGGCTGGTCATGCCATGGCAGTAGAATAAACCTGTAGGAACAGCCTAAACTCTCGAATCTTTCTCACTGGGAATGTAGGAATTTGACATGACAATTAATACGGAATCGGTTACATGATGGTTGTTGTGGAGCTGGCGGGACGTAGACCAGAGACAGCATATGTTGCACATTATCAACATCATTGACTGTCGGTAGATTCTGCCTCCGAGCCAGTGTCATCTTCTGAATCAGAGTCCGAAGACATGACCAAGTGTATATCTTCCCGTAGAGCCAAGCATCTGACACAGTAATAGTCTTCCGGTTCGTAGATGTGGCGCCACCCGCCGTGCGCCTCAAAACAGTGTTGGGTTAATATTGCCAGCGGTAACACCCCATTGGAGCGGGAATAATGAAACACGGGAGCTTGTTTGTCTGAACCGTTACTATTATGGCGAAGGTCATCGCCGCTGCCGTTCCTTCCCTCAGACGCACCCTCGCTCGGACAATCTAAATCATCGTCATAGCAGGGTACTTCGGTAGCTGCGCTGTGTTGGGCATCGCTCGATTGTTCCAAGTATTCTTCGGCTGTTTCATAGCCTTCATGTGAGTCAGCATCGCCCGGGGTATCTCCCACCTGAATCCCAGCAGTTCTCCTACCATCGGCAGAATACTCGAAATCGTTGCTTTGTGACTCAGAGGTAGTGTTGAAACAGGGATCCTGACGGCATCCAATGTGCCTAAGTTGTCTTCCTTGCAGCTATCTTCAACCCAACGCTCCAAGGTACAGAGATACCGGTCGTGCTTGATCAGATATTTCATTCCTTCCCACCAAGGCTCCGCCATCAATCCGTCGTCGTCCCGAGCGAAGGCTGGCCTGGATATACCACATCCTACACAATAAAAGAGGTCGTCGGCATAGTGGTTACGATATTCCCGCCAAATTGCCGATAGGCATCTGGTGGATTTCACTGAAAACAGCATGTGGAGAGTGTCGAAGCGCTACCCTTGGACGCTTGGAGCCTGGGCCCTGAACGTTTCTTGCGCAATCAAAGCATCAATGTCTGGACAGAGAGCAGGAATTGCATCACACCAGTCCAGGAACAAGACGGAAAAGAGCAGCGATTTTGAATTTGTTGTCTCTGTTGAAGAAGTCTCGTTCGACGGTTCTACTGTCAACGAGAACTTGCATAACTGGAAGAAGTTCACCGCGTAGGTATTCCTCATCGATAGTATTGAGCAACAGTGGGGCAAAGCCCTGCCCCTGGCAGTCAAAACTCATGATCATTCGAAGGCTCTGTATATCCCTTACATGCACCCCAAACCAAAGAGCATTCATAACTCTCTCAGTGTTGATTACAACTGGTCCTTCTGTGGCAAATTTGCAAAGTATAAACCGATACCAGTCGTTAATGTCTTGTTGGGCCATTGGGGTAGACGTGCCCTGAATCTCTATCTCGGTGAACAAGGCCCAGCCATTGGAAGTCGGCTCGCAAAAATCGATAGAATCGCTTAGCAGAACTAAAATATCCAGATGCTGTTTCACAAAAGCTGCGCCAATACATCCTGCTGGTGTACTCCTCTGAAGTCAGCTTGAAGTCTTGACTGGTGGTTTGAGTGACTAATCATATTCCATATCAAGGCCGTGCACATCGCCATGTTCCATTTTTGAAGTGGGGACTCACATGCAAAGGAGTCCACCCTCGTGTATCCGTGTCGAAAACAGACGCTTCTCCTCTCTTGAACAAGGTACGGACACCATCCAAGTTGCCGGTCGCGCAAAATTCGAAGATAGTGAATCGTCCGGCACGGCAACGATGGTGGATAACCCGTAGTTTCGTACATTTCCGTGGCTAGTGGCGATGCATTGGATCCCATACTTAAGACCTAGTTTCAGAAGCCAGTGAGCTGGGTGAAAGACATACGATGACCTTGTACGGATCTGTCTTGTATCTTCCTCGCGGTCATCGTTATGACCAAGATCTCCCTCCCTGATAACTTGTGTTTCAACCAATATTGTGCCGATAATAGTCTTTCGAACGTTCGAATGGGTGTACGAATACCCACCCATACTCTGTACACAACCCTGGCGTTGCTTCAAAGCCTCACTGGTGGCTAATGTCAAAACATGCTGGATAATAGGATGTGGCACTTTCTCCTCGAGCGGTCGAAATCCGTTACTAATGCACTGGACGTTATTATTCAACTCGCAGGCTCCTGTTATCGCATCTGAGAAGCGGCCCGTTACAGCTCCCATTATACGCCCTAGGTGCCCAATTATTAGTGATCACTTTCGTATTTGATCCATCGTATGGAACGAAGGATGGAAATCAGATGTACCTGAGCCGGGCAGCACAGCTTTCTAGAACAAATAGGATGCAACTGCTATAGTTCGAGAATCTGTCCCAATTGCAGAGCGGAATAGGCTAGGCTTACGAGAGTATTTCCTATACTCTATACACTCAAGCAGAGCTTTGAGGCAGCTAGCAGCTGACGCAGCAGCATAGTCCTGCCAGAGCTTGTTCTTGTGGCTATCAGCGTAATCACAGACCCCCTTGATAATCAGGCAGGAGAAGCTGTCGCAAACTCCCGCACCTTCCATTTCGAACCCGATGATCCCTGTCCTGCGCGCGAGTTCGTCTCGATGATGTGTAGACTTCATCACGGTGTCTCTAGAGGCAAGGGCTCCGAAATGCATAAGCAGTTGTGGTGGATGGTTCATCGTTGCAAGACGAGTCCTAGTAACTAGTTCACAGTTGCAATATGTGCCGTCACAGTTATCACCCTAGTGCTACGACGACGGTTGAAGCAGTCGGTCTTGCTCAATTTCCGGGTATTCCCAAGCGGTTCTCTTTTGACCTAGCGACTCGAGATAATCTCCATGTATTTTGAGTAGTCGAGTACTGGCGTTCTGCGTCCGCAAGCCAGAAAGTAGACCCCGGATAGCCCTATCCGATCGATCAAGGGTATCGAGCTCGCCTTCTCTTCGCTTGAAGCCGCTAGGGTATTACCTTCCATAGTCATACCTAATGACCTTGTGACTCACGATCACGTCGCCTAGTATGATTTCCTTGTCCGTATTCGGAAATGGTACTCCTCCACAACCACCAGCGCCAGTCGTATCGTCGGAAAGCTTATCCGCAAATTGGTCGTGGCACTGGCAGCGCTCCCCTTGCCCATCTCCGGCAGGCACTCAAGCACAGCCTGGAAGCACGCGAGCCTGGAAGCACGCGATCCGCCCAGTTATATAAAAGTTTGAATCGCCCTGGAGTCTCTCGCGAGAGGGGTCATCGTAGATTTCGTCGAGACATGCCTCGACCGCGTCAAACTCGCGCGGCAGGGCGCAAATGACGGCGAGATCGGACACCATTTGGAGGGTGAAAATGCGCTACATATGAATTCGGCAATTTCGTTGGTGAGATAAAAAAAAAAAAAAAGGCGATGGCATACAAATCCAAGCGCGATACATCCATCTACTGGAGCCCTGCAGCGTGAAGCGCGGGGTCACAGGCTCACTCTCGTCACACAGATCGAGCCTGAGCTTGCACTATGCGTTCTCAAAGCGTGCCTGTACAGCGTATGTACGAGCGCAGGTAATGGGTTAGAAATATTTAGTCGTCTGCCTCCCGGAATGACAGCCACACTCGGTCGAAGCAAGGCAGACCAAACAGTGAGATGTGTTTTCCGCACGAAAGGACCACAATCGTGGCACATTTGGGGAGCGGCCAAGGCGGCGTGACCCTGGGGTGCTGGTTGCATTGCTTGCATCCAATCATCTGAAGGGCGAAGGCGCTGCACCGCTGGTGTGCAGGGGTTCCAGCCTGGTCGTGGGGGCCGAGCCATCTCTGCAGCCACATTGTGGTTTTGAAGGAAGATTAGGTCAATTTCAAGGGCGAGAATATTCGCTATCCGCAACGCCATTCGTGCTTCAGAAACCGAATGCGCTAATGCTGTCTTAAGAGAAAGTGCCGTGGAGGTGGAAGAGCGATCAAAGGAAGACGGCCGGCGCCTGCACCTTCCGGAGTTAGACCACATCGTCCCTTTAACTATTCCCTTATTACTGTAAGGTTAGTATCCTACGCAATCCCTAACTTTAAGTAACTACTATACCCGGCCCGCCAGAATACTTTGCCGGATAGAAGGAACCAATGGCAACAGCAATCGACACCGATGCCCAGAACAGTCCTGGTCCCGTGGACCCCGCGGGCCCGCGTGAGGTGATGGTCACTGTAGCATGGAGCAAGCTGTGTTCCTTCCTTGGTAAGTCGTGTTAGAGGTTATTTCTATACCAGATCAAAGATCTAAACAACAGATTTTTGAGCGGTGTGGGTTACCTACAACGAAAATGGTCCCTTTACAATCCATGGAGATTTGGCATACTCAAGCAGTCGGGGGGGAATTGTCTCTGCTCGAGCTTGAGTTTGCTTTTCCATGACTGTTTGAGTCTAGAGATTTCTGATCTATTCTGACTGCGAAATCTATTGAGTCAAAAAAGCAAACTATTTTCGGATATTTGTAGGATACATGGAGTTTCGACAATTTATGTAGGAATGCCAATGCACGTATTCGAAAAGGGCTGCTGTATTCACAAACAAGGTTCCACGCCTGTATAAACAGCAGGAATAATGGCAAAAATCTTGTGATAGCTCCCTCACTCCTCTAGGAGGATAGCTCAGGAAAAGCAATAGCTCTAACTTCGATACTCTCCCTCGGAAGAGCATGCGGCGGAAGGTGTGTATGCGTAAACGCGCAGTTCGGAACACCTGTGCGACTCGTCAGCTACATGAATACTCAAACCAGCAGTGACCATCTGGTTCGGCAAACATTTTGCAACCCCATCAGCACTATCAAAACTCTTGAACACCAGCATATCACTACTGTCCTGCCCACTCATATAGTACCAGACCATCCCAGGGTCATAAATCGCGCTCCGCAATTGACCCACGTGCGTATCCCGTATAATATCAACCGCAACCAATTTGGACATGTCGACGGTACGCGCATCGCATACAGCGAGGGGGCGGTCTTGCACGGGGCCGTTTATAGGGAGCCAGATGCTAAGCAGTTGTGTTAGCACAAGGGTACCTTCAACCAAGGTAGTAAGAAGGGTGCATAGGCTCTCTGGACCCCTTACTTTAGCATCTGCACTCGAGATGAAAGGATTGCGTCGGCCTGGTCTGGGAAATGTTGGCGGACGCGGCGGGCCGTTGAGGACTCCGTTTGATCTTTTCCACGGCTGGTTAGTTGGTGTTCGCATCTCAAATGCCCATGTGGGGGGTAAATGTATATTCGAATTCTTACCAACGTGGACATTTTGGGATGCGGGATGTATCTGGATCCCAGGCTGAACGGACGGGCCATTGTCTTCTTTTGGATTTTCGGCGTTTTCGCTACGTCGCACCTGTATTTATAGCGCCAAATTGTAAGCGAAGCAAGTCTAATCGGCGAGTAGAGCCCCCCCCCCAAAAAAAAGCAAAAAAGGTACGAAATGAGAAATGAGAAATGAACTAGACCGCACCCTCCAGTCAAATATACAAATCGTTTGGCCCCCAGTCATCTTCCTCAGTACACTCTCGCACTCCGGAAGAAAGATACCTGCGATCCGCTCAGGCTGATGGAAGTCGCCCTGTTTCATGGCGGAGCGATGCTTCACGTAGACGAATCCGTGTCCGTCTAGAGTAAACTCTGCCTCTCTTCCTCGAACATCATGTATCGTTTGCTCCTGTCCGGGAAGGTACGACAGGTTGTTTGTCTGAGGTCCGTGTGTCCTGACGATTTTGTACGGCTTCACTGTGTGATATGAATCTTGCCATACCAGGTAGTTGAAGCGGGCTTTCTCGTCTCGGTTCGGTTGCTCTGGCGTGGGCGTCGACATGTTTTCCCAGTCAACTCTTTCTTCAGACTTGAAACAGCAGTCTAGTGCTTAATGGCGTGGGGACCTTCCTAGTCTCTTTTAACTGCTAGCTGATCCCGCACTAGAGAGGAAGGACCCGGAGCCAGCAGAGATGCAGCTGGGTTGGGAATCGATGATTGGCTCGGCTTATGCAAGGTGGCGGCAAGTGATCAGGCATTATAAGGAACATTATGAGGAACACTTCGAAGGTAGTCGAACAGTCAGGCGCGATTAACCGGAGTAATTACTTTCATTTATCTGGGTCTCAGCTAAGCTAGCCAACCATTATGTAGACAAGCAGCGCGCCAAGGACGAGGATTAGTGCGGGAAACAGTTCTTGCTAACCGACTGCACAGAAAATGAGAACTCACTGAACGGAAGAAAAGGGAAACTTCCTACCCTTACGTGTAGCTGGATCTTCCAGGCTCCTAAGCTGTAAGTCTGGCTGCAACCGCCTGAGGCAGACAGTGAAGAGAAACGTTGTTTTGTGGCCATCCGCCGACTCGGGAACAGAAAGATAAACGACGGCTCTTACTTTGATAATAGAGGCGCTTTCAAAGATGTCAGATATCTGTCTAGAAAGACGAGATGATCCTGGTATATTTCTTCGGTGACTCAGCTTCGGAAAACCACAGGACTGCAGTGGCCATACTACGGACCCTTACGCGCCAGTTACTCACCATACGTCTGACGTTGATGAGGTATTCGCCCCCGAGCTTTAGGCACCACTAATTCCCGATATTCATCTCGTTTGCCGCGTTGTGGACTATATTGATGGATATGTGTCAGGACGCTGCCTGCGCTGGCAGGCATACGGAACATCACTGATGCTCTAGGTACGCTACTTGGGGAATTTCAACAAGAAAATTTTAGGTTCAGACCGAAAAATCATGCACGACCTCCAAACCTCCATTTCTGAGAAGGTTAGCGACCTTAAACAAGCGAACAATTGCAACAATAGGATAAAGTCAAGAGGTAACGCGGTTACATTTCGAGAAGACCGAGAGGGCAAGGTTTCCTGTGGGAAGGCATAGCCTGCGAGGAGATAGCGGACGCTTTAGCAATAGCCAGGGTCAAGAAAATCCAGCGCTTGCCCACAGACTTGTATCTCTTTATACTATAAATATATTTCAAGCTGCTTGTCAACCGCGATGCCGAAGACCATTAAACGGTAATTCACCTTCTACAGTACATCGCAAATGCTTCAACGACCTTGTCACAATCTTCCATTCTATACTTTCTTCCTTACCATGCTAGTATTAAATGTGATTTTCCCCATATGCTTCCCAATGTCGCCGGAAGACAGACTCGAGTTGCGCCCATGAGCCCACGTCAAAGGCAGTCATCCTGCCGTCCGATATAAGTAAACAAACATGACCGTCTGGAAGCGACCAATTGATTGGTCTATGGCGCGCCTTATCATACACCACTTCTAAAACTAAGATCTAGATTGCCCAGAGTTCTGAATCGAGGCCACGCGTCCCGAATCACATGCCAAATGCCTGCCCGAGCCAAGAAGAGCCCCTGATTATAATATGCCACCAGTTGTCCTGTCTTGAGACAGGAGACCAGTGGGTCTGAGAGCAATCCGCATGTCGTACGTTCGTGATGTTTTGTTACATATCAATTATTCCTCTATGTAGACCTTAGAGCTCCTGGTCTACGAAACGCTCTCCAAGTATATCGACGACGGATGAGGGAAAAGAAACCGAGATTATCATTCATTTCGCAACATATTTCCGACTGTCATGAATTCATCAATCGTCAAACCATCAGATAATACCAAGCCCGACTAAGAACTCACGCCAAGCCGCCAAGCCAGGCTTCGATTCCTGTCATCGAGAACGTGCCCTGCCCATTGCAAGTTTGCAACATGAAGCCCACTTTCGGCACAATCGTCGCCAATCAGGGAACAATAATCAGTTCCTGCATGGAACACTTCCATGCATGAATTAATCTAAATCCCAAATTCCGCGGGGTCCATCGGGCGCAGCTCCCGGGTCCCAACAACCCAATGAACGGACTCCCGACGCGCACGAGGAGCCCTAAGCTGGCCCGCGGTCTTGGCAGCCGAGCTATATGAGCGAGCAAGTCTCCTGAGAGAATGACGAGGAAGAATCCAGAGAGAGAAAGAGCAGTGAATTCAACAAGATGAGACTGCTTAATACTCTCGGGGGGTCCCTCCTGGCCCTGTCCGCGAGTGGCCTTGCTGCTGCATCTCCCACAGCGGCGCCGAAAGCGAATCTGTCGATCTCGGCCCTAACGGCCGAGGTGGAATCCGACTGGTCGGCTGTCTACTACGGCGAAAAAACACGCGACTCGCTGCTTCTCGGAAACGACGGGAGCGCGGCAACAGGCGGGTTCCGCAGCTATGGTCTGTTCGACCGTAGCCTGAACGAGACGGAGCGCCGCACGCCCGGCCGGACCAAGGTCGTCGGTGTCCTGTACGACATCGGGGACCGCGATCTCCTGGTTTCTATTACGGCCACGGAGTCGATCATCCGGCTGTATGATCTCGATGACGATCTGGAGGAGATCGAAGGTGCCCAGAAGAAGGCGCTCGGGGACTGGTCTTCTCTGTGCACGTGGCGGAGCCCGCGCGGTGCGGATTATTTTTACCTCTTTGGCAAGAAGCAGGCGATTCAGTTCCTAGTACGGGAGGATGATGATGAGTTTGAGATCCTCGAGGTGAGCACACACACACACACACACACACATATATATATATATATATATATATACATATATATGTATGCAAGTATCTGCCTATCAGAGCTAATTATTTTCAGATCCAAACTTTCCCAGTGCCGGTGGAAGCCAGCTCGTGCGCTGTTGGCCCCGAGGGCACGGTCTATTTCGCTGCAGAGGAGTCGACGATCTACACGTTCCAGGCCGCAGAGTCGACTGCCGCTCCTAAGATCAAGACTCTGGGAGAGGTCGGTGACGACGTCTCAGGTCTGTCTGTTTACGTCTCCCGCAAATCCCACTACCTGTTCGTCGCACAGACGGATATTATCGAGATCTACTCGCCCGACCTGGAGCTCAAGGGATCCGTTACTCTTACTGGAGCCGAGGACATTGAGATTGCAGGAACGTCCATCTACCAGGGCAGCTCGAGCAAGTACCCCTACGGGCTGATCAGCTACGCCATCGAGTCCGACTCCGGCAACGGATACGGCGTCAGCTCGCTCGAGCCAGTCTTTTCCAAGCTGCGCCTCGACGCAAACACCCGCTACACACCGCGCCCAGAAGATGACTCGGAATCGTCCGACCTGAACGGGTTCAAGAACAGCGATGGATCCCTCTCCTGTTTCGCCGGTTTCACCGGCCGCAAGTGCAAGGATGTCACCTGTCCCAAGGACTGCTCGGGCCACGGATCCTGTGTCGGACCCAATGAGTGCCAGTGCCGTGACCCCTGGGCTGGTCCTGACTGCTCCTGGATTGGTGTAGAGCCCAAGTATGAGACTGATGCGAACGGTGGGGACGGCGATGACCCGGCTATCTGGATCTCGCCTACGAGCGCGAACTTGTCGACTATCATCACCACGACCAAGTCCGAAATCGGCGCTGGGCTTGCTGTTTTCGATCTCAAGGGAAACCTCCTCCAGACACTGGCTGCCGGCGAGCCGAATAACGTCGATGTCATCTACGGCTTCAAGCTCGGCGATCGCACAGTCGATCTGGCCTACGCTGCGTGCCGCGAGGATGACACGCTATGGTATGTACATCGTCACTTCCGAAAGCACTTCCCTATATGTATTCCCCTACTAACCCTTTACAGCCTCTTCGAAGTGACCTCGGACGGCCTCCTAGCCGAAATCCCAGGCGGCACCCAATCCGTCCCGGAGGATTACACCGTCTACGGCTCATGCGCATACCGCTCCCCCACAAGCGGGAAGCAATACCTCTTCGTGAACGAGAAATCCGGACAGTACCTCCAATACGAGCTCAGCTCGACTAGCAACGGAACCCTCTCCACAAAGCTCGTGCGCACATTCACCGCCGGAACGGGTGGCCAGCCCGAGGGCTGCGTGCCCGACGAGGACAACGGCTACATCTTCCTCGGCGAGGAACCCTACGGCCTATGGCGGTATGACGCTGAGCCGACGGGGTCTGACAACGGGACGCTCGTCGCGAAGACGGGCGATGGGACGCTTTTCGCTGACGTCGAGGGCGTGACGCTCCTCCCCGGGAAGACCGCGGACAAGGGGTTCATCGTTGTCTCGTGCCAGGGTGTGAGCGCGTACTCGGTGTACCGGCGGGCGGCGCCACATGAGTATGTGATGACCTTTACGATTGGGACGTCGAGCGACGGACAGATCGATGGGGTGACGAATACCGATGGCGTTGCGGGTGTGCCGAATGCGTTGAATGCGGATTTCCCGCATGGGTTAATCGTTACCCATGATGACGCGAACCAGTTGGCTGAGGGGGGCACGGCGGAGCTGGCCTCGTTCAAGTTGACTAGTTTGAAGGATATGCTTGGGAGTGCTGGAGAGGAGCTTTTGGAGGAGGTTGATGCGGCGTGGGATCCCAGGGCTTCGTTGTGAGTGATATTTAAGATTTTATGATACGGAAAGGGGGAGAGAAGGTTAGATATATGTTTAGTGAAGGTGTATACTCTCAGGTCTCTCAGACCTCTCGGTGATCTAGCTAGATAAATGTATATAAAGAGAAATTTTAGAAGAATTGTGGGAGCATCGCACGGAAAGGACCACCGGGTACGCTCCTTCCATTCCACGACAGATCGGACATCTCCAAGTGACACCACCTTCTAGCCTTTCTCATTTCTCGTCCTCCCATCCTCTTCAACGCCGGATTAGCGGGCTTTAAATAAAATAGGGGAGCTAGTAAGCTATTAGGTAATAAAGTATCTAGGCTCCTATATAAGATTATAATAATTATTTTAAATGAGAAAGAAGGCACTAATCCCTAAGATACTTAGAATTAACTAAAAGCTACTCCTATAGTTAGCTTGTTTAGTGACTAATTAAGTATTAGTAAGCTGGGTCGATGTTGGCACCGGAGGTCAGGTGATAGATGGTCAACGGAGCTGCCGTGACGGTAATAATTTTCCCCCAATCCTAAACCCCTCGTCTCAGTCAGTCCAAGCTTATCGTTCCGCGACCAGTTTAATATTCACAGAGGAATATATGTCATCTGAATCATCGCTCCCAGTGCGGGCGCTAGAAATGGGCACTCACCTCAATCTGATGCGCGGTAAATTATCATCTGAGGTATCATCGCTGGTAGTACTGCGACTTGCACTGGTCCTGGAGCCCGCCACCAACTTGCTGCGCGCTGAACGTGGTTTTGGAGTAGAATCGCCGGATCTGGCAGGTAAAGTGCCACCCCGCGAGGAGCGAGGGGCCGGCGCTGGCAGTCGCGCAATCGGACGTGCCTGGCCGAGACGCTGGTATTGCTCCGAGAGTGTGGAGATGATTGCATCGCGGGTGGATTTTGTCGAGCTACTGATTGCGTCGTGGTTCGGATGGACCAGGTAGGACATGTCGTTGTGGCGGTCGCGGAGGAGCGAGATGACGGTTGATTGCAGGATAATAAGGTGTTCCATTAGTGATTCGCGGCCGGTGCCTACACACAATGTTTAGCATACGAGAAGAAGAAGATCGCAGGGTGCAAGGCATGGAGAAATAAGGAGGAGGAGGGGTAGGCATACGATCCCCCCGCCCAAAAACTGGCCCCAGCCGCCTCAGATCCTCGTCGTACTCATGCTCGACCATCGCGCCATTTCCCGTGAGGAGTTTCTGTAGGGCGACGTTCGTGCCCTTATTACGGCGGTCATGGCGCCGCTTCCGCCAGTTGCGGTACTCGAACTGAGAGGGTGCCGAATGCAGAGACGATGGCTGGGATCAGGGCGACGATTTCAAGGCCGGACATTTCAAAGCCGATTTGGGAGAAGAAAACTTCACAAAAGAGTCTAATGGGCCTAGCCGTCTCATTTATAGGACTACAAAGGCACTTTCAGCCTTTCGCGCGATTGACCACGTCATGCGCCGGTTGGGGGCGGAGTCGACGCTGGCGGCGCTGCCCCTCCGATGAGCCGGGGGGTCTCTTGGAAACATTGTTGCGATTACTGGGACGTGTTGGCGCACCTTAAAAGTGACATACCTGTTCGCATGGCAGGCCCGTGACCAGGGCCGTTTCATGGGTATAGACCACCCTTGATTAGTATGCCAAGCCAAATGTACCCAATTAAAATCCCCCTCTTCCCCTTCTTTCGTCCTTTGTCTTAAAAGAAATGCCAGAGTTTAATGCCTAAATTTACAGGGTCTAATTTCTAACTGCCCGAGGCAGGAAGTTTATCATGTGACCTTGGTCAAATCCCATTTGTTATGTGTCGGAGACGAAATACACTGTATTAGCTAGAAATAGTGTCTTGACACCTTTTTTAGCTGAGCGGTAAAGTTCGACATTATGTGACCTGCTTGTGCTCATCGTTCCCTCCGCGCTATACTGGCTCACGGTGTATTTCCCTTTCCCCGAAACCAGTAACCGATCACTGGAGGATATCAACGAATGCTTTGGGGACGTCATTGCGGTTAATTACCACGGAGCTACGGAGGCAGAACAGCAGGAGTATCCGAGGTGAGGGACGCTCGTTGACGAACATAATGGAGGTGCCCAGCAGGAAAAGAATTGCAAGCCAGGGCACATTGAGATAGCTACGGCGCGCGCCACATCTCTGTAGTATTCATGATGCGGTCCGCAGATCATCGATTACTCGTCCAAGAAAGTAGCAATACGCTTACTATGAATCCTACAATCTGCCCATTTGCTAGGTCTATCGGGTTGATATCAGATAGCCGTCTTTGAATATAACTTCGGCTGGCAAACCCACTACCAATTTAGTGCCACTATTCGGTAAAGCAAAAGTCATACTTCATCCACTACCCGACAGCCCGGTGAGCTGTGACTGCTTATAATTGGATCGGGGTTATAATATTACAGAGTTGTATGATTAACATCTCAGAGGCAAAGTAATACCTCGATGGCAGGGAGGCAGATCACAGCCCCATAGCATCAAGACATTAAATCGTATTCTAATAGAGTGATTCAAAACAATAAAATGCTAACAGATTGCATTTTCGTGAGAAAGACGATGTAACACACAACAAATATGGATAAGGACCGATTTGAACTACACCGAAGGGCGACATATCGTCAACAACAATACCTAGATAGATGAGGTGAGAAGTGGAGCCGTCTCGGATTACACGCAGATGTTAGCAGGTGCAGGTCACAAATTTGATTTACATTTTGCTAGGCATCCTCATTGCGCCATCAAGTCTGATCGTAACCCCATTCAACATGATGTTCTCGATCCCCTGCCGGACCAGCTGCGCAAACTCCGCCGGCTGACCGGCCCGTTTGGGGAACTCCATTGCGCCCTCCAGGCTTTTTCTGACCTTATCCGACATTGCGCTGGTCATCCTACTATCAAAGAGGCTCGGCGCGACTGTCACGACCCGAATGCCATAGCGGGCAAGATCCCGCGCCATCGGCAGCGTCATCGCCGTCACAGCGCCCTTGCTGGCGGAGTACGAGACCTGCCCTTTTTGCCCGTCGAAGGCAGCCGATGATGCTACCATGATAATAACGCCACGCTCCGAATCTGGACCAATTGGTTCAACTTGGGCAAGATGCTCGAGGCTCTGGCGGACAAGATCGATAGTACCACGGAGGTTGACATTCACGACGAAGTCAAAGTCGTCAAGGCTGAGGGCCTTTCCGTGCCGATCGAGCATCTGAAAGCGAGCTAATCAGCTGCCACTCCTTCCAAAAAAAAAAAAAAAAAAAAAAAAAATTTCTGGAATGAAAGTATCACCTACAGTAGCAGGCGTTGCGACTCCTGCCGCTGAGATGACGCCTCTCAGCGGGCTGCCCGTCTCTCTGCTCCAATCTACAGCGCCCCGGATGGCGCTCGCAATGCTCTCCGTGCTCAGCACATCGCAAACGAAGAATTTGGCAGACGATGATTGCTCCCTGACTATTTCCTCGCCACCCTCCTCGTTCATGTCGAATATGGCTACCTTGCCGCCGGCCTTGCATATCTCCTCAACACAAGCCTTCCCAAGCCCAGATGCGCTGGTAATGATATGTCAGTAAGTGACATTCGCTACTGTTGCCTGGTACCTGTGCTGATGAACACTGACCCTCCGGAGACGATGAAAGTTTGACCGTTGATCTTCATTTTTGAGAGAACTGTTACCGGGGATGACAAAATATCCAAAGCGCGAATGTCACGTTGCAGATGCGAGCCAATATCTCAAAAGATGAGTTAGATGGAATGTCTTGGGTCATATGTACAAGTGACAAACGCCAGGGATTCTTGGATGGATCCTCTCAGCTGCCGAGGCATAATTCGGTACAGGCTTGTGCTCGTGCAGAAGGAGAGTCCAGGCTCGGATCCGACTGCTGATGTGCTAACCCGGTTTGGGCAAAGTGGACTGCTTACTTGGACCTAAAGCCGGTGGATGATGGCGGAAAACCTTTTAATTTACTCTGTTGGCATTGGCATTCATTATTCGGCGATACATTGCCGCTTGCTAACTGCTTGGCTCTTGTACGTAGTCTCACGATCACTTCGCAAACTAAGCATTTCCCTTCTTCGATGACCCATCGGCCATTGGCATCGATAACCGACATCTCTTTTGCCAATCCGGACGTCGCGTCCTGCTGACCGAACCGTAGTTATCTACAAAGCATCATCCTCCGGGATAAATAGAGATCAGAAGGGAAGTATCTAATTCAATAGATGTTGATTTCAAAAAAAAAAAGTAGCCCAGTCGTCAAGCAGTAGTGGTCAGAGAATATCGGTGCACTCGTAGAAAGGGCGTGCTGGAACTATCAAAAAGCCCCCTGAGGATTAATTGATAAGCCCTCAATGTAGGGGTGTTTCTAACTATTGGAAATGGCTTCCATTCTAACACTGTCTGAAGTTTGTCTGGCGGTTCCAGATGGTCTCGACGCCCCGGGAGATCGCGCTCTATACATTCACAACATTGCCAATCCGTTCACATGTGAGCCAACACCATCTACATACATTAGTTAGCATTCAGATTAAAAACTCGGTCATCAACCACCCACTTAGACAGTTGGCCGGTGCACTCGTAAAGAAGAACGTCCATCGCTTAAGCTCACAGCACCTTTGAGCTAGCCTGTCTAGGTCCAGCATCTCACCCAGGGGCATGCCCCATAGCGACAGGATGTACTCGTGGAGATGATAACCTATCAAGTCATTAATTCCAACCGTCCTTTGAGTCTTTTTTTTTTTTTTTTTTTTTTGAGGGTTCTGCTACTTTCTGATGTTGGCCATGCCTCAAATAAAGGAGCGTCGCCAGCGACGGCAGCATAATAGCAGTCGTGGAGCCAGTCTAATGTTGCCTGTTCTTGTCCCAGGCCGCCAAAGGTCGGGTGTTCTTTCTTTGCTGAGTCCAGAATCTTAGACTCCTCAGATCTATTGTTGTATGCCTCATGCCATCCACTTCGAATGAACAGGATGTCGCCAATCCTGATATCGCCGCCGGCAGACTCTGGCCGGATATCAATACCTTGCTCCTTGCCATAATTCACGAGATCCTGCAGGTTTCATAGAGGTTGAAGTATATTCCCTTCTTCTTCGCATACGCGTGGTAGTCAAGCAGAACTCCTCGGCCGGCGATTACCCGTTCGGCCCAGTGGTGGATGGAACATTTTTGACTCGAGTTGGGACCGACTATATCATCTCCTGTGGTCTAAAACGGATTCTGATAAGCCATTGTTCTAGACACAGATACTTTTTTTTCTAATCCAATCGACTTAACTCACATTATTATAGAACTTGCCAGATATGTGGTCCAAAGTTCAGTTCAGACACAACCATCGTAGTGGGCTGTGTTCATACATGACGGAATCCATCCCATTGGGTTCCACTTTGCGTGTTCAGGTGATAGGTATCATGATAGACTAGGGACGGAACAAGGGGTCTTTATCTCGTGCGTGAATGGCTCTCTTGAAAAGACAGGGTGTGATGGATCATTCAATGGCAGACTACAGAGAAAGACATTAGTAGAAAAACGTATAGCCTTAACTCATTTTACCTTACTTGATAGGAATTATCTCTCCTCAGGCTGAAGGACCCGAGACCCGACTGCACTTCTCAACTGAACTGGGTCCGTTCGGTGCGTTTCAGTTGAAGATCGAAGATAATATGCCTGTCATTCAGGCGGGCAGCATCGCGGGCGTATGCGAGGGCAACGTCTATAGTGTGGTTCCATTCCACTAGGCCACGGAGAGCTCGTGGGCTGAGATTGCAGAGGCTCGTGTCACTTTTGTGAATGCAGACTCTGGTCGACCTAAAGTTCGCAGATGAGAGGCCAATTCCTTGGGAGGGCGCAGTGGCGTATCTCAAATCCGAGGCGCTGAATCCATGCCCTATTGACATTGATGCGGAGCCGAGTCATGGTCTGGAGGAACTTGTTCGGGCATCGCAATATCTTCGAATCTCCACGGGCGAGGGGCGGGATACAGCAACTGGAAGGAAGAGCGGATTAGATTTGAAAGAAGGCACGGCACTGAGATTGCAGCTGTCGAGGTGGACGAGACGGCCAGGCCTGTGGACTACAAGAACATTATTGATGCCGCCGAAAATTTTACAAAGGCTCAACATCTCCTGGCACTGCCGACCCGCCCCGACGAACGACTGCAACACAGCGTCGATGTCCAAGTAGGCCTCATGGAGAATCGCAAGCGTGGTCGGCCCATCCGGCCCGGAGGCGACGACCAGATTGAGAAAGGCGACAAGGCACACATCACACTCAGAAACAACGGCGAGCAAATGGTGTATGAGACAGTCCTCGACGTGAACGTCGTTAGGGAGATTTCGCTCGTTTCGGATTCCAGCCCTCGGGGCATTGAGTTGCTCCGTGGGCGCTCGTACACCCTAGGAGCCAATCGCCTCAGTGCTCTCAAGGGCTTGACCCTCTGGTGGCCCGCTTAGGTCCCTAAAGACCAACCTGTGAGCGACCGCCTGATCATCACCTTGATCAACGTTCAAATCAACCTGTAGCAACTCACGGGCCGAGCAGACCCCATACCTCACGGAACCGAACACCCTCGACGCTGGAGAAGCTGCATGCAGATATCGCACGGCGGATCGCGCGACATCAAGCATGAAACTGACGTCGAAGGTATTTTTACGATATTGCCCACATCCCATTCACCCTGTGGCCTACCGCAGTCTCCTCCGAGCAGGCCCTCGTGGAAGCGGATATGGCCAGGATAAGTATCGACGACAGCACATCCATCGTAGACGGTACTTCGAACGAGCAACATGAACCTTCATTACCCAGCAAGCTCCCTCCGCCGGAGCTGCTGACGGCCAACCTCGACATCCCCTCCCTACCACCGAGCCTCGAACCCAGCCGCGAAAGAGATAATCAGGGACATAATCCGGGCAGTGCGCAAAGTGCCTCCCTGCGTGTGGATCGTGAACCAACACAGCGAGGAAATCACCGTCGTCGTCTCAAAGCACCGTCCGAATCGCATCTTAACCGGCGGCGGCATCGACGTGTCCTTCCCGGGGGCAGGCGCCAGTCTATCCTCCACCGTGCGTCTACCAAAGACCACCCCCTCTGCTCTGGCCTTTTGGGAAAAAAAAAAAAAAAAAAAAGCTAACGATAAACATCACAAACCTTCCTCAGCCCGCCACGAAGAAAACACTCGCACCACAAGCGCGCGATCGCGAGGGCTCCGAGGTTGCATTCCCACTGTGGACGCGGAAAGAAGGGTTCGGCGTGATATCGATCTTCCGGGGCGCTGAGATGGCGCTGTATATCGAGAACGATCGGATCCCGCTTGGCGCGACAGCGTATTTTGTGAATCGGCCTGATTTGAGGATTGTTGAGTAGGAGAAGAATGGTGAAGACTGAATGAAGACTGAACTAAATACACTAGGCAGATATTCCGGGGTAGATATTAGCAAAGGTTGCTGTTTGTTTTACGGTATTTGGTCAGAGAGAGTGTAGATCAATGCAGACCTTCTCAGTCTACCCCGTAATGTACTACAATATCGCATTTGTATGGTGACTAGTTATCTATGGTGTAAACGTATAAAGATTGGACGACCAGAATCAGCTGACATTCATGTCCTACATATATATCTCCTCTCTGTGATTGGATCACAAATTTCTTTGCTTTTCCAATCGCCAAGAGAGAAACCTTGCTTTTCGGGGGCTTTTACTTGGTTCCCTATCCTCTGCCTGTTGATTAATATGCGAAAGAGTACAACGAAGCCGCAGACACTGTGTAACAGCACAGCTATGGAGTATGGTTGGTCAATCAGTGATGTAATCTCGGCACCGATATAGTCCTTAGACCAAAAGACAAGGCAGCCATTTTAAGCCTGGCGCTCGTAGGATTTGTGAGCAGTAGGCAGGTAAACACTAGATGACCTTGTTTTTGAGATCACGCAAAACAACAGGCCACAGCAGCTCGTCTGCGCTAAATTGGTACATCTAAATATGATCCAACACTCCTCAAGAACAGGTCCATCGGGTTGTCAAGTGGAGCTTAGTTGGACCTTCCCGCCGCTACTGAACCTTAATTTCTTTGAGAGTCACTTTTTTGTTGAGGGGCAGAACCATCTCCATCCATGGATGACTGGAGCCTTTTCTTCCCTCGGGAATATTTTCAACACGCCTTGCCACGGAGGGGCCCATGCCATACCATTTTTTACAGGGAAGATATACGGAGTACGGTGTAGATAGATGGTACCGTTTGGATTCTTCGACGGGAACTTCCCCTAGTTAATTCTCCAGCTGCTTCTTGACGCGAAGACTCTGGAGTCGCAGGATAAGGTGCTGACACAGATGCGAATCAAGGAAAATCGTCGAAGAGGGCGTTCACTACGTCCATCTAGTTTTCAATCCTTCAAAAGTCTTATAATAATAATAAGAATAAGGAGTATGACATCGCCCAAGACCTCGGTTTTCCGCATCGGGTATGCGTTCTCGGGTTTTTCGCCCCCACTCGCGCGCTCAGATTTTCCCCTTTGACGGCGGACGCGCGGCGTTGAGAAAGGGGATCGGAGGAATCAAATAAAACCGGAAACGCCACGTGTCCCCTTAACTATCTTGAGTGGGACGCTCCACCGCTTAGACGCCAGGAGCCAGGGAAGGGATTTCAATTGGCTCTTGGAGGTCTCCAACAACTCGAATTCCATGGTGAGGGTGCGAGGTGTTCAGTTGCTGATTGGCGCGGAGAAAGCGAGTCGCCCCTCGTCGCGGAGAAACGTAAACTTCCGCAGGTTTGGGCCTGTTCAGCAGTGAGGCTTAGCAGGGGCACCCACAAAATACGCGCAGTCTGACTGGCTGACCCGTATAAACCTCACCCTCGGACCACCGCCTCCGCCCCGTCAAGCCTCTCCAGGAAAAGACTAGCAGGCGCAGTTTGATCGTCGTGGCTCGGCGTGGGTTTTAATCCTGGCGAGCGAATTTATTTGCCCCGAAAAAGTTAGCTGTTCGATTTGACGACCCTTATTTTGGAGAGAGGGGAGGGCCCCCACTGCCCTCCAGGCCCCCGTCTTAAGGATTGGCCTCGCCCGCTCGCGAGGTCTCTCAGCAAACCTGAAGGCAACACTGTTTCTGGCGACAAAGAAGACCAGAAAGGAAAACACTTCGATTGGAGCAATTGAGGGGCATGGCGCAGACGGCTCTCTTTCGAATTCACACATAATCCCGAGTAACGCCCCGTTCGTTACATTTCTTCAACAAACCGCCAAAATGTCAACGACTCTACTCCCCACACATCGCAGCCCGCACGAGCGGCTGTCGATAGAATCGCACGAGTCGCATGAATTATCATACGAGGCGAAACTGCAAAGCGAGCGCTCGTTCCCCGCGCGCGTCTCAAACGGCATGTCTGCGCTCCTCCAGCGGCTCCCCTTTTCCTCCTCGGCCAGATACCACTACCCTCGGCGCCGAGACTACGAGCCCCTCGGGGAGCAGCCGAGATTAACGCCAACGCGGCGATACACGCGCCGCCTGCGCCGGATCCCATACTACCTCGCCGTCTTCTTCGCGATCATCGCCGCGCTCGCAGCAATCACATTCGCCTTCTTCCCCTCATACACGCACCCACCGCCGCACTACACCACGCTACGCAACCATGTCCTGGCGCCCGAAAACGCAAACCAAACAGGCCGCGGCAATCTGCACAACGAAAAGGTCTTCATCGCCGCGAGCTTGTACGACCCGACAGGCGAGCTCGCGCGCGGCCACTGGGCGACTAGTCTGCTCGCGCTGATCGACCTGCTCGGCGAGGAGAATGTGTACCTGAGCATCTACGAGAACGACAGCGAGCCCGAGGGCGAGCGCGCGCTGGCTGAACTCGACGAGCGCGTTCCCTGTAATCGATCGCTCGTCTACGACGCGCACCTGGACCTCGACGCGCTGCCGACGATTACGATCCCTGACGGGGCCAGCCGTGTGAAACGGATCACGTACCTGGCCGAAACGCGGAACCGGGCCCTTGCACCACTGGAAGATAAATCAACAGCAGCAGCAACAACGAAGTTCGACAAACTGCTCTACCTAAACGACATCGCCTTCGACCCGCTCGACGCACTGCAGCTCCTCTTCTCGACGCACGTCGACGAGAGATCCGGACGGGCGGAGTATCGCGCGGCGTGCGCGGTTGATTTCATCAACCCGTTCAAGTTCTACGATACGTATGCGACGCGCGATCTAGATGGATTTAGTATGGGTGTTCCGTTTTTCCCGTGGTTTACGAATGAGGGTGTGGGCGCTCGCAGCAGCAGTCGCGCGGAGGTTCTGGCGGGGAGCGATGCGGTGCCGGTTCGAAGTTGTTGGGGTGGGATGGTGGCGTTTGATGCGCGGTTTTTCCAGCAACAACCCGAGAGCCAAGGAGAGAGCAAGAGCGAGAGCGAGAGCGAGAGTCTGGTGGGAGATATAGCTACAGAAACAGCGGGCCACCTCACTTCGCCTGCGCGCTTCCGCGCCCTCAACGACACAGACCTCTTCTGGGACGCGTCCGAGTGCTGCCTGATCCACGCGGACATCCAAGAACCGCTTTCTCATGGAAAACCCGGCGAAGCCTCAACAACAACAGCAGGAATCTACATGAACCCCTTCGTGCGCGTCGCATACGATCCCTACACGCTCTCATGGCTGGGCACAACGCGCCGCTTCGAAAAACTCTACTTCGTCATCCACAACATCATCAACCACCTCGTGGGGCTCCCCTGGCTCAACGCGCGGCGGGAAGAGGTCCCCGGGCGGAGCTATCATGATACAGTCTTCGTGCCGGGCAAGAACGGAGGAGCGGGCTCCTTCGAATCTGTCCAGCGCGTGGGTAGGCATGATGGGTTCTGTGGACGGCCTGGGTTGCAGGTTGTTGCGCCGCATCAGGGCCGAGGGAAGGGGTGGTTGACCATACCCATGCCCCTGGCGGATTTGACATGATTTGATTTCGATTTTGATTCGTTTTCCTTTCTATTGTATTATATATATATATATATATTTTTTTTTTTTTGATGAGCGTTTATATAGACTATTTATTTTTCTTTTTAATGTGATGACCCCCTTTCTATGCAAGTTGAACGGACGCAAAATGCAAATCCAGCGGAATATGCGTATTATGCTGGATATGATGTCTCAATTCGAGTGCTTCGATGCCGTACATAGGGGTACGGAGCAAACCTCGGTATCTTTTCTTCTTTGCGTGTGGGGCACTCTCGTACTCGTTCTCGAAACGGGTACGTGTACGGAGTCTCGGTGTCCACGGCTCCAAGATAGTAGTAGTATCGCCAGCACGGTGGGATCGCACCGCGCACCATGGACGTATTGCCCACCTGCACGCCCGAATATCTCAACACACGCGCCGCAAGCACATTCTTCTCGCCTGGGGCACGCAAAAAGGGGGCAAGGTCGACCGTCTCGTAGTTCCATTCGTTCAGGTGGGATTTCGCGGGTCCGAAGGAGACGCTTGTTCCGTTGATGTATAGGCGGTATCGTGTGTCTGCCGAGACGTGAATTATGAGGTTTTTGGGGTTGGATGTGAGACATAAAGGGATTGTGAATGTTTTGCGGAAGAGGACGAATTGCGCGGGCGTTGAGGGGTCCGTTTCGCTGTAGCTTGGGTCGGGCGTCCACACCCAGGGGGTGGTTTTTGTCCAGGCTGGCGGCATTCTGTCTGTCTTCTGATCTTCTGGGTTGAGGATGAGAGAAGGAGAAGAGAATGAGCAGAATGGAGTTCATGGTGTGGGGTCATCTTGCGTGGAGTGATGTTGAAAAGAGTCGGATATCCCGAGAGTGGACCTGCACACTGCGGGGGCTCATTGTGGGGATGCGCTTGAGGCTTTGTGGGAGCTCGGTGTAGTATCGGCCGATTTAACCCGATTTTGGGGACATGTATAGGGAATGTAGTGTCAGGTACTCCCGACACACTAACTTCATCTTTTCTGGTTGGAAGATCCATATGCGGGGGAATCAGGGTTAGCGGGGTCACGGGACATCCATGGGTGCATAACTTTCACGTCATTCCCAGGGCCAGGTAGTCAAGATTCGATCGAGTGCTAAAAGCAGTGGCCTCTCGAGGATTCCAACTTTGATATTCGATGATAGATATCGCGCGGCTGGCTACATTAATGGCAAACCCATGACTCTACATTGGGCTTGATTGCACTCCGACCACTAAGCGGCTACCTGGCCTGGAATCTATTCAACCGAGTAGCTAACCACAACAGAGGACATAATACCTGGACTGAGTCGTTATCGAGACGTGTGCTAACTCACACTCATCGCTTGGAACGCGAACAATTAGTGCAAGACTTGGCCCTAGATGGGGATGGTATGCACATATAAATTCGAAACCGGCCGAATCGATCCCTCGTGGCATAAGTGGCCTAAGCTCCATAGATTACTATTAGGAAGTCGATACTTGCTTTGCGAGCCACCGTCGACCTCTGGGCCTGACGGGAGTCACACACTCCTCACTGCCTAGTCAATATTCGCCTTCGTCACATTCAGACACACGATCTACCTGCTCAAGGCTGAGAACAGGAAGGGATACATAATGGAAACAATGATAACGAATCGTATCTACTTCGCCTGCCAGTCTCGTCACTCAAGTCGTCGTTCCCGGGAATAAGACGGCTTCTTAGTGAATAAGTCCGGGAGCTCTGCCATATCTACGTCCGTATCTACGAAGTCTGCACAAAGCGGTTTCCACAACCCGATTAGCGCGGAGACTCGATTTGTCCTCCGGAGTACAAATAATAAATATGTGTACCGTCGCATGCGCTGTGCAATGGACATACGTCCAGCAAGCACAGCAAGCACAGCCCGCCCGCCCGCCCGAAGAGAAACTCCGGATGCCGACACGAGAGGGGTAAAAAAGCAAGTACATCCCCGAACCAACCAAGATATTTTTGACGGGTAGATAGTCCGATCTTCTGTATCTTGAAGCCGTGGTCCATATCCACGCGCACGGAGTTTTTCTCGGTCCCGTTGATACGTGGCGGGGGTGGCTGGATGTATGGACGGAGTATATAACCCTTGTCCCCTGCTGGAACCCCGCGCCTGAATCCTGGAAAGAGAATTATTTTGTCGAGTGTCGATAGGCTTTAATTTACAAGAAATATACAGAGAAGTCGTTTTTTTTATCTATCTAATCTATTGCTCGCTACTACGATGATCCCCCGCAAGAGATTCCTCCCGGATATCCCGAGCTCGGACGCTGCGCAGCCGAGTCTCTTCGACCTGCTCGTTTACTACACCGTATACCTTGTTCGACTGCTCGGGCGAATCCTCACCGAGCTGGGTTTCAAGCAGAAGGAAGTGAAGCGCTCGGATCTCCTGCCACGGACTATACCCTTTGGTGCGGAGGGCCGAACTACAACCGCAAGCTTGATTGAGCATGATCGGCAGTAGCATGGCATGGCATGCATGATCTGTCCGTGCGGCGGCGCATCTACGGATAAACTACGATCAGAAAAAGGCAAGTGATATCAACAATGTTATATGCTACCTCTCGGAGCCTGTACCCCCCCCCCCCCCCCCCCCAAAAACCTCCTTGGCGCCGCGACCCAGTCGCATGGATGCAGCGGCGGGCTATGGGTGTGAGCATGTACCATCTCGATCTGGCTCGTATGGTTACTATTCCACCCAGCTCCTGCATCCGAACTTGTCCCCGTCCCCGTCTCCGTATCCCACAGCGACCCGCGGAACTTCATTGGCGCACCCAGCAATTCTAACAGGTTATTTAGGACAACAAACTCCATGCGCAGCTTGGCGCTATGCGGCATGCTCGTGTACGCGGAGTGCATCCCGCTACGGCTGTGGTACAGCATGAACAGTGTCAGGATGTCGAAGATGATTACGGCGATGTTGACGAGCATGGTGTGAAGTAGAACGCGTCGGCCGGCGGCTCCCTTGATCACGATGATGGGCTGCAGCTGCCGGGCAGACTGGTGGATGTATAGCGCGCAGATGAGGATCTCGCGGATTACAGTTCCAGTAATCATGTGCTGTTCGACATAATACTGCGGGCCGGCCAAGTGCACGTTTCCTGTCAAGAGGCCAATGAGGATGATCGTGAAGGGGAGAAGGAGAATTATTGAAGTGACGATTATGACCCAAAAGACAAAACGGAGGAGCGGGCCTTTGGGGGTGATGAGATGCAGGCGCGAATAGAGAACCAAGGATTGGGCGCAGAGGAGGGAGGGCAAGGTTATTGCCATGCCTGGCCCTGTAATGCGAAATGGAGCGAGTCGGAAGTATGCGAGGAATGCGAAGAGGTCAAAGACGCCGATGGAGACGGTACAGACGGGGATGCTCCAGAAGTATAGGCCGCAACGGCGTTTGAAGAAGTGAAAGATCCAGATGAGGAGCTCGAGTGTGTTGTATGCAGCTACTGCGAGGAGTGCGACGTTGAGATAGGCATAAGTTGTGGGCGTGGTGTGTGCGCCGCCAGGCTCGGTCCGTGGGCCGTCTGGCATGCTGTGAATAAGTTGAGCTTGGGAGAATGCCTGGCTCTTGAGGGGAAGAGGGGAATAAATGATCAATTTAGCTGCAAGAGGTTCACCAGATGTCAACGGCTGAGCCCTGTTGCAACTCCGTGATCGACGCATAGACTGATATCATGTTATGCAGCATCTGGGTTGTTGGGATATGTGACATCGCCTGGTGGTCAGCCTTCTTATCAACACCGAGCTACTCCGGAGTAAACATGAAGTAACATGACGCAAGTAGCCATTGAGAATCAATGCCTCGGGGAAGACCTCCGATTCTGACAGGGTTGACAGTTGAACCCCGATGCAAGATCCGAGCGTAGCATAGAATTCAGGAACAAAGAAATAGACGCCACCAATCCCAGGCCATTTCTCGGGTTAGGCTAGTCAGGACTTAGCCGTCCGCTTCAGGAAATGACTTGATGGGGGCGGAGAATCTGATTGGGTTGATTGGTACAAAATGAGACAGACGTGGAGCGTTGGGCGGTTCGTGGCTAGCTGTTGGCCAGCTTGATTCGCATATTCATCTTGCAATGTTAGTAGTCGCACAGACTGGTCATGGACTGTTTTAGAAATCCATTGCGCAGCTTCCCTGAGGCATCTCTCAGAGGTTTTATTCGAAATCAGGAGCCGCAGGCGCCGGCTTTGAGGCTTCTGGTGCGGAAGGCGCGATCGAGAGAATGTGATGAGCGAGAGTGTTGCCCTGATTACAAGGGAATCAGCCACGATCGATTTTTGAGGCACAAGAGAGCGTATAATGGTAAAAGCTTGCGGCGAGAGGTCGAGTCTATCTTCTCCTCGGATCATGGATCTCGGGCATTTGCCGATGTTACGCCGGATGGAGATGCGTTCATGTACTTGGAGGCCAGCGTTCTCGAGTCTGTCACACCTTATAGCGTGGAAACCTGTCAGATTGTACGGATTGCTGCGAGTCCTCCAGAAAGTACGCCGTTTCCGGGGTTGTTAGGGTTGATCATGGAGCGGTGTCGTGTTTGAGGGCGTTGACCAATGAATCAGAATCAGGTCATGTCCCAGTGCAAGTGACAGGGCTAACACATGATTCGCCCTCGATGGAGTTGCGGAAATTGCGAGTGCCCAAGCAGTGCCTAAGGTGTATGTAGCGTGCGGAGAACCTAGTAGAGCATCGTTCGCCGAGGATGACTGGTATGTATTCATTGGCGAGGACGGTTGAGTTCTTTTGATGCCTGCGCCCATCCGAGGGGCGTGCACAAGAAGAACAGGAATCTACGAATGGGAAGACGTGCAATAATTCCAAATTTTGGCAATCCCTGTAGTATACATTCATAGATATGGTTCAACCTCAAGACTATCTACTCCTCAGGTTCATCCTGCTGGCCCTTTGCGCTGCCCCTGCCAGACGCATGGCCGCCAGCAGCGCCGCCCATCTTTCCACCTTCATGGCCGGCCGAGTGGGGGTCGACCTTTCCGTACGCGAACTGGCTTTGCTGGGTGCGCTTGTCGGGCTGCTTGTCTTCGCGGCGACCGCCGTGCTCTGGACAATTTAGTTGAGTTTGTTCCTGACCAACGAGAGCTAATATAGAAGGGCAAGGGGAAGTGTGTGTATGTACCGCTAGGCTTGTACTTTTCGCCGGTGGCTGTTGATCCCTGGACCATTTTGACGCTTGTAGAGGAGTGTGTTGTGATGTGATATGATTTTGTTGGAAAATGTGATTTGTGATGTTTTGGAGAGAACTCATACGAGATTGCAGAGCATTAAATAATGCCAGAACACGTTCAACGAGATCAGTGATATCCTTCTGATGTCAGGTGGATTACGCTGCAAGCGGGCTCTGGCTTGACCAACGGGCCTGAGATCATACGCTGGAGAATAATTCCTGGTGGAAACTACAAAGTCAATCGAGGTCAGTATTGGGCTGGACGACGAAGGAACAGCATCTAGATTTCAAGATCGCAGTATCAAGCAAATCACATCCTAATAGAGACATTATGTTTGATCGTGTCTAGATCGGAGTCGCGAGATCGAGCGAGTTGTAGCATTAGCCCCGATCTCATGCTCGCATCAGACTGACATCGGGGTATCCACTCGGACCGGACTTGAGGATCGTCGAGTACAAGTTTGGCGATCGACTGCCGCGGATGAATTCTGACAATAGTATGTGCAACATTACACAAGAACCTAACGCTGGTCACGAGGCAAGATTGTCTTCAGTCTTGATCAAGTCTTGAGAGAATCAGCCCGATTAGGAAAGAGGGACAAAGCCGCCTCGCCGAGATGTTTCTCCGCTCCGGTCCCGCATCGTCGACTCGAAATCAAAATGTTGGCCCTCTGCTACTCGCAACAGACGATTGACGATTCCCTCAAAAAAACCGCACATCATGGTCTATTACTTTACGTCAAACGCCGTCAGCCCCTCGGCGTCGATCTACATGGGCAAAGACAAATTCGAGAGTACGCCACAACGACCTTGTCTTAAGAAGATTGTTTCTGATGACCCCGACAGATGAGGACTTGATAAAGCATGGGTTGGAAAAGGATGTCTGGTACTGTGGATTCTGTCCCTCCGGTCTACTATTGTGCTGTTGCTAATGGAAGATCCCAACATGCAGGGTTCGTACGCATTATCTCCACGAAGTCCACCAACCCCGCACCTAACACCACCTCCCAGTTCCACGTCGATAACCTCTCGAGTGCGCACGTATACCTACGCCTCCGCGAAGGTGAATCATGGGATAATATCCCGCAAGACCTCCTGGTTGACTGCGCGCAGCTGACTAAGGCAAACTCAATCGACGGTTCGCAACATACCGCTCCAGCAATTTCATCCCTTGGTTAATTCTTGGACAGGAAACAAAAAGGACAACATCACAATCATCTACACTCCCTGGTCGAACCTCCTAAAAGACGGCTCGATGGCAACGGGCCAGGTCTCCTTCCACAACCACAAGCTCGTCCGCAAGGTCTTCGTCCCCCAGCGCGAGAACCCCATCGTCAACCGGCTGAATAAAACAAAGGTGGAGGAGTTCCCGGATCTTCGTGCGGAGAAGGAGGAATATCTCAAGACACAGCGGAACCAGGAGCGGAAGATCCGCGAGGAGAAGAAGAACCGGGACAAGCAGGAGAAGCGCGAGCGGGAGCAGAAGAAGTGGCAGAAGGACCATGCATACGATGATCTGTTCAGCGAGGAGAATCTGGAGGCGACCAGTAACCAGGATCGCGATCCGGATTTCCTGGATGATTTCATGTGAGCTGCCGGAAGCCGCATTTTCTATTCTGTCTATACCCGAACTCAATATTAGCCGCATCTATTATATATATACGAACAAGCATGCCCCTATGCGCTGCTATGGATCTGCCACTCGGGTGAGGATCACTTCGCTGCCCTGAAACTGGTGCAAAGCCAAGCTGCTATGGCGCTCTTCTTGGGTAATTATTGGTCAAACTGGTGTCGTATGCGGATGAGCAACGCTCCAGCCACGAAGAACATCCGATTCATCAAAAGCTGCGCAGGAACACGTTGGCTCGGCGTTAGGGTCATGGAGCCTCATTTCTCCACGTACGAGGCTCTACCCCTCTCCGTCTCCAAATATATTTCTCTCTGGGAGTCCACCATTGAAGAAACACATCTCCAATCTAGAACAAAGCCTAAGGCCACTTAGATGAATATGGATATTAACCGCACATCGCTGTCCTTTGAGCTCCCATTTCCAATACTCTCTCATTCAATAGAGGTGTTCCAGACCAACTAGCCAGCAGCAGCACCACGACATTCCAAGTATGCAATCTTTCTCGCGACTCAACTCATATGAACACAGAGCGAATCCTGTTCTCTATATTCAGACAAAAGACGCACCGCCTACGCGTGATATCCCTCGGGCTTGGTCCGTACAAATCAGGCCGCGACGTCTCCAAAACTGCCGCTGCTCGCTTCCAAGAAGTCCCGCCAGCGCTCTGTGATGGAAACAAGTACTGGCGTTTGGAAGTTGACACGATGTGCAATCTCGACGGGTTCGGATAGCCACTGTGCTGTGCGATTCGCGCGATGAGGGGACATCGTGCCGTATGCATACTTGGGCGACTGGATTTGTAGCAGATCCACCGTCTGACCACTGCACAGGAGGTACGCGACCTCGAAAAAGAAAGACCTATCCTGCTCGTGTACGGGCTGGTCCTTTTCAGCCTGTCGAATCGAGGGCATTGAGTCAGGGCACCCTGCTTCGACATTTTAAGGGTAAGCGCCTGAGCATAGGTCTACGCGGACTGGCAACCCAGTGCGAAGCACTTGAGGGAGCTGCAAGAGAGATCCTTGAATACGTTTGCGTTCGGGAAGTAAAACTACAGACCAGATATATTTACACCTTTGGTGTAGAAACTCAACGCGCCGCGTATCGATGTAGTCTCGACTTGAAACATCGTCGATTATCTAGTTATGTGCTCTAGCGGGGTCAATCAGCGGCAAGACCATTCCTCGTACTCGTACCACGCGAGTTAGCTCTAGACTCGTGCCCGCCCACTAATCGGTTCCCGAGGCCGACCCGACCGTACTCCGTAGCTACATTGACCTCGGGAAAACGTCCGCGCGCGATTCCCCTCTCCCCCTCTCCCCTGACGTCGATATTTACCTGGTACGGTGTGGAACTGCGTCTACCTCGGCAGCAGCAGCAACAATAACATCTATCTCTTCACTCGACGGAGTAGCTTTTCTACCTGCGACGCCGAGTCTCACCAAAAATCGAGCCCGCCCCACCAGCAAGGAAACTCGGTCAGTCCTCCGTCCTCCGGGATGTACTATTCTTATTCCCGGCCCGGGGTTTGTTTTGTATGAGGAGGGGGAGGGTATTGTATGGTTTTTTTCTCTATTTCGCTGGGGGTTGATATGTATTTTGGATCGCGGGTGCTAACAGTAAAGAATGTAGGGCCTAAGCACCTCAACCCCCTGGCTCTGCAAAGTCGACAAATCCGTACGGATCCTTCCAGCGTCAGCATGGAACCGCGCGCTGGGCCCGCCGTTCCTGTGCGTGAACGAGTGCGTCGACGCCGCGCAGGAAGAGCGCGGGTGGCTGCTCCCCGACGATGCAGACTTTGACGACAGCCACTGGGATACGGCTGTCAGGTCGACAATGGTCGTGCCCATGCTCCCGGTCCATGATCCCTGGCGTCTTGTTCCGAGGTGTATCCCGTCTCTCCCGGAGATCGAGGGGCGGTTTAGTGGTGTTGTTAAGGCGGAGCTTACTACTACTAGTTTGGATTCGAATTCTAGTCTCGAGGCGTGGAGAGGTCTCATTCGCAACGATAACCCCGTTACAGTGCAGGCGAACAGTACAGCGCGTATCATCCTCGAGGGCGAAACGCTCGTCACGGCGTTTATCCGCTTCGCCTTCCGCGGCGGCGCCGGCGCGACAGTCACGATCCGCTGTGCAGAGTGCTTTGAGTACCCCCCGGCAGAGGGGAACCCGAACCCGTTTGCGCGGAATAAGGGCGATAGGACGGATTCGTCGGGGATCCTCGTGGGGCCGGATGATTTTTATACGCTGCCTGCGGCTACAACGGACGAAGCAGCGTATACATACGAACCCTTCTGGCACCGTACATTCCGCTATCTCCAGCTAACAATCACAACGCGCGCCAACGCACTGATCTTAACGAGCGCAAGCTACCGGGAGACGCACTACCCACTCCGTATAACAACGACCCTCCCACTCTCCACCCTCCCACCGCTCGAAGCCCAAAAATGGACGACCAGCCTGCAGACACTCAAACTCTGCATGCAAGAAACATACACCGACTGCCCGTTCTATGAACAGAACCAGTTCGCGCTCGACGCGCGGCTGCAGGCGCTCTTCAGCTACAGCTTATCGCACGACGACCGGCTCGCGCGCAAGTGTATACAGGAGTTCGCGGCGTCGCGGCGCGCATGTGACGGGCTTGTCGAGACGCATTTCCCGGCCCCGTTTCCAGGAGTGAATATCCCCGGCTTCTCCTTATTTTGGGTACTTATGGTGCATGACCATATGATGTATTTTGGGGATAAGGGGCTTGTGAGGCGGTATATTGGTGCGGTTGATGGGGTTCTCAATTATTTCGAGGACCGGATTGATGAAGTGTATGGCATGGTCGGCCGGTTCGATGACGACACGTGGGCGTTTGTCGATTGGACCCAGGAGTGGTCAACCATCCCGCCCGGCGGCTCGTTTACGGATTTGGCGGTGCCGCCGGGGTATAGAAGGACTGGGGTTATTAGCTATGTGAGTCTGCTGTATGCGTTTGTGTTGCAGCGGGCTGCGGAGTTGTGTGAGTTTTTGGGGAGACCGGATACCGCGGCGGAGTATAGAGCGAGGGCGGCGAGGGTGAATGAGGCTGTTGTGCGGCACTGTCTTCGCTCATCCGAGAGCGAGAGCGAGGGCGAGATCGATGGAGAAGGGGAAAGAGAAGGGGGAGGGGAATACCTCACCGACGCCCCGGACTCCCCCTCCAGTTCTAAAACTCCCGAACTAAGCCAACACACGCAAATCTTCGCCATCCTCTCCGGCGCAATCCGCGGCGCGCGTGCACGCCGAATCCTCCGCCGCGCACTGAACCCATCCACAAACGCCCCCTACGCACGATGCTCATACGCAATGTCGTTCTACATCTTCGAAGCCGCCGTGCAAGTCGGACTATACGACGAGTTCCGCGCGCAGCTCGTAAGCCCTTGGACGGCGATGCTGGAGGAGATGAAGCTGAGCACGTGGGCGGAGTCGGCGGCGATGCCGCGGAGCGATTGTCATGGGTGGAGCTGTGTGCCTGTTTATGATGCTGTGGTTAATGTGCTCGGGGTTAGGCCGGTGAGGCCTGGGTGGGCCAGATTGAGGTTTGAGCCAAGGAGGGGGGTCTGGGATTTAAGTGATGAGGGGGAGGTGAGGTTTGAGGGGGTTGTTTTGGTTAAGGGGGGTGAGGTTCGGGTTTCCTGGGGTAGGGCTAAGAAAGGGAAGGGGGTGAGTTTGTCAGTGGACTTTGACACAGAGGTGGAGATTCGAGATGGGGAGGGGTACAAGGTTGTTCGGATGAAGAAAGGAGAGGTTTTGACAGTCGGTGGTTAGGCTAGGATGATATGAAATAAAATCTGTTACACAAATTCTCGACAGAGGAGAGCGATAGTATTGGGGTATTCGGGTATTCCGCTATTAGATCTATGTACTGGGTAGTAGGCAGTGCAGTAATGTGACAGTCTTTAAGAGAAGACTTTAAGAGAAGTGAGGAGCGTTGAGCATCAGGCCCATGAGACATCCAGCCAGGGTTCCAGCAATCGGGATAGTCATGATCCAACCCAGACCGAGAAGACCAACTCGCTGCCAGTTGATAGCCTTAATCGTTCCGTTGCAGAGACCAACACCGATGGTGGCGCCGGTGATGCACATCGAGGTCGACACGGGGAGCTTGTACTGCGAGAAGACAAGGACAGTGATGGCAGCGCCGAGTTCCATCGAGCAGCCACGGCTGGGCGAGTGGTATGTAATCTTGTTACCCATGACTGCGCTCGTTAGCTTTGTTAACCTAAAGAAAGAGGAGGCGGCTTACCCTTCATGATGTTGTATCCGTAGGTAATCAATCCGATCGAGATCATGATAGCGAGAACAGCAAGTTGCCAGACGGGAACCTCAGCCTTGGACTCGGAAGGCCTGCCGGTCGTCCAGGCAGAGTACAGGACAGCCCAGGGGCCGACTGAGTTGCCAATATCATTGGCACCGTGAGCGAACGAGGCAGTGCAGGCAGTCAGAATCTGGACAAACGAGTAGGTGTGCTCGACTTCGTTGGGGTACTTCTTCGCGTACGAGTAGACACGCTCCATGCGAGCTCCCTCGGGGGTTCCGTGCACACCAGATTGAGCAGCGTGGATGTCGTAGTGCATACCGTACAGCAGACCGACGGTGATCATAGCGGGGAGACGCTTGAGCAGGATCTTGATGTTGTGCAGTTCGTAGATCTCACCGGAGCCCATCGGGTTCTCGTGCAGAGTGCGCATGCCCCAGGCCAGGGGACCACGGCCGCGGCGCAGCTTAGCATGGAAGCGCTCCTGTCCACGGGCCATGAGCTCCTTGTAGTCGAGCTGCTGGGACTCGACAAGAGCGCCGTTCTTCTCGCCGTTCTGGGCGGGCTTGGGCAGGTCCTCGGCGAGGGTGTCGGGAGAGTCGGGGGGAAGGTCCTCGTCCTGCATGACGGCATAGTTGGGGACGTTGGCGACCTCGGAGCCCTCCGGGGCCTGGCGAGTGAAGAGCAGAGGGCCGTAGATGAACTCGTACCACTTGATGGTAGGGTCCTTCTTGATGACACGGGCGTAGGCAAAGGGAACGAAGAAGAGGGCCGACAGCAGGCAGACAGCGCCACCAGTTCCGAGCGTCACTCCGACAATCCAGCCCTTGGGCTTCTTGCTCAGGCCAAGGTTGGGGGAGCCCTTGTACACAATCGAGAGACAGCAAATGGTACCGGCGACGAGGAAGAAGAACGGAGCAGTCCAGACAGACCAGGGGATGGGGTTCTTGCGCATGTGCACGACGACCTTGATCAGCATGAAGATGATGGCACCGAAGCAGCCGGAGATGGCAGGGGCCATGCCGAGACCGGCAAAGATGGCACCGAGACCGTTGCCTCCGTTCCAGCCCCATTGCACAGACTTGGCGCCAGCAGTTGCAACACCGACACCTGCAATAGCCGAGACGAGAGAGTAGGTGGACGAGACGTGGGTCGAGTGACGAGTACACCACATCACCCAGGATGAAGCAGCGGCCAGAGCACAGGCAAAGGCCAACATCTGCACACCAGCATTGCCCTCGAAGGCATCGGGGGGGATAATCTTGTTCTTGATGGTATCGGCGGTACGAGCACCGACAGTCACGGCGCCCAAGAACTCGAAGATGGTTCCGAATATCATCGCCTGGCGGTACGAGATGGAGCGAGAGGACACACTGGTCGCCCAGGAGTTTGCAACATCGTCTGCACAAGACCAGTCAGTACAACACAACGCAACACAAGAGAACGGATGATATCAGTTCTGAGGCAAGGAAGACGCACTGGCTCCGTTGTTGTATGCATCAAGCATAGCAAACATAGTGCCAATGGCAAAGATGTAGGTGTAATCGTCGAGCACCATCTTGGTAGCGGGCGATCGAGGATCAGGGTCAGGGGGGGTGAGGTGAAGAGATTGAGAGCGACGATCGATTCGCAATCAGACCAGGGATGCGACGGGTTTTATGTCCTGGGAACTGGCAGGCCGCCGTCTCAGTCTCCTGTTGCCCACGTGCAGAGGGTGTGTCAAGAGCAAACAAGCAGGGCAAACGGAGACCCCGACAGGCGGGGGCCCTTCTCGAACGACGCATGGAAAGCCGCGACATGCACGCGATTGCCGGCATCATTGGCTGCAAAGGCTCCGACCACCCCACGTCTGATGTGACACTTTGATGCAGCGCGAGATCGCGAGCGGCCAGGGTTACGGGGAGGGCGTGCTGCCACGTTCCATGAGAACTGGCCGCGATTCGACGAGCGCGGGCGCCGGTGGTCGCATGCTGGCGTCAGGCCAGAGCTTCGAGTTCGACCCAAGGTTCTTGGCAGGCTTGGCAGGCGTTCTGGGCAGGGCTTAGATAAGTCTTGATGGCGGACCATTGATGCTTGAGCGGCCAATCTCGCGGGTCTGGGGCCGCACGTGGTGGGGCTCCTGCCTCTCATTCACCCGCCCAGCCTTGTATCGGCAAAGCCACCTCGCTTGTTCGCTCTTGACTCTCTTGGTCCTCGTAACTCCCTCTTGACACCCTCTTGGCCACCGTTGTTGGTAGCAAGGCACGTGGGCACCTCAATTGGCAGGCCAGCAGCTGTGGCTCACGCAGATGAGCTCCATCTCTCGGTCGCCCCTCGTGTGGTCAGTTCTAGCCCGTGGTTGAGTTTAGCTGGCGCAAAGTACGATCATTCTTCTTATCAGCCCTTCTCTCTTATTATTATTAGCAGCGATCGGCGTAGACACGGCGGAGGCCTCAGGCCGGAAGGATTAAGGAGTAGACACTACTAGACAAGGGAGGGGGAAGGGGGGTCGACACTGTAACATCGTTACCTGCATTCCGCTCGGAGTCAGCTTACATATAGTAGACCCCCTTCACGACAGATAACCGCCACCGTCGAACCAATCCAGTCAAATCAGACAGTCCAAAACCAAAGCCAAAATGACCGCCTCTCAGCTCTCCCCGTCATACTCAAGAAAGCACATTGAAATCCGCCCAAAGGGTACATCCTCCGTCCCTACAACTACGTACCTAAAACACCCCGTACTAATAACACCCCTCTATCAATAGAAGTCATCCTCCTCTCACATCCATCACCCCTCGACCACAAACGCAAACGACACGCCCAGACGCAGAAGCACCAACGCGACCGCATGAAAGCCGCGTTGGAGGAACTAGCCAACACTCTCAGCTCTCAGGGCGTCGGGGCAACGGGCACCAAGGTAGGCAACCCCGAAATTTCTGGAATTACGCCGGAGCAATTCACTAAGTCCGTTCTGAAGGCAGAGGTTGTGGAGATGGCGGTGGAATACATACTCGGTCTGCAGAGAGAGATAGAGGGGTTACGAGGTCGAGATAGGAGTGAGTCGTTATGATTATACAGATAGTTCTTTTTAGCGAGGCGTGAGAAAGGGAGTTTCATTTCAGCGGCCGGCTGGTCCCGGTATAAAATCGATTGATGCATACTATACACATATATTACATATCTGGATATATTCTCCAGAATCTTGTAGTCAGTCCTTAGCACTCGAACTACAGCGACGAAGGAACCCGAACCCCCATTTTCCAGCTACCATGCAGGTAGCCTTTAATATGTATGAAAAAATATTCGTATCAGCATGCTATTCAAGCTAGAGGATGCCTTGTCCGGCAAATCCTAACCCCTCTGTTCAGTATATATCTTCACACTCATTCAACCACAATACAAATCTTGCCCACATGCTTCCCCTCCGCAAGCGCATTATACGCATCCACAATACTCTCCCTCTCAAACGCAAACTCCCTATCAACCTGAAACCGCAGCCCCCTCCTCACCACAAACGTCACCAGCTCCTCTAACATCCATCTCGGCCCAATCTGAATCCCACGCAAAACCGCCTCCTTCCCCAGCGCCAACAGCGGGATATTGACATTCGCAACTTTAGCAGTGTCATACTCAGCCAGGTACCCGATGATGCTAATCACACCCCCGCGTGCAAGCGCCGCAATGCTCTGCTCGATTGTGCCTAGCCCGCCGATTTCGATGATGTGGTCGACGCCCTTGCCGCCCGTCAGACGGACTGCTTCGGACGCCCAGTCGGGCGTCGTGTGGTAGTTGATGCAGTGGTCTGGCGCGAACTTCCCGCGCACGGCGGCGAGTTTGGTCTCGCTGGAGGAGGTCACGATTGTCGTTGCGCCAGCGGCTTTGGCGAGGACGAGCGCCGTCATCGAGGTGCCGCCGGTGCCTGGGATTTGAACGTCAGTTGACATAAGAGTTCGTGTCTATCTCAGACTTGGTCGGTAGTGGAATACCCTGAACAAGAACCGCCTGCCCCGGAACCAGTTTCACATTCCCATACAGCGCATTCCACGCCGTAACTCCCGTACACACCAACGACGCAAGCTCACTATACGACTGCACCGCCTCCAGCGGAACCTTCACAACCGCCGACGCTGGACGGACAATATACTGCGCCATGACGCCGTCGCGCCCACCACCATTCTGAAACGCAACAACATGCTTCGCGGGGCCGTAGTCCCGATTCTGATCAAAGCATGTAAGCACGCGGTCGCCCGGGGCGAGATCGGGGAAGAACTCGCGCACGGCGTCGCCGAGTACGACGATGTCGCCGGCGGCGTCGGAGCCCGGGATCACGTTGTCCTTGATGGGGAACGGGTAGGCGGATGTGGCGATTTGGCAGTCGCGGCTGTTTAGGGCTATGGCTCGGACTTTGATGAGGACTTCGTGGCTGGCTGGGGTGGGGATTCCTTCTTTGTTGGTTGTGAGGTCGGAGAAGGACGTGCGGGTTGGGAAGCGGAAGACGGTTTGTTCAGACATTGTGAGGGAGAAGGGTGGTGCTTGGGATGGAATATGACTCTAATAGAGATGAGTTGAGCATACGAATTTCAGGCGAGAATTTTGCTTGTCTTTATATACAACCTTGTGTGAGCTGATTTGTAACTGGGCGAGACATTATTCACAAGTCAACCCTCGTCCTCCGATTGGTCCGGCAGCGAACCCACTCGATTGGAAATCTCCATCATGATCTCTCTCCACAACCTGCATCCGGCGTGTGTTACTCGCCGGAATGTCGCAATGCCTTTCCTTGCACAGGCTGGACTCGTGCCACGCCGTCGAAAGGTTGCAAATGCCTGCGACTTTTGCCGTGAGCACCGCGTGCGCTGTGAAGCTGCCACCCCGTGCCCCGCATGTGTAGCCAACAATGTGCCCTGCGTTCGATCTCGTCCATCGCATACTCCCCGGCGGAGGAATCGGGTCCAGAGGAGCGATAAATCCGCTCGCCAGCAGGGAGAGTGTCACTTAACGGGTGATCGTCAAATCGTGGAGGATGCTTCAACCTCAACCTCAGCTTCAACTTCACCACCACCACCAATACCCACCCCGTCGTCACGACTGGAGTGGACTTCGCACAAAACGGACTCGATCCTGGGCTTCATCGCCCGCATCAATGCTTTTTGCTCCAAAGTGCCGCAGCAGTGTCCTGACACTGCTCCGTCTAGCGATCCTTCTCTAGATCAGCCTGTGCCGTTCCTCTCTGGGATCTCGCATGGCACGCAGGTCTGCGACTTGTCTCCTGCCCAGATTGATCGTATCATGCAAATATTCTGGTCTCGCCTCCGCCCACTGATGCCCATCGTGCAATGGAACGAGATAACGCCCTCCAGCGAACACTCCTCCACCCCATTCCAGCCCTTAAAAGACGCCATCACAGTATACACCCTGCACTACATCTCCTCCTCGGGCCTACATACCCGCCTCGTCGGTCTCAACTGGCCCCAGTTCCAACCCCAGCAGCGCAACCACCTGCAGTCCCCCACACTTGGACTCGCCTACTTCCAGCGCGCACTCTCAGCCGTGACACAACTATCCACCTTCGCGCGCCCCTCTCTCCCCGTCATGCAGTGCTACTGCTACCTAACGCTCTACCTGCTGGACTCCGGCCA
This sequence comes from Penicillium sp. S1316, assembly GCA_023627405.1. Lineage (NCBI taxonomy): Eukaryota > Fungi > Ascomycota > Eurotiomycetes > Eurotiales > Aspergillaceae > Penicillium > Penicillium sp. S1316. Next base: position 93,225 of record JAMAHF010000006.1, read on the forward strand.
GCACCAGGCCACATACGTCATGGTCGGCCTGGGCCTGCGCATCGCGCAGTCACTCAACTACATGGACTCGCGGAACGGCTGGTACCGCGAGTGCGCGCTCTTTCGGCATGTCTGGTGGACGCTGGTGCATCTCGAGTTTCGCTGCGCGCGGCATGTCGGGAAGCCGGTTACCAGCTATGTGGATGGGTTGGTCGGGTTGGGTCCGAGTAATAAGGACTTGCAGGATGTTGAGCGCTCTAGTACTAGTGGGCTGGCGTATCATGTTGAGTCGATTCGGTTGACGGCTGCTGCGCTGGCTGTTCATCGGGCTATAGATCGTCGGGGGATGGCTGAGACTACGGACATTGAAACGAGGGCGGAGATCCTGTCGGAGTGTCTAGATACCCTGAAGCGATGGCGCGATGAGTTGCCTCAGCACGAACCCTTTACGAACCTGCATCTCGATATTGGTATATTCGACACGATCGATACTGACGGTGCTCCTCCACTTGGCTCTAGCGATGAGCGCAACACTCGCGGAGATCACACAGAGCTGCAGCTAGCGCTAGAGCTAGATCAACCCCCAGTCCTCACCCTGCAAAACACCTTCCTCTCCCTGCAATACCACAACACGATGATGACGCTACACCGCATTTTCATCCAATTCCCCAGTGCCAGTGCCAGCCCCAGCCCCAGCCCCAGCCGCAACACCAGCACTAGCACACCATGTCCCACCTCCACCTCGACAATCACCTCAAAACCAACCTCCACGGACCACGCAAAAACCGCGTTGGCCCACGCCAGCGCAATCCTAACCCTAACACACGCCCGCCTCTCGATGCACGAAACACACCACGGCCACGCCGAGATTTACCAGTACGCGTGGAATGCGGTGATCACGATTATCGGGTTCGTACTCGCGAATCCGTATCTGTATCCGTATCCGATCTGTGCCGCGTTGTCGTCGTCATCGTCGTCGCGGTGCCGCCCGAGTGCAAGGGCGTATCTCAATCTCGATCTCGCGCTCGAGGTGTTCGCCTCGGCGCGTGAGGGCTCGGCGGCGAGGAGGGCGGCGACGCTTACGAGAGGGCTTTGGGGGAGGGTTGAGGGGTTGGTTGCGGGATTTCAGGGCCAGGTGCAAGCGCGAGCGAGGGCTCCAGCTGGGCAAGGTTTCACGACGCCTGGTCGTTATTCAGCCGGCAGCGGTTCGGGGGAGGGAGGTGGCGGCGGCGGGCGAGAGGGAGTTGAGATTCGGGGGTTGGGGAAGGAGTCCGGCTTTGGCGTTCGAGATGCCGCTGCCCCCACAAGTACTGCTGCTGCTGGGACTTCTACTACTACCACTACCACTCTCCCTTGTGCCGATGGACAGCTACTGTGGTCCTGGGATGACCTGAGCAATCTGGAAGCGTGGCCCAGCTACGGCGACGAAGTCTACGAGGCGTTTATGGTTGACCCGGATCCGGAAGCGGGTCCAGCGGACATCCATGCGCCGCAAGCCTTATTATGAGCGCGGTTGAAAACATAGTAAATTTACCTGCCTTTTTTTCTTGTATCTAGATGCAGTATATTTTCAAGGTCTTCAATAGCTAATAATGTTCGAAATCAATCGATCCATGTACCCAGTGCAACCCAGTGCAGACTATCCCAACACTCCATCCGGTAGACCTCTGGGTGTGCAACACGGGTTAGGCGGGGGTCAAAGAAGAAGAGAAAGGGGCATGATGTTTTATAAGCTTGGGAGAAATCCTCATGATAGTCATCATAACATGGACCTGCAAATGTAAAGCCCCACTTGTATCTATCTTCCTGTTGGTCCTATTGGTAGAATTGCCTGCCCCGCTACAGTCAGGACTAGCAAGGATAGCCTATAGGAAACCTTGGAGCTTGCCCAGGTGGGATGGCCCCAGTTCTCCAGCATGGATACTGAGAATCATATTCATACACATATATTCACATACTAGTAGATAAATATCCGAGCCAGGTTGGCTGCATAAAATGGGCAAGCATACTACTCCACAAGTAACGCCACGTCAAACCGCTACTTCCAAAACAAAACCTTCATCACTGTACACAAGCTCATATTCGACCAATCCCTATACTCCCCGCACTCAATCCGCTGCCCCGTGAAATGCGAAACCGCCTTCTGTGCCGTCCTCACACTATAACTCATATCCACACAGCTGTGCTGCGGCATGTCCGCAAACTGTCCGACGAGCGCGATGTTCGCGATGCTGCGTGGAACGATCTTGGGCCTGTCGCCGACGGCGCGCGCGAGGAGGATGGCGCTCATGCGCGGCATGACGCGCGGCACGGTCACGGTACGCTGCAAGGGGTGGTCCGGGTCCAGGTTCAGGTGGCGCAGGAGCTCGGTCATGATTTCGGCGCCGGAGCAGTTGATCATCGCCTTCTTCACATATTTGCCGCAGCTCTCTGGGAAATTGGCGAAGCCCCAGAAGACGCGGGTGTTCGCGGGCTGTTCGGGGAAGACGGGTTGCGTGGGAAGGCACAGGTTTAGGCGCCACGGGCTTTCTTGTAAAGAGATAAAGGCGCCGACTGGTGGGGGGCATTCGGAGATTGAACAGAGGTATTCGTAGAGACCAAGGTCTTCGGTTGTGATGGTAAAGGACTCAAGCATGGATTCGCAGACGCGCGTGCAAAAGTTGTACGGATCACCGAAGTAGGCGTGCTTGGCGCCGAGCTCGAGCCAGAGGGACCAGTTCTCGTCCAAGGCTTCGCTGGCTTGCATCGTGTCTCGGAAGGGCGGCCGGTCGTTTGTTCCTGCTGTTGAGCCCGAGACCGTCGAGCCTAGGTTGGCGATCACGATGTCGTCGTTTCCGATCGGCTGGCATAGCTCAAATCCATTTTCCACCAGCTCAATACCAGTAATCACCCGTTCTCCGTCGCGAACGCCTGTAATAATATCCTTAATCTTCGCATCGAAGCGAAAATCCACCTCGAGGCTCCGCAGAAAGTGGTATATCGGCACAAACGTCGACTCAAACTGATACCGGCCGGTGATATCAAGACAGTCGAGTATCTTCAACCCATGAAAGTCACGTAGGTACTGCCGAATAGTCCGTCGAAACTCACACGCACTATGCCACGGCTGGAACCCGAACTGCGCAGACCATATCGCCCAAAACGTGCTCTTGAAAAAACTCCGAGGAAGATAGTCCCGGATCTGCTTTCTTTGAAGACTCCCCTCCCCTTTCAGCATGAGCCGGACTAGCGCGATGCGCTGTCGAAGCTTCAAGTTCAGCAACTTCGTTGGGATATTGATCAGCGAGCCATCCTGCTGCACCAGGAACTGCGTATGCGAGTCATGTCTAGAGCCGGGCGTAGCGAGGTACTCTGCCTTCTGAATCTCGTCAAAAACCGTCTTGTTTTCGTCTCGCACCGAGGGTACTAGGGCAAGGAGGTCTTTGAGAGGTGCGCCGACAGGGACGGGGAGGCAGCCGGGGAATTGGTCGTATCCGCATGATTGGTTACCGCTGTTATGTGCGGCTAGGCCGAGTGACCCGTGCGAATCGAGGACGTGTACTCTGCGGGGAGAAAAGTGGGCAAGTCGGACGAGGTAGAGGGCTGATGCGAGGGCAGCAGTGCCGCTGCCCAGGATCCAGGCTTCTGCTGGTTTGGAATCTCTTTCCTGGTGGGATTTTTCCTTTCTCATTGTAACATCGTCGCGATTGAGTTAGATTGTGGTTGTCTCACATTTGAACTTCATTTTCACTGCTAATAAATATACCGAGGAGCGATGAGGGGGCTGGCTCATGACGTAGGGATTATTCTTGAGGCTGCTTCGAACCCTGGAACCGAGATCCCCGGGGTTTGATACGACAACCGGATTAGGATTCTTATTGACTGTGCAGAGGCCCTGAACAGCCTTAGTCCAACTTTGTCTTTGGAGACGGCGAGGGTCATGGTACCTGAACAGACCTAATTCGAGGTCGTCTTGATGGCATTAACATGGCCAGTCGGCGGTCACGAACCAACATATTAAGTCGTAGAAAGCCACCTGAGATCATGAATCCCGAGATCGGTATTTGACCTTGCAAAACTCGTCCAGAAATCTGGTCTTCCCTGAGAGCTTCCGGCGGATGGTCATGAATGTGTACCCAATCATGATCCGAGATAGACGAGCAACGCGACATCCACGGTTCATAGAGGGGACGTCAGAAGGTTCATTTCGCCAGAGAATGGTTCAGAGCGGGGCTCGGTCTCGGCATGCAGTCGAGATCGTTCTATGAATGAGAGACCGCGCTCATGTAGTATGCGGGGTTGTCCCAGGAAATCGGTTCGGAAGCTTTGGGCATTTTACGGACCAGACCAGCCTGGGCTGATCCATGGGCCATCAAACTGAAGATTTGCCCTGTCAGATCCACCAGTCGTCTAAAGTCATATATACATATCCGAGTATGTTAAGAAATATACTAGCAGTGCTGTTTGGACTTCAAAGGGAAGCGGCCGCCTCTCTAACCAAGGGCGCAACCTGCTTTCTGCTCTTCGCCACATTTGTCTGCACCCACAGACGCGTCCAGAGAGAACCTTCTTTCGAGGCTAGCAGCGTAGATTTGATATCTTCAGAATGGCCCTCGCCGACAAGTGAGAACCACTCCTCCAAACCCAGCTGTGAGCTCGCCTGGGATACAAAAACTTTAAGGGCTGCCACGCCTCGGTCGTTAAGCGTGTAGGCGTGCAGTTCTCGAGAGAAAGTATCTTCCTCTGAGCTAAATGCCGTCATAACCATGGCGATATCTAGATTGCGATCCGTGGCGAATTTGTTCAGTGACTCCAGAAAAGCTGACGAACTGCCTGCTTTTCGAACTACCCAAGGGATAGATTTGACCATGGAGCAGATACCAATCCGTACTGGCGGCTGATCAGTCTGTCGAGAAGGAGATTCTGCCCACTCTTTGTAGTCACGATCCAGGATTTCATTTACAGTGAGCAGGTCGAGGCTGTTCTCTTTCGTCTTCTGAATTTCAGCGAAGAACTGACTCGAGTCCCAGGATGAGTTGATAGCGGTTGCCTTGGGCAGCAGAAAGTCATAAGCCGAAGTGTCGAACTTAGTGACCTTGTCTTTATTAGTCATATTTGTCGTATCGATGAGTATCGACGACAAAGAAAGTTTGGCAATCTGCTCTTCGCTTGCAGACACACTCTCTGTATCCGGTTTCCTCCAGAGACCCATCCTTTCCAGCGTTGAGATGACAAGCGAGGTACATGACCCGGCAGGTTCTACAATATGAGGCTGCGTAACAGGGATCGAGGGAAGGAAATTTTCATCGGTATGATGATCGATACAACCCACAACCGTAAACTCGACTCCCGGCAGACCAGGCAACGACCCCCTTCCCCTCTCCGGAGACCTTATCGGTAGTGCATTCCAGTCTACCAAAACAGATTCGGCCTGGATCTGATCCTTCTCGGCTTCCTGTTTTAATTGAGCAGCGAAATCCGTAACAGTCAGGAAGTGCTCCTTGAGCAACGAGCTTTCATCCTGCGTCTCCCCCACATTATCTCTCGAGAGTCGTAACGCCTTGACGAACTCGGGCCGCAGCCTTTGCAACTCCGAACCGGAGAGCACATTATCAAGATTTATTACCGGCACATGAGGTTGCGGAACATCCCGTGGGACTCGATTATTCGCAAAATAGGAGTAGAGGAGCGCAGAGACGATCGAGTCGAGGTCCGCGGAGGGATTCCCGATGACGTAAATCGGTGACTCCGCACGCGATAAGCCGCCGGCGATGAAGTTCCGGTGCACCTGCAGAGCTTGTCTGAGGAACTGGAGTAGGCTGTGGTCGGGAGGTGCAATCCGCATCGTCGGTATGGTACCAATGGGTGTGTTTTAAACTGTGATGTGGAACTGGGGATGCTCGAATGAGGGGCCGGAAAACGGATAATTAAAATTCCGAAGAAACCCCTCCTGCCATATTCAGCGTTATGTCTGTTCTTCCTCTTGTCAGTATACACTGGAGAAATATGGCAGGACGATTGACGGCAGCTATCCTAGTGGTCTCCGACACAGCGTCGCATGATCCGTCTACAGATAGGGTAGTCGACACTCTGAGCAATGTGTTTACCACTGAGGACCCCAGCAACTGGGAGCAACCGATCACCAAAATAGTGCCCGATGATGTGCTCCAGATCCAGAGAGCTGTCTGTGATTGGACTGATGGGCCTGATTCCGTCAATTTGATTCTCATAAGCGGTGGTACAGGCTTCGCAATCAAGGACAATACTCCCGAGGCTGTGTCACCACTCCTCCATCGCCATGCGCCTGGTCTTGTGTATGTATTGATCTTCCCCCTACTACGTAACATACTGACATATGTTCAGTCATGGCATGATTGCCGCCTCGTTGAGTGTCACACCATGTATGTCTACCTGTGCGCTCAACTTCCAAGGCTAACCTGTCTAGTTGCAATGATGGCCCGGCCCGTCGCAGGAACCAGGAGCAAATCGCTGGTAATCACACTACCCGGTTCTCCAAAAGGTGCCAAAGAGAACCTAGAAGCCGTTATCAAGCTACTGCCGCATGCATGCACTCAGGCAGCAGGCGCAGACTCACGAGCGCAACATGCCGGCGGAATCAAGAAACTCGAAGCAGAAGCAGGCGTGAAGTCCAGCTCACAACATAGTCACAATCATCATCACCACCATCACCACGACCACTCTCATGGCCATGGTCATGTCGTCCCAAGGGCACGTACGTCTCCGTCTGAGCGGCGGTCAAATGACCCCGCCGCGGGCGCCAACCGGCGGTATCGCGAGTCGCCGTATCGGATGCTTTCGGTTGACGAAGCGCTGAAGATCGTTTCGGTACAGACACCAGACCCTGAGGTTGTGGAAGTCCTGGTGAGTATTGACTTGGTTGGGTATGTCATTGCAGAGGATGTCTATGCGGCAGAAGCTGTGCCTGCATATCTTGCCAGTATTGTCGACGGGTATGCAGTGATAGCACCCGAGTCTGCAGACGGTCAAAGTACAAAGGGTGTTTTTCCCGTTGCTTCCATCACGCACGCGAATGAGGGTGGCACTCTTGCTCCGCTTGAGCCTGGCACGATCGCTCGGATAACGACTGGTGCTCCTCTTCCACCAAACGCGAATGCGGTGGTCATGGTCGAAGATACCTTGCTCGCATCATCAACCCCTGACGGTAAGGAAGAGGCAACTATAGAAATCCTGACTGGAGATATCAAACCAAACGAAAATGTACGCCAGCCAGGAAGCGACGTCAAACTCGGATCTCGAATCCTCCAACGGGGCGACCTAATTACTCCCGTCGGAGGCGAGATTGGTCTCCTCGCAGCGACAGGAACGAAGACAGTCAAGGTGTTCAAAAAGCCCACCGTGGGCGTGCTAAGTACAGGTGACGAGCTCGTTGAACACAACGACCCCAGAAAACTCCAAGGAGGACAAATCCGCGACTCCAACCGACCATCTATCCTATCCTGCCTCAAATCCTGGGGAATCCCAGCAGTCGATCTCGGTATCGCCCGCGACACGCCCGCCGGCGAGCTCGAGCGCAGCCTGCGAGATGCCCTCCGCGGAGTCGGAAACGCGAGCACCAGCGTGGACGTAATAATTACTACAGGCGGTGTATCAATGGGCGAGCTCGACCTGCTCAAGCCTACCATCGAGCGCTCTCTCGGCGGGACGATCCACTTCGGTCGCGTCTCGATGAAGCCTGGGAAGCCAACAACTTTCGCCACGGTACCATTCAAACCATCGTCGTCGGAGGGACAGCAGGAGCGTAGCTCGAGACTAATTTTCTCGCTTCCTGGGAACCCCGCCTCTGCACTGGTCACGCTTAACCTTTTCGTCCTCCCGTCTCTTCATAAACTCCTGGGCCTCGGGCAAAAGCAGGCTGCCCTGGGTCTACCCCTCGTCTCAGTTGCGCTGTCCCACTCTTTCCCCGTGGACCCGAAGCGCACCGAGTATCATCGCGCTATCGTGACGGCATCTCCCAAAGATGGGCGCCTCTACGCGACAAGCACTGGGGCAGAAGGCGTGGGACAACGCAGCTCGCGAGTCGGGAGTCTCGCAAGCGCCAACGCGCTCTTGGTTCTTCAGCCGGGGAAGGGATCGATTGCACAGGGTACTCTGGTACAGGCTCTCATGATGGGGCCTGTTGTGCAGGATGAGTAGACAAAATTCGGACGATTCCTTTAATGACAAAAACCAACTACAACTCATTACATGGCCTACCTCACTCATCCTTTTTCTCCTTGCTCTCACCCTCCTTCTTAGCAACTGCCCCCTCCCACCTTGCCTTCAAATTATTCCCGACCCACTCCTCGTCCAAAACATGCCTCACACTCTCATGCGCTACAACCCTCGACGCCCAGCTCGCAAACACCGGCACCCTCTCCCGCAAAACTGAGATCAAGTCCGCACTCAGAACGTCATATTCGGGCTTCAGCAAGGTAAAAATCCAGAGCAGAAACGGACCAGTCAGCACCTCCGCCAGCGTGAGAGTCTTGCTACCGCCAAAGAAGTTGTCAGCCTCACCACTCGCAGCAGACACAAGCAGCGGCTCGATCTCCTTCTCGATTACACCCACTAACCCCTCCGTACTCGCCTCATAGTTCTCCCCGCCAAGGATAATTCCCGTGAGCACGGGGTATACTTTTGATACCCACGCGTCGACGAAGAAGGCGATTCTCGCGCGTTGGATTGCGCCCTCGAACGAGTTCGAGGGAAGGAGGAGGCCCGTCCTTAACTCCGTTTCCGTCCGCGTCTCGTTCAAGGGGTTCGGATGCGCATCTGTCAGAAACTGCGCGACGATGCCAGACTCCGTGATGATTATGCCGTTGTAGGAGAGGGTCGGGACTTGGCCTTTCTTTACCGTTGTGATACTCCACGTCAACGCTTGCGATCTAATTACCTAGGAGAGAGAAAAAAAAAAGGAGGGGGCAGAAACAGAAGTAAGACATACAGGGTTGATAGCCAAGAACCATTCCTCGCGCGGGTTCTCGATGTCGATGAAGACTTGTTCATAGGGAAGATTGAGCTCCTTGAGCGTGATGTGGGCGCGTTGGGCCCAGGGGCAGTTAGGGTTCGTGTAGAGGGTGATCTTTGGGGATGCCATTTTCGCCTCTTGGTCGGGGCCTGTCAGTGTTGGTTAAAATGAGGCAGCTGTGTTGGACTATTCTCGTGTCTGGGTTGTACGAATTGTATGCTTGGTGGGGGTCTATATACACGTCGCTAGCTCTGTATAGAGATTGATTTCTAATCTTCGAGAAAATATTTGAAATGCGATGCCGAGAATATTAGACGAGTTTATAGGGTTAGTTGGCTTCGTTGGTGGCGTAATCCGTGACTGCCTGGAGAGTAGCAGGATGGAGTAGTGTGCATGGATGGATACGAGCTCATATCACAGGAGCCAGGCCATTTCATACCAAACCGTATGACCTCGTCACTATAGACAATGTTCATCATCGCTAGCGCCAGATTGCGAGATATCTTCATTTGTATCTCTGTCGATATGGACAGGTCGGGGGAAATATTCGGTTGACCACCAATTGGCACTGCATATCAAGAGCGAGTCGGGTAAACCCAGCAGGTAGATTTCGGCGCCTCATCGTTTCAGGACAAAACATCCTCGGGCCCAGCCTTGTCTTCCAGGTTAACGTCCATGCCTCCTTGGATGTTGTCACGCACCCTCATAACTTGTGTGAGGTTGACAAGGTGAGTGTGAACGTCGAGGTTGCGCTCTGCATCCCAGTCCCACGTAACCTTGGGCGGCAAACAAATCCATTTCCTCCAAGGTCCGCTAGTTCGACTTCAGATACTTTGTTGCAGGCATAACCAGCGCTCAGGGGCTGTTAGGAGGCACTTGCGAATTGTCCCTCCTGCAATTTTTACCCACTTCTGCATGGTCCGGGGCCAGATGACAGCTGCACCTCCTCGTCCAATGTGCATTCCTGGCGCGTCATCATAGCGAGGTCCGCCCCAAGATCACCTTTTCCGCGACGCCGCCGCAGGACGGCACGCTGGCGAAATACTACTGTCTATCTGATGACCTGTGTTTCAAGTTGTATTCAAAGATTGACCTGATATGCTGAGAAATTGGGTAGGTTGCAATCTTCTCGTTTAGGTAACTTCGCAGAAGGATTCTTTGATTCCTAGGATAGGGCGTAGTAAATGGGTATATATACCATTATTATTGGAAAGAAATCGTCCTGCACCATAGTCAGCCCAAATCTCAACATATCAAAAAGATCATCCACTCACTAGAACTCCAATTCCTCAACCTCCATCCCACAATCCACACACTTCTTCGTCCCGATCCCCGTCTCCGGGTCCATTATCGATCGCCCCCACTGGTGCACATGCCTCCCAGCTTTGCCTATCTCGTCGCCGAAACTGCCGCCCGCAGCGCCCTGTCTATTGCGCCGATATGCCTCGACACGCGTCCGCTTCTTGAGATCATCTAGCTTCGACTTGAACTTTACTTCTCGCCTACGCTTCTTCTCGTTTTCTCGTTTTTCAAACTCGACGTCTAGTGCTTCTGGAGAACCCCATTTCTTTGGTGAGAACGCATACTCTTCGACCTGATATCGAAGGTACAGCATCATGTTATTCCAGGTTGACTTGTGAGGGTTAGGTCGTTCGAGATGTGGTAAGAGTTCTTCGTCACGGAGCTCAGCTAGAAATCCAAGGGTCAGCACAGCCCTCCTGAAACTGCTGCGCCCTAATAAAGGTAGTAGAGGTAGGGTAGGTCACTCACGATCCGTCAAGAGATAATCCTCCTTCGCCTCCGTCTTTGTAAGAAGACTATACTTCTCCGGGATCTTATTCTTACACCCGTGACAAATACAGCACTTCAACTCCGCTTCCCACTTCCAATCGATCTCCCGACTCCCACACTCCCGACACCGCTTTTGCTCGCTCTTATCGTCGAACACACTAATTCCGGGCTCGAACGGCCCCGCGCGGTCCCGCCGCAAGGAATCCAACAACTGCTTCCTCTCCCACTCCTTCTGCGTCATATTCGCGGGCTTTTCCTCCCGCCCATCCTTAACGTGTAGCGCCTTGTTGAACGGGTCGTCTTCCTCGGTCAAAAACCCACCCTTTGTATCGGTCATCTTGCTAAAGTCGTATTCGACGAATTTGGCAAAGTTGCGCGCGGGCTTTATGAGGTTGAGGGGCCCGTCAGAGGCGGTAGAAGTACGGTTCGCATCGCGGAGTGTCGCTGGTGTTTCGGAGGCTGTGAGCATCGAGTATGTGCGCTTCACTCCCTTGGCTGGGCCTGCGGCGCGCTCGGCTTCGCGCTGTTCGCGGAGGGCTTTGGCTTTCATGCGGTTTATTTCCTGGTTGCTGGTGTTAGGGACGAAAGTGGCGAACTTCGCGGCGGCGGACTTACGATTCGTTTAAGTTGCTCCGGAGTCAGCTGGCTTTGGGGAGCTCCGCCCGTTGCCCCCGGGGGAGTTGAGTGACGCGCTTTCTCCATGATAGCTACTACCGGTTTGTTCAGTAAAGCGGTGGAAGAGATGCAGCTTGCTCATGGAATGTTCTTCGAAGGAAGTCGGGATCTGAGATCCTTTTGCGGGATGGCCATTATCGATAAGGTGAGTCATGTGGCGCTAGCCGAAACAGGGATAACCCACTATTTGCGGGTCCATATTTCTAGAAGCCTGGTAGTATTAGAGGAAGGCCTGAACGATGGCGAGGATAACAACATTTAAATAATAAATTTAATGCCATCTGTAGTAATGGTGCAATCATCAAAGGTAACTCTTGATAGTAAATTTTAGAATGTACCCGGTGAATATATATAATCACGCACTAGTATGATCCACGGTTTTTTGCCCATCTCCGGATTTGCAGGCATACAACCTCATGCTGCCAGCCTCTCCTCTATGTGCAGGCTAGAGCAGGGGACCGATGGAACACACTGAACTCAGAATGGTCGAAATCGTGCCTCGGATACTTTAATATATATATATCACAGCGACAGCCACCTCGGCGTCCAATAACTAACACCACTGACATGTCCGCATCTACATACCTAGCTCCCACATATAGTACCAGGCGATCCGAGACACCCGCCCAATATCTACTAGTATCTCTATTCCAGATAAATCGTTGTTTATGAGGATCTATGTCACCCCGTATGAGAGCTAAAAACGACCGGCAATATCGGACGTTCTTTTCAGGATAGTATGTACTACCCAGGCCCCGACCTAGAAAAAGAGAGCCCAAGGGTAGGGGTGGTCTGAAAATAACCCGGTGTTGACCCGGAGGAAGTGGAATCTTCCGTGCTCGAAGCTTCTTGGTATGTTACCTACTTGAACATTTTCGTCTTGATTATTTTGATTTCAGGGATTTCTTTTCCCAGCGGGACAAACCAAGCACGAATGGTTCTTGTACTTTACGCTCTTTTTTTTCTTTTCTGCACATAGCAAATAAAATGCCACTCAAGCTTCTATGCCTCCATGGCTGGCGTACGAATACCAAGGTGAGCACCCTTTCTGATGTTCTAGTAAAGATATGTCAGTTATACATCGATTCAAATAACAATTCTACCAGATCCTGCAATCTCAACTATCCTTACACACATCATACACCCACAAGCTATGTACCCATCCTAACAGTCCCAGACGCTCTCACAACAAACCTAACAACCGACAACATAACAACCTTCCACCACCTCGAAGGCGACATCGACTCGGCCCCGGGCCCCGGGATAACAGCCGACCTCCACGAACCCCCCTACTACAGCTACTACCCCTTCCCACGCCCCCTCTCGGCGCCCACACACCACACAGACTATCCCACCGTGCTCGCCGCCTACACTCGGCTATCCGAAGTTCTCGCCACCGACGGCCCCTTCGACGGCCTCCTCGGCTTCTCCGCCGGCGGCACCCTCGCCGTGGGCTTCCTCATCCACCACTCAAAGACGTATCCGGATGCGCCGCCGCCTGTCCGGTACGCAGTCTTCGTCAATGCGCTGCCGCCGTTTCGGATGGATGTGCGGGGGTTTTCGTTTCCAGTCGAGCGAGGAGGAAGAGGAGGGGTAGAGGTGAAAGGGGAGATTGTAGTCGAGGATGGGTTACGTGGGTATATCACTATCCCCACGGTGTGTATCGCGGGCAGGCAGGATCCGCTTCTGGAGTATTCGAGGATGTTATATGAGGTTTGTGGTGCGGAGCTGGCGGGGCCGGAGGGGAGTAATAGCGGTAGTAGTACGTGGGTTGTTCATGAGCGGGGCCATGATGTGCCGAATAACCAGAGGGGTGTTGCGCTGATGACTGGGGCGATTAGGAGGTTGGCGGTGCAGACTGTGTTGGAGTGGTAGATAGGCAGGCACGCAGGTAGGCTCCCTTGCTGGGAGACTTTTTCCTCTCCAGGAGGTGATATGTTACAACACGGCGTGCGCTGTGTTAGCCAAGAGAGCTACGTACTTGGCAATCTTATCGAAGTTTGACACCCATGGAACATATGCTGATCGCGCCTCTCGGGACGGTTACAGGGAATATGCCGACAGGTTCGCAGTCTGAAAGTACCAGGAGGATAATCGACGCATAGATAGGAAGGGGTGGTATTAGCTAACTGCTAGAATACACAACGTCTTGTATGGCAGGCTACCCAACCGGGTCATAAGGAGCGCATGGGCGGATTTGCCGATTACTGAGCCGCTCCATTCCTGTACTTTGGTGAGGAGGCGCAGAGGGGAAAAGAGAAGACAACAAGACTACGACGCCCTTGAGAGACGCGTGAACTTTCCCAAAACGACACATCAAAACCGAACCGAGTCAGACTCCTTTAGGTATAAAAGCAAGGTATCGAGCACCGACAGACAGACAACAGGCCGCGTAAATCATCAAGGGATTATCATGAGTAGGAATGCAACGTGGAATATTACTGGGCTCAGCTATTGGCTATCATAGTGCTTGACTTTAACCCCCGACGTCCGGATTGGAAGGCCCTTCATTTGACTCTGAGCTAGTGCCCGCAGATATCAGTGTGGGCGCCACTCGTCGCTTCTTCGGTGGCTGCGCCGGTTCTGCTGAAGGATCCTGGGTTTCCTCCTTTCCGGACTCGCTCCGCTTGCCGAGGACGGTGCTGCCGGCATTGCTCTCACTCTGAGAAACGGCGGACATTGGAGTCTCAGGTGGTGTGGTAAGCGGAAGAGTAGCTGGGGGCTGCGCCGAGTGAGTTGCTGTTACCAGCGGCACTGATCCGAGAGTGGGCGTAGGATTGTTGACAACCTCCGCTTGCTGTGAAGCGCGCTGTGTCGCGATGGATGATACTGAGTTAGACCGAGCAGGGCTTGCAGGTGGTAGCGGGACGCTATTCGGAGGGGGAACAGCTACAGTCGGGTGCGTAGATGTCGGAAGTGCAGATGTTGGTTGTGCTGCAGGCGCAGCTGGTGCCGTGATTGGCGCGGTATATGGCTGCCCTAGCTCGCCCGGAGTGAAGGATAGTGTTGAGCAAAACCCATCAGACGAACTCATGATCAAAGTTAAGCCATCGTTCGACCTGCTCAAGTTAGAACATCTTCGTATAGAAACTCTCAAGTCAGATGATCACCTACCAGGCTAGATCAGTAAAGGTAGCAAAATGCAAGTTGCTAACCACGCAGAGTGGCGCTTGTTGCTGGGTGTCGTACACCAAAACGGCATCTTGTGTAGCAACGGCATATACAACCCGATACGATAGTGCGAACACAGGAGGTGGTGTAGTGTTTGCCGGAGTTGTTTCGCCTTCCGAGGGTTTAGCTGCTGTACCATTCTTCGTGTCACCAGCGTTGAGCTTCGGCGCTGGGGGCTCCGCGGCATTTACCACCGCATCGATCGACCTTGAAGCATCCTCCCCTGGTGAGGTATCCAAAGTGATGTGTCTCGATGGCTCAGGAGCCTTGCGTAATGTGTAAAATATTGGGGAACATTTGACTGCCACCGAAGGCTTTTTGTGGCCGGGCAGATGAGAAATTGGAGGTTTGTTGAAGCCCGCGCGGGTATAGATATAGACAGTATTGGTAATCTCGTCTACCGTCTTTCCGGGATCTGTCGGGGAGACCTGCGACGTTTTGTACTGGCCTGCTGGCGTGAATAGCAAACTCCCATCGGGAGCGAATGTCAGCCGTCGGAAGAAGGAGGTAAAGGTTTCATTGGCGTAGATATTCGCATTCCTGACTCCCAGCCCACCAAAGCCTGGTGATGTCACTTCCAGGGGTTTGACTGCGGGTAGAGGTAGAGATGGGGCCGGAGATGCGGAGCGGCGGATATTGGGGGAAGAGCTAAATGAAGATCGTCGACTATGCGACATTGGAGGAGGGTCCATAGGCAGATGCGAAATCATCGGCGTCCCCGGGGTTGAGGGAACGGGAGAAGCAATAGCCACGGAGTTACTTGCGGCTGGCTGAGACCGGATGGAGAGATCCGGAGGTGCAGGGCTGCCGCGGGATATACGCCTCGCTGGCAAATCCATTTTGTGGAATTTTCCATGAGAGGTAAGGGTGAATTGACCGTCTTTTGTCTTCAGGCTGTAAATGTGAACGGATCGGTCGGACGATTGCGTAGCAACAAATTCGTTAAGGGGATCCCAGGCTACTCCCTGCACATAGTGCGAGTGTTCCGCGATTTGACGCACCATTTGGCCTAGTCAGGGATCCGTTAGCAGCGTTTCAAGTACCATAGTAGCCTGGAGCAGTCGAAGAAAGGCGTACCAGTCTGAGCATTGTAGATCCGAGCAATATTGTCCATGCTACCAGTGATTATGAACACTCCATCCGGAGACCACGCCAGATCATATATTTCCGCGCCGGAGGATCGGCACATATGCTTCACACGCCATGTTTCCTTGTCGTCTAGCCGATCTTCCCCCAATCCAGGTTGTGTCTGTAGTTCTGATGGCACCCAAAGCAACACATTTCCATCATCTCCGGCGGATGCCAGCATCTCGCCTGAAAGGTGTTAGAAAAACGACAAGGGGGGACGCATGCTCGGAAAACCATACCCTTCGGACTAAATCGGACAACATTGACAGCTTGTGTATGTTTCACCAGTGTGCTCAGATAGGACACTCTTCGCTCGTGGCCAACCGTCTCTAATTTCCATAGCTAGAGTTCCCTCCGAGGTCAGAACAATCGGCAAACGGTCATCGGGGAAGAGGGGGGAACGGAACGCACGCGGACATTGTTATCACTAAAGCGGAGGTAGAAATTAGCCAAATTTGCAAGGAGAATTCACGAATATCTGCTCAACAGACGTACTTTCCAGCTGTAGCCAGGCGACCCTTGCCATTGGGATCGAAATGGACCGAATAAATGGGGGCGTTGTCGTTGTGCCACGCGATGAGCAGCGGAGTGGCCTTCATAGTGAGGACAGAGCCCCCGACCGACGGAGGGCTGGGGAAAGTGAATTGATCAGGCGAGGGTTGTGTGAGTCGAGAAGCAGTAGGTAGATATTAGGTGAGAAGACGATCTGAATCAGAATGTGGCACGGCTGAGGGGAAGAGCTGCACTCGTCCAAAGAGAGGAAGCTCGCGAACAGAGACAGTGGAAGGACGTCGTCGGAAGATCAGCAGGCTGCGGTCCAGGCTGTACGCGAGCGATAGGCGCACGAGGAAGAAGGGGGGGGTCTTAAGCAAGGAGAGATTGAAGAGCAGAGTTTACTTTGAAAGCGAGTGGTGATGTCGATACAAGGGACTGATCTGATCATTCAACGGTCGAGCTGCCAGTGCTCGAGCTCGTGTCGTTTTGGCGTCCTTCGTTGGAACGCGCGCCGCCATTCACCAATAAGATTCGATCCCGGCGTCGTCTCACCAATCCGGTCACTACAATTCAAATCACGATCGAGTTGTTGAATGCCACCGCAATCGCTCTGTATCTACATACGATGAGTAAATATAACCGAAGATTATCGGAGTTTATTCTAGCTGGATTTGCTATGTCCAAGCTTTCGAAAATTTCATCCCAGCATCAAGCACTCGATCCGCGAGGACGAGCAGAAACAAAAGGAAAGTGAGCCAGAGACGGATTCAGCTTAGCTTCCTTCTTGGCTTTCTATTATACTTAATTTAGCTTAGCTCGATTTGGTTAACTATCACCAATAGCGCAGTTGTTGTCCAGCAGATGCTAAGAAGATGAAGCGAGGTTAGTGGCAGATAACCCGTTTCTAAACATCTGTTGGGATGCCTAGGTAAGGGAGCTCGTATTAGGGTCCAGCAGCTTCTAGCAAAAATCCTGGGTGGCACTTCACATGAGAGGCCTGTCACCTAAGGAAGCACTGTAAACGGCCTGCTCCTGTCTGGTAACAAGCGCCCACTATTTTTAGATACCAACTTTCAGTAGACACCCCAGCATGGGAGACGGGGCAGTTATTTCTGCTGAGTTGCAAGGCAAACGTAGCTTAGCATGATCCTCATTCTTGGTCCACAATGTCGGCACCTGACACCTGCTGATTGCCCACCACTAAAAGAAACCTCAAGCCTCTCCACTTTTACAATGAGATATCTCATTCTCATTATACTCGTCAACTGAGGCCGGTAGAAGGTTACAAGGAGCGCGTACGATGTGTATCTCAAAGGCGCGGCGCTTTCCGGACCCGGATATTGATGGGCCGTTAGGCTTTATTATCGGACCAAGTGTGTTAATCTGCTGCGGAAGACGTGCACGACCGGTGATCCTGCACAAAGAGGCGGGTGAATGTTGTAATGGACTTCATTGGTCAATTTACGTTGTAAAGTTGGATGACTCTTCGTCTTCTCAGACGTCTGATGGGTCGGCTCTGGGCGCTGCGGGGTAGATGGACGGTGTCATGATTAGGGCCGGTGTATTCATCTTTGTTCGTCGTGCTTGCTGCGATTTTTCGATGCGTGTGGTCAGACTGTGAAAGGGGTAAAGCCTTCGCAATAACACTGAAGCTGATTAGTATATGATTATGTACTAATGTCCTGGGTACGGATATTATGGCGACTACAAGGGCAACAGAGCAAATGGGTTACCTCGTGAGATATGCGCAAGTACAGTTTCAATTTCATGCTGGAGCGGCAAGCATAAGGGTTCAGTTCTATATGTCGGTCTCGGATATCGTGAGAGGGTCTGCAAGCTATACCCTGATAGCATCATTTGCGGGAACGTGAGGGAAACATAGTTGACGGTGCCGTGCTAGAGTGTAGTGTGGGATGTCCAAGCGGACATGCATGTGTATGCTCAAAGCATCATGAAGTCGGCCTCCATCCGAAATCCTTCGTCGTCTTTGGCACATGATGTAGAAAGTTGGTAAACCGAGTCATGTCAACGATTATTATGGTCTGGAAGCATCGCTGTTCGGTCGTATAGGAAACAGTAGGACTATAACCACGCGATAGTCCATAGTGCCGGCAGATTAGGCCACTTCTCTTGCCATGATGCAAGAATTTCAGGAACCTTTTCGTCGAAACTCCTTCGCGCTTCGCCGGTCCCATTTGCCCAACCTTCTGCGCCGAGTGTCTTCTGTTCCTGGGCGGCGGTATCATTGAGTCGCGTAGCTAGATCCAGAATAGCCTTTCCGCCTACAAGAGCCTCTTCGTGGTTGTCTCGGATGTCAACATTGAACACATGCACCGGCCGATTTAAAGGAGAGGCTTTGTTCATGAGGTCGTCCACAACAGCATCCCAGCACCGCTCCTCGCAGGTAATGATGACGTCTACTACGCCTCCTTCAGTACCCAAGGCGCCCTTGTCGCCCTTAGAGACATGGTCTATCCGCGGTAGCCCAGGCACCCAGTCTTGGAAACGCTCAGGCCCCCATTTCACATTGCGATTGCGATCGAGCATGTTCAGAATACCGTTATTGCGATACAGACGCTCATCCTTAGAGAAGAGCTCATCGTACATTTGTGAGTACGAGGTTGAGTTGAAGTTATAGACATTAGGTTGTGTGATAGAGGGGCCAGGTAGGCGGACTAGGGAACCCGTTCCAAAGGAGATTACAGGGAAGGGTGACGAAGCGGTAGATAGGCGGAGGTGAGCCTCCATTGAGCGATTTTGATTGGATGCACATACAGTGCAGAAACGGAGTTTGTAGGAGTCCGATTGCCCACCCAAGCTTGTGCTAGGATTCGGAGCTTGAGCTGCCTCCGGAGGAGGGGGAGGTGTTGGAGGGGCTTGAACTGCAGTGCCCGCACCGGCTAGCCGTGGGTCATAGGCCATCTTGCTAAGCGGTTACCTACAAGAGGCTTCAAAAAGGACGAAAGGCTGATATGAGGATGAATTGATGGGCAGATTTTCCCACAAGACGATCTAAGGAGGCCGGAAAGTACGTTCACACGAAAATCCCTGTAATGACTGCAATGATTAGCAAGTCTACAGCAGTGGGCAAACAGAAGTATGCAGGTGTATTGATGTGAGGAAGTCAGATAGATGAAAAGCGTATGTAATAAGGTTGTCCGCATTGCGAGCTCAGACAGCTCCAATAATAAAAACTCATCATGAAATTGGGTCTGGAAAGAGGATACTCGGGATTCGCATACCTTCAAGAAGCTTATCATGATATAGAATGAAAGACTACGGGGTGGACTGGTGGTCAAGAGGAAGGGCCGCAGCCCTGATGCTGGTGAGTGAAAGAAGAAGCTGTGCGAAGTTTGCTTGCTGCTGTGGGAGTTTTGTGCTAGGTGCTGAGTCAGCGCCTTCTGTAAACCCGCGTCGAAATAGGCTAACCTCTTTCGTCTTAGAATACTTGAGCACTCACTCCGAGCAAGATGTTGGAGCCAAACTGATAAAGATCACCGAGATACGGAATGCAGCAGGAACACTTTCATCTCTGGTGGGAGGACTCTTGGATTCCTGAGGTGCCAGCCGTCCCCGGTTTATGCCCAAATCCCGTCATCCCTCCCTTCCAACCTCAACTATCACAATAATGAAAGCTGCGTTGATCGTGGTTGATATGCAAGAGGACTTTTGTCCGCCGGTATATACAGTCTTTCAGTTTGACTCTGTTCGAAATATATACTAACTGGCTCTCTCGTTGCACTTAGAATGGATCTCTCGCAGTACAAGGTGCTCGGCAGCTGGCGCCAACGATAAACTCACTGCTAGCGCATCCCGGATTTGCAGTCCGCGTCGCGTCTCAAGACTACCATCCTCTGAATCACATATCCTTCGCGGCGAATCACCCCTCACCCAACGACAAGCCCTTCGTGTGTAGCATCGAGATGGCTAATCCGGCTCCTGGAAAAGAGGCTGAAACGAAACAACAGACACTATGGCCCGTGCACTGTGTCCAACAAACTCCAGGCGCGGAGATCATCCCCGAAATTGATGTCAGCAAGATAGACCTGTTCGTGCAAAAGGGCATGCATCCCCGCGTTGAAATGTACTCGGCGTTCGCGGATGCATTTGGGAATCAGGACACCGCGATAGTGTCCGTAAATGCCGATCTACGATCTTTTCTAACTGACAGGGGTGTCACGGACATTTTCATCGTTGGGGTCGCAGGGGATTATTGCGTCAAGTATACAGCCCTTGACGCTGCCGTTGCAGGATTCCAAAGCTACGTCGTGCAAGATGCGACCGAGTGCGTGGTTCCAGGATCCGGGTGGGAGGAAACGACCCGCGAACTAACAGCAGCTGGAGTATCAATTGTTCGGTCTGATGGGCCTGAAATTGCGGGTCTTGTCTGACTTTGCCACTTGCTTTAGGATATATTATTCTTGAGTTATGATATACTACGAAGTATGCTTCACAATACAATCAGCGTAAGCTTGATTCAGACGCATGTTACAGAGTATCGCCAACTATGCCGAGGACAAGATAAGGCCGGCTCAACGGCTACTAATGCAGGTGGCGCCACATGGTACGGAGTAGATAGGCAGACAAGTTATCTACATAAAGTTGCTTTGGCCCCTTTTTCTCCTCACCATTCACCGCGTGTGTCAAACAATGGGTTTCATCTCAAGGATCATGTAGCTCTCCACCAAGCCTCCTTTCCATACTTCCACTTTTATTGATGATGCGCGTGTCAATCCCTTCTGGAAACGTCCGGGGTGCGGGTCTGGGTGCGGCTATGTCCCCCGCCCGACCAATTCAATGAACAGTGGAATATATCCAACATTTATGTCTCAACCACGACTCGCCGGCTCAACCCCCCTTCAGTTACTGTTCAGCTTGTACTCCCATCTCCTTGTGTCACATACCGCGCGACCTTTCTCCGGTGTCTCTCAAGCTCAAGCCAACCGCGTCATGGCCAACGTAGTCGCCACCCTCACAGCTGTCGATGAGAGATGGGAAAAGCCTCAAGTCGTGAGCGCATCCGCCTGCCAAACTTCGGAGGGCAACATCCCCTACTGGAACGTTAACGTCCCGCCGGCACGGTGGACGACTGATTGCCCTAGTTTCCTGCGAAACCAGCCTGAAAAGAACACCAGCATTCTCTCGACACCAGACGAACAGTATCGGAGACAAGGGTGGGAACTAGTGCGACAGATAGTTGGTGCGTCTTCGATCCGTTCAACCCAGTACTCTTTGTCCACGAGCTCCAGCTTACGGTTACTATTATAGAAACCAACCAGATCGATCAGTTTCAACGCTTACCCAGTGACCTCAGACGGTACCTCGAATATAAGGAGCAGATCATCGCAAAATATGGATCAATAATGCGGTTTGTGGTCAAGGAAAGACTTCGGTGGGGAGATGGCATTGCAGAGGACTTGAAGCCTAAGGGACAGCCGTTTCAGTATGCTGGTTAGTGTCCATCACGAATACCGACCTTGCCGTGCAGATCTAGCAGATTGTACTGACAGTCAAACTATGCGAGGGTAGAGGATATCCGGATACTACACAATGACTGGCCGTATGGCTTGGCCCACGGCATCGTCCACCTGGTCGTGTGGACGAAATTCGCGCTAGAAGACGACCCAGCGACAGATGACCTTACCCCCCGCGCAAGGAAGGAAATCGATGACTATGTGAAACAGACGTTCTGTTCGCAGATTTCGCCGAACCAGGTAGGTTGGTCTGCGTGGCGATTGTTACACACTGTGTCGTTGGCATGGCTAAACCGAAGTTTCTTTCCTTTGTGCCTCTAGGTCGTGTGGTTCAAGAACTGGAGATCGCTGAAGTCCGTACATGCCGTCGAACATTTCCATGTCATGCTGCAGAACCCGAGTCCGAAGTTCATTCAAGAGATCACTGGAGATGTGTCAGGGACACTGAAAGGGGCCTGACCTGCGAGTCTTTCCGGGTTGACTTTCATTATCGCGTTTTCCCCACTAATGGCACTATACCCCTGGGCGTAATAGCGGTCTGTTTATTTCTCGCTTGCAGGAGAAAAAAATAATGGCTTTCTTCGAGTCTTCCACAGGGTTTCTGCCGCAAAGTCACCCCACTCGCCAAGCTATGTGGCTCCCTCTGATAGACGAGAAAAGGCGGACAGCAAAACAAATTATTATTGATTCGAATTTCTTGCCTGGAAGAGCGCTTAGCCTGTCTGGCGTCACTGAAAAGGTGGCGGGGTGATCGTCAAGTGGACAAAAACTGCCCATATAAAAAGCGCAGGCCCTCCCGAACACGGCGGAGCTCAAATGACCTCAGTCTTCGTCTTCCTTCTTCCCCCCATTCAGATAGACTCAAATAAAGACCCTAGAAGACTCCTGCCCTCAAGCGACACACCATAGAACAAAAATACAAAGCAGAGCACGCTGTAGCCATGCCAAAGCTCCCTGTTGCGCATATCCGCCGCCGGTCATCGCTCGCCAGTGAGTTTGACTTTGCCGTTCATCCCTCCCAACGTCATTTTCGCTCCCCTCTTTTTTTCTCAACACAGCCTCCCTTTTGCTCTCCCCTCATTCCCTACACAAGCTTTTCTCTCGCTTTCAATCCCATGCGCTACATCTAAGCTTATTGAGAAATTCTCGGTTTTCTCTAAATTTCTCTCGCCCATCATGTCCGCTGACTGGAGCTATCTCTGGGGCTCTTCAGGCAACCGTTCATCCACTGAGGACCCGAAAACTGACCCTGCGAGCGGCGAAGATGAGGTTGTCGAGCCTGATCAGGGCAATGGTATGTGATTCTCAAGCTCCTTCCGATTTCGTAGCATCGTTCCAGAAGTTGTCTGACGAGTCTTGGGTTTCGCAACAGTCCTTACCCACATTATTTCCCAGCTCCGACCGGGGGCCGATCTCAGCCGGGTTGTGCTGCCCACCTTTATTCTAGAACCCCGGTCTATGCTAGAGCGGATCACAAAGTATGTGTCGAACTCCGCTGGCGATCGAGCCTCGTATCGTGAAAGGGAAATGGTTTAACCCGGGTCTAGTTTTATGGCACATCCCGAAACCCTACTTCCTATGCCCGAGATCGATGACCCTCTCGAACGCTTCGTCTCTGTGGTCAAGTTTTACCTCAGCGGGTGGCATATCAAACCTCCGTACGTCATTTCCCGTTCTCCGTTCTCCGATATACTTTCATGGCGGGGGCCTTTTGCTGATGACTAGAACATAGAGGTGTCAAGAAGCCGCTAAATCCAGTCCTCGGGGAAACCTATACCTGTTCTTGGGGATACCCTAACGGCACATATGGATACTATATCTCTGAACAAACCTCACATCATCCGCCTAAGTCCAGCTACTTCTTCATGGCTCCGGAGCATCATATCCGAATTGACGGGACACTCAAGCCACGAAGCAGATTCCTCGGTAACTCCGCGGCAAGTATGATGGAGGGCATCGCCATTCTACGATTCTTGAACCGCGGAAAAGACAAGGAACGAGGCGAGCGATAGTAGGTGGCATGAACCGATTGGATATGTGACGGCTTGGCTAACAGTTGCCCAGCATCTTGACGCAGCCGAACATGTACGCCCGGGGCATCCTCTTCGGGAAAATGAAGTATGAGCTTGGAGACCACAGCTTCGTGCGGTGCCCAGAAAACGACCTTGTCGCCGACATTGAATTCAAGACAAAGGGCTACTTTTCCGGCACATACAACGCTATTGGTGGAACGATCAAGAATGAGAAAACTGGAGAAGTCTACTATGAGCTCTCCGGTCTGTGGAACGGCGAGATGCACATCAAATCTGTTCATGTACGTTTTTAGCCAAGTTGTCTTTGCGAGTCAGTTCTGGAGCTAACCTCCGCAGTCCCACGACAAGGAACTTCTCTTCAACGCTAAGAAGTCCAAGCCAACATTCCCTACGACACGTCCGATCGAGCAACAAGGCGAACGCGAGTCCCAACGGTTGTGGCAAAGCACCGTCAAGGCTATAATTGCGCAAGACCACGAGGTCGCGACGGACGAGAAGACCAGAATAGAAGACCGCCAACGTGAGGAAGCGGCCAGGCGATCGGAGCAGGGTGTTGAGTGGCACCCCCGCCTTTTCCGGGCAATTCACGGTGAACCTGGCGGCTCCGAGGAGGGCGAAGAAGGCCTCGATTGGATTATAAATGCTCACATGTACGTTTGCCTCGGCGCACAAGAGGAGGTAGCAGCGGACTAATTCCTGACCCTAGTGATTCCCATGACCCCGAACAAGCCAAAAAGCAAATCAGGGCAATTGCTCCAATCTTCGAAGGAGAGACATGGGACAACTTCGAGATCCCCGCCTACAAGTCTCACTCTGTGAACGGGGCGGATAAGCCAGCACCCATCCAGTCAGAGAATGAGAAACCCGAACCGGTCCAATCGGAGGCTACGCCAGCAGCACCAGCCAAGCCAGAAATCAAGCAAGAAATCGTGGAGCGCAAGGACTCGAAGACAAACGAGGTCGACAAGTACGTCGACGCATGGGAGGACTCTAAACCGTAAAGCGTTCCCTGTGCTTCAACTCCAGTCCCGTTTCCCCGCGCGGGATGCCTTCACTGCGCTACATGGTTAAAGAAAGGATAGTCGGAGGGCCAAAGTATATTTTCTTCCCCGCGTCTCACTCTCACTGCGCTGGCCGTGCCGTGACGTAATCGCGCTGCCGCGTTGGCATGCACATACCTTCTACTGACTCTGTATGTGGGTGACGTGGCTAAATGGCCTTGCATCTTCATCTTGTTCTAGCACGGATACGGGATATTCGTAGCCCGCCCAGTGCCGGACGCCATCATACACTAACTTGACTTATATTGGATACCCGATCTGCATTTTGTCTATGCGAAGAAAAGTGGGCCAACCTCTGGGGCATACATACATGAATAGCATTGCATACAAAAAAAAAAAATACTGAAATCACGTTATAGGAGTAAGAGAAGGAGTGTGAGGGTATCTGCTTAGTTTCGCAACTCGCTGCTGAGATACAGTACAGTATGGACCTGAATAATAAAGTAATGTTCAATCGGTATACACATGCTTTGCTTCTAGCATCTGTACCCATAATCACCAATCATATATATATTGCATGACTTGGAGGTAACTCTGCAAGAGTCCCTATCTAGTCGTAAGATGCGTTGTCGTTTTTTGAGTTCAAGTCCCTTTCGCCATAATATGCTCCAGAGGTATCCATCCACCCAGCAATCAATCCGTCCATTCCATAACGCCGCCCGACTAACACCAGACCCAAGAAGAAGAAGAAGAAGAATGAATCACGAATACAACTCCCCTTTAAGCCCACTTCCCTTTTCCGCATCCCTGCGTCTCGAGCTCTTCCCACCAATGCCTCCATCCTCTCTCTCCTCCTCCAACCGCGCAATCTCCTCCTCGATTTCCTTCTCCGTATCCTCGCGAAGCCCCAACAAATCAGGCGGGATAACAGACATCTGCACGCTCGGCGCAGCCTGGATATATCGCAACTGCTCGCGGATCGTCTGGACGATATTCGCCAAGTACGTGCGGGAGTTTTTATTCTCCAGCTTTCGCATCTCCGAGAGCGGCGGGAAGAGGGAAAAGTCGGGGCCAAAGTGGTTGCGGAAGGCGACGTTTGTCGGGATCTCGGGGTCGATTTTATCCTGGGCATCGATAAGGATGGAGGTTTCGTGAGCCCAGGCGCGCGAGACGTTGCGTGGCGTATAGCCGCCGCCGCCAACGACGAGAAGGGGGAGGTTGAATGTCTTGACGAACGCGACGCAAGCGCCGTGCGCGGCGACGTTGAGGTTAAAGCAGCCAAGTCTGTCGCAGCCGAGTGAGTCGGCGCCGCATTGGAGGACGATTGCGGAGGGGCGGAAGGAGTCGACGCAGGCGCCGATGACCTCGTGGAAGAGCTGGACGTACGAGTCGTCGTCGATGCCGTCGTTGAGGGGTACGTTGACGGCGTGGTGCGCGCCTGGGTTGAGCGGGTGCGTGGGGCCCGTACTGTCGAGGGGTCCGGTCCCTGGGAAGAAGTTTTCCTTGTCGTATTTGTGGAAGGAGACTGTCAGAACGCGGTCGGAGGACCAGAAGGCTTGCTCGACGCCGTCGCCGTGGTGGACGTCGATGTCGATGTACATGACGCGGGGATGGACACGGAGGAGTTGGAGAACCGCGAGAACGATGTCATTAATGTAGCAGAACCCACTGGCTTCGGCCTTCTTCGCGTGGTGTAGCCCACCGGACCAGTTGATTGCTATGTCGGCTTGGTTGTTGCAGAGCTTGCGGGCGGCGTCGATGGAGGCACCGGCGTAGAGCGAGCAGTATTGGAAGAGGCCGTCAAAGATGGGGCAGTCATCGCCGAAGTTGAATCGAGCTATTGACTCGCTAAGGTCGGCTTTCTCCATATCACCGGGTATCACGTTATTTAGAAAATCGAGGTAGTCGGAAGTGTGAAAGTCGTTGAGCTCCTCTGGCGTCGCGGCGCGCGAGTGGTACAGGTCCATTGCGTGGTGCATGCCGTATGCGAGCACCAGCTGCTTGGTCAGCGTAAGTCGCCATGGCTTCATAGGATGTGACTGGCCAAAGTGGTGCAGTTCTACCGCCGGGTTGGCGTGCCAGGACACCCGGTAGCCCGATGGTCGCGCGACGATGCCTTCATGTTGGTGCTGGGCGGTTTGGCGGTCGACCGAGAGCGTGGGAGTGGGGTTGTACTCTTGTACAATGGCGGATCGGGGCATGAGCGTGACAATTCTCCTTCACAGCTAGGACTAGAGGTGGAGATGGAGCAGTTTCGAGGCTGGAGACGGCGAATTGTGCAGAAGAAGCGTTCCCCAAATCACAAGACAAAGATCGCCCGCTTAGCTAAGCTTCCGATCCCGCACTCGGTTTCTTTTCTATATTGCCATCTATAGCCGTTACAAGGGGCGCAGCCGTCAAAAACCCCTTGCTACACATTCAGCCTCCAGTTAAACTGTCATAAAGTTTGTCTATTTGTTCATAAAAGACTTGCACAACCTTCAAAATGCATACCGGTGCCTCAAACCTCCGTAAGGCTCTCCAGGACCCCAATGCCTTCGTAACAGCGCCTGGAGTCTACGATGGCCTCTCGGCCCGCATTGCTCTCAACGTCGGCTTCGACGCTCTTTACATGGTCTGCACTCTCACTCCCAAAGCTACATCTTAGACCGTCCGTCTAACGCTTTAACGAGATAGACCGGCGCTGGTACCGCCGCCTCCGTCCACGGCCAAGCCGATCTAGGGATATGCACACTCAACGACATGCGGGCCAACGCTGAAATGATCAGCAATCTTTCTCCTTCGACTCCAGTGATCGCAGACGCCGATACAGGCTACGGCGGGCCGATCATGGTCGCCCGGACCACCGAGCAATACGCCCGCTCGGGCGTAGCAGCCTTCCACCTAGAAGACCAGGTCCAGACTAAACGATGCGGCCATCTCAGCGGTAAGATCCTCGTAGATAAAGACACATATGTCACGCGGATCCGAGCAGCCGTGCAGGCTCGCAAGCGCATTGGCAGTGACATTGTCATCATCGCTCGTACCGACGCACTTCAAGTGAACGGCTATAAAGATAGTGTTGCCCGACTTCGGGCCGCTCGGGATGCCGGCGCGGACGTCGGCTTCCTTGAAGGGATCTCTTCTATAGAGATGGCTCGCCAGATCGTAGCTGACCTCGCTGGATGGCCACTGGTTCTCAACATGGTCGAGCACGGCGCCACGCCTTCCATCACCGCCGCTCAGGCTCGCGAGCTTGGTTTTCGAATCATCATTTTCCCCTTCGCTGGATTGGGCCCAGCCTGTGTGGCTATCCGGGAAGGAATGGAGAAGCTCAAGCGTGACGGAATCCCAGGTCTTGATAAAGAGTTGACGCCACAGATGTTGTTCCGGGTATGTGGGTTGGATGAGAGTGTCAGGGTGGATGCTGAGGCAGGAGGAGCTTCTTTCAGTAGTGGCGTTGACCTTAAATAAACGTTTATAGTCTAGATATAGTCAATAATCATCTCACTTGGAACAGTCCTCTACAATCGAATCGCTCGACAGAGAGTCGTCATTCCATATACTCGGTAGGCAGTACGTCTCTCTTGCTGCGAGAGTTTCTTTAGTGGTACGATTGCGCTGCTCTGGAGGCAAAGAATGGGAACAAGGATAGTGCCACAGCAAAGAGTCGCACAGGAAGAGGTGAGATTGGGGCGACAAGAAGAGGGTAGAGGTCATGTGACTGAAGTCGGGATGGAACTAGCCCAAGGCAGAAAGCCTTGTGTGACCACCAGAACAAACCTTGGAAAGCCATGCTGACATTGCTCATTATTACTATTGATAAAAGAGCGCAGAAGGTCACCTGTTATACAACCACAAGGCAATGACTCGCGGAACCAATGCCAAAGGGGTAGCTGAACCATGGTCCTCATTAAAGAGTTTAATGAGAGTTGCCAATTTTGAATGTCTTCAGGCTCTGGGGCAGGGTCTGAGATTTCATGATTTCATTGTTCCAGAATTGTCGGCCTATCATTTCTTCGGCTCAGAGTTTGGCACTGATATAATATTGTCCTTCCATGGATGTTGCCTCTCTCAACCACGGGACAAACGCCCAAGGAACCGTTGTTTATTTTTATACTCCACACACAAGAAAATTGCATTGCACCCACAAAGAGGCTTCCCCTTTCCCAAATTTGCGCAGGAACACTAATAGAACAAGAGTACGGAGTACAAAGTACCTTTCTTCTGGGATCCTAGTACTCAAATAGTTCTATCCAGAATCTTCGAAGACAGAGCCTAGCGGATTCCCGAGTCTGGACTGATCGGGGCTCGCGACTGGAGTTTCATGATCCGCTCGGGCGAGATCCGTTGGCTACGGACGGCAGTTGATCCAAACCGCGGGCTAAAATTATAGCGGCTTAGCCATTGATGGCAGCCTGGTCTTTTCGACCCGCTGCTCGGGGCCAGATGGGTCGAATTGTCGAGAGCGAGAAGGCGAGAGGGGACGAGCGACAGAGCCGTCACTCCGGAATTCGGATAGAAACGGCAAAGGGTCGGTCATGGAGGCATAATCTTAGGGGTCTCTGAGGTCAGGGAGCAGAGCCAGGGGCTTTGAGGTTCGTCTCAACGAAATTATTTCGCCCGGTGTTCGTCCTTTTGTTGTCGACGTTGTGCTCTGGGGCCGTGTAAGCCACGATGGATACCTTTCGTGGTGGTGGGCGACCCGATGCCACAAACCGCACAAAATACTCCTATTTTCTCGAGTTGGATAATGCCGCACGGCGTCCAGGCTCAGGCCTCAAGCCCAAACAGAATTTTCGTCGGCGTTGGTCCCTCCTTCTCTTGGAGGAAAAGTGCAAACAGTCGTCTCTTCGCAAAGACCGAAATCCCATGGCCCCCGTGGGTCTGACGTGGCGAGAGGCACACACTGTAGATCCTGATTTGTGCCAAATCGATCAGTCCAAGAGACGATTATTCAGACATCACACCTGGCCCGGAAATGACGGAGAAGAGGAGCTTGCCCGAAAAGAGACGACGAGAGAATACAATTGCCTGATGTTAGGCACAGTCCCTCTGCGGAGTCATCAACCCACAGGCAACGACACTGGTAGGAACCAGTTCGTTCCAACACGTCGCAGCCGTCATTTCCCAAGAGATATCAGTAAGTGTGCTGGTTCCAAACAGATGGCGACCCTGAAAGTCCTGCAGGGCGATGCTGTCAGGGACCGGCATCGCACAACACAGCCAACCCCAGCGACTTGGGATCTTGAAACCTCCGTAACCTTACCGCTGGATACACAGACGACCCCTCACATCAAGCAGGATTGGCTGTGATTGACAAGGATGATCGGGGTCTAGACTGACGTGAGCGCTGGCGACTCGTCAGAAGGGTGGAGATTAAACATGCCTCTCCACCAATCACTGTTTCATGCTCTCATCATTCAGGGACCGTTTTTCACTCTTAGCCAATTGAATCTACTTTTTTCTGACTTTCCCTGAATGGCGCCCCGTTCTAATTTAGCCAATTTGTGTTTCAGAGATACGGTACCTGACTGCCTCTCCACCAGTGGGTATACTGTGTGGACTGTAACAGCGCAGAAGCGCTTTTAATCACTCGCTCCTCCCACTTCTCGCTCTCTTGCTTATTCTCTCTTTCTCTCCATCGTTTCTGCATCTCGTCGAGAATCGCAATCCACTCCTTTACGTTTCCGTCTTTTAAGAGATTCGCTGGTGCGGCTTCTCAGTCACTCATTGTCCTTGAAACATCCACTCTTTGTCCTTTGTGACCAGACTGCGTTTCAGACCCGAAGAATCTCTTTGACTTTGCACAACGCGATATACATCGGATATATATATAGTCTTCGACGAGACGTTGAAAACACACCGATCAACAAAAGCAAAAACACATCAAATATGCAGCTCAAGAACTCAATGCTCCTTGTAACCGCCTTGACGGCTGGTTCGGCCGTTGCCCGCGTGCACGGCCATGAGCGTCGCCATGCTCACCAGAAGTTCCACGAGGAGAAGCGCGATGTCGGTGATGTCGTCACTGCTACCATTGATGGAAAGGTCGTCTCATGGGTCAACACCTACGACGGTGCTGCCACTGCTGCCACCACCGATGCCGCCGAGGTCAAGCTGAACGTCGCTGCCACCACCACTGCCACTGCTGCTGCCACCTCTACCTCCACCAGCACCTCGGGCTCCTCTGACGACGATAACGCTGTCTCGTCTGCCTCCGGAACCTGCTCTGACTGGCACGAAACCTCCGACTCTTACTCCCGCAGCGGCTTCGGCGAAGCCACGGTCGCCAACCTCCTCGAGTACATCTGGTACAAGGGCAACGTTGGCACCCCCTGGGGCAGCAACATCATCGAAGTCGCTGAAGATAAGGCTTGCAAGTACAAGTATGTCGTTAAGTTCACCGGCGCTGAGTCTGACGCCTGGACCGTCGTCTTCTGGAACAAATTCGGCCCCGACGGCAAGCTCACCGGCTGGTACGGTAACTCCGCTCTTAGCCTCACCATCAACCCTGGCGAGACCAAGTATGTTGCCTTTGATGAGGACAGCCAGGGTGCCTGGGGTGCTGCCAAGGGTACTGCGCTCCCTACTGATGAATACGGCGGTTACTCCTGCACATGGGGTGAGTTCGACTTTGGTAACTCTGGCAACCACGGCTGGTCCGGCTGGGATGTCTCTGCTATCCAGGCCCAGTTTGCCTCCCAGGAAGTCCAGGGTATGAAGATCTGCACCCACGAGGGCGAAGGCTGTTCCTACATCACCAACCTCGCCAGCTCTGTCCACAACGCTTATACCAAGGCCGAGGAGGGCGTTGATGGCATTGGTGGTAACAGTGTTGCTGGTGCCCTCCGCCTCGTCGTCGACATCGACTACTCTGCATAGATTTGCGGCCACTCTTCTTCCATTGTCTACTTTTTGACTTCTCTAGATCCTGTGAAGGACATTTGCTCCCGACAGTGATCTTTCTCTTCGTTGTACATAGACTATATACCACTGCTGCATTTCTTCTTTCTCCCAATTTTCTAACGAGATCATGTACATGCCTTCTCCCTTGGTTGCTGTATCTGGCTATACGATACCACATACATAGACCATCCCCTTTTGAATACAAAAGTCTATGATTTTAGGTCTCATTCTATCCGTATCAGCCACGCGTTTAGCTGACGAGTCTGCCTTGATTAGCTTGGTGAAAAACTAGCCCGGACTAGAGAAGCTTAGCTACTAGTGATTGTAATCTCCGTCCTTTTGTAGATCCGGCTGCCTCCAGGCCCCAACCTCATGATTTTGCTGCGAATATGTGATGGTTGTTGCACCCACTAGACCATGTTCCAAAGTCGTGCTCTCCTGCCATGTACTCCGTTGATACATGCTAAATATACTGCCACAAGTTCCGACCCCCATCCCGCCTTTGGTTTGTTTCAGCAGCCGCCAGTGTGTCTATATATAGCGAGCACGAACCACTGTTCTCCCTTCACTTGGAAGTAGAATTAAGCGAGAGCTGTTCATGGGTTGAGTGGTTAGCACCAATCGATTTGAAATACTAGCTAGATAGACGATCATGAGATAGATACGTCCTCTCAATCCTCACGGTGAATACAACACACACTCCAACCAAAAGGATTATGTCTCCCCACTAGTACTAGGCTTCCGGAATCCCCGTTGCAACCCCGGGCCCCATTTCAGCTCGTCGATGGTTTACCCCTGAAGAAATGGTCGCGGTTCGTAGGTGGTCCCGTGCTATCCATACCTCCTCCACACGGAGTCGCCCAGCCTAGCTCAAATTAGCACAGGAGCACAGCCTCCCTCGTTTCTTCAAGAACGGAGCAGTTCGACTCCAAATTCAGGCATGCGATAGGACGACGTCCCGTTGTCTCATCTATATATAGATCTTCGATCTTAAATGCCGATGTTAGGCTGGATGCCTCCTCTCCGAAGCATATGGTTCTCAGAGGATGGTTTGGTGCCCCAACAGGATCGATATTAGGGACATTGTTCAGGTGTTTAAACTGTGCTGCCTAGACCTGGCTCCCGACTACAGCCTGCCCATCGTAGCGAGCGTCCAGGTCTTGCACGGCTGCTACGGCATCGGAGATTGGCCGATACGTAAGCTGAAGAGTCCTACTTCCCGCGTCTGCAATCTGATAGTATATCCCTCGGCCACTAGGTGTTCAGCGGAAAACATGTTGTAGTTGACAGTACTCTGTAGTATGATGAGTATGATAACTCAGGAGGAAGGTGGGTTGCGCTGACCAGTGGTCGCGCCTTCCTCCGTCCCCCCTTCGAGCAGCTTTGGCCGAAAAGGAAGGAGCCACTTAGGCCCGGCCCGTCTCGTCTCGTGCCTTCCATCTTTAGTCCTACCCCAAGTCATTCCTTCTCAGCGTGTTCAGGATGGAATTGGGAAGGGGCGCCTATTGGTCGCTCCTTCCATATCGATCCGGACAGCTTGCGGTAGCTGAAAGGAAGGAGCTACGAAGCCTTAGGTCGCTCCTTCCTGGTACACCTGGGATTAAACAAGGAAATAGCAGCATAGTTGTTCCTTCCCCGTTTGTTAAAACAGCTAAATGTATCTGAGAAGAAGGTGCGATGGCAGGTTGGCAGCTCCTTCCTTGCGTACTCAGTTCCATGAAGGAAGGAAAGTGCTATCCTAGTCCAAGGCCCGGCCGGTAATAATGCCTTCCATTTTGAGGGTATATGCGATGAGATGGGTATGAGTACCCACTGTTGGAGCCTTCTCGCACCTTCCTATGTCCCCAGCTGTATGGACATAGAAGGAAGGAGCTACCCAAGTGATCACCACTGCCCATGCCTTCGCTATACTACCAGAGATCGGGGCAGAGTGCAACTAGCCACATGTGGTTTATATACAACAGTTTGTTTTCGTAGGATAAGGATGAAGAAGCTACTCACATGGTCATTGGTCGTGCCTGCCATCTAAGTAAAATTCCCACGGGCCGGTTCCGAAGATACTCATATCCTCGATGAATAGGGAAAGACCGCCTCGTTGGACCATTGACGCACCTTCCCTACTCAATTCAAACAGTTAAAGCCAGAACAAGTAGCGGGTTATGAGCCTAGGGCCCCGGATCACAGACATCTTAAACTATACAGATAGAAAGAGCTACTCAAGCGGTTCTTGGCTGCCTACCACTTCGGTATAGTCATCCCAGTATTCTAAGGTTGGTGGGCAAAGGGTAGGGCACTGCGTAGAGATTCAAACGAGGTTCTCTAAGTTGATTCCCTAATACAAGTTTAATTTAAGGTGATTATGGGGAAGATGGGGTCGGTTCGATGCAAAGTCATCGAATGTGTCCCATTGAATCATCCAAGTATTTATCCCTATGCTGCTAAATCCAGATTTCTATTTTACACGTCTGCGCCAGAGACTCGATGATAACCAAAGAAAAGAAACCAAGCCCGGTAAGTCAGGCGTCTAGCTTTGTACCCGGACATTCCCCAGGAAATCACTAACGTCCACAGACTGGGGTAACGCGGTCACGTCTTCTTCCTCCTCTCCTTGTTGCTCTTCTTCGCCGTCACCCTCTGGCGCGGAGAAAACACCAACATGGACCATATATCCGACAAGTGCGGCAAAGCCGCCGACTACCGTTGCAATGGAGATAAGCGTATCTCTCCCCTGAGCTCCTGCGTAAGCTGACAACGTTCGGCTTTCCACCTCGGACAGTCCGGAGTCGGATGATTCGGCCGCCTCACGTAATCGATTGTTCATGCGGATATCCTTCAATATTGGGGTTGAGTCCGCAAGCGTATTCAGCAGTGTCGATCCGATAGTGGCCAGTCGAGCGCGTTCCGGGGCCCGCCACGGAAGAGATGAGCGCCCGTCGTTGGTGAAGGCATCCGAGACGTTAACAACTCCATATAGTTCGCGGCGTCTCCGCTCGATATACTTTGATAAGCGGGGGGCCTTGCGTAGCATTAAATCGCGCAGCCACGTATGGGGTAGTTCCGGGATTAGCGCCAGACTCAAATAGCCGATTGCAAGGCAGTCGAGGCTTGATGGCGCCTTTGCCGAAAGCATATGTGTCTTATCGCCAAGGAAGTCCTCGAGCGGCTCAAACAACTCCCTGGTCAGCGCCTCTAGCCGAAACTGGTGCTGCTGAGGAGTCTTCCCTAACATGCTAGAGACCGTCTCTCGGGGACGCCGGATGAAATTTTGAGGGATGCGCCCAGCCGCAACGTCAGCCGAGTGATCGCGTTTTTGTTGCTCCTGCACGGCTTCCAGATCCAACGACGACAGGCCCAGCGATTCAGTCCGCGCTTTGGCCGCAGCGTGCAGCTGTGGGGGAAGGATCCATTGGTTTGGCCATTGAAGGATTGTGCCATATGCTGGAGATGTCGTATTGTAGTAATTCTGGCTGGTGACGTATAGGGATAGGTCGACGAGAGCTTGGGCGCGGGATTCAACGAAGGAAGAGAAACTGTTGTCTGATCGTTAGTCGTGTGACATCTCCCGAGAGGGAAGCAAACCGCGCATACGCAACGTTATCCGCCTTCTCCAGCGCGCTCAGATCGCGATCTAGATCCCACTCGCCATTCGAGTATTGGCGCAGATAATCCACGATGTTCCGGAACCGGCTCACCCATGTTGAGCCATTCTTCAGGGCGGGAAGCTCCTCTGCGGGGTCGAACAAGAATCGTTTCAGCCAGATTGCAGATTAATCGAGATATGCAGTAAGGGCGGAGCTCAACGTACGGGTTGGAGAGATGGTTGGGTCGCTACTTGCGACGAGTGTCCACGAGTCCTTGGGGACAAGGAGAGAAAAATAGGCAATTGTTGCGAGACATTGGGGGTCGATAGAAGGCAACGAGAAGCCGGGGCCCCAGACATGGAGTTCTAACACCATTTTGCGCGGTCCAAGTCTTGTTTTGGCGTCCCACGCTTTCCCCTCACTCCTCTGTTTGTTTGAGGGGAAGGGTCAAGGAAGATGGCGCGCTGTCGGCGCCGAGACGCATCACGTGGAACTACCAGCTATCTTTGGCCAGCATGCGTTGTGCCTCAGGCAGACAAGGCACACTTGGGAGAGCTACTATCTCACGGACTCGATCGCTCCGTGCTGAATCCGGCATCTCACAGGGCAAAAACATCTTTTTCTCGAAAAGACAGAGAAGGAGCCGACGACCCCTTCCACGGCTGACGATGTCTCAGACAACACGATTAGTGTCGATATCCCGCAGGTCAGCCCTCAAGTAGATTGCTTTGACCAGCTGGCAAATGGCGTTATCAACCCCCCTGCACAGCAGATCCCTGCAAATTATCGCAGCGGACTAACCGTCCTGCCCCTCGTACCTACATCCGCCCCTCCATCAGTTAGCAAAGTCAAATTCACCGCCAGAAATAATGGTCCCCAGCGCAGACATATGCAGGACGAGTCAAAAATAGAGCCGCATCCTGCGACTATCTATCGGAGCCAAAGCCAACCGCTCCGACACGACGCCTAATCTTCGACCACTTAGCGCTATGCGATACGCACATTTTTCAGCTGGCACCATCATTCGCAACCGCAGCTTTCCGCCAGGGACGTGCTAAGCCATCTCCGGAGAAAGGTCAAAGAAGAAGGTCGCCGACGGTGGGCGCGGGCTCCGGGGTTCAACCGTCTAACCAGTGCCACAGCTCGTTAGAGCTCGGCTGCAACAACCAAGAGTTGGGCCAAATATTCGATGGCAGTACACCAGAGTGGCACCGCCCAACTCGGACCACCACCCAAGCCAGCACATGGCATGACAAGATTTACAGCGTACAAGCGTGGTGAAACCTTCTCGTGTGTGGAATAACGTAGGCAGGTATTTCCCGCAGCCCCATGGATCTTATTCTGTGCCTTGTCCTACTCTGGCACCTGTTGTCCTGTCCCTCGTTGGCTGTCATGTCGTTCCATCATTGTCCATGCGCGAGCCAGCTGACCTGCGATCGGGGCCCCATACAGAACCTTATTTGCATACGATGAAAGAAGCCCCCGGCCCTGGATAAAGGATACCCGGGTGAGGGGGCGCGCGGCGCCTTCGTATTGTTCCTGACTCAATAGGCACTAGGGACGTTGTAAATGGCTGAGCTGGGTGCCTGTGCCTGTGCCCTGGGTGTCACTGCCACAGGTGATAATTTACCCTTGCGTCTGACATGCGCATATTGCCTAATGACTCCCTCGAGCGTCATCTTGACATGTTCGGGCTTATCGGATGAGACGAGAGCGATGCGCGATTGATTTGTCGTCATCGCCGAGAGGAGTGCTGTATCAGAGCCGTTGATCATGAGGTGTCGTCCGCCCAATCGAATGCGCAAGATTCGTTCAATCACAGCTAGCTGTAGCGACTATCTTCAAGATAAGTCGATTAGCCGCCGCTGTAGCCGTAGCCGAAGGAAGCAACTTCCAGTCTCGTCATGATTCGCTAGCCTCGCAACCTGCTTCTTCGAAATCAAGCAAGGAATAACGGTGGGCAGCGGGAAAGCGGCAGTGCCAACTACTCTGCATTGTAACGACCTAACCTACCATGGCTGGCTCATGATGAAGCCCGCCCGCTGAGCACTGCAGAGCTGGGCATCATGGATGTCGTACATATGCATGCGGTTATCGTCAAATTACGTACAGGCTGCACCTGAAAAGCTCCACCAGCCCAGCTTGTAGTGCTGCAAGTCCAAGCCAAAACGGAAAGCAGGTTGCTCAGATTTGAGAGATTTAATATGACAAGAATCTTTGTTTTTCTTTGATGATTATTTTTTTTTTTCACCCTCTCGCCTCAAGTGCACGAGTATCCACCACAGCACGAGCAGCGTGGGGATAGGATACGGACGAAACAATTGCTTTTTGTCATGAAGGAGGCGGTCACTGCCCAGTCACTTGGTGAGGGGTCAGCGACTCAGTTAGCGACCAGGGTAGTTGGTACTAGAGGAGGAACTATTTGATTCTTGCATCGTGATTGCATGCAAAACGAAATTATCTCGGGAAAATCCAATTGAATTAATGAGGGGGGTTTGAAACTTGGAAGTGGAATCGGAAATCTAACCCCATTGTCAACTTATTGGTCTATTCCAAGGCTGCTGCTCAAAAGAATTACAAGGTTAGAGCAGCGGATAAGGCCGTTGAGCCGATAAGATGTCAGCCTGAGCTGTGGTTGTCCGAGCACCCCTGTCATAATTGCCAGTTAGCATCAGGCACCGCCCACCACCGCGGGGCTGAGGGTGATCACTTGTTAGCTCTGGAGTATCAAACCATAATCCCTGTTTCAGCACTGGACTCGCGAGTGGGATGGAAAATCGCGCTTGGCTAGGATATCGTTGCACAATTTTGCACACTACTAGATCATGGGGTTCGGGCCCTAGGCAGGTACGGTTCTACAACAGGACTTGGCAAGTAAATGATTAAGATCAGAATAATATGTTCTTAGTATTAAATGTCAAGATGCTTGCGATATGCTGTTGGGTATATTAACTCTATTATACATGCCGTTGCTTCAATCATGTAGATGGAAAGGTCGCAGACAACGAAAAGAACAGAAAATAAAAAAGATAAGAGAAGGAGAAAAGGAAAGGAAAGGAAACGCAAGACGATCTCAGGTAAGCTTCAGAAGATCCATCAGGGATTGGAGATTCGGTATGAGTCAAAAAGAAGAGCAAGCGTAGTGCGCTTTGACATCTTGCGTCTTGCTCGCGCCTTGGGGAAGCAGTTGGGGACGATCGAGCGACGGATCCTTCGGCCAGGAAATCGGGTCGGTCGAATCAGTGCGCGCGATCGGATCCTGACAACCACATGCAACTGAAACGGCCAGGCCGCGTTGTCATCATGCTGTCATACTGCTTGCGGGGTCGATTTGCTGGCAGGGCTGTTGCGACACACAGGCCAATGTATGGAATCAGCCACCGGCCGAGTGGGGTGATGGTCTTGGTCTTGATAGTATGGCAATCGTCAAACAAGGCCCCCTGCACCCGCAATAATGAAGATCGAATACCCGCGTGTACCGACAGTCAGGAAGCCATGTCGTAATCTGAGAACACCATTGCAGAATCGGGACAATGCGCCTGCGCACTGTGCCGCCGAAGATAGAGGAGTTGAAGATAGTCGGAGAATATCGAGGAAATCGAGCCGAAAGAGGAAGATTATGCGCCAGCAATCACAAATGTTCGTTGCTTGGGATTGGGCTGGTCTAGGCGGGTCCGAGAAGATTAGAAGGAAGTCAAAAGGCCGGTTGGAGGGCGAAGGAAAATAGAAACGGTAGTAGAAGTAGTCGAAGTGATTAGAAGGCCGTGGTACAGTTCCGGTAGTGGTATTCGTGATAATCCATGCCAAAAGTGTCACTTGTGCGACGCAGGTCGCGCAGGTTCACCAGAGAGCGTTCCACAAGGGAGGCGTCGCATGATGGATTTCGAGTCGGTTTGTCGTCAAGTTCGTCAGAAAGCCGGTGGGATGGCTTACTTTGGAAGCGGAGGTAGAGGTCCCTTGGGGGGAGGTCCCGGGCAGGGCGGGAATTGAGAAGAACCACCGACAGAAGGCATGATGTGTTGTTGTTTGTTGTTGGGGATAGAGATAGGATAGGCGCAAAGGTGATGCTGGAGGCTTGGTGCTCAGGCTTGAGTAGTTGTATAGAGGATTGAGTGTCTTTGTGAAGTGAGGAAAGAAATCGCAAAGGACACGGCCGTCAGCGGTTATTATATCGTGCTCTGATGGCAGCCAATTTGATTTGTTATTTTTCGAGAAGAAAAAAAATCGAGAAATTGAACTATTATTATATCTCCGAGAGGAATCACCCAGAAAATCAAATAAAAATAATAAAATAAAATAGTTGACTCTGAAAAAGCAGAAAATAATAAGACTAAGACATATTAAGGACATCCCTGTATTAGCAGCCAGAGATGAGTCTCCACCCATGCCGGACAGAGGGAAACGAACGACGTCAACACTCGCAGTCTCTGGCGCTAGGCCCCTTGTAGCGGTGGGCTGCCATATGGCGGACCAGAGCGTGTCCGCAACTGGAAATCTCAGGGAAATTTTCTAGAAGCGCTGCCCTCACCGCCGAAGAGGGGGGGGTGTTTCCGCTTTTTGCCTCCCCCTTTTTCCACTGCAGCGTCCCACTGATCATTTCCCAGATCCCCAAAAACTGTCATTCACTACTATCTCCAAAACACACAGGGCAGAAACAGAAAAGGCAGAGGAGTTCTCGCGCCCCACTCCTCTTATTGGTGATTCGGGGGACGTTTTTTTTTTCTTTTTGGTATGGATGAAGCTTCTCTCAGCTTCTGCCTAGTGGACCAGGCAAGAGAAAGAGACCCTCGTAATAATTACGCTATTTCTGGAGACTCATTTCCTGGGAGCCTTAACGCAACAATAATACCACGATAATAATAGGAACCCGGTTCAATGGATACGTATCAGCTGGACATCCTCGCCCTTGTCGAGGAATTGTGCATTTCTGCCGACACGTGCTGGTTCGTAGATCCTGGGAGGAGGGGCAGGGATACTGAGGCACTGCTGAGGCCAGGGAGACAGAGGAAGCGGATTTCCTCATGAAGCCAGCCAATCTACTCGATCGTTGCTCGCTGACTGCCTGAGCGTCGGAGCCGACTCAACGATGAATCATCAATATTCATCAGGATTCAGTGCGCTGGGGCGGAGATCTTAGCCTCAGCCAGTCTGCCAGAATGCCGGGACATTTTCCAAGCCACCACAACCTCAGAAGCCAACAGCCTCAACGCGCCTATTCTAGGCAAGGTTCCTCGCTGATCACACTCAAATCTCAGGCTGGCCTCTGGACTCTGGGAAAAAGAAGGCGAGGTCCGCCCTTGCAGCCATAGTCAGGGGTGGTCTCAGGGGAGTTTTGCTAGATTCTGACAGGTCGTTTCATCGACAGTCAAGGTTGTACAGAAAACTGTCCGTGATCATGAATCCCAGCCAACAGAGCAGAGACAGTTTATCTCTTGCGTTGCCGCTTACTGCCGAGTTGTCTCGGGGGGGTGTCCGATCAAAGAAATGGCCCTTCTCTGCGCAATTCTCCCGCCAACGACAAACTGCTTGTCCTTGCAGGTGATCATGTTAGTAATAATAATAATAATCTTCATATTCAACTCCATCCATGATCCCTGATCCCGCTAAATGGACCAGGGTGAAGCGCTGCCGATTTCTTGAAATTCAATGTCGCTCTACTATCTGCTACATTCGCGGGGAGCCTCCCGATGTTGGTCCCGTCCTGCGAGCAACGCGAGGGCAGGCAACGGGTCAAATTTGCTGCGATCAACAAAGTGGCCGTTGACCTGTCATTTCTTGACATTTAACTGGAGGGAGGATCGCTTTGCCACGTTCTCTCGCTCATGATATTCGTAGCGGTGAGAGGCGGAAGTCTGAGAGCTCTTGGTTCTCGAGCCATTCCACACCGAGTCTACTCTCAACCTTGATCACAGCTAGCACAAGGCAAACACACCACCACGGCAAAATGTGAACGTCCCCAGCGGTGAAACCAGACCTTTGCTTCGTTCGATGCGGACTTGGCGCCTTGCCCTCCCAGATGCCGAGGGGGAAAGATAAGGGACAATTTAATTGCATCACTCATCATGCAATAATCGTCTAGTCCGGCCTCTTGCTTTTCTTCTCTGTAGCGGCAGACTTATGCAGGCCTTCCGGGCTCCAATATTGATCCCTGCTGATAACCAGTCGCTATCGCACGGGCCAGTCGATCATCTGCAGATGAACGCGACTGGGGTAAGAGACAGATAGGCCTTTCTCTTTCAAACATTTCATCTAGATGGCGGATGTCCAAGGTGACCCTCTCAGACCTGCATAATCTTTAATTACGACAGGCGTCCAATGCTCCAGCGCGATCAGAAGGAGTTTTCCAAGGCAAATCATAGTTACACGTAGATTATGATCACCATTATTGCAGGCGCAGATGAACTGCTCGGGGTTTAAAGGCTTGAGCGCAAGAGCAATACTAATAATCTCTCAGCGTATCATCTTCCTTCTTTTGGCGCCTGGTGCTCAGTCCCGAGAACAATCGCGTCACCACTAACTCATACTACTCCATAACTTGATCACATGGATGACAGATCCCTCTGAAAATTGGAGCCGCTGTCGTCTTCAACAAGTCATCACCCCATCTCCAAATTAGCCTAGCGCTGTGGCAAACAAAACACATGGCAAATGTTGGCGCGGGTTTGAGGTGGGGATACTAGCGGCCTTTAGAAGGGAAATGAAATGAACAGCCCACCCTGGAGGATGTTCATTCCGCACCGTTGGTGAGATATGGAGCTCAGGCACGACGGTGACTGGACTGCAGAAAAATTCCCCTGATTCGGGAGGGTCTACCTAAATCCTTTAGGGGCTTGGCAGCCGCGAGGTTGACTTTCCTTTCGTGCAAGGATTCTTCGCACCACGATAATGAATCATTCTGATTGCTAATAGATTGATCATCTACTAGGATGGTGATGACTTCGTAATAAATCGGAAACTTGCGCAGGTGATGTTGATGTCGGGATATCGGTTTGGAGCGAGGGAATCCACGATCCGGAAGCCTCGGGAGAAGCGACGCTAGGCGCTTCCATCGGATGAACTTGTGAGGAATTTGACTTGGCAAGATTTCCAGAAACAAATCTTCAAAGAGCCCGGAGTTGGCAGTCAGCCCGGCTCCGCGCCTCCATGGGTCCCCCATCAGGAACCGCGAGTATACTAAGAATACCGCGATCAACCGTGGCTCTCCCTCCGAATCCATGGTTCACCGCTCCTCGAGCGGACCCTGAACTTTGTTGAAACTTCGAGGTCGTTGGGAAATCAAACGGTCAGTCATCAAGCCTCGGGCTTCTAGGTCTGGGGATTTCTACCTGAGTCTGTATTCTTAGTGTCTAACGGAATCCACGGGTGATCGCGTCAACGACAGGAAGTTCGCTTCCACAAAACCAACTAGAGTCTAGCGCTCCTTTCCAGAACGAAGCGGACTTCTCTCATCCCCGTGATCCACACCCATTTAAATGATGCGCGGGACGAGAAATGGGAGTGAAGATATTTCTAACGCCGTGCCGCGCCAATAGTGGGCTCGCTTCGCCGGCGATACATAAGTCTGCTGACTTGGCACCGTCGTCTCGGATCCACGCGGATTGTGTTTCTCATATGGAGTATGGAGTCGGCCACGGGTCACGGATAAGATCTTGATTAGGATTATTATCTGCTTGCTTGTCTTGAGTAATCGACCGGGTTTTTCGGCCAGTGCCTTGGCACTTCAAGGTTGACTTCGCAGTCCACACCGCACGTTGAATCTTAGTTTCTTCCATGATTTAGCAAGAATGATGCGGACGTGTCCCCGAGGAATAGCCGCCCTCTCCCGTCGCGACGATGACGAGTTCCAGAGGATTCACACCTGGTCACTGCTTTCCAATTCTAGTTTGTGAATATATGGGCACATTTAAACTAGAAATGAGGAATAGCCTACTCTCATTGACGTGAAAATCAGTGCCCCGC
Organism: Penicillium sp. S1316; assembly: GCA_023627405.1. Classification (NCBI taxonomy): domain Eukaryota; kingdom Fungi; phylum Ascomycota; class Eurotiomycetes; order Eurotiales; family Aspergillaceae; genus Penicillium; species Penicillium sp. S1316. The sequence continues at coordinate 136,368 of JAMAHF010000006.1, forward strand.
TAGGTTTCAGAGTTGAAACTAAGGTGAGGGTGGCGTAGCTTCTTAGATTGGTGCAGAACATCTGATTCCCCGGGTTCCAGCAAGAAACAACGGGTGTCGTTTATCTATGCATGCATGGAGAGCTGCAGTATCAACAATGACTTGCATACTGTCAAGGTCTCTATTGGTATGCATCAAGCCACAACCGTGGAAGCTTAAGCCATGCTTTGGTCCCTGCACAGTGCGTGCCCATGCTATGAACAAAATACACTTGCGGTTCGAAGAGGCCATTGCAACTTCACTTAGATTTTCAGGGATACATAACGAAAGTGTGCTGGAACATATTGTATGGCGGTAGGCGCGGAAGCACGCTTGTGTGGAAACGCGAATTCTGACGCGTCAGATGTATATTCTTCGCCCAAAGTTAGTTCAGTCATGGCGACTTGCAGTCATCTTGAACTTGAAAGTGAGCCCCTTATCGCAGAAGGGCGTTTCGGCTTGAGTGCCATATTCAACGACCGGAGTCCTTGAAGTGTCAGATATATTTGCAGCTTATCCGCTGCGACTGGAAGATTGACGCGATACTCGCGCGATGATTCGGAGTCAAGTTCGACAGCGGGTCACCTTCTCTGTTGGTCAACCGTGCAGTGTAACCGGTCCTGCAGTTGACACAATTATCGCGTGAAGCATATAAAATCCTCCGCTACGCCGAATAGATTGAGCTGACCGGGTTCGTCAACGGCAGGCGAACTTCGTTTGAGGTTCTAGAGAAGGCCCCTCCCGGAAATTCAGCCTCGACCACCTCGCGTGTTTCCGTATGTCCTGTTGAAACCAATGTAGACACATGGAGGCGAACGTCGGTGCATTCGTGAAACACGATTCCAAACGGATTCTCGTCTTAATCCTCGTCAAGGTCGCCTTGGGCCTGGGTAGAAATCCACTCTTCCATCAAAACTTGTCGTTTTGGTTCACCAGCCGCTGCCTTCACTTTTCCCTTACCTCCCTTTCGTGTAACGAGCAAACACAGTATCCAGCCATAGATGTTGAACCCCTCGTAGTTCGTTTTAAATCGTAGTTTCTTGTCATCATCTCCGGTATCTTCGTTCAATGGCTCTGTCCTTTTCCGTTTAGTGCTTGGGCCTTCGGATGCGCTAATTTCCTCCTCCAGACCTGTGTGTGGGATATCATTTATGTTCATCTCCGACTCGCTGTCGCTCTCAACTAGTATTCCGCCAGCGGGCTGTTCACCAGCTCCGGAGCCCAATCCCGTTCGCGCGCGTTTTGCCTCAGGTTCTTGGAATTTTTTCTGCCGGGTTAGAAGTGTATGGCGGGTACGTGATTCCCTAAGGAATAATGCGACTTCGAAGTCGTCTATGGATGATTGGTTAAGCACTAACAGACGTAGCTTTTTGTTCTTGGGCACCAGTTAAGACCATACCTTCTGCTATCACATCCTTGACAGGCTTCCCCTTCTTCCGAGCAAGTAGTCTTTCGTTCTCCTCTCGCAGTTTCGGGAGTACTAACGGTCGAATGGAGGCGAAGATACGAGGAAGGGTGGGTTCACGACTATCGAGGAGCCACCGCGAGTCTGAGGGATCCTCCAGGTAGATCCGGCATTCGAGCACGGAGTGCTTGCTGATTCGAAGGTACCGACGGATTGGCGCCATCGCCAAGTGCTGAAAGCAATACACTTCCGTCCCAACGGCGAAGCAGGTGAAGTCGAAGCTGGGCAGCTGAAATAATGACGTGCATTAACATTAGTAATGAATGCACAGACCTGTAATGTCACGTGTCGATGGCCCTCTTTCAACCCAATCAGAGACAAGAGAAAAGAAAGCCGGCCCGCACCCCTCCACCTTTCTCCCAAGGTCCTCAAAAACTCTTTGGCGTCAACTCTGGCTGTCTCTCAAGGTCCTCACTCCCACTGTAACCCTATCGCCCTCCTGAAATCCGAAATCATGGACGATCCGTCAGCACTTCCTCCCCCACCACCCCTCTGCTCCCCAATTCGCCTTGAATTGCTGTCTTGGGCCTCTCACCACTGGATTTTTAGCTCTCGAGACGAACCGTGCCCTTTAAACCGATTTAACGGTTCCTTCTGGTGAAAAGTGGTTCTGCTGTTGCGTTGTGCAACTGGCAGGTTGCATCCCACGGCCGGCCACGAAGGTCCTCACGCTAGATCCTGTTGCCCACCCTTCTTGACGCATACACAGCTCTTGATAGGCCCAACACTCTCCGTGACAAGTCGAAGGGACCATTTCCCAGCGATAATTTCCGCTTGAGACGCTGCAATTGTGCGTGGGGGCATCATATAAAGCGTATAAGAAGTGCTGGACAAGAAACACCAAGAAAACCAAGAGCCTTAAGCATACCAAGCATACCGATCGCGATCGCAAAATACTTGGCCTCTTCCACGTGGTTCTGATCGAGGCCGCATTCTCTGTCCGACCTTTGGCGCTCTCTGGGCCGATCAGTTCGACTTACACAACACAACAGGCCGTGTTTGCTCGTTTGTCTGGTTGATAGCCGACAGCGAGGCTTCTCAAAGGCGCCTGTTGCTTTTCAGTTGTGCAGCCCACGAAGTGGTGTTACATTCACTTATAATAGCTATTCTTGTCGCATATCAGGCACGATGAATCCTATTCATGCCCTCGTCCGTCGGGCCGAGGATGGTGCTCTTCCCTCTTGCGAGACAGGAAACGAATATGATGGCCGTATTGGCCTGCGCATCTCTTCCATTTTCGTGATCCTCGTTGGATCTACATTCGGCGCCTTATTCCCTGTATTCGCTCGCAGCTTTCAGAACTCAAAGGTCCCAGGATGGGCCTTCTTTGTTGCCAAATACTTCGGTTCTGGTGTTATCATTGCCACTGCATTCATCCACTTGCTGGCTCCTGCAGAAGAGGCTCTCCGAAATGAATGTCTTACTGGTCCAATCACCGAATATTCCTGGGCAGAGGCCATCATCCTCATGACGATCGTTGTGCTATTCTTCGTCGAGTTGATGGTCATGCGATTCTCCCGTTTTGGTCAGAGTCACGCTCATGCACATGATTCACCAGCACATAGCCATGATAGTGTAACGGAGCACACGGTGCCAACAAGCGAGATTAAAGGTCATATCCCCGGCCAGGACCACCTTGGTCACTCCCGAGAACATCGTGATCTTGAGCTAGCCGACAAATCCTCCTCTCTCGAGGAGTACATGACTCAGCTAACCTCCATCTTTATCCTGGAGTTCGGAATCATTTTCCATTCGGTCTTTATCGGCCTAACCCTGGCCGTGTCCGGAGGGGAATTCACAACCCTCTATATCGTACTAGTCTTCCACCAAACATTCGAAGGTCTAGGTCTGGGATCCCGGCTGGCCACTATCCCTTGGCCTCGCTCAAAGCGCTGGACGCCATACCTTCTCGGATTGGGCTTCGGCATCTCAACACCAATCGCCATCGCCATCGGCCTCGGCGTGCGCAAGTCATACCCACCTGAGGGTTTCACGACCCTCATCGTCAACGGTGTTTTTGATTCCATTTCTGCCGGAATCCTCATCTACACTGCCCTTGTAGAACTCATGGCACACGAGTTCATGTTCAGCACGTCGATGCGCAAGGCCCCAGTCAAGGATGTGCTTGCGGCTTTTGGTCTCCTCTGCCTCGGTGCCCTGCTGATGGCGCTGCTCGGCAAATGGGCTTGAATTTATGAATTGAATATATGCATGTATATACTGTGATGTTATTTATGAGCGGATGTTATCATACCTAGACATCTGTCGAGAATATAAAGGTATGTCATGAATTTATAAATCACTCGCTCGGTATTGTAGTTGGACTGTCTAATAACTAAACAAAATTAGTGTCGAACAAGGACACCTACCTAACAGCGATACAAGGTGTAACATATTGCCAATTGATTTTTATGGTCGACCTGATAGGATGCTAATAATTATGTCCCGGCATCTATGAACCTCGAATGTATGTGTGTGTATGTATATATATAGCCACTCGCCCATGGCCGCCTGTTACCGGTTGTTTTCGAAGATGGGCTCGTTCGGCAAAGGGTGGGTATACACCTCTTCATATTATTCTTCCAAAGAAACTACCAGTCATACCTCCATTGGCTATCATCGTTGAAGACACCACGGAAGTAAGAACCTAGAAAGACCCCCAAGAATTATCCGCCTGCCAAATCCAAGTGTGTAAGTAGGGTATCACGTTATATTGTTGCCAACGTCTAGGGTATGGGTATCATAGCTTCGCCCTGTGCATCTGGAGGTCTAAATATATCTAATATGTATAAGCTCATCCACCCCAACCATTACGAGAGCTCATGGTCAATCCATTTCGTCAAGCTTATTTGGCTCGACCGCTTCATTCTCCGAAACCAAAATGCCAACCAAACACGGTCCCAGAATCGCATCCCAGTTGACCCAGGGGTGGATTTCGAGGAACAACTTGCCGGAATCCTTCCCGGCGCCACGGAGCAGCTCGCCCTTCCCGCCTGGGTGGAAGGGAAGGTAGGGTGTGATGTTGTAGACCTTCCCCTGGTAAGAAGTCCAGGCATCCACGCCCTTTCGCCCGTTCTGTGCTTTGAGCATAGACGGGGTGACCTTGATGTATGTGGATGGAAGATCCTTGCCGCGAAGGTTATTCTTCGGGTTCGACGCCAGCGCGGCCCAGTCGAGGGGCGAGTAGCCCGGCTCGAGCACTGGGCGTTGTGATCCCTTTTTCGCAGGCTTCAGTGTGACCTGTGTCGGTGAGAGGGAGTTGCTTGTGGGACGATTGCCGGGAGGGACACGCTGAGATGCTGCCGCTGATGGGGGCGGGCTGAGCATGTTGTTGCTGCTCGGCCTACCACCTATTTGCGGCGGGAAGCGCCTAGCGGGTGGAGCGAGGGTATTCTGTTGTTGTGACAGAGGTTGTCTCTGCGACACCGAGGGTCGAAGCCTTGAGGGTGGAGGCGGCGGAGGCATTAAGGAAGCTTCTTTTGCGGCGGGGGGCTGCGGAGGAGGGCCCGGACTGGGCTCGGCCATGGTAGGTATAGGTGTAGGTGTCGGAGCGATAATGGAGGGTGACGTTTTCAACGGTTCAGCCGTTATCCGCGGTGTATCTCGCTGCGCTTTCTGAATAGCACTGCCGTTGGTATCGCCGTCGTTGAGTTGGAAAGAGGGGACTTCTAGTTTTGCAGGCGTCGTGGCAGAGGCTTTAGGGGTAGTTTGAGAGTCGTCAATAGGTTCATTCTCTGCCTCTAGGTGTCGCGATCCATTTCCAGGGCCGGAAATTCCCTCTTCATCTTTTGCGGCTCGAGGGACGTCCTTTTCGTTAAGGGTGGACTCGGTGCAGGCTTGATCGGCAGGCGGTAGTGGTCCCGGAGACCACGAAGCCGGAGGATGTCGGTAAAGTAGGAAACATGTCGAGGCGACGAGTATGGCGACCCCTACCCAGCCCATTATGGGCAAATAATGTCCGCAAGAACGGTCTCTTTTGTAAGTAGAGTGCGGGATCCTGTATTTTGGGCGAAAGAGGCATGATTTTAAAATAGCAGCGGGTGGCCCGTGCATGTGACTCTTTCAAATCAGAGACCCAGCCTCGACCACTTATCAATCATCAATTACTATTAAACGTTCAGTACTTTACCCCGTGTCCGATCTAGCGGAATAATACAGAGGGCAAAGAGTACGAATGTTACCTCTTCAGCCTCACCTCTCTCTTTACGATTATCTGAGCGTTGCTCGCATACAACTTTGGTATCCATCACGTGACTTCGCGATCAAGCGCGTTTCCCATCCTGAGAGAGATCAATAGCAACTAGGCACCCGATTATGCGCGTCGCGCGTCCAAAACCTTCTCATGGATTCCTTCGATTTTATTCTTAATGGTCTAAATACAGCCCAGATAATTGCCGTAACTTCACCAGCCTCAGTTCTACAAGTTCTTGCTCCTCCAGGCTCTGGAAAGACCAAAACGCTAACTTCACGCGTCGCTTATCTCCTTTCCCATCATGGGTATCGGCCACAAGATGTCATTTGCTGCACATTCACAATCAAAGCCAGTCGGGAGATGCGGGAGCGGCTGGCTAATTTGATTGGCAACCAGGTGCAATCGAGGTTGATTTTAGGGACGTTTCACTCGATTTGTAGGAGATACTTGGTTGTATATGGGCATCTGATCGGGTTACGGAAGGGATTTGGAATTGCAGACTCCGGTGACTCTTCGGCAATCATAGCAGTAAGTTATATTGATGTGCTTTCTGTCTGTGTAATGCTGCTCACCGGTATCCGCAGAGAATTGTGAAGCGGCTCCGGCTCGGGATTGACCCTAAGATAGCAAGGTCTCGAATATCCCATCAGAAGGCACATGGGATCTCTCCGGAAGAGGTTGCAGCGAAACATACCAAAGAAAGCAAATTCCATGAGCAACGTGAGTTTGTTCAGGTTTACCAGGAATATGAAAACGAGCTGGCCACGTCGAATCTCCTCGATTACGATGACCTACTCGTGCGATGCGCGGAACTGCTTCGTAAGCATCCGGAATGTGTTTCCAACGTCCAAGTGGTCCTTGTCGATGAATTTCAAGACACAAATCAAATACAATATGAGCTGATGAACCTTCTGGCGTCTCGAAACAGACGGATTACAGTTGTCGGTGATCCAGATCAGAGCATCTACGGGTTTCGCTCCGCTGAGATCAAGAATTTGGTTCGGATGCAAAAGCTGTACAGCAATACTGAAATCGTGCTTCTGGAGGACAACTATCGCTCGTCAGGCTCTATCCTCAACTCCGCCCAAGATGTCATTGAACAGGATTCATCTCGGCCAGCAAAGAAGCTGCAACCAACTCATACATTCGGCACATTACCAGTCTTGCGCAAGCTGCCATCAGCCAACGCTGAAGCTCAATGGATCGCGCTTGAAATAAAGAGATGTGTTGGAATGACAGGGAAGCTGCTAAAGTACTCCGATTTCACTATACTGCTCAGATCTGCCCCGCTATCGCGGCAGATCGAATCGGCAATGGGAAAGCATGGCATTCCGTACCGAATGGTCGGAGGTAAAAGATTCTTTGACAGAGTGGAGATCAAGCTGCTTCTTGATTATCTGCGAGTAACCAGCCACCCTGAAAACACGGAAGCACTGCTACGCATCATCAATGAGCCGTCCAGGAAAATCGGTGACGAAACCAAGAAGTCGCTTATAAACAGTGCGGAGAAGGCCAACAAGCCGCTCTGGGGCTACATTAAGGACGTAGCTCAAGGTCGCAGGTCGACCGACAAGACTCTATCAAAACCTGCTTACCAAGGGCTCTGTGCCTTGGTGGGACTAATAGATTATTGCAAAGAAAAACTCCGCGAATGTACGGACAGCTCAGCACCTCGAAAGATCCTAGATATTTTAATTGACAGGCTCTCCTTCCGCGAGTACCTCACCGCGACTCACGGCTCCAATGATGAGAACAAGTGGGCCAATGTTGAGGAACTCATGACTCTGGCGGACGATGCAACTACATTGGAAGAGCAGGACGCGCGCGATGAAAGCCTTCCTGAGATTGAGGGCCTTGCCCAGGAGAAAGTTCACCCTGGCGAGGAAGCGCTGTCCCAGTTCCTAGCGAACGTGGCTCTATCCACTGAAGTCCTCCCACAAGAAGGGAGCGAATGGGAAGAGCACGCACAAGATAAAGTGACCATTTCAACCATTCATGCGTCAAAGGGGTTAGAATGGCCTGTCGTCTTTGTTCCAGCAGTATATGAAGGCTCAATTCCGCACTCTCGTGCGGAGGATCTGGATGAAGAGAGGCGGTTGCTTTATGTTGCCATGACGCGCGCACAGGCGCTCTTATACCTGAGCTGTCCGCTACGCCAGGCCCGAAACAATGAGGAAACAACTATCACGCCGTTTCTCCCGCCGGAATTGATCGCCTCGCGACTCCGTACGGTTGGACCAAAGTTTTTCGAGAAGATTGTGTATGGAGTCGCTGACATCTTGCGGCGGGAACGTCCGTCAGCGGAAGCGATGGTAGAGGGACAGTTCTCCCTTGTTTCTCAGTTCGATGATCAGTGGACTGAGGATGGGCAGGAATTGCCTGACGCTGTTACTCGATGGGATGGCTCCCGGGCAATGGATGACGAACCCTCTGCCAAACGGCGACGATATGACCAAGAATATTTTTCTACCGCCACGACGATGACGAGCATGTCCCCAGCGTACACCATGAACAATACCAATTTCATGACATCCACTACCATGACTCTTGGCTTTTCAACCGCTCGTGAGTACATAGCAACCGCATCTGCGAAACAAGAACCGCCCGTGGGCCCAAACCCTGGAAGCAAGCGGAAACCATCGGTCGGATTGTTTGGTGGTCATCAACCCAATGCCGATCAGAAAAGCATTTCATCATTTTTCGGCCAACCTTCGTCTCAAATAGCTCGCCAGGATACCGCCTCGCGGCCGAAGAGTTTCCTTCCACAGAGCCGATTGCCTGCTACAGGTCTCCCTACTACGGGCGTATCGTCGTCCAATTCAAGACCCAAGGAAGGAATCCCAACACAGTATTCCAGGCATCGACCTCCAACTCAAGACTTCCATCCTCCTCGACCAGTCCTTGAGCCCTCTGACCCGAATCGCTACACCTGGCTGGCTGCCTCAACGCCTGTAGAAAAACTGGCCTTGCACAGTACCCAGATAAACAAAGCCATAGGTGCAGGCGAGAACCACGAGGCAAGGGCGATAGATGATAACGAAAGCTGTACAGGGGCAACAGCTGGACGCATGCGGCCAGCGACGACGTTTCATACAACCACGATGTCAATGGTACAGTCGGGAGGGCCGCCGGCGAGACGGACTCTAGGAATTCGACGCAGTATGAACGGCTGGGAAGAACGGATGAAGAGGGCAAAGTGAGGTATCTACCGAGAGGTGGTAACACAGAAGCACTCCGGCGTTTGGGCAGCAGAAGGACAAAGTCGCCCTACATGCTGCGTTGTCTGTCAACTAAGGTGGTACGCGCTATGACGCATTGCAAAAGCACGGAGACAAAACAAGTCAACAGCGGCGGCGATGGACCCAGCAATGATACCAAAACAGTAATAATAGAGCTATGTACCACATACCGCCTCGTTATTTATGAGTAATGATCAATTTTCCAAATCAGACTTGCAGCCACCTTGCCACAGCCCATTCTGCTTCGAGCCCCAACAACCACGTACTCGACGATGAACTGACGTTCCTGAAACAATGCGCATCTCCTCGACGATCAAATATAGTCGTACGGAGGAAATGTGGAGAACTAAGATCTAGAATCAATGATTGTCACCGGCTAACCTGCATATCCGGCCAGCCACGTACGGAGTACGGAGGACCATCTCCACGCTGGAGTCCGTGCATTCCTGAGCCCGCCAGAATGGAGCGGTGAAGCAAGCATGCCTTGTTGTTTCGTCAACAGAATGTCTTACTCCTCCGGGGTAGACGGCAGAAAGGCAAGGACTATGGGAGCCTGGCCTTGGAGGCTGGTCGATGCCTCGATGACCAGCGCAACTGCAGAACTTTGTCCCGGAGAGACGCTCTCCGCTGTAGTACAATACTCCGTAGTCTCCCCCATATCTTCGGAGCTGCTAGATCGTTGAACTAGGCGATGAGATTGAGTAAAGATAAGCGAGTGGACAGCCTCAATACGTACAGGGGGCCGCACAAATTGGGCGATATGAATATCATTACTTGTCCAGAGCAAGGCGGCTTCTTCTCTCCAGGACGAGCTAGCATACCTACGTCAGGGGATACTCCCCTCAGAAAAGCGTATCATTATTGCACTCAGTTGGCAGCGAGGCATTCATTGCTGCCAGCCTGCCAGAGTCGTGCTCTGAGTTGTACACTGGCTCGTCCATCCACCAACAAGACCTCCTTCCGAACTATTCCGGGCGAGAGAGCGGCAGAGAGGGCACATTTGCTTTTTCCTCTTCTGTGTGTCTTGCCCTCCTTACTCGCCAGCCAGGCCCGTCTCGTCATCCGCATACTCTTGAGCGATGGCACCACAAAGCCTCCAGCCGAGTTATCCAGGCCATTATTGATTCATTTCCTAAAATAGTTAGGCAGAATTCCTAGAGCTTATGTCATCAGGAGACGCAAATTACGCTAGACTATTTTGGGGCTCGTTATAAATAGGAGAGCTCGACTGATCAAGTGACCATTCTGGTATCGGGCTGTAATATACGCAATAATATACGGTTTTTGATCAATGATAAGATGGGACCGCTGTCATTAGCGGTAAGATACAATAGGGGATGAATCGTTCTGGTGCGTCTTACTGAGCGTCCGACTGAATACCTGCACACTCCTGGAAATCGCATATGATGCAGCAAAATTGAGAAAAGAGAAGCAAAAGGAAAGAGCGTCAGCCTCATCTCGTCCTAGTTATCGCTGTGGCGAATTTGGACGGCAGGCTGAGGCTTGACGGGCCCAGAATCAGATTACCTATGAGGACCAGACAAGGCGGACACACAGAGACTGCGAGTATGTGAAGAACGGGGCCTCCGGTTTGCCGCCTCGTCTTTTTCTCGGCTGAGAGCCCCTGGCAGCGGTGGTGGATGTCAGGAATGGACGAGACAATCAGGTTTAGCGCAGTATTTTCGTTCATACTCCGGCGATGCAGAGTCCAGTCCGGGGTCATCCAACCAGCCGGATCTGCTCTCTTCTGAGCTATACCGAAGGAAGCCTGCTGCTAATTTAGATTTGCTGCTCCGTTCCTCATTCCGGTTTGAATCCTCATTATTATTGTTGCTGCTATTCTGCTTTCGAGCAGCTGGACCTGCTTATACCCTTCGCTCTCTGCCTTCCTTGCTTCCTGGAGAGCATACAAAAAGGCCTCGTCCCATCCTCCTCCAAGTCTCTTCTCGAGCACACTCTACTACTACCACCATCTGCTTTCTGCCTTCCCAAGACACAATCTCCGTGAGATTCGCATCCATCCATCTTACCTCTTCCCTGATCACTTGAGCCTCCCAATCCGCCTACCCATCAGCTCAAACTTCACACTTGAGCCTTGCTCCGCCACGACCTGTCAACCTTCTATATATATACTCTTCCTCCTCCAGCCTACTCTCTCGATTCAACATCTTCAACTTCATCTTCATATTCTGTCTTATTCAACATGCCGCACAAAGTCAACGAGTCAAATTCCACGCTCTCCAGCAGCGACACCAGCAGCAGCAGCGGTGACCAGGTGGTCGTCGTCCCAAACATACGAGGTATACACGTCTCGATCGAATCGAATCTCCCTTGCAACTGTTACTAACAGGCTCGCTTCTGCACGTAACAGGGTCTAATGCCGGTCCTCGAAAATCACAACCCCCGGTCGTTGTCCATAACCACGGCGGCCAAATCTACGACGAGACGAGACCATCGGACTGGGATAGACAGCGATGGAAGTAGTCGCGCCTTTAGCCCGGCCGCTTCTTTCGTCCTTTCTGTTTCTTTTCATGCCATTCATTTCGTCATTTAGCGCTGCTGGCAGCTCGAGCTCCTGCATTACTCGCCCTATCCGCGCGGCTTCATACAAAAAGTGAGGCGACGATCGACGCAAGCTAAGTGGACTAAAGCAGTAGTCTGCTTGGGTCTAACCTGACTTATCCTTCGCTATCTCGCGTTCTCGACCGGCCACCTGCACTATGTTTTTTCTGGCTTTCCGTGGTCACCGCTTCCTCCCCTGACGCCTGTTCCCTTGGTTGTTCAGTGCCGTTCAGTGCCATTCAGTGCCTTCGGACTGGGCTTCCAGCTCCATTCCCCTGTGTACAATTATTATTCTTCTTCTCATGGGACGCATTGCATTGCATTGTATGTTATCGCCATTGCGTCTTTCTCTCCTTTGTTTTTCGCCCTTTCGTCCTTTCCACACAGCACACGTGTTACTTCACATTCCGTCCTTCGCTTGTCTCGGACGAATAGTTCAAGCCACGACAAGTCTCTGACACCCTTGCTTGCTTACCTTCCCACCCCAGGTTAGCCAGCGCCGCTCTTCCCCAAAGTTCGAACCCTTTTTCCCCAACCTTGTATATTATACTTTACCTTTGCTTTTTCCTTGTCCTCGCTTTTCCTTCCTGTCGTTTCTCGTTCCGCATAGCGTGGGTGGTTATCTCGTTTTCTCGGCTGGCTGGGCTGGCTATCGTTTCTCATGTCATGTCACTCATTCATTCGCCGGCCTGATCACCTCATATCTCGCGTGAGCTGGATCTACCACGGGGCAAAAGAAGGTTGTCTGCCTGTCTGTCTTGGTCTCTCTGTTGTGATCAGTCAGTCCGTCCGTCACCTCATCACCATCCGTCCATCATCCAGCTTTCCTTTCTCCTTATCTGTTCATCTTTCTTCCCGACTTCCAAGCCACCGATTCCACGCTCCGTCGCCGCGCTGCTGCATAGCACCCTGGATCGGTTGTGGATCATATGACAGGACACATCTGTGTGTGGATGCATACCGCACAGCGCCAGCACGAGCAGGAATGGAGCAATTGAGAAGGAGGTTCCATCAGGCCCGTGGCGACATCTTCACGATTATCTATTATCCTCTGTACCATACCCAGACAGACTACTACTATCTAGTTATTATTCTACCCTAGAGAAGAATTTCGGGTTACTAAATGAAATCATTATATTATAACTCTCACCCATCTTTTCTCTACTCCTGGAAGCTCCCTTCGCACTGACCATTTATTAGCCTACAGTAGCCAACTTGTGCTGACTCTGAGTAGTAGTGCATTGCCGTACATTGCGCACCGTGCAACGCTCATGAGGTCCGGCCCTCCTTCGCTACACTTCCCCCCTCGCAGCCTGAAAGACGGTGAGCTCGAATAACTCAGGAGATTATCTTAGTCACCCCCCAGTCTCCCCAAGCCAGCCAGTAAGATGCTGGGGTTTGAGCTCGAGCTCAAGCTCCCTTAATTTCGATATTATTATTGTCAGCACACCCCTTCTTTCCAATCCAGAGAACCCCGTAGATTAGTACGGAGTACCTTGAACCCTTTTTGGGGGGGGGGGGGGGGGGCCTTGGAGAGTCTTGGGCAGGCAGTGCCGGACAATCTCCGTTTGTTTGCCGAGCTTGGTTTTCCCCCATGGTTGTTTCTCACTTCAACTCTATGCGTAGTATTGAACAATATATATATGCGGAAGTTAATGCGAACCGTCAGGAGGGCAACATAATTGTACTCCCCGATCAATATCTGATGAATCTCCCTCAATTGAGTGATCTGACATCCACACAGCTCATTTTTCAATCAAGAAGGGCCTAATTTGTCCTTCTGGCCTCCACCGCCTCTTTGTCAGACTAGGCCTGAACCACCGCATGCGCAGCGGAGGCACTGGCATTCGTTGACGTTGATGACAGATGGGTTGAGTTGGCAATGTACGTATGAAGTATTCCGTACATACTACATATGTCGAGTCAAGTTACCGACTTCTTTGCACGGACAGCTAAGGCGAGGAGGCAGGCAACAGGTACTACTCTGCCTTAGTCGTTCCGAATACAACGCGGAGTGCGTGTCTATGATGTCCTACAGTGGAAGCAAAAGGTGAAAAAGAGAAATTGATTCGTCTTTTCAATGGATCGATGCTATGCCGTTCCATGGGGAGGGGGGCCAACTGCCATCCGTACACTCCAGTTTCCATCTCAAGAGCCCAGAAGCTCAGAGCCCCTTCCTTCTTTTGCTGCTTTTGAATCCTCCATTCTTTTCCGCAACGTCCATATCCTAAGGGAGAATGATAGTTTTTTTGCTCGTTTTGCGAAATCCGTGTTTTGCTGCTTTTTTTGGACGGATCCTCCTTCCACCAGACCAAGAACAGTGCTCATGCTAGATGAGCGCACATAGACACGAGGTGTGGTGAGAGAGTGAAGCCACATTATGAGGTTTATATGAAGTGTTGTGAGGGGAATAAAGGGGGCAAAGTAAAATGAGAAATCAGGAGTCGGGTCCCGAACACGGACCCAGAGACTCCACATGGCTTCGAAAGGGAATAATGGATAAACTTCAGGCAGTTAGATGCAGTTTGAACTCGAAATGCTCGCGCTTGCAATGCTAGATGTCAAGAATCAAATGGCAGATAGATGCAACTTGGTACACCCAAGGTATGATATGATACGTTAGAACACAAGGAGAGGGGTATGCAATTTTATTTGCAAAGGACAAAAGGGAAAGAAAACAAAAACAGGAATAGGTGAATAGATCCAGGCCTGTCGTATGGCGGCAGCTGGAAAACCACTCCAAAAAAAGGTTGTTGATCGAGTTGACCAGATCGAGTAATTATGGCAAACACTGAGGAAAGCAAGCATCATATCGTACCATCGAATATTATGTCGGGATACCGATGGCGATAGACGTCTTTCGTGATGGTACCAAGCTTAATATCCAGTGGTAAAGCTCATCTGAGGTTGAAGGTATTGTTGTTGGTATGTTGCCTCATGTTGGTAGGGATTCGGGACCATATATTGTACACTAGGTGAAGGCGTCGGTGACGGAGAGCAAGCGTTGGGCATTTGTACTGTCTTCACATAGCCTGCATTGTTACCGTTGGCAAAGGCGTCATTTTCGGGGGTAATTGGCGGTGTGATATAGCCGTGAGGCATGTTCGAGGGGTGAGGAGCCTTTTGAGGAGTAGCGAGCCCAATTTCACCTTCATAAGGTTTCGATTCGGAGATGACAACGTCGGAAGGAGGGCTAGGAGGTGAGTAACTGGCGATTGACGCCTGGCGGGCGAGGAACTGCTCAAGGATCTTGGAAACCCGTGAATAGTGAGAGGACGAATATTTCCTAGACAGGACCTGGGACGGCTGGTGAAGTTGTTGCGACAGCCCAACCAATGTCATCGAGTCGTACTGTGAGGCCCACTCCGTGTGACGAGGTTGAGGTCGGTTCAAGATACACCGCGCCAGAGCCAGCGAGGCCCTCGCGAGGTCTGATGACGGCTTCGAAACGAACTCACGGTGAAACAGCGAGATCTCCGAGATGTAGAGCGCAAGATGTTCCACCTCGGGGTCGTACGGGGTGTCCAAGACTGCCATTTGAAGAAAGCTGTCCACGGTTGGGTGTCCAATCGTCCATCCAAGTGTTTGCAGGACATGCCATTCCATCTGAATGAACATGTCATCATCGTACAGAGAGCAGCACATCGACTTGAGTTCCCGGATGGTCGGTACACGGTCCTTCTTGTCGCCATACTTGGCGGCAATCAATAGAGCAGCGCATCCAACTAGCTGGTAGTGCCTCTTGTAGACCACACGTTTGGAACAATATCTATCCAGTAGGTTGACAGTGAGGAACAACGTCGACGGTAGCAACTGGAAGGCAGTGTGGGCTTCAATGAGGAAATCGAGCAGGTAGGGACGCATAAACCACTGGATCTCCGTCTGGATGTCAATTGACTCGACGTCAGGAAGTGTAGAGGCCTGAGGTTCAAGTGGGATTAGCTATGGTCTGTTTTGGTAGCAGGAGAGCCTTTGGGCAACAAACATCCATGTCCAGCATGTGAGACAGAACGTCCTCACGGTATTCCTCACTAGCAAGCCTTGACAGCTCATCGGCGATGGCATATTGACGCTCGCGAGCGATCAATTTGGCATGTTCCTTGGGATCCATCCGCGGGACGGGAAAGTCGTCATATGTTTCCACGAAGAACGTGTCACAGGGCTGGTAGCTTGACGTAGGGCGTTTGTTGTAAGCCATGATGTCGAACTGGATATTAAAGAGTGGACCTGAAGATCCCGTGTCTATCAGGCAACGACGGAATTGAGAGAGTGACAGTCGTCAAAATTAGAGTAGAATGATTAAGGAGTGTAATTAGTTGGCACGTATTAAGGAAGGACCAGCAGGGAGATAATAATCTTTGAATGCTGGATGAAAGACGGCGAGACAACGGGGTCGGAGCCTGTTAATGGCCAGAGCTAAAAGAGAGACTGGATTAGCGAATGAATTAAAGATTAAAAGAAATAAATGCAACGAGTGTAGGTCAAGAAATATAGGTCAACGAGAGGTAGAAGTGGGAATAAGACGATGTGTGCAGCATATAAAGGGACAACTCCTTAGGACTAGAGGGTACTAACCCAGAGAAAAGGCCTTCGGGCAGAGGGCACAATGCAACCCTTACCGTGACGGCGTGTCTGGCATCTAGGCTGGAGCAAGACGCAGGAATGATCCGTCGAGCTTGTGTCTGGAGGAGACTAGTTCGAAAGGTAAAGGACGACTGAACGTCTTCACCCTAGGAACCAGTATGAGAGCCTTCTGTGTACTCCGGAATGTGGAACAGGAGTACAGGCACGAAACCCTATGTAGGGGTAGGGATATTGTCAGGGGGAAGATCAGAATGCAGTAATGTGCACAACGTACAGTTTGCAACCCGGAGTCCTGCTAAAGCGTCCTGGTTCAAGACTAGAGCGATTTGTAGGATAGAATGCTGCGGTATATCGAAATCCACATCAAAGGGATCCGGTAAGGTCGAGTCCAGGAAATGAGAATTCGAATGGGAACTGTTCCTAGAGACGGCGACAACGATGGTCAGCGAACTGATTCAACGATATTGGTTGAGTGCTTTCGTGTTAATTATTCGCTATCCATGAAGAGCGAGATTGATGGTTGCTCTTGGTATGTGATGCCCTGGATCGTCTTCCGCAAGTATGCACCTAGGGACACATTCCCGCGAGGACATCCCCTTATTCTAGTCCTGAAGAGAGATATGGGCACCGGGTTCCTTAAATGACGCCGGGCTGTCCACTGAACGAAGTTTGTACAGTGAGAATACGTATGGAATCTTCATCCACTCGTACATGACTTCCGTCCGCTTCAAGTTCCCATTGTATCTTGCCCCTGACGGCTGCTACCATACGCCTTTGACAAATATATTATCCCTCGCCAGCAGTGCATTTTGACGTCTCCTCCATAGACGAACGCAATGGATTGTTCAAATGTTGAATTGAGAAGCTCCGAACCCCCGACACATACGGTTGTTGAATCCGTTTTGACGGTAGCCACACTAGGCACACGATGATCTCGAAGAGGCTCGTTCGTTTTCGGGTTCGCGAGGCCGAGGCAGGTCGAAGGCAAGTACCACAGGTCCGAGTTCTTCGTGTTCCATTTGACATCTATAGGGATTGGGCTGAATGACGTGAAAGTTGAAATTGCTCACCTTCCAGCAAATCACAACCGCGATAGAATCATGTACACGAAAAAAAAAAGCGTTGTCCAAAGGGAAAAAATGAAAAAGAAATCAAGAAGACCCTTCTCGTCGCTCTTCTAACCGGCAGAAGCTGAATCAGGGGAACCTAGCCGACGATGCCGCGGACTGGACTTCGACTGGCAGATAGGGGGAAAAGGTTCGGCGTTTGAGTTAACAAACGTCGGGAGGGGTGAAACGTCGAAGACGGACACGGTTCGACTGGAGAGCTGGTGCAACGGGTACAAGATGAGGCCGACTGACAGGATGTCGTCGACTGTATCTCAACCTGGAGACCTAGTCTCGATATCTCTCTCCGCAGGAATTGACGAGAAAGGGGGAGGAGAGATAGGAGGAGAGGAAGGGAAGGGAGACGAAGATAGAAGAAGGAGAAGGAGGAGAGAAGAATGAGGAGGAGTTGCTTCTCTCTCCAGGCGGGTGTAGGGGGAGAAAAGAGAAAAGAAGAAGAGAAGCAAGAAGGACGAGGAGGCCGGAGATACAGGTCAAGAGGGTCGGCTGAAGGTGAGTTGCTGTAAATTCGTGTATGGTAAAGCGTGACGGGTCTCTCCTGTATCGAGCGGAGTGGGTAACTAAGGAAGGCGGGCTCGGGTATGTATTGTGTACTTAAGCCGGGTCAATCTGTATGGTCTCCGTCTTGTTTCAGCTCGTCTCAGCGGATGCTGGTCTATCGCGATCGCTGAAGAGTTGCCAGTCGCTTGCTGATTGCCTCTCGAACGGGAGTTTCGCAGTTGAAACAGATCAATGCATTTGCATCGGTGTGTTCTTCAAATTCATGCTAACATTGCCAACTACTGGTCCACAAGCAGCTCGAAGCTGGTGCATGAAGGAAGGGTCAGATGGCGAGCAATACTAATAATTACTGGACCCCAAAGAAAGTTGACGCTGCTCCCTTTTCCAGAACCTCGCATGGAGCTTGTCAAGAGCGAGCCAATTTGTTAGACGCGGCCTGAGCCCAGGCAAGACCCTTACTGGAAACGCAAAAGTCAATCCATCACAACACCTAAAGAAGTACGGGGTGTGTACCTCGTTCGGTATGACAGCTAGTCATCCAGTAATTTGAAGTACAAACCAGTCTTACTACGAGGTTCGCCGGGCTGTCCTTGGAGCTGCTGGGATTGGGATCCAGGCTCTTGAGAGTCGGGGAGGGGTTCGGCCTAATCAATCTAAAAGATACCAAGAATAATAATCAAAATCCTGGGACTTGAAAATGACTTGCAATTCAAGATAACCTTTCTGACGTTGCAGTCCCCTCTCTGGTGGTGCGGCGAAACGACTGGTCTCTGTAAGTCGTTAGCAGCCACGCCAGCTGCCGGTGTCCAGCACCCGCGTTCTGGTGGTGGGCGCCTGAGTGGGGAGATCTCCGGCCTCTCCAGCGAGTCGTTCCCAGCCTTTCTGCTCCAGCCAGGAACACTTCGGCTGCTTGGCGCATGGCTTTTTATTTCCCTCCCTCTCGCACCCCTCGTATTTTTGATCTCGTCGACCGGTATTTTCTAGATCCTTTTGGCCCTTCCATATCAGCGGCGCCCTCGCTAACCTATCCACACTCGGAAGGTCAGCACCGGAGCCTGTAACAGCGTCTCCCTGTAATTTTAGGCAACACTGACCTGTCGATGCCTGCGAGACAATGATGCTTGGAGTAGCGAGAAACCGGAATGGCCATCTTTCCAAGAGCTTTGCGACTGCTGACGACTCTTTCTTCCGATGTTCTGGTCGAGCAAGTAACCTAGCGATTTGTGCTCATCACTTGCATATGAGAATGTCGACATGCGATTCGATGACCGGGTTTCTTTTCTCGGTAACAATTGACTTTCAGCTGCTGCCGTCCGGCCGGCAAGACTGGTTCGCATCTGAGTCGCGACTCGCGACTAGCCCTTGTCTTGCTCGATGTACGATCGAGACACTCAGTTCGTTTGGAATATGATTTCACGCCTTGATTGGTCGCGCTCCATGTTATCGAGCCGCACAACCACCCGCGCGGCGGCCGCAGCGCTGCCTTGTGCTTACAGTATCTAATTTGGTTGACTGCATTTTGCAATGCTCTAGATAATTAATATGGCAGCACCTTTATTTTGAATGATTTCAGCGATCACTGAAGCTTAGGCACTCGTTGAGCAATTAACCGCCTAGTCCACGGCAGAGCCCACGATTTGGGTATCAAAAGCCATGTTGCCCTCCGGACTAAGGGTCCTGTTTCAATAATAATATAAGCTCGTGATGAGATGGGATGAAGCTTATGTATGAGGAGGTTCTATTGGGTAAGCACGCGACACGTCCATGGTCCGTTGGGAGGCTTCGTTTGACGCTTGTCCGACGTCAAAAGTACACGACCGTCCCCCTTTACTACAACTTTTGATAGCTTGGCAAGACGTCAAGTCGGACTTGTTCTTCACTCTTGCTCTCTTAAAGTCGGCAGAGGCTGATGTGGCTGGCGGCGATATCTCCATTGATCCCCTTGAAACTATCAATCCGTTCCTCCTGACTCACTCCTACAAAGAATCATTGTAGTCCCTGGCCTTGCTGTAATATCAAAACGCAGCCAAACGTCCGAATCACCTCCTTGCTTGTAGTTGATCTTATCCCCCATGAGGACCAGCCTTCTTTGTTGCGGACTTGCGGCGGTGCGCCGGAACTACTAGTCCTTCAGCCAGCGCAAATAGTGAGACTGCCTCCCGTAGTGCTCCTTCGTATGGGGATATTCAACCAGTTCAACGATTACACAGATCGGCTATTTCACTAATCATATCCGACTAGTCGGCTGGAGCTCGTTGGATGATGGTTATTGAAGCAAAAGGGGCCTCTGGCTGACTCATCACTTTGCTGCCATCGTGGACAGGACTCCAAGGGGGAAAGGGGGAGCAAACAAACGCTCCTCGTAAGATTAATGATGACATGAACAGGGATCAAACCGGCGAAATGGGCAGGTTCGCGACTCGTATTCGTGGGGCACATTAGCCTCCTAATTTGTATGCGTCCAGAAAAGCAAGCCGGCGCCAGCTGCTATTGCGAACGACGAGATATCTGCCTTCTGGGTACCAACACCAGCCATCTTTGCATAATCGCAAGCCTTCCTCCTGCAGGGGCTGGGGATATATCAAACGAGAATCGAGACTCCTTGCGACGTTCCTGCAGCGTTTATCGCCCATCGCTCATTGCCAACCCTTAAAATACTTCATCAGCCATCGTTCATTGCAGTTGCCCTTACTCTGTGCTTGTGCGCTCCGTACTTTCTGCATACCTCCATGCGTACATTACTATTTAATTACTTCAGTCTTTTAAAGTAAGCAACAATTACCCATCTATATTTGGCAGACGACGATCGAGGTACAGGACGAGTGCCTGTGTAACTTGTGCAATCGATAAAGACATGATAGATACCTAAATACCTGCAAGGATGACAGCGGACTTGATAATTGCGAATCCGTTGTTCCTTCCATAACTCTGATACTGTACTCAATTTCAACCATACTTACAGCTATTAAAGTCCACCGCATTTGGGCCCGAAATTACCACGCTTTTTCTTGTCAAATTGTCAGTTACTATCTATGTACGTACGAAGGTACTAACAGCCTGACACAACCCACTGCGGAGCCTGCAAAGCATGGAAAGATTTGCCAATTGCTCGGCGACCTTCCTCGCCTCATATCCGAGGGAGATTTGATGAGTTTCTTATGACGAAGGATGGGTTGATTGAACGCATGGACTTGAAAAGAACCAGAGACTTGCTGCGCTAACATTCGAATCGCTCAGTTTCAAGGCCATCTTGCATCTTCCAAGACCTCCAGCCATCGAGCAAGACATGCTTACGACGGAAAGAACGGCAAAGAACATGTCCTTCTTTCTCCGTAGTCCTGTCCAATTTACGTACTCTTGAGTCTTCTTTCAGCAAGACTCCGTTGGCTAACCGTGAACGATGTTCTGTGCAGGAAAAAAAAAAAAAAAGGCCCAGCGAGTGGGCCAGTGGACACTGGAATCTCGAAGAAAAAAACGAGCGGAGGCTGGAAAAGGAAGTTTTCTAGAAGGGCTGCAGAATATCTCGGGAACCACGGTTTTTCTCGGGTGGTCGTCCAGTGGACATGTCATGTAGAAAAATCAAGAGTTAGTAGTTGCCTTGAAGTTCGTTATTCTCCGGATCTTTCGAGATTTGGATATGTCGAGTTTTTACTCCGTTGATAATTTGAAGATCCCCATTCTCGGAGGTGGCCCTTGTCTGAAGATTGTCGTTGTCATTATGATGCTTAGTTAAATAAGGGGAGTTGGTTCACCTCAGCATTAGTGGTCAACGAGGTCTGTATCCGGTTTGATTCGGAGTAGTGCTGGTACTCAATTCCACTTGCTCTTTGTAGATACGCTGTATGGTGTTTTTGAGTCTTTTCGCACTCATACCGAGACGTATACCGGGTTATACTGTGGTGTTCGTTTTCAATTACTCAAGTGACTCCATATAAAGGAGAAACTCATGCCCGGTGCAGAACAGGCTCCATATCAGATCCACCGCGCCTTCTTAAAGTCGGAAAATTCTCTCGGTGGACGACAAAGGACAGATGGACATCGGCCATTCATACTTCCTAATTTCTGCTGGTCGCTCCAGGGCTCTATCTGCAAACTCCTCGTCGTCGAAGCTCGAATTCTTCAAGATCGAGCGTCGTCAAAACACGGACCGACCGAAAAGTCGAAGTTGTCTGCACCAACTTCATTCCGCAGCTGTGCCTGGGCTTTAGAGGCCGTCGAAAGCATCTGGAGAATTTGCTTCCGCTGGGGCTTTTTCACCGCTGAGAAGAAAGAATACGAAACATTGACACAGAGGCCCCTCCCGCAGAAGAAGATTTTTTTTAGCCTCGCCGAGTCTGCGGGGATAGCAAACCGAGGATAAGGGCTTGCAGACGCCGGTTTGACCTCTGTCTCTGAGGGTTGACAGCGTCTTCCCAGGATGGGGCACTTCTGCCTACAGGACTGGAAAACGGAAGAAATGGGCACATTTTCCATACAGTTTCATACATACAGCCTAAGTAAAATACCTCCTCTAAAAAGCCTCACGGAAAGACAGCGGACAGGCCGGAGTGTAAATAAAACGACTCCACTTTAACCCCATAGTCCTCTTGACTTCTATACCCGTTCGAGGTCGAGAGACCGAGAATTTGGGTCACGACTGTGAGCGCAAACGATAGTATTTCAGACGTAGCTCCGCAACGGACTCATCACCAGAAGAAGCGGGAACGTATCAGCAGATTCGTAGAATTAACCTTCGATCGCGAGTTGATCGAATCGATAGATCCTGCGCCCGAGACCTGTGCCAGATCCATGGCGTCATTGATTGACTCGCGTCCCACGTTTCGGTGGTTCGGCGTGCCCCATTCTGGGCTTCCGGATAATCACAGATCTTCAAATTGAGATTGCTCAATCTTAGGAGCCAAACACTGTCAGGAGTACTAAATCTACTCGATACTCTGGCTACTCTCTGCAATTGATTCTCCTCATGTCTCTTCCCCAGCTTGATAGAGCTTCTATACTTTCAGTGCGCCAATTGAGTTCTGGCTCACCCCCTTTAAGGGCCTCGCAACAAAGACATAACAACGGGCAGGGTCAAAGCCTTCTCCTACGCGACGCTTGGCACGACTCAGAAAAGCCCTTTACGCGCGTTGATTCGAGGATCGCGTTAAAGTCAATCGCGCTTGTTGCTAATCTGGCGTGTCTGTTCCCAGTTTTCTTAGCGTCTGTCCAGGCGATCCTGGACCAGGAGAATTCAAGGAATCCTTGCTCGACAGCTTGGAACGCGCAACAGATTAAGAGAATCAATCCTCCGAAGGGAAGGTCGCCCGTCAACTCGGTTCCTCCAAGGCGATCGTTGGAGTATGGGCGACGACGACTGGGGTTGCAATTGCGAATCTGCCAACCCTCCAAACTCAGCCGGTTCGCAATGGGAGCTGAATCGCCACATAAGCCACCTCCTGAACCAAGGATGGACTGGACAATAATGGCAAAGTAACCTCACTATCAAGCGAAGTGCTCCGAGCTCAAAGCAATATTTACCGACGGTAGTGTTCCCTGTGTGCGGTGCGGTGCGGTATCACATGTCCAGTACTTTGGAAGAAGCATCCAAGTGCCAACCTTGGAACTCTCTAAAATCTCTCTAAAATCGCGTGCGACAACACGCGAGTCGCACGATACCCCAACCATGCGGAGATTTTGAGTTTCTCCTCATAGGCTCATCCAGATTCTGTGTTCCTCAACTACGGGGTACCAGTGAACGCGCCCGTATATAGTTGATACATTTCCGCTTAGGCCTGGAGTAACTTTCGTCCAAAGATGACCGGGATTTAGGCCGTTACCTTTCAAACCCCTCAAAGAGCTCTGTTTCCAGCGCTACGGAGTATCATTGATTGGATTTGTTGATCGTGAGACGCCGAAACATCTATATATAGACTTCAAATCAACAGAATCCTGCCTTGTGCTCATGCTTACTTCTCTTGAAAACAAGAGCCAATGAGACTTCAAACCTGAGGCCCAAGGCTGGGGAGAAGTCAGAACTTTCTCGTCTACACATAATCACTTGCAGCTGAGGGACTCAGCCTCTACTAGGCGGTTGGCCACCGCCGCCAGGGTGCGCACATTGTAAATTCATAAAGGCGGGTTGAAAGGCATACAACGAGGAATAATGAGGGTGCCTGAGTAACGAGCTTGACCCAAGACTGTGGTGACGACGGCTCAGGCTGGTTGTGAACGTCAGAGATCGTGGCTCATCTCGAAATACCCCGCACCGGGCCGACGATCAACTCCAATTCCAAGGAGGCGTGCTCGATTCAGCTGGACCTTGCAAGCCGCAAGCGGGATTTCTGCCAGAAAGATGCCCTTTGCCACTTTCACGGATATTTACGAAGAGTCGCGAAGCGCATGCATGAATCCCTCCAATCCATGGCCACCGAGTGGTTCCATTTTCAGCCTCTGCCATCCTTGAACTCGAGAATGGGCTCCCTTGGGGGAGTCCCATCCCTGCAGTATCATGACACTGTCGCCCTATCAGGCCTCCTATCTTGCAGAGCGGCATATCTAGTCCTAATGGCAAGCCGCTATGGCGGGATCTTGACCGGGGTCTGACTGACGTGGCAGCCCTTCGAGCACTCAAACAACCAGAGACATGCAGATGTCTGTCATGCTCTGTCCTTGAGACGGCTTTTTGATCTCTCAAGATCGATTGATTCCTTGGTTTCCATCGACCCAAGTTGCCCCATCCTTGTCTGTCTCCTTGATACAGCGTTTGAAGAGGGTGAGTGGCTGGATGACGATACCGGATCCGCTGCTTAAGATTGGCGCTTCATGCCCTGTTGGCCATCCCTTTCATGCGATATACATACTTACCATCGTCGTTGTTTGCTGTCACGTCTGAGGTTAATATATGATTGTGAATCGTGAGTAACGCAGTGATTTGAACTGGTTGGCTGTCGCCATCTGGCCGCTGCTTATCTTGTTCCACAGACTCCTATAGGTCGGCCCGGGGTTCATGGTCTGCCAATGCCCTCCCTCCTCTTGATTTGTCTTGATGCGAGTCATGCCCTCTCAATCAAGGGCCGTCAGCCACCTCAAAGACCGGTATTTTACCTTTCGGAATCGCTTGTGATGTGTGGTGGCTCGTGAAACTGACGATCGTGAACTGTGCGAAAGAGGATCAATTAGCAAGAGCTCCTGGTGCGCAATATCGGTACTTCGCTCCATAAGATCATTAGGTGACGTACTCTTCATAGGTATTCTGGGTCTTCTGTCTTTGTGTAGTCTGCACGTTTGGGACCAGACAGTTAGTCTTGAGCTCGAAAGCAAACACTCTGGTTCAGCAGTATAAATATATATCACGTGATTGTACCTCCGGTGGAACCTCCGAGACGCTAAAATTTGTATCAAGAAAAAAAAAAGTAGAACACCGCCGAGACCAACAGTCGGCCTCAATAGACCCCATTCATCCTGACAGTCTTTATTCTCGCGATTATCGGAATGTCTGTATAGCGGTAGGCTCTTCAACCTGAGCCAGAGAACCGATATTAATTCCCCTCTTACCGCAAAACTACGAGCGTCGCACTCCGCATCACCTAAACCTTGTCGCCGCAACCCTTCGAGATTTTTCAAGCTGGGATCCCAGTCGCCGACAATGGATATCCACCGCTGCCGCTTCATACCGTATAGCCCGCAAGCAATCAATGCACTCGCGTTCTCCCATCCGCCCTCCGTCGGACTCAGCGGAAAGGGTGTGTCCACCCTCCGCCTCGCGGTTGGTCGCGCCAACGGCGACATCGAGATATGGAATCCCATGCGTGGCGCATGGTTCCAGGAGACTATTTTGCACGGTGGCAAAGACAGGAGTGTAGAGGGTCTAGCATGGACGCTCGATCAGCCGGAGGAAGGGCCAGATGGGCAGAAGCTCGCTGGTCGTCTGCGGCTCTTCAGCATTGGGTATTCAACAACAGTAACAGAGTGGGATCTCGAGCAGGGCCGGCCGAAGCGGCACTCGAGTGGGAACTATGGGGAGATGTGGTGTCTTGCTGCGCAGCCGAGATGGCAGCCTAAGAAGGGGAGGGATATGAAGCCGCTTCCGCCTGCGGAGGGGGAGTTTACGGGACAGCATCTTGCCGCGGGGTGCGCGGACGGATCGATTGTGCTCTTGTCAACGGCAGATGATGATCTGAAGTTTTTGAGGATCTTGCGGCCGTCTACGAAGAGACCGAGAGTCCTTAGCGTGACCTTCCAGGATCGGAATACCATTGTGGCTGGGTACGCGGATAGCTCTATTCGGGTGTTTGATATTCGAAATGCCCAGCTTCTGCGGACGATTAGTCTTGGAAAGGGCCCAACAGGAGGGTCGAAGGAGCTGTTAGTTTGGTCGGTAAAGTGCCTTCCGGATGGGACTATCGTTTCTGGAGACTCTGCTGGCGAGGTTCGATTCTGGGATGCGAAGAACTACTCGCTTATCCAGCGGCTGCAAGGGCACCTTGCGGATACACTGGATGTGGCCGTGAGCGCGGATGGAGAGACAGTTCTCAGTGGTGGTGCGGACCAGAGGACTGTCGTCTACAGGAAGAAACCTGGTGAGAAGGGCGACAAAGGCAGCAGATGGGCGGAAGTGACGCACCGAAGGTACCATACTCATGACGTGAAGACTTTTGCTGTTTACGAGACGAAAAATCTCAGCATTGTTGTTTCTGGAGGTACGCGTTTTCTTTTTACCCTCTTCAGTTGTCAGCAATGGCTAATACCAAACAGGACCTGACGCAAGTCCCGTTGTCCTGCCCCTACGAGAATTCGGTAAAGAGCACCACCGAAACCTTCCTAGCCTTCCTCAGATTCCGCCGGTCGTTTCCTCACCTTCCTCGCGCCTTGTGATGAGCTACTGGGATAGAGAAGTGAACATTTGGCGAGTGTCCCGTGGCCCTACTTCATTACATGAAGTCCCTGATGGACAACGGCATAGGCTCGTTGGGAAGGTCATGATCCAGGGTGAAGAGAACATTACCTCCGCAACACTATCCAGCGACGGGAAGATCCTTGTTGTCGCCACAATCTCCAGCGTCAAAGTATTCTCCGTGAGACGGCGTAAAGGCGATGAACGAGGTACACTACGCGTGCAGAAACTGGATGCGCCAGAGACACTTTCTGAAGATGGTGCTCGGCTTGTCACCGTCTCCCCAGACAGCAGGTGGCTCTCCATCGTGCGGCCAAACAGCGACATTTGTCTCGCCAGAGTCAAGCCCGCTTCATCGCCCGCGGAGAAGACTCAAATATTGCCCAAATTCGTCAACCTCCGAAGAGCTCCTCGTCACACTCGCTTCGAGAACATCTCTCACGGTACCTTTGGAAGCTACGAACGGACAATCCGCTGCGTTGTCTTTTCACATAACAGCAAGATCCTTGCCTCCGGCGACCTCTCGGGCTGCATCGACACATGGTCGCTCGAGGAGGCCACAGAAACAACAACCAACAAGCCGAGCACCACCGCAGACTCCGACGACGAATTGTCCGACGATGAGGACGAGGAAGACTATCCCATCCTAGAAGGCGAACGCTGGCGCGCTGTTGCCAGCGACTCCCCCATCCCTCGTCTCAAAGCCAGCGTTGCCCTCCTATCCTTCCGCCCTCCCAATCCGACTCAACAATCTCACCTCCTAACAAACGGCTCCGCCTCAGACTCTACCACGTCAATCGCCAGCGAACCCCGCCTTATGGCCCTCACAACAGAACACCAACTCGTCGAGTTCGATGCCCTAGAGGGTAAACTTTCTGAATGGTCGCGACGAAACCCCAAGGCTTTCCTACCCGCGGACTTTAAGGGCGTCAAAGACCGCGCCATGGGCTGCTTCTGGGACCTCTCAGACGCCACCCGCGAGCGTCTCTGGCTCTATGGCACATCATGGCTCTGGATGTTTGATCTGAAGCACGATTTTCCATCCACCGAGGAACTAGCCGAGGTAGCCACGCAAGAAGACTCAGCCGCCACCGGAACACCCAAGAAGAAACAATCCCACAAACGCAAACGCGAAATCACCGAAGACGGCGAAGAAAAGCGCGGAAGCAAACCAAACAAGAAACCCAACAGCGGCGCAGGTGATAGAATCCCGCTCGCGGAATCAACCGTCTTCTTCGACTCGAAGGCGCGCGATTTTGTCGGCCCCGATGCTTCAGCAGGTGAATGGGTCTCGCTCGAGAAGGAGCGCCCCATCGACGAGGAAGGCGAAGACGATGAATATAACGAGAACAACGATATCAGTCTTGCACAGCTTAGGAGGGGGAACAACAGTGTAACTGACACTGGCAGTGACAAGACTAAGCCTAACGGCACGCCCAGCAAACAAATTGTGAAATCCTCCGAGGCCCCGTCAGCACCTCCGCGTCGCTGGTGGTTCACATACAAGTACCGGGGTATTCTGGGAATTGTGCCTCTGAGCTCCTCTACATCAAGTTTCACCGATATCGATCTCGACGGAGAGACCGTCGAGGACGCCACCGCCGCGAGCAATGGTCTTGAAGTCGCTGTCGTCGAGCGACCGATGTGGGACGTTGACCTTCCAGACCGGTATGTGCGTGAGTATGAGTAAAGTGAGTGAGAACAAAAATGTCCCTCTCTCTTCTTTGCTCCCTACATGTTCTCGCTCGAATCACTTGTGCGGTCTTGCACATACAAATATCAATATGCTTTTTCTTTCTCAATTCCACCATTCAACCATATTGGCGAACAGGATTTTTTTGCATGTTACGCTACGCTGCGCTAGGTATTTGATTGCATTTGTATAGATTTTGACTCCAATTTAAAAGTTGAATTAACTACCTGGGATTTGATCGGTTTCCTTGAAATCTTCTATCCTGGCTTTGAGGGACCGCATGTTAGCAGTAATCAACAAGCATCAGCAAGAGGACCGGGGACCAGCTTGGTCCGGCTTTAAGAGCGGAGGTGGTACGCCGGCGGGGCCTGAACATCTGAATTTGGGCTTGGGCTAGAAGCCTACAAGGCAGTGTTACTGTTTGCCTTCGAAATCCGTTCTTGGCGAGCATTGCGAATTTATGATTATACTTTTGTAGAGGGTAATACGGTAGGGTCGCGGATAGATTAGAACGCGCGGTTGACGAAGATGGTCCGATATGTTGATAATATCCTATGTCCTATCTAAAAGAAACAGAAACCGTATACTCTTCATGAAGCGAGTCGAGATGGGAATTCGAAAACAAACGTTCTGCAGACAACCAACCAGAATAAAACGCGCAATGTATGCCATTAAGCATGAAGGCTCAAACAAGGAGCGAGTGGAGTAGAGGATGACAACAGCAACACGAAACACAAACTTCCCGTCTTTTCTTTCTCATAATAAATGCCAGATGCTCACTTTTGGGGCATTCCTGTCTCAAAAGGCTTGTCCATATAATGAAGAATATTGGGTTCCCGATGCCTTTATTGGCTGTTACAGGGACACGAGGTATCTCATGGAACGGGTAAGGTAATGCTGAACCCTGCAGGCCTGCCACATCCCGTATCAGCAAAATGGGATCGGATGGAGCGAGGCGGCTTCTGATTATAGAGCCCGTTTTGTCGCGTTGCAATGGAGCATCACGATGGCTGCTATTCGTGGCACGCACAAGACTGACAAGAAATTGTGGCGCGGATATTGTGTCAACGTCAGGATAGTCCTGCCAGTCCAATCAACTGGAAAGACTGGCTGCACCAATGACAGCAAAGGACATTGATTGACCGCTACGTGCTGGGATCCAGATTGATTCGAAAGTGACATATGGCGGATGCCGAAAACTTGGCATGCAGTCACTTGGTCTAATAACTTTGGGCGGATACAACGGCGGGCTAAAGGAAGTTAGCAAGTGATGCACCTCAAAAAGCAAAATGACTCTCAGAGGGAAACATTTGGAAGAAGGCACAAAACTCTCGGTAGCGTAACACGAGAAGCGGTGCTTATTCTTGGCGAGGCAAAGAGGAAGCAGGTGAGGCGACTTACAGGACTATTGAGGATGCTGTTCCGCTCTTTCCGGCCCTTCTTAATATGGCTCTTGAGGGCCGCAGAATCCAGCGGTTTCAACAACTCGAAGCTACAGAGCAGTTCGCCAGAGACAGACATGACGGCTCCCCAATTATCAAACTCGCCGCAATACTAATAAGTGGCAATAGTCAGCATAATCAAAACCAGAACGTGATAACGATGGTGTCCAGACTCACATTGGGAGCAGAGAACACAGTGACGAGGATTCGGTCTTGATAGAACTCATAACCGTCTTCAACAACCATGTGAGCGCGGCAAACGAGATCAAAGTCGTGACGCTGGAGGAAGTTCATTATCACGTTTTTATTGAAACAGTAGCTCACTCCACGCTCGTTGGGCTCCCAATCTTCATCCATATCGGCAGGGTCACTCCAGAGCAAATCGTTCAGCAAGCCGTAATCTGGTACATCCGTCGGGCGGGCGATATTGCGAATGTCATCCATATGAGAAAGACTCGGGGAAAGGCCACCATGGACACAGAAAATCTTTCCAGCTACCGTGGCCGCAATGGGGAGACAGTTGAAGGTATCCACAAAGGTCTTCCAGATCTTGATGTTGCAGCGCCGTTTGCATTCGTCATAAAACCCGTACACACGAGTCACATTCGCACATTCATGGTTACCGCGCAAAAGAAAGAAGTTTTCGGGGAACTTCAGCTTGTAGCAGAGCAGAAGAAGGATCGTCTCCAGACTTTGTTTACCGCGGTCCACATAGTCGCCCAAGAACAGATAGTTGGAGGCTGGAGGGAAACCGCACATCTCGAACATTCGAATTAGGTCTGTATACTGACCGTGAACATCACCGACAATCTTCACGGGGGCTGACAACTCCAACAGGGCCGGTTGGCTCAAAAAGAGCTCGCGTGCCGCAGTGCAAATGGCCACTATTTCCGCGTTCTTTAAGCAGACGGTCTTCGTTACTTTAGTCGAATAACCCGCATCTAGCAGACGAGAGATCATGTCGTCAAGGTCGATTGATTTTAGCGCTCCCATTCCCATTCCCGGAGAACCAGACGATTCGGAGTGAAGCGGAGTCTTCATTATGAAGTCTAGGATCGGGTTTGACTGATCTTCTCGCTTGATAAGAATGGACTCGCCCACCTTGACCTGTGTACCTGCAGGCGGCGGGGCGGCTGGGGGCGCATCGGACACATGGTCAACCTCACCGCTCTGTTTCATAGCGTTCACATCCTGATGACCTCGCTTTAGGCTGCTCGACATAGTAGGAGAAGGTGGGGGTTCGGGAGCATCTGTAGGTGACGCCGAATCAGCGGACGCAGGTCGGCTCAGGTTAGTAGAGCTGCGCCGGCTCCCGACGGACTTGAGTGAGGCTGCATCAGACTTGTCATCGGCCTGGGACAGGGCCGACGTGGATGCACGAGGACTGTCGGTATTGCGGATCTTCGACCGAATAGAACCCCGAAAAGATCGAAGGGATTCCTTTGTATCTGATTTGGAAAAAGATGGATAAGACTGCAGCGAATCCCCAGCGCCAGAATTGCCTTTGGAATGAGATTGACCCATTCTGCAAGGAGATATGTGTGCCAAGTCCGACCCTCACGCTCAGCGAAACGGTATAGGTCCGGGATCAATGGCTATAAACCCTGTGGGCGTTTCGGAATGCTAGGTAAATCTTAACCGTAGCCTGTCCACAGATACCGGCGGAAGTATATAAAGGGTGACAGAAGCCCTTGAAGATATGTCGTCTCAGCCTACTCGACACGGTATGAATATGAGATTCGACGAAAACAACCGCAAATTTTCGACGTTTGAGGCGAAATGGTGTCTCGAGGGGGTCAAAGGAGGAATCGTTCGAAAGAACCCGAGTCAGGTAGCGGGTTTGATGTTGGAATAAATGGAAATGGACGAGGACGATGATAGCATCACAGCTTACAAGCCACCGAGAGCTAGATCGCCGGAAGGGAAAGCTCCGATTTGCCGAGAAACCACTCCTTTAGACAAAGAGGTTAGCAACGAGGCTGTGAAATTGTGACAGTGGAGAAATAGACACAAGTGGGTGAGGGATTTGAGAGCTGAGAAAGCTCGGATTGGGGTTTGCGGAGCGGGTGACGGGAGAGATCGATCAGAGAGGCGCCGTGGAAGAATGCGTCATTATGTGGAGGGCCGGGAAAGGCTAGGAAAGGGAGGGGCAGACCTACCTGGAACAACCAGGGAAGGAGGAAACGACAGACGTTGATAATGTTAATTGCAGCTAGAGGGGAGCAAAAGCACGAAGGCGTAAAAGGATGAGGATCAGAGAGTTGAGAGAAACGAGGCGTTGGAGCCTTAGTCTTAGTTCGCCTCCAAGGGAACTTGGAACCTGCGCAGTGAATGTGATGGTCTCGATTCCTGCAAAGCCACTGCACGAATGTGGGTGTGGCAGCCCCGGATTATCTACCGGCCCGACTTGAGCTGTACTAATAATGGATGCCTGGAGATCTTGTCTTGACGCTTTGAGGCCAGAGATTCGGAGTACAAGTAAATTAAATAGGAGTGGCGATGTGATGGAGCTGCAGCCCAGAAAGCGTTTCAAGTAGACTTGACGATCGATATCGTCATGATTCAATGGAGCATAAATAATAATCAGAGGAGCTGGCTAGATTTTATAAGTTCTCCGGACCAGGCTCCATCTAGCCTTTCTAATTGCTTGTTCTCCTCTATATTAATTGGAATCGCCTCTTAAGGAGCCTTTCTAAGCTTATTATCGAAGTCTTCAAACCAACCAAACCGGTACCTCACCGCAATGGGAGTCAAGCACAGACATTCAGTCATCCTCTTCTCATCTTCCCCTCACCTGGTCTTGGCTTCGGTTGTGTGGGCCTCCTCATAGGCCCTCCGTCGCTGAACTCCGGACGTCTAGATCCCACAATTGTGAGGGAATCGAACCCCGTCGCTGACAGAGAGGATATACCGCCGGTCAGCTCTCGATGAGCTCCGAAGATACCCGACTTCGCATGGCCACTCATAGTGGCTGAGGTCGCACAAACGATCAAAATTCCCCGTGTCGACTTTGCTTTTTCCTCTCTCTGCTACTCCGTATTCTGATTTTATCCGGGTGTTGGGCTTCAGCCATTCCACTGTCCAGGGGGGTAGGGCGGAGGACAACGGAGATAATGGCCAGGCTATAGAAATGCACCCCCATCCAGGCTACTCCCTGGCACGTCTTTCTATACACTGCAGGAATACCGCCAGTTTACCTCTGAAGCGAGCCTGGCAGGGTCAGATTCATGTCGATGCTGCCAAGCCGCAATTGTTGCGCCAAGAAAAGGCAGATTTATCTGTTTCGTCACTTCCTCCCTAACCACGTTGCAGTTGGTCTTGCTACTCGCATCTAGATCTTGGCGCCTCGCCGAAGGTGGACCAACAACCGCGACAAGAGACAACGGAATATCCAGTCAGGGCAAGCTTGAGCCTCCTCTTGCAGGGGTTCACCTGCAAAATATGGTTGCGAAAGCCCGCTCGCACGATCCCCGTGCATGCTTGGGGCACCTCTCCAAATCAACAACCGTAGTCATTATTGCAATTCCCCCACGCGAACAGTGCATATCACATCTGTAAGCAGAAGCCGACCCTGAAAAGATATGGTAGAAAAAGCAAAGAGAGGGGCAGTCTAAGAAGTCGAGTCATCATGATCGTTAGAGTTCGCCACGAAAGTAAATCGAGAATTGGAGCTCAAGACCGCCACCATCACGACGTCTTGACTGACTCCTGCACGCGACTCTGTTGCGGGGTCTCCTCCAACTCGATTCTCGTGATATGCTGCCCTGGTACCACCACAAGACCAATAAATCGACTGGTCATATTTAATTTTAGGTTCTGCTTCTCTTCCAAGCTCTCAGGTGCCGAGTGCAGGGCTGCATCTCGAACAGCCGCCGTTGTTGGATAACGATATTCGAATGTGTTGGCGAGAATGACATTTCGAGCCTGGACAAGATTAACAATCAGTTAGCATGATCCCCAGTCTTGAAAAATCTTCCCTTCACCCTCCATGCAAATAAATGGTACATTAACTCGAGAATAAACTTACGGCATCCGTGCACTTGAAGACGCCCACGAAAATGCGAGTGTCTGTTGCGTGCACGCGTAGTGTTTGGCCGAGCAACGATTCCAAATATTGGACAGCTTGATTGTCACCCATCGTTCTCTTTTCCAATCGAGGGGTGCGCCTGGCGGGTGGCCTTCCAGGTGTCTCGGCCTTAGTGAAACGATAACACGCAGAGAAGAGGAATAGGCGATCAGGAGTGTTCTGTGCTGGCTGGATCGCCAGGTATCCGTCCGTTGCCTGTAAAGCCGAAATGAAGCTGACTCCTGAGAGCGAGGATCCTTCCCTAGTAACGTCGTTGGTTGGATCGCGGTTGCTTGCCGGGTTCTTTGATCGTGCAGATTGTATGTTGCTGCTGAACTTGTCTCAGGATTTTGATGTTGATTGGTCGCCTGAATATCCAGGCAGAAAGCTCTCATAAGCTGCATAAATCCCCGCATGACGACATTGTTCAGAAAATAAAAAGAGCTTAACTTCGCGCCCAAAACAAAGATGCAATGCTTGGGGCAGTTTGGTCGGTTTGGTCAGTTTTGCACTGATAGAAATTTTGTATTAGACTGCAAATCATTAAAGTTACTCTGAGTCCATCTTGTCCAAATCTTCTTGATCAAAAATCTAATCATGCAAGCATCATCCTCCCGCGGTAGAGGGCTGATCAGGTACATTCCTTCGATATGCCATTATATTCATTTCATATATGATAATCAGTTACCCAAGGTCCAACGAGGGACTCTCGAGCACCTCCTCGTTGGAAGGACTCGCACTCCCCGCAACATCGGAAAGCTCAAGATGCGCAATAATAACAGGTAAACACCATCAGCACGCGGCCATGGCAGTACCTGCGCCGCAAGAGTATCAACTCTGAAAGGTAACGCTTTGTAACAAGCAAGCAAAGTGTATACAGGGTCAGTGTGGTATCATGATCGCCTGCAATCATGAATTCAAAAGCACGCTCGCAAGAGACACAAGACGAAAAGAAAAAAAAAAAAAGCAAAGAATAGGGTCCTAGCACATAGGACCAGGTATAAGAGCAAGTATAACATGAAGCCAACCGTCTTGTGTATGCACCATATCTGAGGCTTTCCGCCTCACATCCATCCAAGAGTCTCGGCCCATTGGCCGGGGTTCTCGTTACCCGAGAATATACCCATGTCCATGTCACGTTCCGCCATTTGAGGAGCCGGTGACGCTGTGCCACTAAAACTCGTTGTGGAGGGCGAGGTAACCGCAGTATCGCAGCTTTGGAGGGTCTCTGTAATACAGCGTGAGGGACCACT
Source organism: Penicillium sp. S1316 (assembly GCA_023627405.1). Classification (NCBI taxonomy): domain Eukaryota; kingdom Fungi; phylum Ascomycota; class Eurotiomycetes; order Eurotiales; family Aspergillaceae; genus Penicillium; species Penicillium sp. S1316. The sequence continues at coordinate 171,382 of JAMAHF010000006.1, forward strand.
GGATATTTGACTCATCGGCGTGGAAGGACAGGGCGGATAAGATGGTTGCACAGGGCGAAAAAATCGAAGTAGGGATTGTTGACGAGAGTCGACGGCGGTCGGCGCTTCCGGTTCCATGTTCTCGTCATGATCTGCAGATGGCACGGGCGTCTGCTGCATCCGCTGTTGCGCTGTGTACAGCCAACGCAGAGTGTTCTCTACAACTTATCAGTGGGTTGCGTTATTTACGGAGACTTGGGTCCATCAATTCCAGGGCGATCCTACCATATACTGTCTGTTCATCGGGGCGATCATTTTTGACACGCTTCCGTGTCCGGCAATGGAGATGCTTTGGACTATCATCCATGAACCGTTGGTCGATGCCGGTCTGGCTCGGCTGAGGCGATCCGATGGTCGGGAAGGATGCCTTGCGCTTGAGCGACATGGAGGGCCAATTGCGTGGATTAGGTGTCTGATGATTAGATATTCTTTGGAAAGGTATTCGAGCAGAATAAGCGGTGATTCTGAGGAACGGCCTTGAGGTAAGTGTCGGGTTTTGAGAACTTAAGCCCCCTCAATGTGGTAAAAGGAGAATTTACTCTGCGCGTGAGAGGAATCCCCACGCGTGTCTGGCGTCGCAGTACACAAACTATGCGCTATTCCATATCGGGTTTAATTGGCCCCAGCAGGCCTCAACACAGCGAAATGTATGAGTGATTTCAAATTAGATCAACGTCCGTAACGCCTTTGTAGAAAAATGAGAATAGCTTCATTTGTGACCTATTTACTAGTTAATGGCAGTTGGCGGAAGAAGGATGTGTAGTTCCAAATGGAACCAGAGGAGATCATCCGTGCGGGGATATATAACGCTTGAAGGGTCGGACCTCCAAGATTCTTTAATCCTTAAATATAGTCCTGACCGGAAATCGACGCATAATAGCGATGTCTAAGCATAGTTGCCAATATACAAAAGCTGCTTGATTAGCAGATATCGATATCTTGTCTAGTTCCAGATAGTTGTCTTCGAGGGCTCGACCGTTGCTCATTACGCATGACGAGCTACGATTTATCTTCCCCGCCTCTCCCCCCTCATTGAACAAACCACCGTACCCTCGATCCATTAACAAAAACACTCATACCTATCAAATAGCTTCAAACAACCTTCAGAGAAACCGCGGGATGGCTTATAGAGTTGCATCTCACTCTGGTTCCTGGTATTCGGATGACCGAGACGCCCTTACCCATCAGCTTGATCAATGGCTGGCTCAGGTTCCTGGCGCTATCCAAGGGGTAGGCTCTCTGCCAGTTCCTGGTGCACGAGTGGTCATCGCCCCGTATGTATTTGACCCAGAACTATATCCACTCAGCTGCTGACCCAATTACCTAGTCATGCAGGCTATAGATATTCTGGAGCATGTGCCGCATATGCCTACAAAGCACTGGACCTGTCAAAGGCGTGAGTCGTACCCCTCTGTACAATATCCTGCCTCTCACTATTGCTTTATATAGAAAACGGATATTTGTCCTCGGACCATCGCACCATCACTACTTTACGAGCCTTGCCCTCCCTCGACTGAAGGGCTACTATACGCCGTTATCTGACGAACCCCTCCCGCTTGATACCGAGCTGATCACCAAACTCCGGTCTAGCCTCGCTGTCAAGCCAAACGGGTCAACCATAAACTTCGAGGACATGTCGCGATCCATTGATGAGGATGAACATAGTATCGAGCTGCACCTCCCTTATATCCATCGTCTCCTGCAACTTCAACATCCGGACAAGCCGACAGCAGAGTACCCTCTGCTTGTACCCATCCTGGTCGGAAACACATCTACAACGACGGAGAGTGCATTTGGTGCTTTGCTGGCTCCATATTTGGAAGACCCGACGAATGCGTTTGTCATCAGTTCCGACTTTTGTCACTGGGGTTTGCGATTTCGATACACATACTACCTACCTGAAGCACCTAAACCTGGGCCAAGGCTGCCATTATCATCGGATGCACTACCACAGCCAGGCGACAGTGACATAGAGACCAAGATCGAGTCCGCCATTGCAGGGCATCATCTCCAGCGGCGCGACCGCATACACAACCAGCAACCAACGATCCACGAGAGCATCTCGACATTTGACATTGCCACCATGGCGGCAATAGCTACTGGAAAGACATCGAGCCTTACCGAGTCGCTTGAGACAACCGGAAACACAGTCTGTGGGCGCCACCCCATCGGAGTCATAATGGCCGCAATCGAGAAAACTAGTAAGCAAGAAGGGGGGAAGGGCAAATTCCACTTTGCTCGGTATGAACGCAGCGCGGATATAACGGATGTATCTGATAGCTCCGTAAGCTATGTCTCGGCATTTGCCGTTCTGTAGGATGAGGTCAGTGTCGCCTAGGACCAACATCCGAGCGCCTAATATACATTATCCCAAACCCATTTATTTCTGGATTAAAAGATATGAACGGGGTGATAGAACATCACGGTGTTTCCTTAGAATAATGGACAGCGTATTGGATGAATGGTTTTGGTTACTCATGGTGAACAACTTATCAGAACCTACCAAATTGAATGCAACTCCTAGTTCATATCCACTAGCCGAATGTCTCCTTCAAGAAAGCCTACAAGACCGGGTATCTTAGTCCCAACCACTAAGTCTTTACCGAGACCCTCTGCATCCAGTTCCCTTCAGAGTCCTAACTACTTTCTTCCCGTCATATATTCCTACTAGAGCATTGACCTCCAGTCGATCTAACTTCCTTTCCTGCTCATACGCCTGAACCTTCACCCTCGCGAGTGCACTTACAACCGGCGAAGTCGTACACAAGGGCGTTGAATAAATAAACATCGCCAACAGCAACAGCACAGCCGAGCCAGCTGTAGCCCAGTCACCCCAAAAAAGCCACTAGTCTTGCAATAGGCAATTACGGCTTGAGAAGAACATATCTCCGTGCGGTTGGTATGTTTCAGGAATACATAGGGTCCGGCCCCCTGATTATGACAAGCGTATACACTTTTGGTCTCGTATCGTAGTTAATGTCTGCACCTGAGAGTTGTGTCGGTGTGGTTGTAGCTGGTAACCAGGTTGACTGCGCCAAAGAGGAATGGCAACTGGTGGCAGGTTGGAAGCTAATAGGTGGAGTTTGCAACTTTCTATCTCATTTCATTAGTAGAGGACTATAATCCATGATTTGTCCAGCAACTTACCCATACATCCTCATGCATATCACTCATACTTCATCGGACCCCAAAGCCGCTTAGCCAACCGCATAAAGAATCCTTTGACACACAATGAAGCGGTTAGAGAAGGCTGCCGAAAAACGAACCGAATATGACTAAAGTTCTGCTTATGGCTCATTGAGAACCCTGAAATCGCTTAGCATTGCCAAGTAAATACCTCTACCTAGGTATGTAGAAGGAAGAAATAAAAAAGTCTCGGCAACAATCCAATTGTGCGTCAAGATCCGACACAGGGATCCGCTTGCCTCATCACATGGCCAATTTACTGTAGTCCCCTATGCCGATCTATTGTTACACAGTACGATACTGAAGAATCAACGAGGCGGCGGTGGTACACGTCTTTTGGTTCTCTTCTCCAACGCCAAAGCAAAGACGTCTTTTCCAATTTCAATCCAACTTTCCTACCTAAACAATGGTATAATTACACCCTGTAGTATTATCATCGACCATCATGAATATACTGACATATGACAAGCAAGCAACACATTTCTTCGAAGGCTGAACTTCGACCAAGTAGTTTCCCATGTGCATGTAGTACAAGGCATCGAAGGATCTCCAACCTCCGCATCTTGGCTCTCTTCAAGCGTCAAGAACAGGGATCTACCCTGCAGAATAGAGCACCATGAGAGGAGTATGTATTCGCCGGTAGTCTGGTGATCGGGCGCGTGGCTGCAATGCGTGCGATTGAGTTATGGCGCGTATGCACGTCTGTCTCTCGGTGGATTTGGGAAAGAGTGGGAAAGGTCAGTGAAGAGCTAGTCGATATTGCAATTATGATGGGCGGATAGGCAGCTATGCAAATGCTGTGCTTGGTGTTCGTAGGCAGGGCTGCGTCCCTTGGTGGAAACCTGGAGCTCGTTGAAATTATCGAGAGTTCTTTAGTAAAAGTAGATCTCTGCTTTATAGAGCTTGACTCAGAATGAAGTCTATTAGGATCGACAACAAGGGGTCAATCCTGGAGTATACGTACGACTGAGGGAAACGGCAATATAGCATGGGGACTTGGGAGCCCTGAGGAGTTTGGAGACGTGCAGAGAAACCTTCACCTTCTCTGAAGGCACCAGATGACCAAGGATTCGATTCCCTCAGGCCTATTTCCTACCAACGAAACCATAACCGGAAGTATGCCATCCAATATGACGCCTCGCTCCTCAATCCTCAAACTCAATGCCTCTCCGCACAATACTACCCCAGAATGCTGTAAAGTGAGGACATAATTCTCCAACGGTAACAACCCCAGCTTCACAAACACAAACGCAGATCATCGCTCCAGGTTGTGTGTAATCCAATCGCTAGTTTTACTCGCTGATGAACAGCGTCGATCACATCTGACCCCGTCGCTTGACTCGCGAATTCGCGCCAGTCATGTTAGCGACGTTCGATGGGGTCGACGGACGCGGAGAGCCTCCCTTCCCTTTGGGGGATGGATCGGCACTTTTCCCGGTTGCGGGGGATTGTAGGGCAACCGGGACGAGAATTTCGGCGTTGCTCGCGTCTTTTTGCGGGATAGCTTCGTGTCTTGTGATGGACGTACGGGAATGCTATGAGATAATTGTTTGATGGTGTGGTTGGTGGTGTGTGATGCTGGTGAGGAAATAGGGTATATAAGAGGGGTGAGGTTCGGGCTGATGGAGAGAAGGAAAGTAAATGGGCTGATATCGACTCAAATAGAACTTGATAAGGTAGGATGAAGGCTTCCCTACATGTGTTTCATAACTTCAAGTGTCGAGCCAAAGTTCGTTGCTAATGTTTCATGGCTCGGGGGCCAGGACAGCTTCATAGGACTATCCTCGCATCTCTCACTTAGTCGCTCTCTCGGAAGTATTTCCAACAGTGAAACGGCACGTCAGTTCTGCTTGCTCGGATTGTATATTGCATCTTCGTTGACTGACAATCTCAGATCATGCAACTGAAATCACTCCTTCTGGCTCTCGCGGCAGGCGCCGCAGCATTTCCAAAGCTTCAAGTACCCAAAGGGCACAAGAATGTGGCTCGAGCCAATGAAACAAACATAGATAGGCTTGTCTTCTGTCATTTCATGGTGAGTAGTAGCCAATAACTCAGGCTTGCATAAAGATGCTAAATATTTAGATTGGCATATCAAGCAACCGTCAGAGCTCCGCCGACTATGACGATGACATGAAACGAGCAAAAGATCTGGGAATTGACGCGTTCGCCTTGAATATCGGAGTCGACCCATACACCGATACCCAGCTGAAATACGCTTATGAATCTGCCGCGCAAAACGATATGAAGGTTTTCATCTCGTTTGACTTCAACTGGTATCACGTTGACCAAGCAGCCGCTGTTGGTCAAAAGATCGCGCAGTACGCTGGCGAAACCGCACAGCTCATTGTGGATGACAAAGTGTTTGTCTCATCCTTTGCAGGGGATGGTATCGACGTCGCGCAGATTACGTCCAGCGCTGGGACTGACATCTTCTGGGCACCCAACTACCACCCTGGCCAGGGTAATTTTGAGGATGTCGACAGCGCCCTGAACTGGATGGCTTGGGACAATGATGGCAACAATAAGGCGCCGAAGCCGGGTGCCAATGTGACGGTTGCTGATGGGGACCAGGCATATGTTGATGCCCTGGGAGGTAAACCCTACCTTGCTCGTAAGTCAACCTCCGATTCTGGTGGACAGTGGCTGACCAACTATAGCTGCATCTGGTTGGTTCTTCACTCATTTCGGAGGCGAGGTTCCGTACAGCAAGAACTGGGTGTTCCCTGGTGACCTGCTTTGGTACAACCGCTGGCGAGAGATCCTGGAACTTCGTCCCCGGTTTGTAGAGATTGTTACCTGGAATGATTATGGGGAGTCGCACTACATCGGACCTCTGTCTTCGCCACATACCGATGACGGAGCATCGAAGTGGGTGATGGACATGTAAGTTCTCTTTACGACGAATGGAGTGCTTGCGGAACTGATGTATAGCAGGCCACACGGTGGCTGGCTGGAAATGTCACGACCATTCATTGCGGCTTATAAGGCTGGCGAGACCTCACCCGACCAGCATATTGGTGATGAGAAACTGATCTATTGGTACCGACCCACGCCCAGAGATGTCGAGTGTGACTCGACCGATACCACAATGGGAGGAAGCCCCGATAACTCGACTGGAAACTTCTTCCGGGGTCGCCCCGATGGATGGGAAACTATGCAGGACGAAGTCTTTGTCGTCTCCCTTCTCACTTCGCCAGGCACCATTCAAGTTACCTCCGGGGACGTGGAAAAAAGCTTCGAAGCACCCGCAGGAGCTAGCGCTTTCGCGGTTGAAATGGGGGTCGGAAAGCAGACATTCTCACTTGTCCGCAATGGCGAAACGGTCATGTCAGAGACTAGCCTGAAGGACATTGTGGATAAGTGCATATGTGGTCTTTATAACTTCAACGCGTATGTCGGAGTTGTGCCGGCGGAAGATACCATCGATAAACTGGACTCGACCGGTCTCGCGATGCTGACGCAAGGATTGAACGCTCCCTGCCCGACCAACACCTTGGGGGCTAGTGTTTCCAGGGCTACTGCCTAGACGGACGTCGCAGAGAAGTTCCTGTTTCGTGAGAGCTGCCGGAAAGCTCATCTTAGACGCCCGATGGATTCGTTCGTTTACCCGTGCCGGTTGCGACTACATCATACTGATCCAAACTGTTGTCGCCCGTTGACGAGATCCCATCCATGTACCTTCGTTTCGTACATTGTTTTGTTGTTCATATTGCTACTACAGGGTCAGAATCCTTCCGCCCCATGTACATAGTAAAAGAATGTATCACATATGCTTACCTTGTTGTTGATTGAGTACAGAGTATACTCGTGCGCTACATGGCCAGGATCGTTATCAGTCTCGGGACGGGACGGGACAACCCCTGCCTCCGACTTCGGCCGGCGCGTCAGCAAAGGCTCGAGCAAAAAAAAGACGCAATCACGGTCCTATGAAAAGAAGATTGATGGTTGGAACTAAGAACCTCGGAGGAGTGGTGCACTGCCAAAAGCGGAATGGGAACGGGAAGGAGCGTGAGGATTCAGCCGGGGTGAAGAGGAGCGCTGAGCAGTGTTGGTGAACTTGGGGTTGAACCGGCGGCGTTTTGACTTTTGAGGTCTTATCCTTATCTCTCTCCCCACGCTTTAAAAGACAACGAGTTGCCCGGCCCCTTTCGATATACCCTCACCGACTCTTTTGACTGATACTTCTTCCTCCAGTATGAGATCTCCATTATATTCCTTCTCTCCCTGCGCTCTTGTTTTCTCCGAATCCGCGCTGGAAGCTTTTCCGGACATATATCGTCGGAACCTCGCAGAATAAAGGTCCCAGCGCACCGCTATACTCCGAATTCCCCCTCATCCACAGCCACGTCTTCCCCAGCTCATGCATCTTGCGTGATCACGAACTTTTTGTCCTCAAACAGTCGGTCTGGGACTCTGGATACTCCTTTTCATCGTCTGCCCATCTTCGATCGCGGTCCGAAATCAACAATATGATTTGTTAACACGGACCCCTGCCGATTCTATACCTCAGCTAGTCCTTTTACCTCGCTCTACCTCCAAACATCTCGTCATCCCGAACACAGTCGCAATCATGGCCCGTATCAAACAGGGTGTATTCTCCTGGGAGGATGTCTTGGCCCATCGGTACCAAAGTCTGTCTCCTTTCGCTACCTCGTATATCAGTTGCAAGGAAGTCGGTGGATGACATACTAATACCAACTCCGAAAAAGACAGCAAACCCTCAGGCCTCCCGCGCCCTCGGCGACAAAGCGCTCTCCCCGGCAGAAGCCAGTCGTCGCAGCCGAAACAGCCGGATCCGAGATTGAACTGGGATGTTCAGCCCCAGAGCTCGCTGCTCGCGAAGCTCTCACCGGAGTTGCGCGTGATGATCTGGGAACAAGTCCTTGGTGACATGCGCCTACATATCATTCAACGGTCTGATAGACGGATGGGCCATGTGATTTGCCCACTTACGGATACTTGCGATATCTGTCGCGGGGGACTGCCTCCGTCCGGCTTCAGTAGTAAGGAAGGAGGAGACCGGCGTATGACGAGTGATCTCCTTGCCCTGTCAATGGCATGCAAACAGATGTCAGTACCCAGATATCTTTCGTCTAAAGGCCTCAACTAACGACCGAAGCTACTCTGAATCCATCCACCTCTTATACACGCTCAACATATTCGAATTCAGCAACACCTGGTCCCTCACATATCTCCGTCCAACAATCCCAACCGACCTCTGGGATGCCATCCGCCAAGTCGAACTCAGCTGGGCCTTCCCAGGCCACTGGCTGCCCAGCAAAGATCCCGTAAAGTCGGTCTACTTCTCCGCTGGCCGCCAGCAGTGGATCGAGACGTGCTGCGCGGTGACGCGCATGAAGGGCCTACAGTCCTTCACCTTGCAGCTTAGCGGTAGCTGGTTCTGCGAGCCTGTCGAGAAACTACCCGTGTTTTTGGAGCCGCTACGGGAGTTGCAGCTGCGACAGAGGTGGGAGCTGCATTTGCCTCGGCAGCCATACTATGTCAAGGAGATTCGAAATATAGATGGGGATTTGCGTAAGAGGGGAATCAATTGTTTGGTTCAGACCGCCGGGAAGTAGTATAAACTCTGCATGAGCCGAAGTCTACTATATCGGTTTTTTTTTTTTTTTTACAACCAATTCTGAAGCGAAGCATATATGTCCGTGTCACTAAGTTTTCGGCAATTATCTTGGTTAGCGGATTAATTGGCTTTACATTCATTCAATGCATTCAGAGCGTTTCGCATATTCTTTATATACTTAGCTTCAATACACTTAACACATAGTTAAGAGACACAATGCATTGCATAAGCATCGTTTGCACGAAATCTACCTCGCCATCGTTTTATACCAGCATAGATGACCCGCCGGGCGGCGCAGGCCTAATCTCGGCCCCGAAGAGGCCCCCGGGCCCACGGCGCCAAGTTGAATATAAGTCCCACTCTTAAGGAGTCCATTCCCCATCCAGATTCCATTGCGAACCCAACCAGCCCAGAAACAACAACAACACGAAACCAACCTCTCAAAAGCGAAACGAAGCGCAGATCAGATCTCAAGGCGTGCCAATCCCAATATCGCTCAACGAGAACCAGCGTTTGAAATTGGCTGCACATTATTCCCCCCTCCCCCCCCCCCAGGTAGGTGAGTCTAGTCTCTTATTTCGTTGAAAAGGGTGTGAAAATCGAGAAAGCCCATCACGCCTCCCTCGTATTCGAACCCACCAGCCCAATCCAGCCCTGTCGATCCCATCTCGGGATACGACATAGCCGAGCATCCGTGCACAGCAGAAGGCACAAAACCAAAAAAAGGTGCCACAGGAGTGCCATGCCGTATTCTAACCTCCATTTGGGCTTGGTCAAAGTTGGGCTGGACCGCGACCGGCGAGCGCCCAGCGCAGCGCAAGTTTCGCAACGTGACCAGCCCCAACCTCGTACTTTCAACAGACGGCGCACGGTCACCAAGCGCTACTATTTATAGTCTGAGCTAGGAGGTTAACCCCTTCCAAAAAGAGTTGAATTTTTGCGGGGAAAGTTGGCTTCAGGGGTTTAGTTGAACTTAAGAACTTGGTCTTATTTTTATCTCTTCTTGAACCCATTTGTAGAATGTAAGAAATTGGAACATTGGTCCTCAGGACTCGACATTTGTTGTCGCAGTACGGAGCCGAGGTCTGCTGTTTTGGGTTGATATTGTTCAAAATAAGGGTGCCTGATCTTGAGCGGCCGCCGAAGAGGGGAAGAGGGTCGCAGAGTGAGACACGCCCGCACGAGTGTCGCACATCATAATTTAACATGATTCAGGCACAAGGGTTGGAATCAGGGTCTTGTGCGCTCTAGTGGCTCCACTTGACAGGCTTTTGTTTCGACTGACAATGAAGATTTCGAGACTCGTGGCCGTGATGAAATTTATCTTGTACAAAATTTTAGGGTTCTCGTCTGATGAAATGATACGGTACAGCCATACACGGGCCTGGATTCTTGAGATTTAACACGGTACCCCAAAGTCCCCTTAGGTATAGAACAGGTATAAAAAATATAAAGAAAACATTGAGCCGCCGGAGCAGATTATAAGAGAAGGGAAGGAAATGTAAATGATGAATCAACGCTGAGCGCCTAAATCGCATGCCGAACCCCAACCATGATGAGATGACCGATTATTGCAACAGTGCAAGTATTTCGTACGCCATGTAAACATGAGTTTGAAAGTGAAGTATGGAATCTCTTTGTAGAGGAAAATAAGGAGAAAGTCAGAAAGACTGAATCGGGGTAAGACCGGTGGTATCGTCACAAATGAGAAAAGTATAGAGACCGTCAAAGACAAGAGAGAAAAAGTTGGCTCAGAACCTCGGATCCATTGTGTCGGCGATGGCGCGAACAACAAGGGACCAGGTCTCGAGATGAATGGGGGTGCTTCATGCCGTTCGCCATTCCATAAATTAGGAATTGGTATTTCGAGTGGCAATCGAAGCCGGATTCGTGAGGCCAGTCGTAAGCGTGTTCATCGAGTATCGTACATCTCATCTTTTAGCCAGATTTTTCAATCGGTCGAATGAGGTTTTCGGTAAACAAAGCTCGGATCAGGTGTAAGCAGGATCATGTCGTCAGCCGCCGCCGTGACAGGATTCTGAACCCGGAGGGTGAGGGGGGGAGAATGAGTGTCGGATGCGCAAGTATGTTGTTATCGGTTGCCCTGCGATCCATTGGGGCCGGAATGGCCAGATCTTTGTAGATTGTTGGCCCAAGTCGCTGGGGAATCGGCGGTTGGTGGTCTTTTTTGCTCGTCTGATCGGGTGGACGGGGGGTCGAGCATCAAGTTATTCAGCTCGGCAGCCAGAGAACACACGGTATACATGCGCAGCTCTCGTTCCTCTCGATCGTCTTCTTTCAACAAGCGTTTGTGATCATCCTTGCCTAGGTTGTCGCGGCGCATTTTTCGGATTTCTTGAATCACCCATACGAGAACCTCCTCCGAAACGCGAGACCGCGGCGCGCCATGTTTTGCAGGATTGCGGACATATCGGCGAGTGACATCCGTAGCTCCCTCGGTGGAAAACGCGATACAGTAGGACATTTTTCGACCCCATCCTGTATCAAAGCGTTAGTACAAAAAAATACTAATAGCCCTTAATGATGTGCAGGAAACGAACCTTCGGCATAAAGGCGAGGCTGATCCCATGCCTCTTCGCATGCGTCAACATGAACCCACCGCTTCTGATGTTCGGAATAGACCTCTGTCCACACGTAATCTTCCGAATTCCAGACCCAGCGCACACGCCCACCAAGAGCGCGGCAGAACATGCTGAAGCAGTTTGCCCATTCGCCTACGCGGCCTCGTCGAGTTTGTAGTAACTGCCAAACATCTGAATAGCGAGGGAATCGTTCGTATGCGCCGCATGACGGCTGTGAGCATCGGTACAATTCAACTCTAGTTGCTCCACGGGCGGCCTCATCCGGCGTGGGCGGTGCTCGATCTTGAGCAATCGTGGGCATGCAGCATCGTGAACAAGGAGGGTTATTGACCCATTGGAAGAATGAGCGTTTAAACCACCTGAAGCCCATGGCAAGTTAGTTGCATGTACTCAAGACTTAGGGGTTTGGTATTCAACGAACCGTAAGAGCGCCCGGATGACGCAGTCCTGGTAACCCCATTCTGGTCGCTTCTTCAAGCTCCGGGCCTGGGCTTGGATTATTTGACTTTCCTCATCCGCTTCGGAATATAGCCTGTCGAGCGGAATCACAGAGAGAGCATCATCAAGAAGGCCAGGGTTCTCATATTTGGTGGGTGTTACAGAAAGGACGTGAAGGAGATTGCGGAATCTGACGGCGTTTGAATCTTGTGGAGGATGTGGAACAATTGGAAGGCCTCGTAGCGAAGGTGCCGGCGAGGGCGTTTGTGCTTGTGCGGTTGTTGTTGGGGGTTGTGGTGGTGCTTGCGAGGGATGGGGCGGTTGCGACCGCAGGGGCGACGGAGATGGAGATTGTGTGCGAGCGCGAGACCGGGACAGTCCATGAAGGCGATCAAATCTCTTGTTGCGCAACAAGTGTTCGAAAGAACGGGTTATCTCGGCCGCACTGAAGGCATCTGTGGTTGGCGCCTGGCGGCTGTGGAGGTGATGCCGTCCATCCGCCATGGTGCTAGGCTAGGTAGGGGTCAAGGAGACCAGTGACAGGGGATCCGAAGTTGAATATCCAGATTGAGTTGAGTAAGGGTTTCGTCGGTGTCGTCCACTGTCGAACCTGTGATAAAACGAGAGCGTGGAATCGACAGGAGCGATTGATCGTGTCGGCAGGGAGGGTTTGGCGTGTGTTGATGGAATCAGGGACGGATGGAGCGAGACTTGAGGATACTCGGTCACACAGCCCAGCCAGGCGGTCACCACACTTGGCATTAATCAGCGTACGGTAAAACGGGCTGCGTCAATAATACCGCTAGCGAAGCACCTGCCAAAAATAACCACAATCACAGAGGTCCGGGTTGGCGATGGACTTGATGTGAAGGTGGTTTTGAAGGCGATAGCAGCACCGATATAGTCGCAAACTCGAAGACGGCCGTTAGAAGAGAGAAGAGAGAGAAAGAGTCGGAAGAGAAAGAAAAAAGAAGGGCCTGGGAAAAGAGGGAGACGAGGTGTAATTTTTCTGCTTTTTCCACGCCAGCAATGAGGGCGAAGCGTCGTCAGCCTGGGGTCTGCTCCCCCAATCAGAGCCCCGCGCCACAGTCGCAACGACCGCAAGCCGCGTGTGTCTCGCCCCGAATGGGGTTTACCCTCGCTGAGCCAAGATCCCTCTTCACCTCCAGCGCTGCTCTGATCTTCGCCGATGAACCACGGGTTTTGGCAATACCAGCGTCCTTGTCATAATCAAAGGTTTCATTTTGCCGCGATGTGCTACCCATGTTCAGTTGCGGCTCCTGATAGTTCGCTCCGTCAATAGAGGCACTTACGAGGCTACGGAGAATTAGCTGTCGTTGCGTCTCCACTCGACGACTATGCTCTGCGATATCAGCCCCGTTTTGATAGCTTTTACAATCACGATGTATGGCAGCTGTCTCTCCACAGGCTGATGTACGTGCTGGTGTGTCCTCAAAGCTTTTGTGTGAGTCAAGAAGGGTACGGGGTACTGACAATTATTTGATTTTCGCAGCGCGACGCAAGCTTTCCAACCCTAGCTAGCCTGCGTATGGGCATTGTCATTTCCGATTAAGGAAGTAGTGCCCAAGACCTCCAGGCTCGAGTCGGCGAATCTCTCTTCTCCGCGTAATGTTCACTTATCCTGGGCTACTGAAAACAGCCTGTCTTACGCGGCTCTGATTAACAAACTGAAAAATGGAAGTGTCATGAATCATGATAGACCCGACGGAGCCCAACAGTCCAACCCCAAAAGCTCCTTGGAAATCTCTATTCAATGGAACGGGGGTGAAATGGTTCGGGAGAGTCGGAGACATGCGGCGGAAGAGCGCGAAATCTCCTAGAACAGTAATTGACAGTCTCTCAGTGGGGACTTGCTTTTTCTTCCCTGCCCCAAGATGACGAATCCCGGCCGAATCTATTGAGATGTCCACCGAGGGGGCTCGCTCGGGTTCTCTCCCGATATATTTTCATCACTAGCGCCCTTCAGTGGATAAATAATCCATCCTGGTGTTGACTACTCCGTACATGAGGCCTTCAGAAGGCGCAACTACAGTGTGGCAGGCGAGGTACGCAAGCTGATTGACACGAGAAGGGAGGTTGAGAATGTTGGGTGGCTGACGAGGATGATCACGGCGATCGAACCTTCCTTTCAGTCTGAAGCAATCGGCCTCATGTATCCGGGCGGTCCAGCAAGCCAGCAGCCGAAATACGGATGTCTAAAGAGGCCCTGGTGAGTGTGGCCTCAGGAGGACACGCGGCACCTGCAATCGTATCAAAGCGTATCCACTCTGGCATTTCAGATTTTCTTTGTCGAGGTATGCATGTATAGACCTAGAGATGCGAAGCATAAAATTCCATGTTTCGAAGTTCAGATTCATCCTCTGTGACAGGATTGCCACAGCCCCCCTAAACCCCTCGTCATTACCTCAACATGATGTTGAGAAGAGCTCACAACTATTCGCTGCGTGTTTGGAATTTGGTCGTCGCCAGGAATGATGTGGCGGAGACGCGCAAGCGTCCGTCTTGGCATTGAACAAGATCTGGCTGGAGCTGTCTGGATGACCCGCTGCGCTAGTCCCCTTGCGGTCGATCGTCGCTGTGTCACGGGAACCTTGAATTGGACCCTTTCTCGCTTCATTCATCCTTGCTGTTGGCCAGACCGCGATCCATTATTGCAAGGCCCACGCTTCAGACGATGTTATTCAACAGCTTTATCTCCCCTTTCGGAGTTAATCGTTCAATACTTTCTTTCATCTGCCTTTGTTGTCCGCCACCATGCCGTCAAAAGATCGATTCGGATGAGATGGTCCGTCACCTTGATGGGACGAAATGAATAAACAACTGACGTGGTCGCCTCGGAGTCAGCCACAGCTGATTGGCGCCATTACCGGCCGGTACGAGCTAAGAATCAGCATTTATTTACAGTCACCTGTCAGGCAGATGGATACAAGACAAGGCGACAACGACATTTCTTTAATGCAAGTCAAAGCTTGCCCTGGCTCATTCTTCGATTTTTTTTCGACCGACATCTAGACTCAGGATTTCACCGTCCGAAACATATAGAGCATGCCAGAAATGTCGCTTGCATCATCGAAATCCAGGGACCTGGGTCTTGGTTCTGCACAACTTTCCGCCCTGTTTTGGGGAAATAATCATGCCGCACGGGGACTCGACTGGACGATCTAGAATGCCACCCTTCAGAAACCCTGCGCGGGTTTATCCCCGTGCCGTGTTCTCGAACGGCCTAGGTCATGGATTGCTGCACGACGGGGATGTCTGTACTCATTGAAGTTACCTCGGGCGTCGTGTCTTGTGTTACCTGTGCAGGCGGCACATCATAGGGCTTGGACCCCGCGCAATGTACTCGAACAACCAGGCACGAACTTGAAGACGTCCAATGTCCCCTTCATCTCTATATTGGGCCCGCAAAGTCGGAATGAGCACTGGCAGGCACCTGTCAAGCTAACTACATTGTAGAATGCCCGGGACCCTGCAAAAAGTTACGTCACAGTTCGCTGGATCGATCAAGCACCGTACGGGGTACATAGGTGTGGGGACGCGGCTCTTTCTCTTTAAAGGGCGACATCAGCGAGCCAATGACTTTCATTCGCCCCCCAGGGCCATGAGGGACCGAGGGACCCTTTTACGCACCAGCGTTTCATTATCCAAAGCGGTACGAGATGATATCATTCTTGTTGTTCATGTCTGATCGCCATGATCGCGGGACGAAATGTGGACTCAACTCGAGCTCCCGCGTTCCGTCCTAGTTCGACTACTATACAGCCGGTGTATGAGAGGCCACAGGCTCTGCACTAAACCCCAGCGTGGTTAAGTAGGAGAGATGCTAGCCGCGGAATAAGCGGTCTTGTCCATGCCGGACTTCTTTTCCTGACAGTAGTCTAGTAATACATTCCACAGAGAGGGAAAGATCTGGCCGTGCCTTTTCTCTGAAGCCACATGCCACTAGCCGGACCTCACGTCCATGACCGATATTCGCCTTGATCCTACATTGAGGTGTCTTTCCCATTTCGGCAGATTGCGTGAAATTTATAAGCTGGTTGTAAAGCCAGTTCTTGCGCAGGTAGCCACCTCTGCATGTGCTGGTGCTGACGAGTAGAAGACAAGGGGGGGTGTGACGCGTGCAGCATACGTTGTAGCGTGGGAGAAAAACCTTGGCGGTGTTCCACATAATGATACCACAAGGTTATCAATGAAGGGTAACCCTTAAAGTGTGCTAGTAACTGGTGGGGTGGCTGCCCGCTCTCACTGTTCCTCGGTGTACTGGTCGGAAAGAGTGGCGGGTATATATCCGCCGGATTGTGTAAAAAGCATGTCCTGACTTGACTGAATGACGCGAACCTATTAGAGTGGGTCATGTAGCTTCATCTCTGAAGGGCTCGTCCTTGATGGAGAGTTCGTCCTTTATAGATTGCTCGGCCTTTACCGGTTCCCCGAGGAGAGTCTCTCGCCGCTCCCTGTACCAGCGCTCCAAGCATGCACGCCTCTGAGCCTGAGTCATACCCTCAACAACGAGCGCAAATTCGGTCGCATTCGGGAACCCAAAGCGCTTACCCATACTGCAGAATTGTCGCCGCATCACGTCCTCGGGTGGGTGATATCTGAACTGGACGGGGCGGCCGTTTCTCTGGAAGGCGGGGGAGGAGACGCTGACGCGTTCATTTTGTGAACTCCCAAAAACTTGCATGTTGGACATGTCATCATCCGCTAGTTGCGCGCGGCGGCTGAGCTGTTCTTCGATTTTGGAGGAGCCGATGACTTCGTTGTTCAGGTGGGTGTATTCTACGCCGGCACCGGCGAGGATAGCTTGGATGGGGTCGTGCTTGGTTGGTGTGGATGTAGAATGCTCGTCTTCACCTCGGATTTTCGCGGCCAGCTGGCTCATGACCTCGTCATCTGAGGACTGCGTTTTGATTTTCGGCCCGTCTTCGGAGGCGGGTTCTGTCTCATCGAATTCAACGTTCATCACTTGCACTCCGGCCTTGCTTTCGGCGACGTTGGTCTTGTTAACAATGTCACGGAGAACGATGTTATCGTTCTGGTATTCGAATATATTAACCAGGCCAAAGATCTCGCCTTTTTTGTCCTTTTTCTCTTGCACACCTTTGAAATAGCGTCGCTCGGAACTTGCGTTGTATCCTATATTGGCTTGCTGTTGTTTGTAGATCTGCCGGGCGTACACAATCTCTTCAACAGTGCCAGCGGAGATAAGTCGGAATACCTCTACGTCCCGCGTCTGCCCAATACGATAAGCTCGATCCTGGGCTTGGAGATCGTATGAAGGGTTCCAATTGGGATCCACGATAACGACCTTATTCGCGGATGTGATGTTAAGACCAACGCCGCCGGACCTCGTGGATATCAGAAAGACAAATTGCCGTGGGTCTGCGTTGAATCCGTCGACAACGGTAGTGCGGTCCTCGTAGCTCATCGACCCATCCAAGTAGCTGACATTGTAGCTTGTGTTCTTGAAGAGCATCTCCAACATCTTTAAAAGTCGAACGCTATGGGAGAAGACGAGTACTTTATCTCCGTTTGCATGCCACCACCTCAGTAGTCTTTTGAGGACTTTCCATTTACCGCAGAATTCGGGATTCGCAAAGTTGATGAGTGAGTCCCTCGAACGATACAAAGACTCCCATTGATCAGGTACCGCAACCTCTAGCATCTCCTTGTCCTTTTCCTGTTTCTCAAAGCTATCCGTTCCCTGCGGTATCAAAATAGCGAGGTGGTTGCTTAACTTCTGGAGGATCAGGATTGCTGGGAATACATAGTTCTGCCATCGCCCGCCCGAAGGTAGATACTGCCGACAGCACCAGCCGGCCTTCTTTCCAGAGCCACATTCGCACATATTAGAGGATGTTTTGATGTAAGAGATAATATCACTGTTCAGGAGGTTCTCATAGGCTTCCGCCTGAGTCTCGGTGAGGGGACAGAACACCACACGGTCAATCTTCTTTGGAAGCTGATCCGCGATCAATGTTTTCATCCGCCGGAGGAAAAACTGTGGTAGAAGATTCTGCACCAACTTTTTGGCGGTGGTGCGTGCCTTTCTCAGCTCCTGGACCGTGGCATCATGCGACTGCCCCATCTTCAATGGGTCCGAGACAGTTCTTTTCCAGGTGGTTACAGGGCCCAACCGTCCGGGGTTCGTCCAATTCAACAGTGTCCAGAGCTCCTCATACTTATTTTGAATAGCGGTACCAGTCAACCCAATCCGGCAGAGTGCGTTGATCTCGTTCATGGCTTTGGTGGTTTCGGAAGTCCTCTCCTTGATGGCATGGCATTCATCGGCGATGACACAATCCCAGTCAACCATATTCACAGAATCCTTGTTGCTGAGATAGGTGCTGTATGTGGTGATCATGATTTCGATACGCCCGGATCTCGCAGCGTGGAGAACAAGATCCTTATTCCCTCCATGGTAGGCGTCGACATGCCACCAGCCCCAGCGAGAAAGTTCCGACTTCCAGTTGTAGATGAGAGTCCCAGGACAAACAACGAGAGTTCGCGGATACCACTCATTGCCCCCAGAGCGCCGCAGCTTCCTCATCCGTTTCTCGTCTCGCTCATCCCCTGTTTTCCCGTACGCGGCGGTGAGAAATGCCACCACCTGTACAGTCTTCCCTAAGCCCATGTCGTCGCCGAGGATTCCCCCTTTTTGGTACACAAAGAGCTCATGCAAGAACGCAGCACCTTCTACCTGATATGGACGAAGCCACTGCGCAATGGGCGCGGGTATAAGTCCGAGAGAGTAGGGGAGTGTAATGTCCTTGTACTCATTGCATGGCGTGATGTCCCTAAACTTTGGCTTCTCCTGCAGAAACTCCAGATTCTCATCGTCAGAGAAGTCGATGTGATCATACTCTGGGGGGAGTTTGAGGCCTGAATCCTTTAGGTGCTCCCTCTGTCTGTCGAACTGAAGCCGGCGTTTCCGCAAATATTCGGGAAGAGTGTGTTCCATCAGCTCATCCTCAGACGGCATCTCATCTCCATATCGCCCCCATCGCTTCGATTTACCCACTTTTGCCTCCTTTTTTGGTGCTCGGCCGACGATAGCGTCCGCAGCTGCTACTTTTGTTTTGACTTTGCACACTCCGACGGAGCTTCGCTTTCGTTTCCGGGATTTGCGGTTTTTGAATTCTTCGTAAACATATTTTCCATCGTTAAAGAAGTCATCATCGCTGGCGGATCCATCGGTCGTTACTTCTTCCAGCGGAACTTTCCTCTCTGGCGGGCAGGTTTGCTTGACGTGAGCTGATGCAGGTGTGGAGTGTACGGGTCTCGGAGAAGGTCTTTTGGCCTTGGGAGGGCGACGCCCGAGTTTAAATAAGGACTCTGAGGCAGTTATTTAAACATGTTAGCTTGCCTCGAATGGCCCGGAGCAAGGAGAAGCTGAAAACATACTCGCACGAGGAGGACTCGTGGTTCTTATCGGACGCGTGCTCCCAAGATCATCATTGTCAGTAGAGTAGTCAACGGTCGTCGCATCGGAGACCTCCAATACTGGGCCCGAGGCCATATTAAGCTTGTTGACTCCTCATGCAGAGCTAGAGACAAGTAAATGGTGGAGTATGAGGAGGGAAAGCGAATCCAGCGGGCGATGCGGAGACGCGATAACAAGTGATAAGCCGCCTTCCGCAGAGGGAAAAGAGCTGTTCTAATTTTTGTCCGCAAAAAGTTGGTTGCCGAAGTCCTCTTCCCTTCCAAAAACCTCACCACCTCCATACATTCTTGTTACTTCATAGCAGGCCGACAAAATCGAAATTGCCACCTTATAATCTCCGTACAGAGCTTTTCTGAACTACCCTCCGCGATTTGCACCGAACCCTTGGGAGTGCCAACAACCTCGATTGCGGGGAACGAACCTGTCTGCAGCATTGCACAGAAGTTGCCGATACCTCCTTGAATGAAATTGCTGAACGACGGACTCCGGTCGCGCTGACACACGATGCCGCTGGATACTTCTACCACCTATCCTCTCACAAAGCTGCGGCTAGACGGCCGCCGATGGAACGAGCTGCGATTAATTCAAGCGCAGATCTCTACGAACCCTGCTAGCTCAGGGTCATCTTACTTGGCAATGGGCAATACAACTATACTATGTTCAGTTCACGGTCCTGCAGAGGGTCGTCGAGGTGATGCCACCGGTGGTTCTGCAGGAGGTTC
Source organism: Penicillium sp. S1316 (assembly GCA_023627405.1). NCBI lineage: Eukaryota > Fungi > Ascomycota > Eurotiomycetes > Eurotiales > Aspergillaceae > Penicillium > Penicillium sp. S1316. The sequence goes on from JAMAHF010000006.1 coordinate 191,419, forward strand.
CGGAGCAGTGGTAGAAGTTGATGTCAACATCGCAGGTTTCGCGAGCGTTGACCGGAAAAGACGGGCAGGGGGTAGCGACAGGTAGGTCCTTTCTATGCGGATATGTATATTTTGGTGTATTGAATACATGTTGATCGGGTTTGCTTTGACAGACAATCCGGGCGTATTGCTTCGACACTGCGGACCGCGTTTCAGTCTCATCTTCACACTTACCTCTACCCTCACAGTACGATTAGCATTCATGTCTCTGTGTTGTCGGCGGACGGGTCCCTTCTAGCGGCGGCAGTCAACGCGTGTACATTAGCCCTTGTGGACGCTGGAATTCCGATGCCCGGGTTGCTGTGCGGCTGTACATCGGGGATGAGTGGGAGTGCTTCTACACCAAGAGACCCTCTGAACGACTTCCTAGATCCTCTGTTGGATGTCTCCCTCCCTGAGGAGCAAGAGCTTCCATTCCTAACCGTTGCAACCACGACATCGGTCCCTACAGGGGCAGACGAAGATGATGATGATATGAAGGTGTCAATGTTGACAATGGACTCTAAGGTCCATCACACATATATTGAAACAATGTTGGCTGTGGGTGTAGATGGATGTAAGCAGATTCGGGAAATCCTTGATGGGGTGATCAAAGGGTCAAGCCGAAAATGATGTGGCCCTCGTTGCTTTTTCCAGGTCTTCGATCCCAAGACTTGCCAGCCACAGTGGCATAATCAAAAATTGGGAGATCTCTTATACCAATGGTCAGCGGGGGAGTATGGTGTTGGGTCTGTCTTACTTTGGGCCAAAAATAAAGCCATTGCCGAATCCTATATCTTTCGCATCCTCCACTTTGCAGATCATTCCTGGCATCTGTGAGGTCGTCTGGCTCTCATACTCTGGACTCTGGAAGTCTCAATCTCCAACAACTGCACCGAAGTTGCACAAAGCCCGTCGTAGCACTGCCTTCTCCGCCGAGAAGTGCCTCTTCGTATCCTAACCAATCTAGCCCCAGAAAATGTGCTCAATTCCGCGCACCATACTGCCTTCTCATTGGCAGATACCCTCCACCTTCCTGTTCCTTCCTTCCACCTCGCCAAGTTTATCTTAAAGCAAGACGCCGAAGCAGAGCCCTATTCTCATTTCTTGCAAGTCACAGGCAAGAAACCCACAGCCTTGAGTCAAGCCAAATTAAATCAGCCCACGCCGTGAAACATGAGGCGCGCGTTAATGCGCTTTTTTGAGTTGGTTTCTAGGGCATCCGTATCAGTGGCACAGTGATTATATGTAACTAGCTGCGACCTGTACATTTCTTCTTTTCTGGCCCTCTTGAAAACTTACCTCGAGTTTATTTTGTCCCCCGAGTTGTAAAGTCTCTTTTCTCTTCTCCTCTCAGTATCAACTTTGGCCCCAAATCACATTCAAACAATCACTCGAGAACCACATCGAACCACGACTCACTATGGATATGGACATGGGCGGTGGTAGCGACACCGGCGCTGCATGCGTGATCTCAGTATGCCACCTATCCCCCACCATTCTCTCTACTCAAAGCTCAATCGAATACCTTAAACTAACGCTCTACATAGATGTTATGGAACTGGAACACGATTGACTCCTGTACATACCTCCCCTTGGCCTTCTCATACAGCAATACAAGCAAGCCGTTTTGCACCCCGTCCTAAGCCCGTCCAACCAAGATCAACTGCCAACCGAGCCCTAACAACACTACGCAAATCTAGGCTTCCTCTCTAGCCAGTGGCACATCCGCTCGCGCGGCATGTTTGCCGGCTCCTGCATCGGCGTGATCCTCCTCGTCATCGCCCTCGAGTTTCTCCGCCGCGTCGCCCGCGAATACGACGCCTTTCTCGTGCACCGCGCACAGAAGAAAGCCCAGGCCCAAGCACAGTTCCACGAGCCTACGATCGCCGGCTCAGCCTCGGCTTCCTCCGCTGACCATGGAAAGACTCCTCCTATTCCTGCCGCTACCACTGTCCCCGCTGTTGTCGTTGGAGGTGTCCGCGTCCGTCCGAACCTAGTCGAGCAATTCATTCGCGCATTCCTGCACATGCTCCAGTTCGCCGTTGCGTATTTCGTCATGCTGCTTGCGATGTACTTCAACGGGTATATTATCATTTGCATCTTTATCGGGGCGTTTTTGGGCTCGTTTATCTTCTCCTGGGAGGTTCTGGGGGCTGGGGCGAAGGAGTATGTCTATCTCTTTTCCCTCTTTCCGCCGGCCGACAATTGCTGGCGTGATTGATGAACTGGCTGACTTGATGAATGTATAGAAACGATGCAACGGCCGTTACCAAGTGCTGTGGGTGATTTTGACTTGATTGGAACTAGCTTTTGGATTATCCTGTTGGGATCACGCTTGTGTTTGAATTCACATGCCGGATCCCCAGGTACATATTCCAGCCTCCAGGAACGAATTTGAATGTGATGCACCGAAGCTAGAGAGCGAAGTGTTCAATACATTTTATAATGACGCCGATCATCTATAAAAGCCCATGTATACTCTGTTTTCAATACATTAGCTTATCTACTTAAGCTGACGGGAACAGAGATCCGGCAATGCTCCGTAAAGATGGATTACGGGAGACTAGATCTAGCGTTTGTGATCCTTCACTGTAGAACTCCGGTGGGGGTTTTTATTTGGCAGACAATGTGTTCTTCCTTATGTTATAATATGGAAGAGAACCCAGGTGTATACTCATCTATTAAACCCAGAAAATGAGAGGGGGTTTGTGTAGAAGCGCAGTGTGAAGATGTTGTCTTAGGGCTGGCAAAGGAGGGGTTTCGAGATCGCCCCGGCATTGGACATTCGACGCGGGGTCTCTCCGAGATTCCAAGGCCCCCAATATGTATATATTCAAATGGCCAATAAGCACAAATATAAGGAGAGAATCTAACTATAGCTGGACGCAGAAATAGATTATATAAGCTCTAAATTACACTAGGTGGGAAAAGAACCCAACTGCACATAGCACGATGCCTTTGTGGCGGCTACAGTCGGTCCAACTCCGGACCATCGAGCGCGGAAAGTCCTAGTTATGTAGAACTTTTTCTGGTGAATAAGTTGGTATAATTTATAGCTCACCGCAGTCAACAATTGTGGGTTTGACATTGGAGCGGACACTGCCAGTCTGGCTGCCAAGAGCCTCGATCTCCTTGACGACCTTCTCGGATTCCGTGTCGGCGACTTCGCCGAAGACGACGTGCTTGCCGTCGAGCCATGAGGTCACGACGGTGGTGATGAAGAATTGGGAGCCGTTGCTGTATCATATGTGAGCGAATATGCATGAAATAGCGACTGCCTAGTGGGCAGGAACGTACGTGTGAGGGCCAGCGTTGGCCATGGAGAGCTTAAAAGGCTTGTCGTGCTTTAGCTTGAAGTTCTCGTCGGAGAACTTCTCACCGTAGATGGAACGGCCACCAGTGCCCTATAACATAAGGACAGACGGTAAGAAAGGTGGCCAGCAGGTCACATAGGACACGACTGGGGAAAGACTCACGTTGCCGCGGGTGAAGTCACCACCCTGGAGCATGAATTTGGGGATGATACGGTGGAACGAAGAGCCCTTGTAGCCCTCACCTTCGGGATTCTTCGCGAGCTGGCGAAAGTTGGCCGCAGTCCGAGGGACAACGTCATCAAACAGGTTGAAGACGACGCGTCCGGTCTTGGCTATAACACGGCAAGTCAATCGTCAGCAAGAAGTACATGTAGCCATTGCGCAAAGCATGAAGGAAGTATAGGTAATTGGCAACCCCGTGACAGCACAATGGGCATGCCGATCTATATCAGACGAAAGGAGGGGTAAATCTACAGCGCACTTGCGCAGCCGATCCAGGAATAGAAGGGAGTACATACGCGCAGTGGACCCGACGGGAGCGTACTGGATGTCGAAGAAGACCTGGGACATGTCGACGGAGGACTGATGGAAGGACCGGAGAGAGAGGAAGGGGGACTTATTGCAATTGAGGGCAGAGGAGAGGGGACGAGAAGAGAGGGACGAGAGAGGTGGGGTTGTCAACTTGAGGCTTCGGGAGAACATTGTTGCTGGAGGGGTAGAATCCGGGTCAATTCGGTCGCCGATGGTCTGTGCACTGCGTCAGTTCGAGCGTGCCAAAAGCGCAGCTTTAGCTCCAGGGAGCTCTGGGGGTGACTCTTCAAGATGTTCATGAGGAAGGCGCGATTGAACAAGGAAGGCAGGAGCAATGGATATAGGCCGTGTTTCTTCAGTGAATAGATGAGGATGAAACTTACATAAAGTGTTCAAAATCGGGACGGTGAGTTGAGGAACAAGCCGTGCGAGAGCAAGACGTTTGATAAGCAGGAATTTCTCGGAAAAAACCGTAAAGAGTATGATACAAGAAGCTAGAGATTAAAACGAGGTGATGAACGTACACTAGAAGTACAGAGAAATGAAGAAATGAAAGCAGGTTTTCTGAGTGCCGGAAAGCAACGGAGAACTTGAAGTTGGCTTGGGAACTGGGAGCTTTTGTAGCTTTCGATCAAACCAGACAAACACAGCACGTGATCTAGCCCAAGCAGCCATGCTTGCATCCTTGCCTCAAGCGTATGCAACCCTAACCCTTGATTTCTCTGAAGAGCACAAAGACGACGAAGAAACGAGTAAGATAAATTTGAAGTATATAAGTCTATGCAAGAAGAGAACAAAAGGTGACGGAATTTAAGCCAGCCCACAAGTCCGCAAGGTACTCCGAGGAGACAAGTCCAAAAAAGGGCAGAAGAACGCTAATAGATAATGTAATATGGGCGACGGAGAATAGAAATACAGTCGAAGAAGCTCAAAGGGGAATAGAACGAAAGGAAAGGTCATAAGTTCCACCAGGTCTAACTCTTCGTTCCACATAGTTGCTCATTTTACATGCATGATCAGTGCAAAAAAAAAGTTGAAACTGCGAGATCAATCGAGTCGAATCAGTGTGCTTGGGTAACGGAAATGGAATAGTAAACGAAACAAACCAGATGCGTGGCATGTAGATGACGATTATGCCTCGTAAATTATTGTTTACCGAAAGTCGTCTCTTTCGGTATCATCATCGTCCATCGACTCCAACTGTTGGACAAGCTCCCTGGTTTTCCGGGCAAGCTCGAAAGCGATGGGTGGCAATTGTGTGATGAAAGTCCGGGACTCAGCAGGATTCGAGGCTCCCTCACCTTCGGCGGCGGTGCCGACCAGGCGGCTTCTCTGGTATTCGAGGGTTTCAATGCTAGCACCGGCACGTTGGCGAAGAACGGGGCTTGTATCCGGCTTGTGAATGTAGTGTTCGGTCGAGGATGAGACATTTGTGACTATTGATGCAATAGCGGACACGTGAGTTCGGATAGTCGTTATTGGCTCCTCTGCACGGATACTGGCGACAAGAGATTGAATGGATTGGACTAGGCCATCCGATTGGTCCTCCACGTAGAACTGTAGTCAAAGTGAGTAAAGATTACTAAGAAGACTAAGCTTAGCGGTGGGGTTGCTCACCTTCAGCTCTTGAAGTTCATGGTTTTCTTGCTCTATAGGATAGGTGTGGTTCATGTTCAAACCATTAGGAATATGTTCCGATACGGACGGAGGACCCATGGCGCTGTAAACAGAACCGTTGCGGCTGTGTCTGCTCTGACTAGGTGCCACACTGAAGTAGTCTGGCGATTTAATTTGCGCAAAGTGGCCATAATCTTCATCGTCATTGAGTTCATCAGCTGGTGTAGGCCTGATCTTGACGATGCGAATCAGTTCGATGACGCCAGTCGACAGGTGTGAAGCAGCGGCATCCAGTAGAGAGACAGGAGACAGGCCGCTTGAGCTCGCGAAATTCTTGGATGCTGTAATAAGGTTGTTTGCGGTTGCAGACACTTTTCGTGCAGCCTTCGTGTAGTCGGGCGAGTCAGAGCGCTGAGCGGGTTGAGCATCTTGCAAAATGTGGCGCACGGCGATCACGACCGGGTTGATTTGCTGCATGACAAGTTGGTGATCATCAGATCGTGCAACACGAAGAAGCTCGTCGATGGAAATCTGGAACTTGGTCACATGAACATCCTTGATGCGGCCATCATCTTGTAGGAACTCGTTATGTTTGGCCACTGTGTTGACGTCGGAACGGAGTTCGGAGATGCCAGCAGAGGAAGACCGCATGTGTCCCAACTGCGTCTTCGCATTCGCATACCGACTCTTCCAGCTCCTGAGCTCCTCCTCTAATCTGTGAACTTCTTCAGATAGTCGTTCTTCATGCTCTAACCTGGAATGGCTCTGCTCTGAGAGCTCCCTCATTTCCGTCAAGAAACCTGCTGCTTCACGCCGAACTTCTTCCGTAACTTGTTGTTGCTTTTGCAGTTCATCCTGTAACTGCTTGTGCCTAAACTCGAGACTAGCGAACTGAGCCTGCAGTTCCGAATCTCCGCTACCCTTCCTAGAGCCTTGGAGATCTCGTTCCGCAGCTTCATGTTCCGACCGGGCCCTTTCAAGTTCAAGTTGCAAAGAGTTGTTCAAATCTTCTGCCTTGGAAATCTTGGTTTCCAGCTCGTATTTGATATCGTCCCATTCCTGCCGTTCCGCGTTGCTTATCTACATCCGTCGTCAGGCGACAGTAAGCCAGCATTGATGATGAATGCTTACCTGTGACTTGTCCTGCTCCTCCTCCCATCTGGAGATTTCCTCATCCTTTGCCTTGAGAAGCTCTTCCAACTTTTCTACTTCCTGCTGCTTTTCGTCGTCCTTGGATTTGAGGAGTTCTTCCAACTTGCTGACCTTCTCCTGTAGGCTTGATACCTGGGACTGAGTATCCGCCAGTAGTTTCCTCTCGCCGTCACCAATAGTGGTCGCAGTCCCACGCCTACTCCGTAAGAAGGAATCCAGGGCAAAGGCATCGCTCCTAGCGTCATAATCATCTTCGGTGCCAACGGCGTCGTCGTCGTCTTCTACCATAGTGCTCTTGTTCGGCACAATGGTGTTGCTTTGGAACGATTTCGCTGTTGGACCATCGCCGTTCATGCCCGGGTGCGAATTGCTTAGTGACATCTTCCGAGGAGGGTAAGGGCCCATTGGACTGCCTGGCGGACCGCCGGATGGGTAACCCCTCCCCACTCGAGGCGGACCTCGCGACTGGGAACGCCGACTCCCCGGCGGGGGCGGGTAACCCTGAGGTCCGTAGGCATTTGGCGGAGGGCGACCACGTAGACTCGGCGCAGGGCTAGCACGACGAGACTCTTTCTCAGGAAACAGGGGAAACCGCCGTTCCAGCTCACTAAAGACATCACCAGCCAAGTCTCTGAAGCGCTGGTGTTGAAGCGAGGCAAGTTTCTGACGCGCGTGATTGCGCTTTTCGTGGAAGTCATTGCGCGGGGGAAGAAACGGAGGAACATCGGGGCGCGGCGGTCGATTGGGGGACGGCATAGCCTGCTGTCGCCGAAGCAATTCATCATAGACATCGGTACTAAGTTCGTGAAACTGTGTAGGCGAAAGTCGAAGAAGCTTATCCTGCGCCTTGCTTGATTTTCGACTCGCCCGCTCGTCCCGGTAACTTGCAAACAGGAACCGCCTCAAAGCGGAATAATGCTGAGCGAGAATTTCCTCCACCTGGCGCTGGCGCCTGCTGCGCTGATCCCCTAACGTGCCGTCACTGGATCGCGCAGCTACGGAATTGGGCGGGGACGGATTTCCAGAATCGCTTAACTGTGACGAGGAGCCATTTGGGAGCCCAGCGCTGCTGGGGGCGTTGCCCGGCACGCCCGAAGTCGGTGGAGTCGCCAGATTGCTGCGGTTCGAGAAAGTCGGGGAGAAGGGCGCATCCGACTTTTGGTATTGATTTAATCCCGACCAGTCACTTCCGTCCACGGAGACGGGCGACATGGTCCCTGACTGACCATTCATGAAGCAATGCGAAGCGGATATGTGTTTCGCGCCGGTGACAGGTGCGTATGCGTACTCGGAAGGAGTAGTATTGTTCTATTGGACCAATCGATGGGTAAGCTATTCGTATGCATTCGAGATTCGGAGTCGCGTTGCGAACATTGGGGAGAGAGGGGGAGCAGCGGTGTCGAGTATGGGGAGGAATGCGGTGCCGTCGGAAGACGAGGATTCTCGATCGCAGGCGGCAGAGTAATGAGCGAGAGGAGTCCAAGAATTATACAATAAACGATGGAAATTCCGGCCAAAAAAGGGAGAAGTTAAGACGACGAATAGTAATTATCTATCCGAAAAATAATAATAGCGAGTAGGAATGAAAGATCGCCGGTATGAAGGAGAACTACAAGAAGAACGGAGGAATAAAGAATTGAAAAGAAAGGATAATAAAAGGAGAGCCCGTCCGTTCGAGGAGAGGGGAGGAAATACCAAAATCCCAAGGAGTGGAGGACTTGGATTGGCGGCGGAGGGAGAGTCTTGAGGGCGAAGAAAGAGCAGCTGAAGAAAGAAACAATCCCCGATCACTGACAGCGACTCTCTCAGTCACGAGAGCAAATCTTCTCGGGTGACAAGAGCAGGGACACTTTAACGAAAAGCGAAAATTCCCAGGTCTTCCATCTGATTTCAGAAAGGGGATCAGCATTCATTTCCTCCAAATTAACCATCAGAACTCCCACTCTCCCAACGAATCACCAGCTTCGAAAGGGGGCTGGCGAGGCTTTGATACTCACACAAAAGCAAGTTTACCACTACTTCTGACTATATGAGTGACTCTCGCATTCCAGTCTCATCTACGGAGAATGAATCCTTAAAATGTTTTGAATCATACCAGTACCATCGCCATTCCAACTCCTTTCAATAAAACTTGTCAGCCTGGGATAAACTCCTCAATTCAACAATCCATCCATCACGGCATTTCGTGGCGCCCACTCCCACCGGGCGCCAGGAACCACCGATCCCGACTTTTGAGTTGGGCCAATTGCTGTGCTTACTCTGGTACCACTCAGTGGCTCTGACTACTTTAGGTGCTTTAGGCTGTCCGCAATGTGGCGGTGCTGACGACGAGATGCTGGACTTTATGGGGGCCGGAACTCGCAGCTTACCCGGAATCTTATAAGTTTTCCTAGAGTTGACTTTGTGTGCGGAGAACATATCGTGGACTGCAAGATTCGTCTGATGTCACACTGCCGTCGCAAAACTTGCTACGCTTACTGGGGAACCGGGCAATCCGACCATCTTCACTCCGAGAATCTCGCCCGCCCATCCCATGCGGCCAGACTGTGTTCGTCCCCGTTGGAGCAACCACTAATTCGAATGGTTGCTCCACATTCCGCTTACTCGGGTTTAGTTCAGGAGTTTCATGGAGATTTTTGTCTACATATCTCACCTCTCAAAATACAGCACAGCATCGGACTTTTTAGGTCCGGAATTTGGATTGTTCATCAATCACATTGTGTTTGTGGACTCGACTGGGCTGGGATCCACGCAGACCATGGGCGAGTCTATATATGAAAATGGTTCGAAGACTATGGGTTATCCGTACATAGGTGGGTTAACAATCGATTTCGAATCTTTCCAATATACCGGCATCATCAATCAAGCTCAAGCTCAATCAGCTTCTTTGCTTCTCAATGGTATCTCCGCTTCTGTTTCTTTTGATTTCTGCCTTTGCCCCTCCCTAGTCTTTCCTGTTCAGGTGAAAGCTATAGCGTTCTATAATGCCCAGACTCCGGTAAACTCACGCCAAAAAAAAATAAAATAAATCATGACTTGTCGATTATGACAAGACCCCGCATTTAATCAAAAGCTTCGAAATAGATAATGAAAACAAGAGAAAGGGGGCGAAGGCACCTAAGAGGGTCGTATTCTATCGTTAAGGAGGACAAGACGAAGAGAGCACGGATACCCCGCTAGGGGACACCGGTGTCTATCGCGAGGATGTCATAGCAAGTCCTCGGGTGGCACCAACGGCCGCTGAGACCGGTGTAGCTGACCTCGTGGGGGCTGCACTACGGTTGTGGGCCATGTGTGCTTTGACAAGATGTCCGGCCGCAAGTGCGGAACACAGACTGAGCTCTCCAGCAAGCACAGCGGCACCGACAATCCGAGCTAGCTGGCGAGCATTGTCACCGGGGTTGGTAGGATGAGAGCCACGAACACCAAGAATGTCAAGCATAGCGCCCTGGGCCTCCAGGATTGTGCCACCGCCGATAGTGCCAACCTCGATGGAAGGCATAGATACAGCAATCTGGAGATCGCCGTTCACGCTACGGGTAAATGGTTAGAACGAAAATCAATAGGTAGAAGTGAGAAAACTTACTTCTTCATCGTGGTGATACAGCTGCTACTCTCGACGTTCTGTGCCGGGTCCTGACCGGTGGCGAGGAAGATAGCAGTAACGATGTTGGAAGCGTGGGCGTTGAAACCACCCAAGCTACCGGCCATTGCACTTCCAATCAAGTTCTTGCTGGTGTTGAGCTCAACCAATGCATTCACATCGCTCTTGAGGACGTTTCGGACAACATCGCCAGGGATGATAGCCTCTGCGACGATAGATTTACCACGACCATCGATCCAGTTAAGAGCAGCAGACTTCTTGTCGGTACAGAAGTTACCTGAAACAGAGATTGTAGACATGTCATCGAAACCACATTCGGTGGCCATAACATGGAGAGCCTTTTCGACACCCTTCGAGATCATGTTCATACCCATTGCATCACCGGTAGTAGTCTTGAACCGGATATACAGATAAGTACCGGCAAGGGCGGTCTTCAAGTGTTGTAGACGAGCGAACCGGCTGGTGGAGTTGAATGCCGATGTCATGACATTTTTGCCCTCTTCAGAGTCGAGCCAAACCTTGGCTGCTGCTGCGCGGGCAAGAGTAGGGAAACCAACACAAGGGCCGCGAGTCATGCCGTCACCGGTCAAGACAGTTACTGCACCGCCACCAGCGTTGATAGCTTTAGCACCTCGGCTTGCACTGGCCACTAAGACACCCTCAGTGGTTGCCATGGGAATGAAATAATTTTGACCATCAATAACGAGCGGACCCGCGACTCCGAGAGGCAATGGCAGTGTACCAATCACATTCTCGCAGCAAGCACCATGGACAAGGGCGTAGTTGTAATCTTTGTAGGGCAACAATGACTTCTCCAACGAGCCGGTGAAAGTGGAGGTAGCAGCAGTCCTCGACACAACCGCCCTCCGAATTTTGACGGCCCGGGTAAAGGCATCAACACGGCTGTAAAGTTCCTCGTTTTCCAATGTTTTCTCCAAGGCATATCCAGGAAGCTTGCCCTTCAACGAGAGTGCGATAAGTTCCTCGTCAGTCAGGTAAGCCGCCTTTTTGGCTTTCAGCATCGCTTCGCACTCCTCCATGCTTCGCATGGGGCCGGGTGGGTTCAAGTCGACTTGGGGATAGACTTTGGGCTCAGGAGGGGGAGGGGCGGCGGTAGACTGGGGCTCTTTGATACTCCATCTAGCGGCGTTGAACAGGTAGCCGTTCAGGACGATGCTCAGGGTCAAAACGGCAATAATCCACTTGCTGATGATGGGATCTTCAATACTCTTCAGGAGGCCGTCAAGGACACGACCGCCAACCGCATCCAGGAACTGATCAGTGTATTCGATGTCAAAAGTCTGGCCATCGCCGAACTTGGCGTAATGTACCGAAGGGTATTCCAGCTTGTACTTGATCGGCGGAACAACGGTGACGACGGTCTCCATCTTCTGACTTTTGGCGGTCACGTAAATCGTGTCAAGCCCATTTTCAGCAACCTTGAAGGGATCAATCGGAGTAGGAGCGAAGACGTTGCACAAAGGAGAGAGGCTGCTTGAGTTTCGGAAAGGAATTGTCGACATGTTGACCACATTGACAAGAACGAAACCACCGACCATGAGAATTTTGAAGCGGCGCACATTGTTTGACTTGACCTTGCGTCCAAAGATGCTGGTGTCGTCAGCACTACCATTGTCCGATCCTGCACCGGGCCAGTCATTGTCTGAAGCAACCTTCTCGGCAATGCGCTGAGGAGTGCCGTCTTCCTCCAAGGCCTTGCGAAGAGCAACGTGACGTCTGATACGGGTAATTTCAAGCTTGATGCAGAGGATAGTAGTATAGAAAGTGAACAGTAAGAGGCAGTCGAAGAAGAGGATCCACGCAGCGAGGAAACAGAACTGTCTCAGACCACCCTGGACTCCAGAAGCAGCACCCGCAACAAGGATTGCAATCTCAATGCAGTAGTCCCTGACAATACCGAAACCTTGTTCCTTGATTGCAGTTTGAATCGAGTCCTGGATAGAGCTGGGAGTAGAGGCAGCTGAGCCTTGGCGTCTCTTGTCAACCGAAGCATTGAGGACGGCCTTGGTGAGGATAATGGGCTTCTCGAACCCGACGGTCACGACAAGGAATGGTAGGCCTTCCGATAAGAGAAGAACATTTATAGGGACGCCGAATTTCGTCGTGACGAGAAGACCGAACAAGAAGGCGAAAATTCCGGAGAAAAGCACTGTAGTTGCTAGCCAAAACTTCGAGCCTAGTCGCTGCATGGAAAAGAAAAGCGAGGCAAAACTAAGATGCATAGAAAGATAACCGAGTGTCATGATGACAATATCGATCGTCTCAGCGTGCTGTTGCATATTAGTGGATGGATTCCGAAATGATCCTAGGAAGGCAAGTAAGTACCTTGATCAAATCGGCAAAAGAACTCCAAGCGTCTGCAAGCCAGAGCCTGGCAGCTCCATTCGACCCATAGATCGGACCACGAGCAGCGCGCATAATCCACTTCTTCTGCTCTCCCTCGTCATCTTCAATAGTTGGGTCAGGAAGTTCCTGAACCGCTTTCCAGAACTGGGAAACCTGGTCAAACGGAAGAGAAAATGCCAGAGAAGAGTCGCGAGAGAAGGGAGAGAAAAGGTTGGGGGTATGCGGCACGCGTTGAGCAGAAGTATTTGCTGGAACGGGTAAAGCATCCGCGATGGGTGCTGTGGAGTGCGATTTTGACACGGAATCCGGGAAAATAAATGTCGTCAAAGCAAGATGCTCAACACCCTGACACCGATTATGATTAGAACGCGAGTGGTCGTGGGGCGAGTGACCTAGAAACTCACCTCATAGTCTTCCTCAGTCAACGAGTCCTCCACCTGCCACTTCCATGCTGTGTTCTCCCCCAGACGGAGGCTTCTGCTCCCCGTAAGAAGCGAGTCCACATCTACCTGACCGGCAACATTCTTTGGGTTCCGAAACGAATCGAACAGGCTTCCTTCAAGAAGACCGACGTAGGTTGTACTGGCCAGTAAGGCGATAACGACAATTGTATGGATTGGATGAATACAGGCACGGCGTGAGATAGATTGCAGGTTTTCGGTGACCTGGCACTTCAGCCATGAAGGCTCGGATTCATTGTCTCCGTCCGCTGTCCGGAAATTCCTCCTGATCAATGTGGAAGCCATGATGACTTGGGGTACTCAGTGGAGGCGGTGTAGGCGTCGTACAAGAGTGTGCTGGTGCGGATGGGTCACCGAGCGAAAGACCCCCCGGTTTCTTTCCTGTATACGCGAGTCGTGTTATACAGGATTTCACAGGCAGATTAAAATGTTTCTCCAGAGCTCAATGACATGAGGCGATCAACGGGGAAAGCGATTTCGTGGGCAACGAATTTCGAAAGACCTGGGGACCGAATAACACCGTGAGTATTTTTTCTGCTCAATAGCTAGCCACTGAGGGGGTCGGAGGCGAATAGGGAAAAGAAGCGGAGAGAAAGCGGCGGAGAACGAGGGGGAGGGCAAAAATAGGATGAGGTTCAATATAGCCGTACGTACCTGGAATGCAGCTATGCAGCCCGTCCACAACAAGTCGGTGTAGGACCAAGATGAGCAAAACTCCAAAAGATCCCAATCGCTCCCCAAAACAATTCCCAACAGAGCTGCTCCTTGAGGAATGCACACTCAAATCGATCGAGTCGTCACAGCCACAGACTGAACCCCTGAAGTTGCGCGAACGCAACAATCTTCTGGCACCGCAGAGCTTGAGCCACCCGTGACCCAGAGAAATTAAGTAAGCGGCGAATTTTGCCGCCTAGGAAACTTGCCCCTTTCGAGTAAGGAGGCTGTCGCGAAAATTAGCCAATCAGAAGCCGTGTAGGAACCTGAGCAGACGCTGCACTATCGACTGAGACAAATAATCAGTGACTTGACCCAGGCCACAAAGGAATAATCCCTGGGGGGAGATTGTCGGGACGGAGCAGAAGGTGGGAAACAGCAGGGAAGAAAAGGAATGGAAAGCCAGGGGGGATTGGGGGGAATAAAAGAAGTTGCATAATGGAAAGTGGAAGGCTTGGTTACCGGTACTCGTCCAGCCCAAAAAGCAGGCTAAGTGGGAATCCAAGCCGACGGGCCACAGCTGTCCCCCCAGCACTGAAGATCCCTCTGACCAAAACGTCGACCTTCAGAAATGTTTTCGGGAAGGATTCGTACGCTTGATTTGGACAAAAGCTACAGCTACGTGGTCACAATCTCTGCATAGGTGGGCTGGAATGGATTATTTGATGCTCGTAAGCGTATCTTCGGCGAACCACGACCCCCAAAAGCTCGAAGTGGAAGTGCGGCCGCTATATACTCCGGGTTCTTCACCTGCGGAAGAGGCCGTTTATCTTTCAATGCGGACTAAGTAGTCGGCACGAGAGTTACTCCGCCGCGACGGCGAGGAGAAGGTGGTCCTGTTATCTCCGTTTCTGAGGTCCAAGAGACGAAGGAAAGAGGGTAAAAAAAAGCAAATATGCTGCACCATCTCTCGGGAATCTTTTCATTCGGGAATGTCTCTCGGGGTTTGTGACTGCGGACAGATTCATGCTTCACCGGCTGGATCAAGTGCAAACGGACTGGAGAATCTCGTCGCGGATGAACAAAATCACAACGCCAGGGACTACCAACAATTGTTCTGCCCTTGATTCTGCAGTCCTTTTTGTCCTCTTTTCTTTGCTTTTATCCCCACCACGAGTGACCATCCAGTCCAATAAGCAGTCGTTCAAGCCCTCCATGACGAGGACCGACGGGGACCGACGGGTTCCGACAAACTTGAACCTCACCGTCCTTGCGAGGTCCCCTGTTTTCTGCACGGAGCACGTCCCACATCGAAACGATCTCGATCTTGCCAAGGACACAAGGCCATCCTCACCTATCGTCTGCGAAGACCTGCCTGAAATGTCAGACAGCCATTGTCAGATGGATGCTTCTTCAGGTAACACTAAATAATACCCTCAAAGGACATGTTGCGCGCGGCATTGCAGCTCCCACTTGTCTCACAGTACGGATACGTCCAGAAGAAATTTTCCCGTCTTCCTGAAGCCTTTGGGTTGGTCGAGTGGGACACTTTGGGCTCTTACCTGACTCTTGGAGGGCCACTTCGGAGATAATCGCTCAATACCCACTTTTTTGATCTAATCAATCTTTCGGCTGCGAAACCGGACGCGAGGCGACGAAAGATATTTCTTACGTCCATGCCATCTTTCTCTGAAGATCATTGAAATTGAGACTGAGTGACGGAGGACAGGAGATTTACCCTTATGCTAAGAGGTGACTGGGTTACAGCAAAATATACGTCAGTAGTAACGTGAACGATGGCGGGAAGTAAAGAGCAGAGTTCATATTGTTGTGTAGCTCAACAATAATCGAATAATACGAACCCAGGTCATGGTCGAGAAGAATCTTGGACCCCATAGCCGAGAAGCCGTTCCGCGGGAGCAGCAGAGTTGAACGTGGATGGAGGAAGAAGTGCTCCGTGGGCCCTGGGAACTTCGAAGAGAAGCTGAGAACTTTTTTGTTTTCCTGTTAGTAATTGAGCTTGACTGCCTGAGAGTTTGTAATAATGTCTTAACGTGGACGAGGAAAGCGACGTCGAGAAAGTGCAATTCCCTTGGCCACCACTACTAGGCAAACGAGCCTTTTTAAGTCTTCGCTACCCCACTCAATCTGCCTTCTTCACTTCCTCTGCAGAGTGCTAAAATTAAAGAGCGGGAGATTAAGGACTGGCTTTCCAAGTTGCCGTTGCTTGTTTCAATTCGCGCTCTGTCGCCCTGCATCAGTGTCGGCGCTTAAATGCCAACTCCGTGGACGACGAGTGGGAGCGCCAACGACGGGCCTTTGATTCTTCTTCTCAAACAGAGCGTGATTTGGCCTCAAAGTCTACCATTCTTTCGGGTATCCTGAAACTGGTTTCTTGCGACGGCGCCTACATGATTGAAGGCGTCAAAATCGGGCTATAACCCAATCAAGGAAGCTCCTCTCGCTTGAAGTATCCAGACCTGCAACATCCAGAAAGATCATCCAGGGTCCAGGACGTGCCGATCATGCAAAATCTCCGCCCGAAGCTAGTACGCGCCCATGCTATTTCCAGAGCTGTCGTGCGGACGACGATCTACGAAGCTCGATGCCTTCATGCAGCAGAGCCCCCCAGACCGAGCGTCTAGAGCCTATCAACACCTACCCACTCCCTCAACCTGATCATGTAACTCGAATCTATGCCATACATTGATCGCCAACCATGCTCCATGCCAATTTCACCTCGCATGACGTCCCGGGACGGGGCACTCGATGATTGGCTCTGGTGTTGTCTTTCTTAGATCTCCGTTTCTTCACCCTCTGTGTCATTAAGCGCCATAGCCCTGGTTCCAGGTCTTTCTGCAAGGACGGGCTGCCCGTTGAGTCCCTTATAACAGCTGATTCCTTTGGGCAACAAGCTTGCCGTCCCTTATATTCCTGCATTGGTTGTTGAGGAATAGACAAAGCGGGAGCTCATTCAACAACGTCTATTGTTTCAAGAGCTCATTGTGTTTGTTTGATCCTCTTCTTGGATAACACATCGAGAAGCTCTATTGACTCTTATTCAACGGACGAGGCGTGTCGAGGGTAATCCTTTGGCGCTTTTGCCATTGTCTCAAACGACACCAAGAAACACAAGAGACCTTTGAATGGAGATACAGCAGTCACTAGCACTCAAAAAAAATGGACATATAAAAGGTCTGTAACTCCCGTAGATATTTTGCTTGACATATACTAATATTTTATAGAGCTTGTGACCTTTGATCTAACTCGCTGGCCGGTTGGGTTTCTCTCTTTGTTACATCCTCCTTCCTGCATTTCATGCGCAAACTATAGACGCAGCAATAAAAGCAATCGATTTCCTTTTATTCATGGACGGCACATACGGCATAGGGGCGAGGTTGATCCTCTTAGCCCTCCTCTTCACCACAACCACGTGGGCACATTCCTGGGTCGAGCAGCTCATGGTCATCGCACCAAACGGTAGCTTCATCGGCGCCCCCGGCTACCCTCGAGGCAACGTCCTTCGCTCTAATTCCGCATTCAGCGACACAGCCATGACATACCTGGCTGAGGACTACCTGTGCAAGGGCACGCAGCGCACACAAACACAAACCGAAGGGAGCCCCCGACTACAGGCGAGCGCCGGCGCCGCCATTGCCCTGCGCTTCCAAGAAAACGGGCACGTCACACTCCCAGAGACGCAACCCGGAAAGCCAAAAAATCGCGGCACAGTCTACGTCTACGGAACAACTTCGCCCAAGGGCGACGAGAAGCTCGCGGACGTACACAAGGTCTGGAATGCGGATGGGTCAGGTGGCGACAAGCGCGGCGTGCTCCTCGCGAAGAGGAACTACGACGACGGACGCTGCTACCAGGTCAATAGTGGCACAATCTCGCAGCAACGACAGTCCGAGTATCCGCATGAGGCCGACCAGTACATGGGCGCTGATATCTGGTGTCAATCCGACATCGCGATCCCGTCCAACGCACCGTCTGGAAACCCCTACACGATCTACTGGGTATGGGATTGGCCAACAGAGGCAGGTGTGGATCCAAACCTACCCAACGGCAAGCAAGAGATATACACAACGTGCATGGACGTCGACGTGGGTGCTGCATCCGAGGACCAGTCGCGGGTCGCGGTGGCATATGATCATGACCAGTCCTTGAACCGCGCCTCAATGCCAGATCAGTTTGCAGAGATATACAACTCCGGCTCTGGGGATTCTGCGGATGATACTGTGGGGGGTTCGTCGGTGCCTGTCTCTTCAAACCCTGTCACAACGGCTCCGCAGCCGACGGGTGCTCCTCCCATGGCGACAGTGACGGTTACTTCGTATGTGACCTCGATGGTGTACGTTCGTCCGCGCCCGAGCAGTTACTAGTAGTGCTTAGAACTGGTTCTCTCATGGTGCATTTTACATTTGGGCGTGGTGACAGCCCGAGCATTGGAAGCGCTTGTACAGAAACCGGGGCGCGGCTGCATTTTTGTATTACTTCATGGTCAGCAGGTCTGACTGAGGCGGTGGCATGATTCTATTTGGCGCACATCTCCTTTCCCGCTTTTTACTTGCTCTATATGATCCTCTGGAGGATACAATACTTGTATGTAGAGATACTCTCATTCGAAATCGTTGTCAAATGACACAATTTAAGTCATCGCATTCCAGTATACCATAAGCCATATCAAACCAGTTTATTCCAGGAAAAAAGATTTCAAGGTGTGAATACATATATATACCTCGAATATTATTGTCGCTAGACTCGGCGCAGTCAAGAAGAACATTTCGTACACTCTATCGAACTGTCAACTTCCAGGGCCGCAGCAAGAGTGCAACAAATCATTTTATCCGTGTCAAAGTAGTGGGCTTACTTGTTCGGCGATGCTGGCTTCCGCTATGATCTCCCAGAGACGTGAGATTTCTCCTTGGTATCTTGGGAGCCGACACTTCCATTGGGTAGTGAGACGTAAGCGCCATGATATGTAAGAGATAAGAAAAGATTAACAAAATTCGAGCCTTGTGATGCGGTCGCCGAAGTCTTTGCTGCGTCCTTGCTGACCGTGGCTAGCCTTGCCCTAAGCCAAGACACGTCCACGCGTTGAGTCGTGGGTTCACAAAGTACGACTAGCTTAACGCAGCTGCTCTTCTACGCGGACGAATGGTATGGCGGTATTCACTATGGAGTCGAGCAATACTGATCTCCATTTGGATACGGGCGCCTCCCAGGTGTAAATCATGGATTATGTACTTTATCCAAAACAGAGCACCAAAAGTATCCACCCAAAAATGCTCTTAGTTGGTATCGACTCAGCTTTGTCGTTACAATATGACAGTAAGTATCGGAATGTGCCCCCCACTATCCCTGGATTGAGTATTTCCTTCCTTAAACAAGTGGTCGCACATAGGGAAGGAGTGACTGGCTGCCCGTGAGCGTACCTTCCCCATCCGGACTGTTCTCGAAGGACCATGGACCTTGGAGGGAAAGTGCGACCCGCGAGCTCCTCAAGTGCGGCAGGCATTCTCGATCGCTCCTTCCTTTCGCAGGGTTGACTGGGGATCGTGTCGCTTGTTGTGGGGCAGGGGAGGACGGAGACGCAGTGGAAAGGGATCTTGGAGTCTGCCGGGTCTGGGGTTGTGAGGGTCTGGATATCGTCGTTGGCGGTTCAGGCAATTGTTGAAGCCGAGTTTGTTTGGGCGGATGGCCAGATGCGGATATTATTGTCTTGAGCTACATGGGGACGATGCAAGTGTTTGCGGTCAAGGTACGGATATAAAATAATCGCTCGACGTTCCTGTCCCCCCGCAGCTTATCATCATTGGAAGAGATAGAAGCGTAGACAATCGCCATCCCGTGTGGGATCCATTGTACTTACTTACTCCCTTTTATGGCCAAGTTTCCCTGCGTTCTCACTATCGACACCAAAAATCGCTCCGCCGCAGCCTTGCTACCCAAAACTTCACGTATCAACTGGGCAGATTACCATGTGGTTCCGGAGACGACTGAGCCATGCCGCTGAGTCTAATGTTTAAGGTGCCAACCCTCAAGGTAATATTTATGTAGATTACAGGCCTGATTTCAAATCGACCTAAGCGTAGAAAGAGAGGAGGCTTTGGGGAACAGATACGAAATGGAAACCGAGGCGTCAATGCCGAAACAAGTCGCTGAAGCGGAGAATCTCACTCTATCCGTGCTAACTCTGGCCCCGCAGTCCCCTGTTGACTGAGGATGACACTCTTCAGAGTCATTTCTGTCCGTCGGACGGAAGAACTATATATACCAGATAGCTTTGGGGACACGTCTTTGAGCACCACCTCGGACCATACCATAAACCAACCTCATTTCCAAAAATTCTTCGAGTGTCACTCCTCATATTGCGACTTGATGTGAAAATCATGCTAGATGCTTTGTTTCCATGGATTTGATTGACGTTGTTGTCGTACATACGGCCCGAGGAAGATCCCGTATGGCTGCCAATTCAGTGTCATTGACACTTAGAGGACCTAAGTTGGGTAGATAGGGATTCGAAGAAGACCTTGGCTTGAAAGTACAAGCAGTTTTGAGACCGAACAATGTAGGTAGAGGAAAGCGTACAAATCACGTGCATTGGTTGGGTGCCTTCTGGCGCGTCACAGCAGGAATCTGAAACACACTAGTCCCCAAACGGACTCATCACGTGCAGTTCGTCCAGCAGATGAGGAGCACAATCAAAAGAACCATCTGAGGGAAAGAAGCGAGATCGGAGATCGAACCCTTTTTACTTGATTCTTCGGCCTGATAATCTTTTATTCTGTCCATTGTAGGCTGTTATTATTCATTTAAGCGCCCTGCCGCAACGCCCCTGCAGGGCAGGAAGAGATATTGGCACAAGCGAAGCCTCGAGTGACAACTCCACAGCAGGCCCGACTGCGCCTCGTCACTCGCTGGTCCCTTAACCGCTGCGTCTCGTCCTCCAGAGTGTCCCAGAGCGTCAAGTTCGAAGCTGAAGAGAGGTGGTCTGCCTTGTATATGGTGGCTTATTCTCCGGTGAGCTCCTGTATTCTCCGTCTTTCAGCCCAGCAGAAGGAATCGCCTTCGCCACTTTGCCGAAACTTTGCAAGCGCTGTCAATTGGACGCAGGATACAGCTACTGTGTGTGCAATTAGACGCCCATCCCCTCGTTTCCCACTTGTCGTGCTTTTGCCCCCTCTCGCCTTTTCTCCCTCCCTCCCTCCGTTCCATCCTCACCTTTGTTCGCATTGTGTGAGTTGGTAGTCAGCGTCTCTGACATTTACCGGCGCGTACTGACGCTATATTTAGAACCTAGATTTACCCTGGCCACCTCCAACACTCGACCGCGGAAGAAAATCCAATCCGAAACATCTCACTGTAGCGACCGAACCAACGCTTGTTATTGGCCTTCTGCAACTAGAAGGGTCTTCGAGGTTCCTCAGTTACCCGCCCGGAGGAACTGCCACATTGTTTCTGTTCCCACGACATCGGTTGTCCTGAGTTGTTGCACTTGGTATCGCTGCACGCTGGCCCATCGGAGGCTTCGTCCCTTCTCTTCGGCGTTTCGCTTTCCCTCGTGTCGATTGCTTCTCCCAACTTCGAACACTTTGTATTCATACGGCCTGCGATAAATCCCAAGCGTTGGATCGTGCTTTTACGCAAGGAGCCCACCAGGTACCCCTCCTCGCCGCATCGCATATTTCTTAAATCGCCAATCCCGTTCCACGATTCCCATAACCCTTGACTGCGAGGGCGCTTCATTCTCTTCGTCAAGCTGCGGAATCTTTGTGTCTCAGCGTGGGATAAAAAAAGATACGGAACACTTGCAGAGTTTGTGGGCTGGGGATCGCGATGCGAAACTAGGGTGAACCCCCAACCACCATCGCCTGGATTCATATTATACCTTCCATTTCTCTTGACGCGCAATCTTCGGATTCCGGTGTGCTCCTTCGCCTCCTTCGAACCCAATGACTGCCACTATGACTACAACGACTTCCGCCCCCTCGTCACAGCAGGCTGTTTCGTCACCTGGCCTCACAGTCCTGCCTCCCCTTGTCACCGACACTCCAGTCAGACTGTCGGGGCGCCAACGATCATCCTCATACGCGAAGGACCGCCTCTCCACATTCTCGAACCTCTCCGTAGCTTCTCAGAATCGCTCACGGCCAGGATCGCATGTCTTCCCCATATTTCATTCTAGCCTACCCTATGCCCTGGTTCGGGATTTCGCATATCCGCCTATCCATCCTTTCCATTACGGCCCGCTCCCGCTTTCCACGTCTGTGCTCTCCAGCCCTGTAAGCGAACATCGGCGATTGTCCGACCCCCCAGCGGCTTGGGACAGTTCACGTGGCCAATGGTCAACGGCTCCCTGGGGAACTGATCATGGACAGGGACACCAACCACTTCCGGCCATGTCCTTTGGTGACGGACCGCCTTATAGCGAAGATGAAGACCTGCACAGCCCTGTGTTTTCAGCGCCGCGTCACCGTAAGAATAAGTCAACCGGAACCGATTTGAATGGAGGAGCTATGTTTTCGGGCGGCAATAACCACGCAGGTCATATGAGCCACCTCCCGGATAACGAGCGTGGAACGTTGGTTAGCATGAACGCGGATGGGAGCGAGACGTATTACGTGAATGACGAGGACGCCGCGGAGGATGGACCGGGAGGGGATCTTGTCACGTATCCTGCGGATCAGCGCCGATACACCTATATCGGCACATACCACGATCATCAAGGCTACGCACACGATGCGGGGTTCGAGTCCGAAGAAGACTACAGCGGAGCTCATCGGTACTCACGAGAGTTTCAGTTTTCCGTCGGATGTCCTGACGAGGAGATGCACGGCAAAGCGGTTGCTCTGTTTGATTTCACCCGGGAGCATGAGAATGAGCTTCCATTGACCGAGGGTCAAGTTATATTCGTCTCCTACCGGCATGGCCAGGGATGGCTCGTCGCGGAGGATCCCCGCACCGGTGAAAGCGGATTGGTCCCGGAGGAGTTTGTCCGTCTAGTCCGTGACATTGAAGGCGGTCTAACTTCGCTAAATGCCGAGGCTGGGTATGACGAAGACGATTGTGTTAGCCCCGACTCGGTGGACTCTCAGCAAGAGATTACCCCTACCACTCACTCGGCAGCTAATGGCGGCCTGCCGGCCGATACCTCGAAGAAGGCCCCTAACGACAACAACGGGAACGAGATCATAACTGTCCCGCTAGATGCGGAGCAGGTGCCTAGCAAGAAGCAATGACCTATGTGGTACACATAGGGAGTGGAATGAAGTTGATGACCCCATGGTCCTCAACGACAACTTATCGGTCGGTATGATTTTCTTAATGATTTCGAGGTTCCCCGGTTGGAACCTCGTGCACCTGCATAAACGGTGATAGAATGGCATGGCCGGACGGTCGTGAATCGGTTGGTGGGATTGTGCTTAATAGCATATCATATCATATCATATCATATTATCTGGGATACGCAGAGCCAGCCTGCGGTTACGCAACGCTTGTTACGAGAATGATGTGAGTGAGTTTGTACATATTCATTATATCTTTGGAGTATTGTTCAGCGCCAGCGTCGGGAGGTCATCAATATATCATCATCATATCAATTATTTTATCTCAATACCAGCATTAGGAGAGTCATAGGATAGGGGTATATCATATCATCAGAGCGCAAACAAACCCACATAAAGAAATCATTCTTGTCTCGCCTCAGGACCAGGCATCTCTGCAATCGCCGCCAACGACCCCGGTAGCTCTGCAAGCCTCCTCGTTTTCGTCTCCGGTGCACCCTTCTCATTCTCCGCCGGGGTCGTGGGCGTCACAGCCGTCTCCGAATCCATCTCATGCAACGCCCGTCCGGACCCATCCAGCTCCTGCTTCTCCCTCGACGCCAGCATCGTCGCCCCTTTTTCTTCTCCTTCGTGCCCTCGCACCTCACGATACCCGATCCCTTCCGGTACCTCTCTTACAGTCTCAGTCGCAACTCGACCATCGCCGTCGCCGTCGCCATCACCGTCACCGTCACCATGGTCCTCACCCGTCCCCTGCTGGCGACGCCTCCTCCGCAACCACCAAACAAGCGAAAATAGCAGACTCGTCACCGCAACGGCGCCCACAACCCCACCCGCTATTCCCCCCTTCTGCGAGGGCGTTAATCCAGACGACGACGAGGAGTTTGAATCCGAATCTGTCTCCGTCGGCACCGGTCCGCCTGTCGTTGAGGTCGACGCTGTACTCGACGTAAGTATTGTGCCCGTACTCGTACTCGCACTTGAGGTAGACGTGGTTTCCGTTCCATTCACCATATCCCCCCACCGCACGCAGCAGACGATGTAACCAGGCCCTGGGCAGGGGAAGTCCGGCTTTGCGAGATAAATGTATTGTTAGTCTCAAGTGCAGACCCTCTATAGATGGGTAGAGCGCAGAAAGAAAGAGAGAGAGAGAGAGAGAGAGAGAGAGAGAGAGAGAGAGAGAGAGGTACGTACACCAGACCCAACAACATACTCGCCCTCGCACGTCTGGTTATCTCTGTTGCGACAGTATCCGTCTCCGACTTCGGTGGTACATCGGTGGTTGAGGCAGCACTGTTCATGGAGATATTAGTGACTGTGTCTGTTTGTAATGTATCGATTGTTGCTTCGAAGATATCGCGGTGGAGGTATTTAATATATCAGGACAACGTACATCGTCTCCCGCGGTATCACGGCATTGGTTCGAGTATACGAGCCCAGCACCTTGAGAGGGCGCGGATCCATTAGTTATGTGCGCAGATTGATGAGAGTAATATAGATGAGTATACAGGCAAAGGCCATGATAAGATACACGTCAAAAAATTATCTTAAATAGAAGAGACAGAACAGAAAAAACAAGCGTACATGTAGACAAACACTCCCCAGCCCCCAGTCCACCCCAACATGAGGTATCGGTGCCTGTCTGGCGACGGGTAATCGAAAAGAACGAGTCGAAGGAGTCAACGGGGTTGAAGAGACGCATGGCACTCGTGATTTGATTCAGAGCTCCACTGTTATATTTATGTCATGTATGAAGGATGATGATATAATAAGCTCTTTGAGAAATGGGAAGCTAAAGGCAGGCAAGAAGAAGAAGAAGAAGAAGAAGAAGAAGAAGGAAGGAAGCCAATGTCTATCTGGGTACTCCGTATATAAGATATCAATCGTTAAGGTATCATAGTACTCTCTACCCTCCGCCGATCACCCAGCTTCCTGCGCTTGGCTCTCTGGGGGCCAACGAGACATCGTCATTGTAGGATGCTACTTCATCTCTTTCACAACCTCAGGATGGCTGAGAGTTTGAGACAGGAGCGGCGCCAATCACTCCCGTTGGCGGCGACGCGGGTGCAGATCCTTGTGGCCCCCGACAGGGAAATACGAGGTCTTGGGCCCTTGGAGTGGCCGATTGGAGAGAGTGCGGCTGAGTTGTGGAAGTCTTGTCATTGCTGGCATTTCAAATGGGGCTGTTGCCTATTTGGATTGGCAAGGAGGGTCGGAGGGGGAGTTGTCTGTTGTCATTGCTGGAATGAGGTCTGAAGGTTAAGTGCTGTCGCTTCCTTGGAGGCTCGTGGGAGCCTGTGAGGAGATGGCAGGCTTCGATTGCGGCAGGAAAAGGGATGATCATTTGAGGGAAGGTGGTCTCGATCTCGGCGCCATGCTACAGTATCATGTATCTCATAATATATGTAATATAACAGCGGAATAATAAGCACCAGCGAATGGTAAGCTCCTTTTTTTGGGACAAGACCGAAAATGAAACTCGTTTGGTTAAAAGCAATGCTGAAGAATGACATTGTCCAGTAATCATCAAGAAAGCAATCGAGCGAATTAAGCAAGTAAGTTTTATTTCCAGCAAACATACTCACACAAAGAATCGAAAGATTTTGCGCAAAACAAAACAACTTGCCCAAGAATTCTGCACAATGCGAGGTGAAATGGAAAGATCGAAGGAAAAAATCTAGCCCAGCAAGTCATCGAACGCGGAGCTATTCGTCTTTGCCCCTTGCTGTGACTGCTGCTGCTGGGACGGCGCTGGGGAAGCAAGGCCGGACGATGCGGGGGCTCCCCAGATGCCTGCACTTGCCTTCTCCTTGGCCATGCTCGCGAGGTTGGGTCCTTTACTAGCGTTGGATGAGGATTTTTGCAGTCCTGCACTTGCACTGGCCGTTGACCACAACGATCCGAATGCATCGCCTGAGGACTTTGAAGCAGCTGGCTTGCTTCCCAAAGAAGGGGTAGAGGCGCTCATGCCGGATGAGAAGGATGATGTGGTTGGTACTGTTGGTCGGTTACCCGATAAGGCAGGAGGTGTCTGCTTAGCACCAACTGAGACTGAGGTGAAATAGTTGGGTGTTGCTGCCTGGTACGCGGTAGGCTTAGGCTGCGAGGGCTTCGCACCCTGTGCCGAAAGAGCAGGCGATGCAAGACCGCTCGATGTGGGAGTCGGGGTCATGGAGGTGAAGCCGACAATACCGTTCAAGTTCGACCCTTGTGTTCCTGACACGGGCCTAGGTGCGGCAAATTGAGTGCTCGAAGTGGTGCTAACAGTCGATGCGGGCGGCGCGATGGAGATTGTGTTAGATGATGCTGGTGCCGGTTGAGGCGCAGACTGGAAATCATCGAAGTCATCGTCATCGGCGGGAGAGGGGTCCAGCATGTTGAGGCCATTGCTGCCACCTACAGGCTGCTTTCCAGCGGCAACGGAGGTCGTTGGCGCGGGTGCGGCAGGAGTAGGATCGTCATCGAGGAAGTCGACAAGATCAGGTGCAGGGGCCTTTGGTGCCTCGGGTTTCTTCGCTTGTTGAGCACGGGGAGGGGGGCTCGCTGCTTGTTTTCGGGCCGGAGCGGCATCTGCCTCGTCGTACTCGTCATACTCATCGAATCGGTTGGCGCGTCGCCCAGCATCCTCGAATTCGCCTGTGCTGCCTCCGAAACCACCACCGTCGCCGTAGACACCTCCACTATATCCACCAAAGGAAAGACTCTCGCTGCCGAAGCCTCCATAGCGGTTTCCTGAGGTCCCCATGCTCCCCATGCCCCCTGTTGTTCCCGCACCACCCTCGAACCCGCGGAATTTGTTGCGGTTGCCCCTTGCCTTCTTTCTTTCGGAACGGATCAGGTCAACGTCGCCGAGAAGCTTGACCAATTCTTGCGCACGGTTGCGCACGTTAATTCCCTGGTCTTTGCCATTCGGATCGATGTAGTGGAATTGGCGGAGCATTCGAAGGAGGGACAGGTGGGATCGGGCATCGTCGACAACTCGCTCCGAACCGTTCTTGATAAGGAACTCCAGAAGTTGCAGACCCTAGGATCGGCAATGCTTCTTGTCAGCCGATACTTATGAGACTGATGTTTGCTAGTGGTTCGTACCTTGTAGATCTGCCGCCACTCTTCAGACGTCTTGTCGGTGAATCGCTTGTAAATCATGGGCATAATCTCGTTGAGTAGTTGACTGCCAGATCCAAACCGCAGAGCGTCAGTAATGGTTCCTTCTAGTCGTTGCGACACCATGGCATATGGATAGGAGGCCGGGCAACTGACTAGCTATGTGTTCCGGTGGCAATTTCCTGCATCAACGTCGTTGAAGCACCCCAAGGCTCATTGTTCGTGGCTTCTCGGACCTAGCGGGTATAAGTGACCGATCCCATAGCAAACCTCCCCCGCGGCCAAAGAGCGGAGTGTTTCCGACATCGCAACCGGGGTTGGGCGGGCGGAAGGACAACGAACCTTGGCCTCCATTTCGGTGTAGTTCATGACAGCTATGGAAATTAACCGAGTTAGCAAGGTCAAGACAGTAGCCAAGATACTACTCCCGAAAAGGGAACCCAACGTGGAGGTGTTGTTCTCTTCAAACCAGGGCTTACCATTTTGGACCTTGCGCACTCCCGCCTTGAGATCATACAAGGTCAGGTTGCTGACCTGGTTCTTGAGAGAATCGAAATCCATGGTGCACTTATTATGAGGGAAAGAGAACAGACGTTCGGGTGCAATTGAATGGAGAGAAAGGCTGCGTAGTGCAGAAGAAGAAAGGAAAGAGAACGCCCACCTCGAGAATCAAGCAGCGGTGGCCCCGGTCATTCTTGAAGGTCCAGCTGGCAACCGCTGGTCCCCAGCGCACGACCACCCCGTCGGGCTCCAAGACTCGGGTCACGTGCACCCCCTGAACAAACATTGAATCGTAACATTCTGTCATTCTTATCCGATACATACAGTATCTACATACATTGTTTCATTCAAATCATCACAGAGAAGGTAAGGTCTTTGTATCAGAGTGTTCCGATGGCCAGCACGCAGAGAAGGAATCAAAGTCAAGTAACAGATCGCTAATAGGCCCAACAATCAAGAACGAAAGCTATCTAGCTGGGCGCTTTTATCATTTGTAAAATGTAAAAAGGGAAAGAAATTGGGGATATCATCGAGAAGGGAAAATGCAAAGAATAAACAGGGCGTATCATTAGGGAATTGAAGGACAACGGCCTCCCGAAACAGCAACCCAAAAACACCTGAGGCAATTACTCATTATAGAACTTCCTCATAATCAGATGCAGGAACAGGTTGACGTTGACCCGAAGGTGTCCGTCAAAAAAGTCAAGGAACTGCATATTGTTGAACTGGGCCTGCAGCAGGTCATCCAGCGGCACCTGGGCATTGGCTCCCGGCACCATCATCGGACCACTGCTTCCATCGAGAGTGAAGACACCAACTTCGTTACTGGAGATAGTGAGGTCGACCCGGTCCCACTGGCGCTCATTGTAGCCCTTCCAGTAGACGAGGACTCCCTTGTCTGCCAGGTTCCGGGCCGAGTACTTGTATGACCCGAATTTGAACACCTTGCCAGTCTTCTGGAGCTCGCGCTGGTGGTCCCATTGCTTGGTGAAGGGCATGAGGAATCTCTTCTTGCCCTTTTTGTTTTGTAATGTTACCATCGCCTGCTCGATGTAATCGTTGTATGTCTTGAGCTGCTGGTCTAACCAAACAGCTTGATCGTTGAGACGTGTGAGTGTCATTCGGGCACTCTCGAGTTCGCGCTGGCGTTGAATTCTTCGGCGATGTTTTGTCCGAATGTCAATAGCGATGGCATTTAGGAGGTCTTGGTAGTGGTTGTTGCGACTAATCTTCCCGGTTCGTTCGAGCTGCAGGATGTTCTCCAGGGCAGTACGCTTCAGTTCCGAGTAGCTCATGGATGCGATATCCACCAAGCTGTTGGCTTCGGAGTAGGCGCTTCGCTGGGTGTTGTGCGCATTCAGTTCGTCTCGAACGAACGTCATCCATTTCTCCTCGTCCTCCGCCGTAGGTGGCGTTACCATGATCTCCATCAGGTTGGCTCCAGACTGGACGCGGATAATATACAGCACACATCGCTTTGTTTCCATGAAGAGGGCCTTGACATTGGCAGCAGGGTCTGTATTGCTTGGTCAGTATTTGCTTTCTGATAGTTTGATAATGGTTTGTCTCACCTTCAACCTGCGCGAGCTTGGGGTTCAACGTCAAGTTGATTTCAGAGGAGTTGACACTCATCAACTCGTTTTCGTTCGATTTGACATTCCCCAGATCCCGAATGACTTCCTTGAGGATGTCGTCGGGGTTGGCGCAGATGTTGTGGATATTGGAAGCTACAAGCTGGTGGATTGAGAAGATATCAGACATCTTGATGTATAGGGTAGGCTTTGTTTTGGCGTAAAGGTCGTTGAATTCGTCAATGTCAAAGTACGTTTCGGCATCTTGTGTAGAAATCACTGTACGTGGCGGTTAGCACAATTAAGGTATCCGAGGCGAGTTTAACTCACTGTCACCCCAGATCTGTCCCAATCTCTGGATAGACTCCGCAATGTAGGTGTTGAGGGGCTGGAGGTACACATTTTCCGCACCAAAAAGTCTTCCAGATGAGACTTGAGTGATCACCTTAGCAATCTCTGACAGGTTGCGCTTCTGTTCCTGGGTCAATCCCCGGTCGATAACTCCGTACTTCTCAGGCTCAACAATAGCGGGCTGGAAGTAATTTCTCCAGACCCAATGGCCCACAGATTGAAGAATAAAGCCAGGGTCCTCGTTGGCGAAGCGGGCGAGCAGACACTCGTACATCTGCTTTGCGATATAACGGATTCCGAAGGGCATCCGGTACAGGAGCTCTTCCAGCGCGGAGAAAAATTGATCGGCGACATCTCTGAGGTCTTGCAGATGCTGAATAAACGTCGCTCTTGTTTCGGGGTCACGGATGGCTTCTTCCTTCGGGATGTCGAGTCGACGCCTACTGCGTTTTCCAGTCCGGAGCTCTTCGTTGTTGATGGCGGATCGGTAAATTTGCATTGGGTCGCTTTCCAGGTCAAGCTCAGGGTTTTCGATAATGTTATCTTTCACAGTGGTGCTGAGGACATCCCGCATGAACTTGCGGTCCCGAGGGGACTTGATGTACGAGGCAAAGAGTTTGTTCCAGAAAGAGTTGCAGCGGAGGTATTCAGCAAGCGAGCCAAAGCTTTCGATTTCTTCGCGCGCAGAACGAGCCAGCAATTTGATGAGGTAGTACTCCTCGCGCCTCTTCTGGGAATATCCAAAGAGACCCATCATCAAATGCCGAATTCTCTCATACTCTTTCTCTGGAGTGTTTACCTCGCGGAGACGCTTGAACAGCTTGGCGAGATACTGAGATTGGGTTTGAAGAAGGAAAAAGAAGACTTGGTACTGCTCCAATTTCCTCCTCGAGGTCTTGTTCAAAGCCTTGAGATCAAAGGGGTCCTTTGAAGAAATCTCCGTGTTGGATAGAAGATTTCCAACATGTCCACCAAAGTGCTTCTGATGCTTAACGACCTCGTCGAGAGTGATTTTGTTCTTCACAAGGAGAGCGATCTTGATATCCAACTGACTGATATACTGTTCAGCGAGTTCGTTCTGTCGAACTTGTTGGACTACCTGTTTCCTCGTTCGCTCGGACTCAATTTCTTCATCGAAGTCGAACTCGCTGTCGTTGAGCAGGTGTACGAATCCTTTGACAGTGCCGACAGGGGGGTTCTTGCCACTGGTCAGGCTCTTGTACGCCTGGCCCTGGATTCTGCCTCGCACAAAGCTTTGCGCCTTGATCACCTTCTCCATGTTCTCCTGGTAGTAACGACGCTTTTCTTCGAACTTAAGTCTGACTATGTGGCCTCGGATATGGGACTGAAGATCGGTGATAACGTCGTCTTCGGATGCAAGCTCAGCCAAAGTCTGGCCCACGTCAACACGAACGATCATGGCTCTAATATGCGCTTGCAGCTGGCTAATCTCCTCGTCGCAGTCATCGAGCTCTTCAAGCATACCACCAACTTGGATCCGGAGGATAGCTGCCCGAGCAAGCGACTGAAGCTCGATGATGGCAGCCTCTTGCTGTTGCAGCAGCTCTGAATCGTGCTCTAGACGCTTTCTTAGGATGACACCACGGGCCATGGATTGAACTTCGAGAATCGTGTCGCTCTCGCACATCAGTGCGTCCCTTTGAGCTTCCAAGAAAGCCCGTGTGGCCCTTGCCCGAGCGATACTTTGAATGTCGATGACTGAGGGAATATATTGGGCGAGTTCTTCGCGGACAGAGTCGAGGTCCTTCCTCAGAGCTCGACCACGAATGAGAGACTGAAGTGTGATAAACCCATGCTCTTCCTTCGCGAGAGATTCTTTCAAAGCGGCCTGTAATTTTCTGGTTGCAAAAGCACGGATGTGGGCTTGAATGGAGATGACGGACGGTGTTTCCGCTTCGAGCAAGGAATGGGTGTGCGCAATATCTCGGCGAAGTAGCATTCCTCGAATAGCCGCCTGGACAATGTCTGCATTGTTTCCAGTCTGCGCCATCTCCGCTTCTTGAGCGGTAAGGCGGTTTCGGAGGAGCAAGCCGCGAATGACAGCTTGTAGCTCTTGGATCACGTACTCAGCATCCCGAGACTCCTTGTACTGCCTCGAGACTTGAGAGCGTGTGAGGGCGCCACGTATAGCGGATTGAAGCATTTGAACGTTATCTTCCGCATCTCTGGTGGCATCATAAACGTCGTAGATGGCCCGGCGTTGAAGAGCACCCCTAAGAGCTGCTTGGACATGCTTGATACCTGACTCATGCTTTCGTAACTGGCTTCGGAGATACTCGGCCTGCACTCTAACCTTTGAGCCCCGAATGGCGCTCTGGAGTTCGAGAACGTCAAACTCAAGCGCTTGGTAGTTTTGTTTGGCGTCTTTTTGTCGGTGTCGTGCAAGGAAACCACGGCATAGGGCTTGAAGGTTGACTGCAAACATTCGCATGTCCATTCGATACTGCACAACCTGACGCGTCCAATCTCCTCGTAACCTTGATTGAAGCTCGACGAGCAAGGGTTCGAAGTTCCACAAATCATTCATCATGTTGCCCAACTTCAATCGCAAAATAGCCCCGCGAAGCTGAGCCTGGAAATCAGTAATCGAGTCTTGGTTTTCGTGCAGTTCGCGCTGAATGCGATCCTCCTCGGACTCTGGTTCAGGCTCTGGTTCAGGCTCCGGCTCAGCACCAAAATTAGCAGCCATCCCACTAAAGCTGGGCATGCTGACGCCGGCTTTGTCGAGGCCTTTCTGAGTCTGCTCAAGTTCATGGTGCTCAAACTCGAGCTGTCCAACGAGGTTGCCCATCCGAAAGTCAACCAACCCTTTCTTGAACAGCAGCCATGAAAGGGCGTGGATACAATGAATGACCTTGGGGATGTTCTTCTTCTCGTATAGGTCGATTAGCTCGAATCTAAAAAGCTCCGGAAGTTCCACCTCATCGAGGAATCGGAAAAACAACGCGATGTTGTCTGAATGCCGATATTGTAACCTCGGGTTCCGGAAGATTCGTAGGTTTCGAGCCGGGTACATTGATTGTACAACCTCTGCCAACGTGACTCCGTCACGTAGGGCTTCCTCCAGCTGCACAATTGGAGGAATCTGTTGCTGGATAACTTCCTCGATCCACTCCTTAGCCTCTCCAATGTGACAGAGATATTCGTATGCCTGCAGGAACTGCCGCTGCTTATCCATCCAATTTCCTGCCGCCCATGCTGAAGCAGTTGGCCGCTGTATAGCTTTTGGACCATTGTTACCCGCGACCGAACCTGACCTCTTCAAACGTCGTCGCCCTTGTAAACCGACAACGGAGGGAGTGTAAGTGGCAATGGAAAAGTCTTCTGTTGCACCGGATTTTGCAAACTTCGATAATGCGCGCAAGTGGCCGGTGGAAGATTTTTGAAATGTTTCCAACTCCGGAGCTGAGAGAGCGGCGGTCAAAGGAGGTGGGTGAGGGCTGGACAAGCTATGGGAGTGTTGCGACCTGACATGGGGCCTTGTATGGGGTGACCCGTTGTGAGGAGAGCTCGGCTTCGGCGGTGTCATAACATTGGGTGATTCCCTCTCTTTGAGAGGTTGAACGTCTTGAGCATGACCGTATCGAGCTTCGGGCGTTCGTGGACGATTCTCCTTCCAAGCCTGAGGGTTGTCGAGTGTTTGACTCCTCGAGTGGCGGAACGCAGCGTGCTTGCTTGATGGAGGCGAAGAGTTCGGCGCTTGGGGAAGTGGTCGCAATGAGCGGCGGACATTCTCGTAAGTTGCGCCCGCGTTTGACCACCCAGAAGATGTATCCCTAGCCATATTTTGCTGCAGGGTGGCCATCGTATTTACCTCACTTTTGCCGCGCTTATGTCCAAAGCCAGATGCTGATCCGACAGATGCGTTTGAAGAGACAGTACTGGTGCGGCTGGGTGCTACTGAATTTGACGAGAGCGAGTAGATCGATGAGTTTGTGGATGCGGTAGAGCCATGGCGGAGCGGGCTCGGTGTCGGTGTCGACAGGTCGGTCTGCGCACGACGAAGCGGAGCTGAATGCATTGACATCACTGGTGTCGTCCCGAGGACAGGAATGCGAAATTAAATGGATGGCAGGCGGGTTTGGCTTAGAGTGGGCGCATGCCGGCTTCACAAACGGGGCTGTTGATGAGCGGCCTGAGGCGCAGGTGTCGGCCAAAGAGTGCGATCACTTGGATGGAATGCGCATTCAAGGGAGCTGCATAGTAGCTCCTAGGTAACGGGAAGAACTGGGCGGGAACACTCGGTTGATGTAGAAACGGGTGGTCTCCGTCCCGCAGAGATGTCTAGATTCTAGCTCGCAGAGGGGGCGAGGGAGGAAAGAAACGAAAACAAAAAGGAAATATGTCGTTAATTCAGTGACTCTGATAATTATCGTTGCGATCAAGAAGGAAAGAAGAAGAGAGAGTCATCGCGAGTGGGAGGGGGAGGAGAAGCAAGTTCCCAGCCTCCTCACAAACAAATTTCCCGATCGGGTATGGTGGCTGGCTATCGTCAGCGTCTCGCTCTATCGCCGATCCCAGCCACCGGCACAGATCGCCTGGACACCCATGCATGCTCTTGATTCCCAGAATCAGGTTATTCCTGGCGATAAGTTATTATTGGGCAGCATTGGTTCAAGGACTTGAAGACTGTTTGCGCAGCTAAATCAGATTCTGATAGCTGAGTACAAGCGTTATGCACGAGGAGTCAGATGTCGGAAAGATCTCGGAAAACCGTGGACAGCTGAAATCAACGGGGCCGGGCTCCATGTGGAGAATCTCGATCTACTCGCAACAAAAACATAATAATAAGAAGATCAAACAAGATCCCGACATGAGATCATCGACAGCATCTGAACCAGCGAAAAGCCCCACCCAGCAGCCTATTATCTACACCAAATTCCGAACAAGGAACAGAAACCTCCTGAAATGTATCGCTCGAGAGAGTGTTTAGAAGATTATTCAGGTATTGCGAAGTCCACCAAAATACCGTATTCAGGGACAAGTACTCCTTGCTTCTCTTTACTCAAAGGCCCGATATCTCCAAGTTTCACGCACACGGGCTAGAGTAAAGACCACGGCAGCCAAGTATGTACCTATTTTATATCTAAGGCAATCCCTGACAAATGTTAGAATGCTTATTCAATCCCCAAGCACTAACTAGCTACTAGAGTCATGGGCTGTGGGTCATCTCAAATGGCGCCTATGTTATACAAAGATAGCCCTGCAATCGCGCGGTGCATCGTGCATGTTGTTATCCCAGATCAGCACATCTCTAGGGCCATGGCAACCAATTTGGAAAATATACCTATCCCTCCTTGCGTGGTCGTTGAACTCGTCAACAAGTTCCTGGCTCTTATTAGTCTCCAGGCCTTCGATACGGTGCACATGCGAGGCAATGTCATGGTTCATCCGGCCAAATCTGTCATACGGCTGGATCAACTTCTGCCGGCCGAAGGGGTGCTTGCTTAGATCGGTGTTGGCGTAGAATTCGGGGCTAAAAAGCGCCTTCGAGTGCACGGGCGGATTTGTTTGCCGTGGTGAAATTGTTGTCGGGCAGATCCTTCTTGGTGCTTTCGTCTAGATTGTCATAGGCGGCTCGAATATCGGATGATGTAACTGGCGCCATGAGAGTGCTGTAGAGTAAGTGCTTCTACTTATTGGATGTATGCAATGTGGCAACCACCTTTAATAGTCCTAGTCCTGGAATCCAGGAACTGTATGCAATTGCTAGGCGCTAGGAACGCAGCATGTAAGCCCATATTGAAGGGTTTTCAGCCACTTAGGCTCTTTCTAGCAACTAATATTTAGCTTGGAACCATGCCCCAGGTATATTTTCTCTCTAAGAAGGAAGCTACACACTTCGTTAGGGTTACATAGCATATACACAGTTGAGGCCTCAGGCAGTAAACGCAGGGACTTGGTGCCTCAGGCACGAAGTATGCGCCGTCCGATCACTCGTTTGCGGAAGCAGGTGACGCACTACCGTGCCTCAGTGGCGATGGGTGTGGGTGAGGGCCAAGGTTGCTCAGTTATCTAACCACCTTATCTCCTGACTACTTGCCCCGCTTCATAAATATCCAGTACCGGCATATAAAAAAAGTTAGAGAGGTCAGTCTCGGATGGGGTAGGACGGATGAATAAGGGTAGACTTGGCAAGCCTGCCACATCTTTTCCTCGAACTACTTCCACCCCTCCACTCATCCGTCCACGAACCGAAAATCCAAACAATCGCATTAATCGTCATTACAATGGCTGCAAGCCTACCAACCTATCTCTACAAACTTGTACCCTCGTCGGCACCGGTCCGGGAACCCCTCCCAGAGCGTCTTCCCGTCAGCCTCATCGATCAGCAGTCCGGATTCGTGCATCTTAGCACCTCACTTCAAGTCCCAAATACACTCAGACTATTTTTCAAAGATGAGCCTCTTGTATATGTGCTGAGGATTCCGTATGATCGCGTAGCCCAAGACATTGTCTTCGAGGACGTTACCGGCAGACGCGGTCCCCGACCTGATGAGGGGCTGTTTCCTGTAAGTGTAACAGATCATTCTGTGCTTCGGGTATTGATACGGATATAGCATCTCTACAATGGTCTCAAGCTTGGCAAAGAAGAAGTCGAGAGCTTGAGCCTCTGGTCAAACGATGGTGGATGGGAGAAAGCACTGGATGCGGCGAGGCCTTGGCTCCTGTACTGATTAAGAGGGAATCATAGTCTTTTTTTTTTTTTGCTACCTCTCTTTCCGGTGCTATTCAGACTCTTCAATGGCGTTCTAACTTATTCCAAACACTTTTGGCTTTGGAATTTACTGTCATGGCCACATGTAGCTCAACACAGGAGGGTGAATTCGGAACTTACGAGGATATCTAATCAGCCAGAATGAATTCTCTTCCCATCATTCACGCCTTGCTCTTTCCCTGACTTCCATCTTTATAACTAATGTCTCTTATATGGCTTTAGGTAATGCGGTCAAACTAGGCAGGGGACGCTGGTCCAACTCTAGATTCAGACAGATGTTGAAGACATCGATGGGAAAGGGCGCTATTGGTAAGATTGAGACCACGAGTTTTCGTTGCTATAGCTAATCTCGACAGAAGTAGTAAATTGCCATAAAAATACTAACTAGCCTGTCCCCGTTACCTAGGCAGCTTGTTACATCTGTACTATTTGTATAGCTATTGGAGGGAGTATCGCTACCAGGCACACTAGTAGTCGAATTGTCAGCCTACATATCAAACACCATTACATCCGTTACGACTGAATCAAAGGACGCTTAAGTGCACCAAGGATGCACAGGCTAACTGGCTCGAGTTAAGAGCCAGAAAATGCACTTTAGCCTCTTGGCTGAGTAGCCCTGAGCTACCTAGCTACCAACATTTTGATACATACTCCCCTCCTTCGCACACCCTGCGCCATGTTGTAAGTACCGCACGGAATTCTGCTCTTGATAGCAACGCATCTGGGCCAGTCGTCCCTCGTGGCTCTACTGCAGGTGTGTCGGCGCTTTCATTCGGCTTTCCAGCCTACTGTGCACCCTGTGACGATTGACCGTTGCACGGTGCGACAATCGGGGCGCCCTGTCTCTTCAGCCACTGCAGAGGTCAATCTCTCCTTGTATGGAACGTTGAGTTATTGACGGATGTTTCGGACCACAGTCGTGCCTGCGGCCTCTACATTTACCCTGGGATGGTCTTGCAGGGGACTTTCTTGCGGGACTTGAGCGTCCACGGCCATCTCCGTATCATCTCCTGCGAAAGAGTGAGGATGAGAAGGCAGAGATCCAGCGGAGACATAGGGAGATTGATAGGGAGCAGGAGAAAAGGAGATCGTCGTCGTACGTGAGATCTTTGGGTGTCGTCTGCATTTAAGGCGGAACCGCCGGGGTTGTTGTCGTTGGCGCATATTGGGCTGAACGAAGATATCTATGCTCGGTATTTCCTTCCGTTTGAAAGTAGGCGGGATAGTGAGGACGATGCTAAAGGGAGAGATGATTCTTATCTGCTGTCTGACGGCTCGAACATTATTCGACAGATAGCTGGAAGATGAAAGCTCGTACGCTGCGCATTGTGGAGATCTTGCATAACTAAGATCTATTTCACTTTCATAGATTTGTATAAGCTTTTGAACTTTGAGCGATACTCATTGGATTATAGGACAGCAATTACCTCCTCTATCTTAAGAAACAGAAGTATTATATGAATATCTCATCAAGATAGTGCAGCAAAACTTATCTTTTATACTACAGCCCGTCCACCCTATAGACCTAAGGAGCACGTTCATACACAGGTTTGCAACAGTTGGCTCCGTTTCGAATTAAAACTCGGTAACTTGCGTTGGAATTTTGGATACCCAGGCCATATCTATGCCCCCAAGCAGGAAGTCCCAAACACAGCTCTTAGTATCATTAGCTACTCAAAAGTTATCTCGCCCAGTGCAGCCAGCCTTGAAGGAGCCTTGAATTGCCAATGAGATGTGGTCACGCTACAAGCCGCTCGATGCAACCGTGGACCTGCAGCATGTTGCATGGATAAGCTTTATCGGCATAGAGCTCCGCGTCCAGACGAATCCCAGCTTGCCTTGGACTACGCCTCTATCACTCGCTTATTTGCGAGGGGAAAATGCCCACTACTGCTTCTTTGAAGATTCCGCTTCTAACGCCACTGCATCTGACCCGTTACTATCGTCAAAAAGCCTTCCCGATCTCGCTGTGCTTGTTGCCTGAAAAAAGAGGTGGTTTGTGGTGGGGGAATTGGTCAGCATCTCCCCCTCCCTCACCGCCTGAAAAAATCGTCTAGCGGCCAATCATAAGAGTCGAGGCGCGGCGGAACTACGCCGGTTCCGGCACTAGCCTGTGCGGCGGAGATACAGCTTTTTTATCCTCTGCTCGAATTTTTTCCCTCCTCTTTTTTTCTTCTTTCTTTTCTTTGGGAAAGGAAGACCTTCTCCATCAACAGAACGTTTCTATCGTCGATCTGTTGATTATCCTCATTGCCCATATATTCATATCTACGAGTTTTGATAGAGACCGTAGACTCTTTTTTTCTTCAAAATGCCGATTGCCAATGGTGACGCTCTGGGAAGAGCCATGACCGCCGAGTTCCAGGACCACACCAAGGCTCTGGAGATCCTGGAAAAGGATTACTCCAAGGATGGGCTTGACGTTGACACCCTGCTTGACTCCGACAAGCACGGTGCTCTGACCTACAATGACTTCCTCGTTCTGCCGGGATATATCGGTAAGCCGCTGTGCTGAACCCTTGACTCATGTTCATAACTGAGATCGATGGCAAGGCTTCCCTGCATCGGATGTCTCTCTGGACACACCGGTCACCAAGCGTGTGACGCTGAAGGCCCCGCTCCTGTCCTCCCCCATGGACACTGTCACCGAACACAACATGGCCATCCACATGGCTCTCCTGGGTGGTCTTGGTGTCATCCACCACAACTGCTCTCCGGAAGACCAGGCTGAGATGGTGCGCAAGGTCAAACGCTATGAGAATGGCTTCATCCTGGACCCGGTTGTGCTCTCTCCCAAGGCCACTGTCGGAGAGGCCAAGGACCTCAAGGCCAAGTGGGGATTCGGTGGTTTCCCAGTTACTGGTAAGTTTTGGCTTTGCTTCCCTTCTTTCCCTGTTTATGATGATTCCACTCTTTTCTATTATAACTTTCGTTCCACCGAAGCGGCGAGAGCTGTAGTGTAGAGAAACAGATTGTATCTGATTCTTGACATGATCACCTATTTTTCTTCATCGTCATGAGCAAAACAGCTTCTAACGCACTTTGCTCGCAGAAAATGGAACTCTTCGCTCGAAGCTCATTGGTATTGTCACTACTCGTGACATCCAATTCCACCCGAACCTTGATGACTCCGTCACCGCAATCATGTCCACCGACCTCGTCACAGCCCCTGCTGGTACCACACTTGCCGAAGCCAACGATGTGCTCCGCAGCTCGAAGAAGGGAAAGCTGCCAATCGTCGATGAGAACGGCAACCTCGTCTCTCTGCTCTCCCGCAGCGATCTGATGAAGAACCTCCACTACCCTCTTGCCTCAAAACTCCCTGCCTCCAAGCAACTTATCTGTGCTGCCACCATCGGCACACGTGAGGAAGATAAGAACAGACTGAAGCTCCTCGTCGAGGCCGGTCTCGACATTGTCATCCTCGACAGCAGTCAAGGTAACAGCATGTACCAGATCGGAATGATCAAGTACGTCAAGAAGACCTACCCCCAAATCGACGTCATTGGCGGAAACGTCGTGACGCGCGACCAAGCCGCGGCCCTGATCGCTGCCGGTGTCGATGGCCTGAGAATCGGCATGGGTAGCGGCAGCGCCTGTATTACACAGGAAGTCATGGCCGTTGGTCGCCCACAAGCCCTTTCTGTCCGCCGCGTCACCCAGTTCGCCGCCCGCTTCGGCGTCCCCTGTATCGCCGATGGTGGTATCCAGAACATTGGCCACATCGTCAAGGGTCTCGCCATGGGCGCCTCCACCGTCATGATGGGCGGTCTCCTCGCCGGTACCACCGAGTCTCCCGGTGAGTACTTTGTCAGCAGCGAGGGTCAGCTCGTCAAGGCCTACCGTGGCATGGGAAGTATCGCCGCCATGGAGGACCGCAAGGCCGCTGGGACCAACAAGGACAACAAGGCCAGCAACGCTGGTACCGCGCGCTATTTCTCCGAGAAGAGCAGCGTGCTCGTTGCCCAGGGTGTCTCTGGTTCTGTCCTGGACCGCGGCTCCGTCACCAAGTTCGTCCCCTACCTCGTCACTGGTATCCAGCACTCTCTCCAGGATATCGGTGTGCCCAGTCTGCAGGCTCTCCACGAGGGCGTGAACAACGGCACCGTCCGCTTCGAAGTGCGAAGCGCTAGCGCCATGGCCGAGGGTAACGTCCACGGCCTGCACAGCTACGACAAGAAGCTCTACTCTTAGTGGTAAAAACTTGGAGTGACTAATACTTTGTTTCTTGTTGATGCTTTGCCTCATTTTTGGATCTATTGATGACGATATGTTCTCTGCATGAAAAAACGAAAAAGTACGGGCATGAGGTATATAGGAGTTCGAACTGGAATGAGATCTCATTGTTTAAGACTTAGTTTAAAAATAAAACAAGAGTCGAGA
Organism: Penicillium sp. S1316; assembly: GCA_023627405.1. Taxonomy (NCBI): domain Eukaryota; kingdom Fungi; phylum Ascomycota; class Eurotiomycetes; order Eurotiales; family Aspergillaceae; genus Penicillium; species Penicillium sp. S1316. Next base: position 232,079 of record JAMAHF010000006.1, read on the forward strand.
TTCATCTTATCTATCTACTTCTCCGTAATCATAACCTATTAATATTATAACCCACATATCCTCCTCGACTCCATACACTCAATCAACATTCTCTCAACTATCCAGCTCAACAGCCAACCCCATTTCCCCCCTCCCCCTCCTAGCCCGATTACACCTCTCGACCAAACCCGAATCAAAAGCCCACCACCACCGCCTGAAAAGCACAGACCCAATCTCCCAAGCGCCCATCTCAAACACATTCTCCCCACGAACCCTGATTCCCTCCCCACTCTCGTCTTCCATATCGTACGCGAAATGCACCAGGCTCATCGGGTCCTGCGCGGCCTCTGGCCGCAGCTCCTGAGGCAGATTGAAGATCTGGATTAGTTTGTCGCGCGTGCTGGGCCACGGGAGGATATCGAGCATCGGGTGGTGTGGGAGGAGGAGTTGGGTTGGGGTTGGCTGGAGGTGAGGGGGTAGGGTTGTGGTGTCGATTTGGGCGAAGGTTGAAGGGGGTGGGTTGGAGCGTGGTGGGGGCGGCGATGACAATCCAGCTGATGGGGAAGAAGAGGAGGAAGAGGAAGTTAGAGAGGGAGGAGAAAGCCCAAGAGAGGTCTGGTTCTGGCTCTGGTCCTGGTTTTGGGTTTGGGCTTGGGATACATAGAACGGACTCGTGGCCGTTAGATCCCAGAGCATGTGGGCGACGTTGAGGCGGACAGCAACCTTCATTGCAGCGTTGAGGAGTTTGAGGGACGGTATTTCGAGCGTGTGGTCGTCGGGGAATGTAAAGGTTGAGGATTCGTATGTCTGGAGCTGGTCTGAGAGGTTCAGGGTTGTAGCTGTGTTGGTGGTAGGTTGACTTTGCCAGAACATGAGCTGGTCTTCGGCTGTTGGGTCTGGGCCTTCGGGAAACTGAAGAGTTGAAGAAGATGGGTAGGCAAAAGGATCCTCATCTACTGGAATCTGCGGCATAGCGAACCCCTGTGCGTGGTTTGGCGCTGACAGCAGGGAAAGGAACCCTGCGGAAGACGCTATATCGGGAACGGTGAGATCTAGATTAGACGGGGGTTCCAAGATAGCCGGATCAAACACCATTTCCGACGAATCAAGGCTATCCGGCTGAGGCTGCAGGGTCTTCGTCAGGGTTATTTGGGGAGATATAGTGGAGTCCTTCTCCCGGGTCTCCGTGGCCTTTGTCTGCTTCTCGACCTGCGCTTCAAGGCTCTGCAGGCGATCCTTCTTGCGCTTGCCTACACACCGATACATTAGCGTGGAAAGCGATCAATAGCAAAGAATCGAAAGAGTAATACATACGATACCGCCGTTGCGCCAGCACATTCAACACCCTTTTCCTCTCCGCCGCATCCTCCGTTATGTTTGGGACCGCCATGTCCCCGCTTCCCCGCTTAGCCGGCATTACGACTGAGTTATGTTTCGAAGATAGGACTAATTATGAACCGGATGCTGTATACAAGCGCAAATACCAATTGTAATTTGTGAGGAGGTAAAAAAAATTCGATGAGCTGCGTCGCTTGTCGGGGCGCGAAAGGGTGAGGTTCTGCTGCGAGAGCATAACGTTATGTTCCCCGCAGGCCTCAACACTCGACCGAATACGAGGCCAGAGCGGTCCTTAAGTATGGGCGCCCTGAAGAACAACGACCAGTTTGTCATTGGGCTCAAGTCCCGAATACGAGATCTGTTTCATTGGCAGCTGCAGCCCAAGCTTGTCGTTAAGCCGCCAGGGATCTGGGCGACGGCTATGGCAGCTGTCTCGTTATGCGATGATGATGGTCTTGAGCCGACATTACTGAGATATGAGTGAGAGACTAGTATATAATGTAGATTGAACTCAACAACAAGTAAATCATCCGGTTCACGCGTTCAATCCCAATTTACTAACCTATTACAACTTCGGTCAATTCAAACCCCCAGCCAGCTGTAGCCCTAACTCACCATGTCGGCCATTCTCCCTCCCACTCCCACAAACTACTCCGTCCACTCCATCGTTGCCGCATACGGCATTGGCCTGATCCCACATGGCTTCTACTTTGTCAAGATGATGGCCAACGCAAAGGGCCTCGCCACAAACATTCTGTACGGATCGCCGTCTCTCCCCCGTCTTCGCAGCCAAACTAACAAGTCCGACAGTCCCCGCGAAAACCTCACAACTCTCAAAGGCAAAGTCAGCGATAGAGTCTGGATGCAGCTCGCCAAGGCCCATGGCGCCCACCTCAATGCCATGGAGAATCTGCCTCTCTTTGCTATTGCGATGGTATACCCTGATCATTCCACTCCCAAATATACTTTGCTGTGTACTGACAATATGCCTAGCTCGCCGGAAACGTTGCTAAGATTCCAACCAGCGAACTTAACGTCCTTTCGTTGGAGTACCTCGGCGCTCGTCTTCTATACATGGCAGCATACATAGGTGCGCGCTCGGAAGCAATCAGTTATGTGCGGACGGGATTGTGGGCGTGGAGTGTCTCGATCCCGATTATGGCGTTGGTCAAGGCGGGGAAGGCATTTAATGAGCTGGATTAGACGGGAGCGGCTTGGTCGAGGTCTTCACGATGGGAGAAGCGGCATCATAGAGGTTATGAATCTGTAGTAGTTTTGATCAATATGTGTATAGGCAAGTTGAGGTCGCAATGGTACGCTCTTACTTGGGTTGCCGAATTTTCGAAAGAGATACGAGGTAAATGTCATCTACGGCGAATAATCAATGCAAAGAGACGAATGGTAGTTGAAAGACTAGAAAATTTTTTACATTACAGACCCCCGAGTTGTCAAGCCCACAGTGCCACCACAACTTCTATGCGCCACATGTGCCTAGGTAAGTTGTTGGTGGAGAAGAGCACATTAGTAGCTATCCGTACCAGCAGAGAAGGGAAGAAAGGAAGGGAGCTCACTCACTCCCTTTCAGGGTACCGAAAAACGTTCCCAGCCCGACCCGACCACCCTCCAAGGCCTGAAGATATCGTTTGGACGGCGAGTCCATGGGCGTATTTTCTAATGATAAGCATCTAAAAGAAACGTCCAGAAGAGGAGATGGAGTGTCAGCAAAATCCATGAAAAGCTGAAAAAGAAGAGCTCTGAAATAGTAATCGCTGGGCGGATAATCGAGGCTGAGGTTGTCTTGGTTGGCAGGGCCCTAGGCAGGAGTGGTAGTTTAGCACGGTTTCAAAGGGGTGAAAGAACAGAAAGAGTAAGAAGATGAAAAAGGATATGTCGCGAAAAAAGGTGTTCCAGGCCCGACCCACCACCCACCAAGGCCTGACGATGTTCGGAGGCTATAAGTAGAAACGGTTGCTTAGCGCAATTTCAAGACCGGGGGGAGAAGACAAGAACATTGCCTTTGTTGAAAGAAGAGAGTCCAGGCCTGACTCTGCCAGCCTACCAAGAGCCTGAGAGGGTTCGATGGGTATGAGGCCCTGAGTAGAAACCATAGCTCAACGGGGCCCCAAGATAAACGAGGATCGGAGATACCGTAAGCAGAGCACAGGCGAGAGGGAGGAGGGAAGAGAGACTAAATAGAGACACCAACTCCATCGGGTCTTTAAGGTGAATGGGACTGAAGATACCAGGAGAGAAGGAGAGACTAGATAGCAACTATAACTCCATGGGGGCTTCAAGATAAAAAGAGACCTGAAGATGCCGGAAGCGGAGTAACGGGGATGGGAGAAGGTGTGTCAAAAGAAGAAAGAAAAAGAATGTGAGGCGATACCAAGCCCGAGGAAGTAAACTTCCGACTGTTAGATTCAGGTAAGCCACTGGCACTAGAATGACGGATCAGTACTTACCACATGGTGCTTAGACCAATCCGCGATGTGCACGCAATGCGTCCAGGCCAGGTCTGCGAGATCGGCTCGCCTGGAGCACGATGTGCTTTCAAATATCTATATTGTGTTAGCGATCGTCAAGTCAGAGTATCGTAGTCGGCGTGTAGTAGTCGGCGGCGGCGTCGTTTCGTTTGGAGGGTCTTCAAGCAAAAGCATCCTGACAAGAATTGCAAACACAACCATCCGTCAGCAGTTCATCAGGAAGACAGTATCAGAAGCCATCAAAAGCAGAAGTCAAACAGGTAACACAACTTACCGCTGATCGCTCAAACGCCCAGCCCCAGAAGTAAGGCTGCTCAACCTCCACTTCCAACACACTGGTGAGTTTGAGCAGACACACAACGCTTCTGGAAGCCAGAAAGCTAAAAGAAGTAGATCTGTAACGCTCACCGTCTCTCAAACATCGGCCCAGAACAGTGAGTCCCGCCTTAAGGCAGACGACAGACGTTAGAAGGTTGTGGTGGTCTCGCAAGCCGAACAACACCAGAACAGACGGAGTACAACGAAAACTGAGCGACAAAGGAAGAAGGAAGCAATTCAACAGTCAGAATAGACCAGGAACGCCAAATCCAGGTTGGAGCAAGAACAACTGCAAGTAGTCTCTGGGATATGTTGGGAGTGCAGCTCGAGAGCATGGAAGGAGGTCGGGGGAGGCCACGTTGGTGGGAGGAAAGGAGAAGAAGAGAAAGGGACGCTACGGGTAAAGAAGAAGCTTTAGTAACACATGGCAGAGAAAAACTCTGCGTTGATTCAGTGGCAGGAAACCAGGATCATTCCCTCAAATCTGCTCAAATCTGCCACTGCGGGTTCTTATTGGACGGCTGGGGGACGATTTGAAGCTGCAGATGCGTTCAACTCATTCCAAGGCTCACCTGGAACTTTGAAATAGGCCAAAATTTGCAATTTATCTAGGCCTTGCCGTGATAGGCCAGTTACAGCACTCGCTAGCCACCAAAGGTCTGCATGAGATGAGGGGCGGACGGGAAATCATCTCGATACCTAGTTCAGAGTCATGGGAAACGACAGCTTTTCGCAATAATGCTACGAAGGTTTAGGCTATCTAGATTAGCCATGTGAGTCAGAGCTGTCGGTAGGTTTTCCAATGTTGTCTATGGCACTCGCTAAACCAGCAAGTTCGTCGGTAGATGACGATTTGAAGGAGTCTTTGGGAGATCTACAGTCCAGGGAGAAGCCCAGGCAAGAGAAGAGATAAATGCTCCCATTCTGAGATTAACCTAGGATTCACTTTCTCGGACCTCGTTCCTTATGTGGCGAGCACGCTGTATCTTGGATGTTCTGATATTGTCACTGTGGTGTTAAAGCTCTAGCGAATGGGAATGGATCTCTAGACAGATATATGGAAGCCAAAAACCAACCAGTAACACAAAGTTGCTGGGACCTGGATAGGCGCTCGCGATTGGAGGCCAGGATCAATTTCTGACATCGGGCTAATTGTAGTTCTGTCCAATGTCTTTTTCTAATTGACTGTAACAGTAGGATTCCTTGATGTCATCTCCTACTTTCCAGACTCTCAATGCCTGGGCGGCGCCGCTTTAAATTAAGGATGGAAGCACGTGATGCACATACATCTAGGTTTCATTGTACTAAGCCTGCATTGTGCCTGGCCTGGTGCATCCTTATGTATTCGGTTTCCCTATTTAGCTTTTTGGTGAAACTGCAGGGGTCCAGACAACTCATTCAGTTGATTTTGAAATTCTCAGGCGAAGAAGGTTCTGTACATAGAAAGACTTTCATTTTCGTCCTCGCCCAACAACTTCGGTCTAATATACGCTAATGGCCTCTTTCAAGAAGCATCACAGCTCGGCATCAGCAAGTTCAACCTTATTCCTTGTGGCTATATTCATAGTACAGGCACTAAGACTACACTACTTGCGGTAGCCTCAAGTCAGCTCTAGGCCTTCTCTAGCTTCTCAGCAGACAAGCATCAACAGATCAGCAAGAAGGTTACATATCCACCGCCGAGATTGCAGATCTGCCCACAAACGGCATACTCCAGACTCTGGGCAGTGGTTAGTTTTTCTGCATCTCTCTGGGTTACACGCGTTTGACAGGCACGGCCAAATCTCATGCCGCCGTACTCACGCCAGCCGACCCATGTCTGACCCTGCCTCAAGAATCTGGTAATGGCCTTAGGGAATTTGCACTACAGCTTTATGGTGCCGCTACGGTAGGTTTTTGGCGTATTATCCAGTAAAACCCGTATATGCTATCGTGATGATTGAATAAATAATGAACCAAGTGTTCCTAGCTTCCCACTAGTACCGAGAAATAGGGCGTTTGGGGGCCTGCAATGTACGTGAATCGTACCCTGCAAAATCGTATGCGACGAGGAACTGAAACAAATATCTCTAGCCTTATGTCACTAATACCCTGGCTTCATATCATCATGGTCGTCTTCTCTCGATGCTGACGGGTCGAGAGTGACACGATAATCTACTAATGGCCAGATCATGGTAGCAAGGATGCAAACGCACGACCAGAGACAAAAATAGCGTGTTGAATGCAGGAGGACTTAGTTATACAACAACTTAAATCCAAGCAAGCCGCACTCTCTCTCTGTGGGCTTCTGAGCTACTGCCGGCTATTGCTTCAGCTCACTATGGCTATCAGACGTACCTGGGTCCAGGTATTTCCCTCGAAACCCACACTCACATCCACCAGCCTTCCTCCCCAATCCGAGAAGGTCGTCATCATCACAGGCAGCACCTCCGGTACAGGAGTTGAGCTCTCGCGTGTCCTCTACAATGCCGGAGCCACGGTATACATGGCTGCGCGGAGTGAGGCCAAAGCCAAGGCAGCAATCGAGAGCATAACTGCCAGCAAAGTGAAGCCAAGCATAGTTGATAAAATTGGTTTTCCTCCGCATAGAACTCTCCGACCTTCGCACCGTCAAGCCCTTTGGTGAATCCTTCCTCGCGCTTGAATCATGCCTCGATCTGCTTTTCAATAATGCCGGCTGCGCCAGCGTGCCACTTTCCCAATGCACCGCGCAGGGTCTGGAGTCCCACCTCGGTACAAACTGCGCAGCACCCTATCTCCTCACTCAGCTCCTTGCGCCGACCTTGGTTTCAACCGCCAAAAGCCTGACATCTGCCCCCAACAGCGTCCGGGTGATATGGTCCAGCAGTATAACAGTTGACGCATTGGCTCCGAGATATGGAATCCGTGCTAGTGATATTGAGAACCCTTCCCCGAACATGAGCCTCAACTACGCGCGCAGCAAGACCGGAAACTGGTTCTTGGCCTCGCAGTTAGCCAAGCAGCTGGGTACTCAGGGTGTCGTGAACATCACGCAGAATCCGGGGAACATTACCACGCCAATGTACGATGGCTTGCCACGAGCCTTTGTATGGCTCTCTCGGCCTCTCCGGTATCCGCCGAGTATGGGTGTCAATACATTGTTTAGGGTAGGGCTCAGTGCAGATATAACGGTGGATGATGGAGGGAAGTTTGCGATTCCCTTTGGGAGATGGCACCCATATCCTAGGAAAGACTTGCTAGAAGCGATGGAAGATAAGGCTGAGGGAGACGGTGACAATCCAGAGCGCGGACGTGCGAAAGCCTTTGAAGAATAGTGTGGTCGTGTTACAAGAGAGTTTCGTTAGTTCCACACTTTGACAGCACTACTAAACTGTATCAATGCCTAATCTTTTTCATCAATTGACCGAGTGTCGTCTTTCCTGTTTTCGGGAAACGCACGTGCCAATTCTTCTGTCGCAACATGTACAGAAACCGACGGGTTGGACATTCATGACGCAGTAGGTATAGTATCTCATTTTGTGGCAGGGTACAATAATTGGTTAAAAAGAGTGGACATAAAATTCCTTGTTCGGGGCATAAAGCCGACAAGAGCCAAAACGCTATCCCCCCCCTTGCATATATTAACGAGCCGGTTAAACGCGGGGTAAACCGAGGTTCCGCTTCGGTAGCCAAGGTTACTACAACTAGATCCCTTGAACTCGCGCGACGAATCAACTCCAAACAGTAATGGTTCATGGTGTGTTCCTGCGCTCTGATTCATTATTGTTAAAGAAGGGTCCTCTAATAAACCGCCTCGGCTCTCTTCAACGGAGGACATGCACCCAATTCCCCATGTGCCTCCACATTCAGCCTCCCGGTTAATCCTCCATCAGCTGGAGCTTGTCCGAGGCCCTGTCAGCACATTATCTGCTACAAGTATACGTCAACTTGTTCGTTCTAGCTTTTTAATCCGTCTTACGCGACCTTGCTTTTGCAGAGCGAGTTCATCGACCCCACAGTCTCAGCCATCTGCTCGGAAGATGCCACCAAAACAGAAAGGACCGCCTGTTGATCCTCGGCCTAGTTCAAGGTGAGTTGCAATAGAAGAATATCTGGGCCTAATCGCACGATCGATTCTGCCTGGGATACCGATACTTCGTTCGGGCAGTATGTCAGACGCTAATACTCAGCAGTGTCGTCCTGGTTTCGCCAAAGAACGAAATTCTCCTCCTGCATCGCGTCAAGACTTCCACCTCTTTCGCATCTGCTCACGTCTTTCCCGGAGGAAATCTCTCGCTTCAAGACGGACTATGTCCGCCAGCCGACGATCCAAAGAGGCATGAAGATGCATCCTGGTACCGGAATGCCGCAATCCGCGAGTTGTTCGAGGAAAGCGGCATCCTCCTTGCCAAGGACACGAGTTCCGGGAAGATGCTCGCTGTCCGAGAAGAAGAGCGCGAAAAGGGCCGACGAGAGATTCATCAAAAGAAGACTACATTTACGGAATGGCTGAAAACGCAGAATGCTGATGCTGTCCCGGATATCGGTTAGATCAATTTCTCCGCACTTCTATGCCTACAGAGCAGGTTAGCTGACAAGGGATACATCAGATAACCTGATACCGTTCACACGATGGATTACTCCAACAAACGTCCCTAGGCGCTACACTACGCAGATGTATATCTATTTCCTGCCGCTACCACTCGAGTCCGAGAAGTCATTACTGAAAGAAATTCCCGCCGATGGCGAACGGGAAGAAATCCATATCCCCACCAGCGACGGAGGCGTCGAAATCTCCGAAGCTCAATTCCTGCCTGCATCCGAATGGCTTCGAAAAGCTGGAACTGATGAGATTATTCTATTCCCACCTCAATTTGTCTTACTTAGTCTGGCATCGCAATTCTTAGATAAGGAGCCCCGGACAACGTCCTTGGAAGAACTTCAGCGCAGGCGGACGCAGCTCATCGAATTTGCGCTTTCCAGCAGTCCCCCATGGACGGAGAAGTGTATCTCTCCAAAGGTTGGCAAGTTTGCAGAAGATGGGCGTGCAGTTATGTTGCTCGATCATCCTGGTCCCGAGCTGAAGGATACAGATCGTCGAGGAGAGTCCGAACGGGTGGTTCTTGTACGGTTTGAGGGCGGAGGTGCTCGCGAGCTCAGTCTTGCCTGGAAGAAGGATAACTTTGCTGGGAAGAGAGGCAATCTTTGATAGAAAATTCTCTATAATCCTAGACATATACATAATGCACTTGCAATGAAGGCAGATTTTTATGCCTGAATAGTCAGGCTACAATATTTCAAGGTTAAGGCATAAATCAGCCACACACTTTGCAGCCCCACAGCCACAATTACCCACTTAACCCTCGATAAAATTAAAATCACATGACCCACACAACCCGCGCTGCCGAATTCGCGGCAAGCCAAAAGTTCGACAACGACCGTCCAGATCAACCGCCAGCGCACCTCCGTTAATTCACCGTCCGTCACCTCAATCAGACAACCGCCAAAATGGAGAACGATAAGGGAGAAATCGTCGATCTGTACGTTACACCATTCTTTTCTGCAACAACTTGCCTGGTTTCGTGATCTTGAAGGAAGAAGGATAAGGATTCGAGCTGGGAGGGGTCAGACATCGCAGAACGAAAGGTTCAATTGATTTTTTGGACAGAGTTTGACTGCGCTGAATTGAATCTCTCGCCGATATTCCACCCCTCGTCCTCTTTTCCTCGGTCTTCTGGAAGTCAAGAATCGCAGAACCAGAGCGCAAACCCAAAAGGCAACCAGGAAACAACCCGCTAATATCCTTTTCTTTCTCTTCAACAGCTACGTCCCCCGCAAGTGCAGCGCCACCAACCGCATCATCAAGGCCAACGACCACGCCTCCGTCCAGATCGCCATCGGCAAGGTTGACGAGAACGGCCGCTACACCGGCGAGAACCAGAACTATGCTCTGTGCGGCTTCATCCGTGCCCGCGGCGAGAGCGATGACTCTCTGAACCGTCTCGCCCAGCGCGACGGCTACATCCGCAACGTCTGGGCCGCCTCCAGCCAGCGGTAAATCCGCCTTTTTTTCTGTTGATGAAATAGAAAAAAAATGGGACAGACGGTGATAGGGGTCGGTGAGTCACTCTTCCTCCTTTTTATGGATTGTCGGATCAAAGTTTTGATGGACGATTGCTAACGGATCTATGCTTATTTTCAGATATGAAATGGGTGATCACGATATGAAACGAGCTGTCGCTTGCTGTGATCTTATCCTACGCCTGATACGATGTTCAGTTTAAGAGACTTCAATTAAAACTCGAAGATTCAATCCATTTCATTTCATCCTCTACCTATATTCCCTACCAGATACCTTGCTCCATTTGCCTTGCCTCTATGGTTGTCCTACGTTTATCTCAAGCTCAATATTGTGGGGAAGATTATGTTTTTCTATGTCAAACTCGGCACTCGATACCTCCTCACCCCCGAGGACCGGATTGAATGTTCTCGTAACAATCATCTGCTCCTCTTCCATGAGCGAGGGGGTAGACTCGTAACCATTTTACTTTCTCTTCATGCCGAAGATTACTATCTTGCCGCCTACTGAAGAGCCACTGTTGCAGAGATACGCGCTGGGGCACAGATACGGGTGGGACATGTTATTTGTTATCTCAGGTTGTCTGTTGGTTGGCGGTAATAGTGTCGAAGTACGTAGTGGTCTGATCAAGCGATACGCCGATATACTGGTTTAGATAGGCTGGTAGCAGCACGACGGGCGTAGATATAAAATTTGTTCTCTCATTTTTACAAACTCTCATCAATGGCATAGTCTCATTATATAGTTTGAAGGGTATGTCATGATATATTCTTTTTCAAAAGGTCTATATTCAACCATGAATGGAGGAATCGCCAACCGCAACCAACAGGTCTTTCTTCTTTCCGCATTTTCCTACAATTATTCCTTTTCTAATCTGACTGCCGGGTTTGTCTCGATGAAGTTGAGGTCCACCTTGTGGCCTAGCAGTTCTCGAATATTGCTCACAGCGTACCTGCAGAAAGAGGAAGATTAGCTCAAGTATTTATAGCATCAAGGTGCTGGATTTACTCACTTAATCATAGTAGGTCTTTCCAGACTTAAACCCCAGCCGTAAACTTGCATGTTTTTGGGCAGTCCCATAGGCTCCAACATCTCCGGCCGGAACATACCACTATTTCCGATTTCAACCCACTTGCCAAGACCCTCATGGTAACCGAAGATCTCCATACTAGGCTCGGTGTAGGGGTTGTAGGCAGGCTTGAAACGGAGCTGGTGAATGCCCATCTTCGCAAAGAAGACCTCCATGAAGCCAATCAGACCTCCAAGGGTAAGGCCAAAGTCGGCAATGACACCCTCAATCTGGTGGAACTCGGCCAAGTGGGTGGCATCGACAGCTTCGTTGCGGAAGACACGATCGATACTGAAGTACCTCGCAGGGCGTGGGTTGGCGGCGAGTTTGTGAAGCATATACGTTGAGACTGATGTGGTGTGTGTGCGAAGGACAAGGCGTAGTGACTCCTCAGCGCTCCATGGGTAGCGGTAGCCGATTGATCCGTACTTTCCATTCTCGTGCACTTGGCGGACGTTGTCCCAGTATTCCTTGTAGTCGAGTTTCTTTTCGGCATTCGTGGACTGAAGCGCCCTCTTGGGAACGTGAGGGTCGTTCTCGGGATCTTCGCGGGGAGGATCGGCCGTGGGAGGGTCGGAGATGTAGAAGGTATCTTGAAGATCACGAGCAGGGTGTTGTTGAGGGACGTAAAGCGCATCAAAGTTCCAGAAGCCAGTCTCAACGAAGCGATTGGTCGGCATCTCCTCGAAACCCATCTCGAAGAAAATGCTCCGGAATTCCTGTTTGACTTTGTTGAGAGGGTGCAGGGCACCAGAGGGAGTGGGGGCACCCTTGGCCTTGAAGTTGTAGGGCTTGAAGTGCGCAGTCTTCCATGATCCATTCTGCAGCATCTCGGCGGTCAAGTCCGTCTCCTCCTTGACGAATTCTTTGGCGTACTTCGGTCCCTTGGAGATCTTGAAGCTGATAGCCTTCTGGATGGTGACAAGCTTCCGCCGCTTCAAGTCCTGGAGAACTTTTTTGTCTGAGACTGCCTGAGTCTGCTTGACGCTTAACAGCTGGGCTTGAGTTTCGTCCACGATCGTATCGGTGGCTGCCCGCAACGTATCTTTGTCCTTCTTGATCCACCCTCTCTTGAAGGCATTGCCCTGTCCAATGCTAGCATTCTCCTTACCAACAATTCCAGGCAAGTCGGTGATCTTCAGCCCCTCGACGGCAGCGACAACGGCCTCGAAGACTTTAGCCTCGTGACTGCCATTGGCCACAATATCCTCTCCTTCTTTCGTCAAGACAACGATCTCTCTATCAATTGTTTCATATTCGACCATCTCTCGCGAACCGAGTCGATCGACCGCACTTTTAACGCTTAGTGAGGGGGTGGAGGGGAAGGCTTCGGATGAGAAAATTGGCCCGTCGGACTTGGACAGGGCGTCCAGAATGAGGCTCGTCAGGTCGGCCGCCATGGTTGCAAGCGTATATTGTGGCGCAAAGACCGGGGTGGTAGAGATTCGCGGAGGGTGTTGGCGGAGACTCGGCGTGCACTCAGGAAGTTATTCCTTGACTCACGTCCCGCCCACTTCTTTTTCGCGGCCTCATTGTTCTACGGCGGGGCATTTACACCAGCTTCGTACTCACGTGACTGGGTATAGACTGCCCCGCCATTTAGTTCGGATTGGCCTCTCTATGCGTCCATAGAAATGTACTGAAATCTACTTTCTAAGAATTGAAGTGGGAACCTCATCTTTACAGTGTGCCTCTACTGCCTATTTAGTTCGAATGCACTTTTGTTCCTTCAACAGCCCCATTCTCATTTTTCGCGACACTTTCAGTTATGTGTTGCGGACACCTGAAACCAATTAGAGGACTCAGTATGCTATTGCGCAATATATGGAGTGGTGGGTTTAAGACCGAACGGCCCGTGATAAAATGGCGACATATGATCGGAGCCTCTGCGAAGATCTACCAGCTTAGCTGGTGAGGGGTACAATATCCCTCCTTTATCTTACAACTCCTAAGCACATCAACCTGTAGTTCAGAGCTCCTTGTACGCCATGTCTTTAGGTCGCTCTTTTAAGCTCAACTCGGGGTACGACATTCCCTCAGTCGGCTTGGGTACATGGGTATATTTACTAAGCAAGGATGTGCTTGGGTTGCCGATGCTAATGGCCATAGCTCTCTAAAACCAACGAGGTTGAGCAAGCCGTTGAAGCTGCTCTACGGGTCGGCTATCGCCACATTGATGCTGCAGCATGCTACCAAAACGAGGCTGAAGTAGGCAACGGCTGGAAGAAATCTGGTGTTCCAAGAGAGCAGATTTTTGTGAGATCCTCTCTTTTATTCGCGACTTACGCTTGATACTAACGACTATCAATACGAAAAGATAACGAGCAAGCTATGGAACACGCACCATCACCCAGACCATATTGAGGAGGCGCTGGACAAGACGCTCAAGGATCTCCAGACCGACTACCTTGATCTATATCTTGTAAGCCCTGCGCTTGTTGTCCTCGGAACTCTTCACGGAACTCTCCTTACAGGCTTAGATTCACTGGCCCGTCGCATTCGAACATACAAACGAGACTCTGACTCCAATTGATCCCGTAACAAAGCGGTTCCGCTTGGCGAATGTTCCAATCGCGGATACGTGGAAAGTCCTAGAGGCACTCGTCGATGCCGGCAAGATCAGGAGCATTGGTGTCAGTAACTTCACGTCTGAAAAGCTCGACGATCTTCTCAAAGTCGCAAGGATTCCTCCTGCAGTTAATCAAATTGAGGCACATCCATACCTCCAGCAACCTGAGCTCACCCAGTACTCCAAAGGCAAGAACATCCTCACAGTGGCTTATAGCCCGCTGGGAAACAACATCTATGGCGTTGCTCGGTACGTCTTCCTATGCCTTGTCCAGAGGAATATAGAGAAATTTTTTTTCAGACCATCAAACTACAGGGCTAACTGCGGCAGCGTCGTCGACGATCCTCTCGTCATTGATGTCGCCAAAAAGCTCGGCAAAGACCCTGCCGCGGTGCTGATCTCCTGGGCTGTGCAGCGCGGTACAGTTGTCTTGCCAAAGAGCGTTACACCATCCCGAATCGAAAGCAATTTCCAAGGTATGCATTACCAAATTTATAATTGCCTTTGCGTAACTAACTAAAGTAATCAGACTTCGTGATTCCGGATGCTGAATTCGAAGCTCTAGACAAACTCGACAGAAATCAGCGCTACAACTACCCCTTCCGTTGGGGCATCGACATTTTTGGAGAACTAGGCGCAGAAGAAGCGGAGCGCCGAGCTGAAGAGGATGCTGCTAAGAAACGGGAAGCGGCCCAAGTCTGAGCATGTACTCTATAGCTGTTTGAGCTCTGGGCTTAGAGTTGAAGCCGCCAGAAGAACTTAGGGCAAGTCACTCGATAAGCACGAGACCTTCGTCTAATGTATAGCCAATACAGAGTGCTGTTATCTTGAGTAACTTTCTATCGCATAAGGCTGGATTTATTCAAAGCCCCTTGGAAAAGTCAAACTTGTTTCCCCAGATATATATATCTTTGTTGTCAAGACCTAAGTTAAACAATCTTGCAATATAATAATAGATAAAGTACATGCTTCATTGCATTTACCGAAATTTAAGTAAAGCATTGTTGTCATGTCAATATAATTCTTCCATATGGAGTTAAAAGGGTATACATGGATGAAAGTATTAGAAAGAACCTTGAAGCCAACGCGGACGCGAAAGCGGGATCATCAACATCTCGACCCAAGAAAACCACCAAATTCATTTGCACGCGCCCTCGACCTTATATGCCCGACATTTGGCAAAGAGTCTTTCTTTCTGACCTTATTAAAGATCTAAACGTCAAATAAAACTCCAGACAGAACCCAGAGAGCCTGGAGTTTCCTCCTGCGGAGAACCAAACCATGCCAACTGATTCCAGCCGCTCAGCGAAGAAGTTCCGTATAGGAACAAAAATACGATACAGAAAGCGTGGATCTGGTAAGGCTCTATATTTCGGATATTGACTATCCGGAATATAGCCAGGATTCCAATAGCTAATAGCCTCGTAGATAAACCCAAACCACTGCCACTAGTGGAGCGCACGAATGCATTATCCCTCGAGGAGTTTGTATCCCTATACATTCCCTCCTCGGAACTGAGAATCCAAAAGGCAGGACGGAAGAATCAATCACATCTATCCACAACACCCTCACAGGGTCAATTTGAACATGATCAGCACAGACCTGAGGAGTCGGACGCATCTCCATATACATACACACTCGACATGTACACAGCATCAACAATCCCAGCCGCAGATTTAAACGCATGCTTTAACCTCATCGAGCTTACATCATCAGCCGCATACAAGGCATCAAGTATGGGCTGGTCAGCAACCGAAAAGAGGAAGGAGATGAAGCTGCCGGATATGAAGTATATGATTCTTCGCTGGACTAACTCTGATGCGAATACTGGAACTGAAGATGAAAATTCTAAGACAGTGGGGCAATTTGCGGGCTTCCTTGAATTCATGGTCACGTACGAGGACGGGTATGAAGTGCTCTACTGCTACGAAATTCATCTGACGCCGGAGTTGCAAGGGCAAGGGTTGGGAGAGGAGTTGATGTTGCGATTTGAGCATGTAGGAGCGCGTATTGGACTCGAGAAGGCGATGTTGACAGTTTTCAAGTCGAATCCTCGCGCAACTACATTCTATGAAAGGGTGGGATATACGGAGGATGAGAGCTCTCCGCGGCCGCGGAAGCTACGGAATGGAACCGTCAAAGAGGCTGATTACCAGATTATGTCCAAAAGTTTGCGCTAGTAGATATCTAGAAACTAGTAATAAGGAATAATTTGTAGATGATGAGTATATGTACAGTTACACTTGTTTGACGGTCTTGCCGCGCTTTTCGGGGTTCTCCTGTTCCCACTCGTCGCGGAGAGCGGCGAAGATTGTATCCGCGATGATGAGCGAGAGGCCAAGACTCCATACGAGAGTGATTGCGTAGAAGAAATTGGCGTTTCCTGAGCCGGCGTAGATCCACAGGTGGTAGAAAGCGGGACCAAGTAGTGAGGCATAGAGGAGCGCCGAGACTGAGAAGAATGTGTAGCGCATCACTGGTGATGTTAGCTATGGTTGGTAAGGGAAAACGGAAACAGGAACTGAGCGCTTACAAGGGAAGTAGTGTCGGTATAGTGGAAGAAGAGAGAAATATAGCGAGGCATCCGCGATACTCGGATAGGGCTTGAAGACTGCGAAAATCCCGAGCAAAGAGGAGACGACAAATAGTGGTTGTCGGCGCAATCGTACAGTTAGACTACCGGCATATGCCGTCAGGTGAAGCCAGAAAACTCCGAGGAAGAAGTCGCGAAAGGAGTCGAAAATCTCAATAAAGAAATACCACCAAAGTCCAATGTTGGGGGTAAGATCCGGAACGAGCAGCTGGAAGCCATAGGTCGCAGAGAGGAGCGTTGAAAGGTCACCGATAATTAAGAGAGAGATTCCAAGAAGCCCTACAACGCTGAGAAGGAAGATCGCAAAATGCTTGACCACAAATAGGGCAGTCGAAGGAGTGCTGCTGCTACGCTCGGCATTTCTGTCGTAGCACAAAAGGACAAGAGGGATAAACAGGAGCGCGGGGTATATTGAAAAGTACGACGCGAGCCCCAACGCGAGCATTGAGTTGAGGGTTTGACCTTGGACCGCTGCAGAAAGGGCGTATAGGATTCCGGTCGAAGTAAAAACCCCGGTAGATCGACCGAGACAGGTTGCGATGGTAAAGGGGTTTAATAGGAACCTGTGTCGCATTAGCATAACATACCCCCTTATTGCTCACGGAAATCCTACCATGCGGCCACTACGGAACCGTCCCATTTGATGTCTTTCCTGATCGACGAGTATAACCTCCCCGAGACTGCCTGAGCAGAATCGGAGATGGTGACCAGGGCGTTCGCATTGAGTATATCGACAAGGGAGTAGAACAAGGCTGTCGGAAGCGGATACTCTTGAGCGCTTGGTAACAGCGAGAAGATCGGAAGTAGAAGCGGTGCCTATGTAAAGCATACATGAGCGGGGGCTGTAGAGTGCTTGTTCCGCGCAACTTACTTGATGGAAGACCCCTCCGTCGTAAGGTGAAACGTTTCGACTGTAGAGGAAGAGACCCTCTTGAACTATGGGGTGACTTAGTCGATTGGGTTTCACACTCAAAGCACAATGGACTTACGTCTCTTGAAGCTGGTCACCGGCGTTGATACCTCTACCCGGCCTGTGAGTAAGTCGGGTAGGGAGGGAAACAAGAGCAAAAGCAAGAGCCGGAGGGCGAGGGCGCCACCGAAGACAGCAGCCTTCCTACGACAGACAGGCATGTTGACTTCGACCGGCTGTCAAGGGAAACCAATGCAGCGCAAGAATGGCCCCTTGGATGAGGCTGTCGATCAAGTCGGTCGACTCCTCCACCTGTCCGTTAATTGTTCTCACGTGCCAAGCCTCCGCGGGTTTCGGTGCACGGACCATCCGAGCTTTTCTCAGCGGAAAAAAAGTTCAAATTTTTGGAAGCCGAAACGGGTTTTCTTCCCATCTCTCATCCATTCCACCATAATCAGTTACAGTCATGGCGAAAATCAAGAAGAAGGGTATGCATACTCTCTATAAATTTGACAAATGACTTATTTTGACTTACACCTTACAGGAACCTCTGGCCAGGCCAAAAACTATATCACCAGAACTCAGGCGGTGCGCAAACTCCAGATTTCGCTGCCGGATTTCCGTCGACTATGTATCTTCAAAGGTTTGTCGCCTTTTCCGCTAGATCAGTGCGGATGATAACTATCGCCTGAGAGCAACACTGACCTCGCTAATTTTTTATAGGCATTTACCCCCGCGAGCCTCGGAGTAAGAAGAAGGCCTCGAAATCAGCTACTCAAAACACAACCTTCTACTACACGAAGGATATTCAATATCTCCTTCATGAGCCGCTTCTGCGAAAGTTCCGTGACCAGAAGGCGCTTGCGAAGAAGATCGCTCGATCCCTTGGCCGTGGAGAGGTCGGCGACGCTGCCCGCCTCGAAAAAAACCATTCGCCGAAATTGACGCTGGACCATGTCATCAAGGAGCGCTACCCGACTTTTATTGACGCTTTGAGGGATCTTGATGATGCGCTATCTCTCCTCTTTCTTTTCGCAAATCTGCCCTCCACCAACCATGTTCCGCCCAAGACAATTGCGCTCTGCCAGCGACTTTGCCACGAATTCCAACATTACCTGATCACGACCAACTCTCTGCGGAAATCTTTCCTTTCTATCAAGGGCATTTACTACCAGGCGACGATTCAGGGACAGGATATTATGTGGCTAGTCCCCTACCGCTTCGTGCAGCGAGTCAACGGAGATGTGGATTACCGAATCATGGCTACCTTCGTTGAGTTCTATACGACACTCCTAGGATTTGTCAACTTCCGATTGTATTCTTCCCTTGGACTCCGGTATCCGCCGAAGTTCGACATTCGGAGTGACGAGAACGGAGCTGAACTTGCGGCGTTCACCCTGGAAGGACGCACAGTCGGAGACGCCCCGAAGGCTATCGAAGCGGGCAACAAGCAGTCGAGCAATGCCAACCAAGAGGTTTCCCGTGAGGTTCAGGATAAGGTTGATAAGGTGATCAAGAACGCTCAGTTGGATCAGGCCAGCGAACAGGTCGCTGAGACAACCGAAGAAGCAACGGATGCAATTGATAAGTTTGAGCCTGCTGCGCCAGAGGCCGACACCCTCCCTCAACCCGATTTGAGCGGCGACCAGGCCGGCTCTCTCTTTGCACCCTTCACATTCTACATCTCCCGAGAGGCCCCAAAGGCACCCCTTGAATTCATCCTCCGAGCCTTTGGCTGCAAGCGCATCGGCTGGGATACCGTACTCGGTGACGGAGCTTTCACAAATAATGAAGCTGACCCCCGCATTACGCATCAACTTGTCGATCGTCCCGCTCTCCCCGAGTCTTCTCTCCCCGCGATCCCAGCCGCCTCTGAGGAGGGTGCAGTCCAGAAAGTGAGACCTGGCACTCGTATTCCCGGTCGCACCTACGTTCAGCCCCAATGGATCTGGGATTGCATCAACGAAGGAAAGCTCATCCGCCCCGACCTCTACGCTCCCGGCGCTACTCTCCCGCCTCATCTCAGCCCATGGGTCAAACCCAAGAAGGGCGGATACGACCCTCGCGCCAGCTTGGCTGAGCAGGAGGAGGAAGGTGAAGCCGAAGCAGCAGCCGAGGCAGAAGACAGTGACGAGGAGATGGCCGAAGCCGCCGAGGACAAGCCTGCTGCCGCTGAGTCCGAGTCTGAAGAAGAGGAGGATGAAGACGAGTCTGTGGACGGTGGTATGGACGTTGCCGGCACCGATGACGATGATGAGAGCGAAGAGGAAGAAGAGGCGGAAGCCGACTTCGCAGGTTTCGAGGAGGCCGACGCCGGCTCGGAATCCGAAGACGAAGAAGAAACCGCACGAACGCAGCACCAGAAGGAGCTCGAAGCCGAGGCCGCTGGTCTCCCCTTCTCCGGCGGTGATGCTTCAGCTGCGAAGAAGAAGTCTCAGACTAAAAAGATTGCGTCCAAGAAGCGCCAGGAGGAAGAGGAGCTGGATAGGCAGAAGATGATGATGAGCCGGAAGAAGAGGAAGCTGCTCGAGAAGATGATGTACTCGAACAAGAAGCAGGCGGAAGAGTCTGCTAAGCTGCGGTCGAAGCGCAGAAAGCTGGAGAAGGGTGGTGGTAATTAAAGAAGAAGGGCGGTGCATTATTAAAAGTTATCATATATCCGTGTTTGTGATACAATGATATCCATCAATTGTTGATTTGGAAATCGTCGGTAGTTTAGGCGCATTGATTGTTCTCTTCATGTCTATAAGATAGTCTGCGCTGTTCTACATAGAATGCAGTCAATATAACTGGAAGCTTTATCAGGTGCTCAATACCAAGCGAACCGGTCCACCGCACCAATCATGGAGAGAAGCGCTATGAGTAAATGATCCAAAAAACATGAGCGACTACTGCTCTTGTCAAAGGGCGCCCTGAATACGAGAATCCTGCGGCGCTTCTGCTCCGCCACAAGATTCCTCAAGCCCATAAATTGACGGATCCGCCTCCTTTTTGCAATCTTGGCTCCCCCAGATGAATCTCATCGACCGACACGCATGAATCATGCAGAGCAGTCCTAAGGACGAGCAAAGCTCGTCACCGAAAGCTGAGCTTAAAGGCCACATTGACACGCTACAGGATGCAGCGGCTTGTGATAATCTGGCAAAGGGATTTCACAAAAGATTTATAAACGAAAATGATGATTCTTGTCTTAATGCGGCTATTTTCTGCGCTCGAAGAACGATTGAGATATGCTCACCTGATGATCCACGGTTTCATAGGTACTGCTTCCGCGTTGCGAACTATCTCAACTCAAGACATCGACGATCTGATCTGCCGTCGGATGACGACCTCGATGAAGCTCTTAAGTACCTGGAAATGGCTACAGAGAGCAGCGGTATCGCAAGTGAGCCTACCCGCGAGAAAGCCAACCGATTGGGGGTCGCATTCAACTGTCACGTCCGACTCTATCTGGCCGGGCGAGACAATGCTTATTCTGACGCACTCGACGCCTTCAAAGCAGTTTTTGAAGCACGGCTCGAATTCGCCGATTGGGATAAGACTGCAACAGTTCTTAGCGACGTATGGACCCTTCAATTGGCGAAATTTGATAAGGATGCAGGAAAGGACACTAGGCTTTTCGACCTCCCTATCGATTATGCGGACAAAGCGCTCGAAGCAGCTGGCAAGTTTGAAAGAAACCGGACACAGCTGTTGTTGAATAAAATGAACTTCCTCGAACATCGAGCAGGGAACAACGACGCGAAGCGCGAAAAAGACTATCGGGCGGCCATAGCCACATGTAGAATGCTGATGGACGAAGACGTTGACTCTAACAACAACGAAGGCAGAGAAGCGTATAATCAATGGTGGCTTGGGCGCCTGTACTTCCTCTTAAGCGGGGTCACAGGATCCGCGGACGACTGCCATGAGGCAACATACAATCTGCAGCGGGCGAGTGAAGCTACGCCGAGGGACCATCCCAAGTGGAGGGCTCGCTATGACTTGTTCCATGGAGCCTTGGAGAATTTTGGAACTATGCTCGGGCGGCCGCCGGGCCTCAATAGCATCATATTCTCACAAGAAAAATCTGTTGCCGACATTCTAGCATCTGAGAAGACGGAAGACCAAGGAGAACCACAGGCGGAGGCATTGTATAAGCTGGCGCAACTGCTGCAGCTACGATTCGTTGAGCGCAACACTATAGAGGACCTGATTAGCGTGACTGAGTCTCTGGAAAAGGCAGCCACAAAGACTTCTGAATCGGACCACGAAAAGCTCACTGCTCGCCTTGGGCTTGCAGCTGAGTGCTATGAAATCCTCTATCGGGAGGAGGATGACCCCAAGTATCTCAAACGAGGTATACATGCGGCGCAAAAAGCAGTGGGTGCAGCGAGAGAAACTAGGAGCTTGTCTGATCGAAAGAGAGCGGCCCTATACAGCGCACTGGGCCGCTGTATGGCCGCGCTATCTGAGGAAGAAGATGACCAACAGCTTATGAAGAGTGCGGTCGAAGCCGGTGAAGCTGCAGTAGCAATTGTGGGAATGGAGGACCAAAGTGACGAAGACGAGAACTATAAACAAGAGCGTCAGAGGTACCTATATGCCCTCGAGGACTGGAAGGAGTCGCTAGAGGAAGAATGAATTGATAACAATAAGGAGAAGTGGAAAAGGATCAGGAAGGTGGAAGGTCAGCTATATGTGTAGCATCATGTGACCATGTTCATATGTAAAGGTACAGACAAACAAGACAAACATTCCTTGGCTTATCTTATCGTATCAAAAAATTGCCCGCGGTGGGAAACTAATGCGCAAGTGCATATGCTTCGAGCTCAGAATTGGCCCTTAACGCATATGCTTTCGATGTAGGGCTTGTCATTATCAGACTCTCCCTGTCTATCCTTTCACCTCTCGGAGTGTTATGTATACACTGCGGGAAGGTTCTACCCCAACCAGGCTCCACCAACCTCCCTGAGAGTAACACTGAAACTTTGAGGCATGTCCTTTTACTCGGATGATCGAATACCGCAATCGAGCGCTCCTACATCTGCGCAGCCCTACAGGTCACTGTTCGGCGGCTCTATCCAGGACGTCATTGAGCATGAAGGCCAGTCGCGCTTTCACGGAGATGCTCATTTGGGGTATACTGATGTCGGCGCTACCACTCGTGGTGGCCCGGACCCAGCAGAGGAGGATTTTGACGATGACAATGCCTACATAAGCGAGATCGAGGGATCCGAGTTACCAGAGAATAGCAACTCTTCGTTACCGGGCCTGTCAGGGACCTATCTGAAATCGACTTTTGAAGGCCGGGAATATCTGGAAAGTTCCCAATCGCCGCCTTCCTACCGCCCAAATAGGTTCCATGGCCCTGCGGACATGTGGTTGAAACTAACGCGCGACGATAGAGAGATTGTTGAGGCTTTAGAAGAGATCCGTGCGAGAGATCTGGCTGCTCATTTACACAATGCCTACACTTTACAGTCACAGGGTGTGCCGAAGCTCGAGAACACAATTCAACCGGAAACCGATACTCTGGTTGACATATATCCACCGGGAAATCTAGATCAATGGACGGCGTGGCCGATGCCCAGCGACGAAGTTCCTCGTCCAGATGAGCGGCTTCGGCGGTTGGAAGATGATAAATGGACATATAGACTGAAGTCGGACCCACGGCCGAGTGCAGCGCTCGAGGAGTCGATCATCGCTTTTCTACTCAAAACTGCAAAAAATAGGTTTCGCTCTAGGGAATGGGATTCATCGACGCCGGTGAGAAAAGCGGACACCGGCTATCCGAAAAACGATGGTGGGAAGGCAAAGCTTGAAGGAGGATTTGAAAGTGACGGACGAATTACGGATACCCGCAGACTTGCTCAGAAGTCTGATACAGAGGATGGAAAGTCTGATACTGAGTGGGAGAGTGAACGGGAAAATTTGCGACGTCCCCAACGCCCAACCTTCCAGATTGATGACGATGTCTCACGACTGAAACTCCGGCCACTCGCTCGGAATGTCATTACCCAATTTGAACAGTTATTGATGGGACTCCACCACTTTCACGGATCGCTAGGCTCGGATGAAAGGTCACGTTCCAGAGGAAGAAAGCGCAGACCTAGCTCTTCGTGGGCGTCTAATAAGGACAGTGTTCACTCCGGACGTGCGTCGGCAAACGCTTCAGAGGCCGAGAGCAGGTCTGATGCGCCTGATGTTTTTTCGCGCTCTACATCGGCCAAGAAGAAACACGCGAAGCTAGAGCTAAAGCTGGATAGGAGCCAGTTCAGAGGCCGCAAACTGACACGAACCATGTCCCAGTCCCAGCTACGCCATAAGAACGCGGGAGAGATCCGTACATCAGGGCCTCGCTCAAGTTCTAGAGCTATTCATGTCCAATCCGGCCTAACAGATTGGACAGATGTGCTAGGCGTCGCCTCTATGGTAGGCTTACCACTAGCCGTGCTCCGACGTACTACGGCGAGATTCTCTGCTCTATCCAACGAGGATACAGCTACGCCCCCAATAGACGAAGGCCCAAGTGAAGACTTTATGGAGAATGTACTCAGGTGGGTATATGCACAAAACAATCTAGCAGCAGGTGAAGACAAGAATTTCTTACGCTCTGACGTGGCGAGCCAGTCGGCGTCATCTAATTCGTCTTATACCGGAGGACGTTCAACTTCTCCAGAAGAGGACAGGCCTGAAAAGACAAAATCCTCCAAGAGGAACACTACTGACAACGAGAAGATATTGGTATGTCCATTCAAGAAGTGTCCTCGTCATGAAAAGGGCTTTTCTCGAGTATGGAATTTGAACCAGCATCTGAAAAATATGCATCCCAACTCCCAGCTACAACGCAATAAATCGCGAAATCGCAGGGCAGGACAGACAGGCTACGATCCGGACCAATCCGAATAATAATGACTTTTATTAAATATGAATTTAAGCTTCCCACGAAGTTCCGTCGGCTTCCCAACATTGAAACAAATCGTATCGAGATAGTTTGTTTTACACTAAGAAACATTTCCTGATAGTTTCGATCTCGCACAGAATGCCGATAGAAAAAGCTCGGTATTCTACACCAATCACATGGTCTGTTGTGTACTTGGCGGAGGCTCTGGCCAATGATAAGTTATACTAACTTTCACCATGACGTAAATCCACTTTGATGGATAGCTCCCCTCGCCGGAGGAATTGGGGAAACGGCGATGACACAAGCTATCTCGGCCTGGACACTATAAGAGTCGATTGTGAGATTGGTCGCTTCAATCTGTTACAAACTCTATTGGCGTCCGAATTCGCCCCCTTATCGGATAGCGCTGTCCGATAGGATCAAGTTTCGTGGTGGGACTGACAAGTGCTCTCCTTGGAGAACTGATAAAGAGAACGGATCGCGAACCGCTTCTCCAATTCTTCTCGGTCTTTCTCCCGATAGTGTGAGAAGGATACCAGCTTTATAAACATGGACAAGATCATTCGCCCTCTTACGAGACAGCTGTTGCGACCAAGACCACGATACCCATACGCAATGCCTTCACCCGACCACCCCAGACGACTCTATGTGTCAGGGCATACGATTCCTCCGGTAACGTGCTTCGTCATAGCTTCCAGACCTTTGGCTAATGTGGGCGTACATAGCTTAAAGACAAGTCCCTCTTTATTCAAAAGGCCTACGTCAATGGCGAGTGGGTGAATGCTGAATCAGGCAGAACATTCGAGGTTCACGGTATAGACACAATGTTGAGCTCGCGGAACTCATAGCAGCGTGCTGATATTTGATTGCGACCTTTATAGATCCGGCTACCGGAAAGCTTATCGGAACATGCCCAGAATTTAGCGCATCAGACACTGAGAAGGCCATTAAGGCGGCTGCCGAAGCGTTTCCCAAATTCCGATCAACTCTAGCTCGCGAGCGTGCGCGCATGCTCCGACGATGGTACCAGCTTATGATGGATAATGCAGAAGATCTAGCGACGCTGATCACCTGGGAGAATGGGAAGCCACTTGCAGATGCCAAAGGCGAAGTGAACTATGCCGCCAGCTTCTTCGAATGGTTCAGCGAGGAGGCGCCCCGAATATACGGTGATACCATCCCGGCATCCGTTGCTGGAAACCGAGTCATGACAGTCAAGCAACCGGTCGGTGTCTGTGGTTTGATTACGCCTTGGAACTTCCCCGCCGCTATGATTACGCGAAAAATTGGACCGGCTCTGGCTGCTGGCTGCACCGTGGTCACAAAAACACCAGGAGAGACTCCCTTTACTGCAAATGCTCTGGCAGAACTGGCCCACCGTGCCGGAATTCCCAAAGGCGTTGTCAATGTCGTGACAGCCATGAAGAACACCCCCGAAGTCGGCGAAACAATAACCACGCACTCAGATGTCCGCAAGGTCTCTTTCACAGGCTCAACAAATGTTGGAAAGCTCCTCATGAAGCAAGCTTCCTCAACAATCAAGAAGGTCTCATGGGAGCTCGGTGGTAATGCTCCATTCATCGTCTTCGATGATGTAGATGACCTCGACGCTGCTGTCACTGGTGCTATTGCCTCTAAATTCCGCAGCTCTGGCCAAACATGTGTCTGCGCTAATCGTATCTACGTCCAACGGGGTATCTACGATGAATTCGTCCAGCGCTTTATCGCCAAGGTCAAGGACTTCAAGGTCGGTGCCGGCTTCGATGAGGGCACCACCCACGGCCCCGTCATCCACGACCGCGCCGTCAACAAGGTCGACGAGCACGTCCAGGATGCCGTGTCCAAGGGCGCCAAGCTCGTTGCTGGTGGTCAGCGCCTTGAGAATCTGGGCCCCAACTTTTACGATCTGACAGTTTTGACGGAAATGTCCAAGGACATGAAGCTTGCCTCTGAAGAGACTTTCGGTCCCGTGGCTGGCCTGTTCCCGTTCGAGACCGAGAGGGAGGTCGTCGAACTTGCTAACAAGGCCGAGGTTGGCCTTGCTGGATACTTCTTCAGTGGTAACATTAAGCGGATCTTCCGTGTTGCAGAGGCTCTTGAGGTCGGTATGGTGGGTGTCAACACTGGCCTTATCAGTGATGTTGCGTCTCCGTAAGTTGACTCTTTAAATGTGTTGCGGTTTATACTTGCAGAACTGATATTTTCACTAGATTTGGTGGCGTCAAGCAAAGTGGCTTTGGCCGCGAGGGCAGCAAGTATGGAATCGACGAGTTCCTTGTGATCAAGAGTGTTACATTCGGTGGAATGGGCGAGCCTCTCCAGTCGTAAAGAAAAAATAGATGGACATTATAACGGTATGGCGGTCTAGATTTGGCGCCTGAAATGATATCGTTGTATTTGAGAATATATTTGATTCCCGATACTTCAACCCAGTGAGGACGTGGTTCTCTACGCTCGTAGCGTCCGGCGCTCATACAACTGCACGACAAAAAACAACACACCTTGAAACTCAAGAGAAAAGGGGGAAATCAATATTGGAGGACCTAATTTACATGCAAATAATACATCCAAGAACATATGCGCCGCAACCAACCAGTTGGTCATGTCTTAATGAACAGTCAATTGTCGAGTTATGCGGACATCAAGTGCGTCTCTGGAGCCCATAGGCTATCTGTCACCGACTCCAGCCTTGTACATACTGAGGACTGCCATTCGAGGTTCCGAATCGGACAATGTTCGCAGAGTCGGGTATCTTCGTTGCACAACTTCAGCCTCAGCCTGAACAGTCTATTTTCCTTGACGCTGCTTGTGCTTCGGGTTTTTCGAGCTATACATCGTTCAATTAGTATCAAGACTGGACCATGACCCTACCGAGTTGAAAAGGTCAAGCATCACTCACCAGATAATGTAAACCCGGTTCTTTCTCCGCACAGGCTACACTCCCGAGAAGATTCCCGTTAGCCCGCACAATCCAACGACACTCCCAAACTGTCTGAAACTAAATAAACACCAAATTCTCATATCTCCACATACCTTACACCCATCACACAGCCTCTTAACGGAAGACCTCGTCTTCATCCCGCGCACCTGCTCAAGCTGCTTCACGGCACCCGAGACAGCGCCAACCTGTGTTTGACCAGTAGCCGCATTTCCTGACCTCAGAAGGCGAAGACCATTGCCTATCGTTAAACGCGACAATTGCGAGAATGGGCGGGCGAGGAACTGGAGGGTGGTGTTGTGTCGGGGAAGAAATTGGCGGAGGGCGGAGGAGGGGTTGAGGTTGAGAATGGGGCGGAGGGAGACCATTTCGACAGCCCGAACTCTGCGAGGGTATAGAGCTTGTATCCGGTAGGGAATCAAGAGTTTCGGGGATGGTTTTATGGTCTTCTCGTCGCCAGAGATGTCATCTGAGGGTTTGGATGAGCGCGGAGGAAATGATATCGGCCGTTCGGTTTTGCCGGATTCCGAGGGGCTGTCTGCCGGCGAATGGTTGGAGGGGACCTTGCAGGACTCTTTAGTCGTAGATTCAAGGTTCCGAGTCCTCAGGGCCTCCTATTTAGTACTACACCAAGATCGAGAGAAATCATTCTTTGATGGACTTAGCTATGTTATATAGTAGATATTACATTAACGGCGCCGAGTTGACTCTTGAAGTATTATGTGTTTGCAATACTAGCTAAACCATGATAAAGATAGCCCTAATACAACTCTATACTACCTAGACAACCGACGAAATCAGCACCACTAATACCACCCTGAACCAGTCCAAACGCCAAATGATTCGCTCAGTGCAACTGTGAAACGCAAAAACTTTCTAGGATATTTATCGACGAAGGAAAGTCTTGTAGGTCTCGTTCTCGGTTTCCTCGCTGAAAGGGTAGCCCAAATCGTGCAGGAATGCCTCCAGATCGGTCTTCTCTGCCTCCGGGCACTGGATACCGGCAAGGACCTTGCCAACATCTCCGCCGTAGTTGCGATAGTGGAATAATGAGATGTTCTGGTTGGGACGCAGGGTTGTGAGGAACTTGGCAAGCGCACCAGGGCGTTCAGGGAATTCAAACATGAACAAGCGCTCATCGTTCACGTCGCTGCGGCCGCCAACCAGGAAGCGCACATGGCGCTTGGCCAGCTCATCGTCGCTGAGGTCCCGAGGGCTCATACCACCCCTGACCAGTTCTTCCATAATCTTTGCCAGGTCATCGCGGCCAGTTGAAGCAGACAAAGAGATGCCCATGAGGACATCGGCAGATTTGTCGTCAGCATAGCGGTAGCTGAACGCGGTAACAGCGTGAGGAAGGATGACCTCCACGAGCTTAGTAAAAGCGCCAGGCTTCTCGGGAATGTTAACGCTGAGGAGGGCCTCCTTTCGCTCCCCCAAAGCGGCACGTTCGGCAACAAACCGCAGTCGGTCGAAGTCCATGTTTGCGCCCGAGGTGATCGCAACAAGTTCACGGCTTGTGTGCGGGCTTGGGTGCTTTGCGACGTACTTCTTAAGACCTGCAATAGCTAGGGCACCTGCAGGTTCAATGATAGAACGAGTGTCCTCAAAAGCATCCTTGATGGCAGCACACGTCTCATCAGTAGAGACTAGGATAACCTCATCCACCACCTCACGAGCCACACGCCAGCATTCAGCCCCGACGGTCTTAACCGCAGCCCCATCTGCAAATAGTCCCACCTCGTTGAGCAGCACACGAGACCCTTCCTCTAGTGATTTGGCCATTGCGTTTGCATCGTGGGTCTCCACACCAATAACCTTGACATGCGGCGCGATGCGCTTGAGGTAAACGCCAACACCCGAGATAAGGCCTCCTCCCCCAACGGCGCAGAAGACAGCCTCGAGTTTCTCCAAATTTGCCTGACGCAGAATCTCCATTCCAATGGTTCCCTGTCCAGCGATAACGTACGGATCATCGAAAGGAGGGATGCCTGTAAGGCCGTGCTGCTTTTCCAAGCGGTGGGCTTCTTCCTTGGCGGCATCGAAATCATTTCCATGAAGGACGACGCTTCCGCCCAGTCGGGCGACATTCAAGTGTTTGATGGCGGGGGTGCCAGAGGGCATGACGATGGTGGCGGGGATCTTCAACTTGCGGGCCGAGTATGCAACACCCTGCGCATGGTTCCCTGTATACCTCATTAGGTTCTGTGTCGCGTATACAAGTGCATAAGGTGATCCTCACCTGCCGAGCATGCAATAACACCCTTCCACCGCTGCTCGTGGGACAAGTGGGCCATCTTGTTGTAGGCTCCACGAAGCTTGAAACTGAAAACGGGAAGCATATCCTCGCGCTTAAGGAGTACTCGACACTCCATACGGTTACTGAGGTTCACGGCATGGTGAAGCGGGGACTCAGTGGTGATGTCGTATACACGGGAGGTAAGGATCAACCGGAGATACTATTGATAAGACGCGTTAGAGGGGTAATGAGTCAAATCGGACGAGGGCAGGTTCTCACATCCGGGTAGCCATTGGGAAGCAAAAAAGCGTCAGGAATATCCCACGATGGTCGACTATCAGGTCCCTTGTATTCCTTCTTCTCCAATGTAGGGGTGGGAATCGCAGAGTATTCGGTGAGAGCGAGGCTGCTCAGTCGCGAAGTCGGTGTAGACGTCCCATTTGGGGCAGATTGTTCGGACATGTTTAAACGTCCGTCTCAGCGTGCACTCGAAGCAAACAACAGTAGGTATGTAAACGATTCAAGGAGTGGATAGCCGTTATACGAATATCGAATAGAATATGCTGGTTATGACTGGACTCGACAATCTGGGGAGACAGAAAAATTCCGTGATCGGCGCGGGATGTTTATGTCATCAACCCTGAAAAACAGCCCTACTTCCTATTCAAGCATACTTTGCCGCCATGATAGCCGTTCGATGGCCATATTGTCTGCATGGGAAGATCTCTGGAACATTTTACTCATTATTACAGGGCGTGTAAGTAGTGTTTTAATCAATTAATGGCATGGTGAGACGAATCCCATGTTGCGGGGATTCCCAAGGGGGATATATTACGACATATATACAACTGCCTGCAGCGAGGAATATAAACCTAACAGAAGTTGATAAGCTAATGACTACGAGCCGAACACACAAAGTCAATGGATAGAAACGGCAGAGCAAGTAGCCATCATTTCACTGGTACTATTCATTTTACTAGTCGCATCTCTTAATACTCAAGGAAGGAGAAGCTTGTCTTGCGGCAGGGTGGTGGTATTCGTAATTACCGAAACGTAATTACGAGAAATCAAGCTTAAGCTCAGGTTGAAGCTCAAAGAGAATCAATCACTTGTGAAGTCCCAACGTCACTCTGTTGCTCAGCACTTAATAAACGTCAAAAATTGGCCACGTTTACGCATTGGCTTGGCTCGAATTGGTCTTGTCGCTCGTTATACTCTTCAGCAACAATGAGCAGCCGGCCACTTCCCTCGTCGTTCGATGGCGACCCGTACGTCCCCGCAGCTACAACGCCGACCCGTTGCACCGATAGTATTCTGACATTTGCTTGATATCTAGAGAGTTCGAGGAGGAGACCCCGCTTCAGAAGTTTCGCAGAAGACTCAAGGAGGAGCCTTTAATCCCTATAGGTGAGTGAGCGACATGAAGGTGACGAAGGAAAGGAATGAGTGGGCAGACTCTAACTACTCCGCATTTAAGGATGCGCCGCCACATGTTATGCGCTTTATCGTGCCTACCGATCAATGAAGGCTGGCGACTCGCTTGAGATGAACCGGATGTTCCGCGCCCGTATCTATGCCCAGGGGTTTACCCTTCTAGCCGTGGTTGCCGGTGGAATGTACTACAAATCAGAGAGACAACAGCGAAAGGCGTTCGAACAGGCGCTAGAGGAGCGGAAGAGCCAGGAGAAACGGGATGCTTGGCTGCGCGAGTTGGAGATCCGAGACCGGGAAGATAGGGACTGGAGGGAGCGACACGCTGCTATCGAGGCTGCGGCGAAGGAAGCTGGCAAGAAGCCTTCGGCAGCTCCAGCTCCGGCTCCGGCTCATGTTCCGGAGCAAGATGCAGCTCGCTCTTCTCTCGAACTTTCGGACGAAAAGTCCATCGGAGTGCTAAGCGCTGTTATAGAACTCATGTCACGGCGGAAGTAAATATATCTTTATCTTCTATGTGTATTACTAAATTGCTCTCCTCTTTTGACCCGGCGTTTGGGACTGCGAATAATATGGTACATATATGGTTCTCTTCAACTCGGCGTAGTCAAAGCCTGACCCGGCAAGTCTTCGTTGTCTTGGGCTTCTCGTTGTTTTGATGATTGAACTTGATCTGCGCAATACTTGCGACAATTGTTTGGACGCTTCAAGGTGGATACGGACATACTGTGTACTAATGTCTGGCCTGTGACCTGGGTTCGCGCACCTTGAAGTGGCCCAAGCATCAAGCCGCCTGCTCGTCAATGTACCGCCTCATCATGTCGAACTCTGACTTGCCCGTCTGGTCATATTAGGACCTTACTTCTCTGGCAACAATGATGAGGGTGACTTACCGATATTAGATATCTTATATGTTGCTGTAACAGATCTTAGAACTTCAGCGCCAGAAATCCAGCCAGGAAAACTTACTAGATCAGTCACATTGCGATGCCGCTCGAACTCTTGACGAGCGTAGTCCCGCAATTCACTCCGTGTCGGCGAGTTGGGGATTTCTTCGACGAGTGTAAGTTTAGCCATAAGATATAACGAGATATTGAAAGCGGTGGTACTGACTGTTCAGTGCCCTAACAATCTCACGCCATAGCGCAATGACGCGCTGTCTCTGAATGAACTATGCAGCATATCAGCATGGAAGGGGTATATCCACAACAATACTGGACTCACATGGTCTAGACTTATCGCGGGCTTCCTGAGTTTCGACGACCGGGTTGGATTGACCACGGCGAGTAGTTTCAGCGACGAGCGCATCAGGTCAGATCATATCATGGAAGTTATTGTTTAAGGATCTGATTCATCTAAACAATTTGATACACTACCCGACCGGGTGATAGTTATTTGAAGTTGTTGTAGATCCACTCCAGCGAAGCATTTGGGGTGGCGCCATATCAAAGGCGGTGATAAGCCTGGGTATTGTCATGGACAGTCATTTACAGATCATTACATACCTGAGGCAAAGCCGGTTGACTCTATGTTGAATTGAACACTATTGAAAATGCATGGAAGGACCAGAGGCTTTTAGTGACTTTTTGTAGGGTTATAAATACTGCAGCGACAATTATTGAGCTTAGTATCGTATCAACTGTCCCCAATATTCTTGTTCGACGAATTGGCTCCGAGTGTTTGCCGATCTATGTTTATCACGTGAGCGTACCTGAGTTCCCCGAACTTTTTTTCTTGGAGCAGACACGGAGGTTTGCGCCTAGAGATTGAAGCATCAGCACTTGACCAATTTCCGGCAATCGGTCAGCAGCTATGAGGTGTCCTTCTCTTGCGCGGTTGCCATACCGCGCCGCTTCTGGTTTGATGAGATCACCTGTCCGTCTCCAAACTCAGAGTCTCCTTTCGAAGAGATGCGCATCAACGGCCGCTCTCCGATGTGCTACTTCGGTTTACCAGTCGGTCCTCAATAAGCGTTCCCAGCAAATAAGGAATGCCTCTGCATCCGCGGCAGCTGTGTAAGTCCTTTATGTTAATGTGTATTCATGCCACTACATTGGTTCATTAATGCCTAAAATCTTCTTAGTCTGGAGGCTGCTGCTGCCTCACCGGACACGTTGTCCCAGGATGCGATCATTCAGAACCTCGATCCCGTAGAGGCAGAAAGGCTGTCCCGGGTTAGAAACATTGGTATCGCTGTATGTTTATAGGTCTGTGGTATAACACAAAAGCTTGATGACTGATTGCTTTCTCTTACCAGGCGCATATCGACAGTGGTAAGACCACATGTACCGAGCGAGTTCTTTTCTATACCGGCCGTATTGGCGCAATCCACGAGGTCCGAGGTCGTGACAGTGTCGGAGCAAAGATGGACTCGATGGATCTGGAGCGTGAGAAGGGTATTACCATTCAATCCGCTGCTACGTTCTGTGACTGGGTTAAGAAGGACGATGAGGGCAACGACCAGAAGTACCATATTAACCTTATCGACACACCCGGGCACATTGACTTTACAATTGAGGTGGAAAGAGCGCTGCGCGTTCTCGATGGTGCAGTTATGATTCTTTGTGCCGTCTCCGGTGTTCAGTCCCAGACAATCACGGTCGATCGACAGATGAGACGCTATAACGTTCCTCGAATCTCCTTTGTCAACAAGATGGACCGCATGGGCGCCAATCCGTTCAAGGCTATTGATCAGATCAACAAAAAGCTCAAGCTGCCAGCTGCAGCTGTTCAGGTCCCTATCGGCGCAGAAGATGAATTCGAGGGCGTTGTCGATCTAGTTCGCATGAAGACTGTCTACAACCATGGCCCCAACGGTGAAGAAATCGTCATCAAGGATGAAATTCCAGAGAAGGTCAAAGAGACGGTTGAAGAGAGGAGGAGAATGCTCATCGAAACCCTCGCCGATGTCGACGACGATATGGCGGAGCTTTTCCTGAGCGAGATTGAACCTACCGAAAAGCAGGTCAAGGAAGCTATCCGACGTGCAACTATTGCCCTGAAGTTCACCCCTGTTTTCATGGGCACTGCCCTGGCGAACAAGTCCGTACAGCCCATGCTGGACGGGGTTATCGAATACCTTCCTAACCCATCGGAGGTGCAAAACCTCGCGCTCGACAAGAAAAGAAACGAAGCCCAGGTGAAGCTTGTTCCTTATAACTCTCTCCCTCTGGTTTGCCTTGCGTTTAAGTTGGAAGAGAGCAACTTCGGCCAGTTGACATATATCCGTGTGTACCAGGGAACCCTTAAAAGGGGCTCCTACGTCTATAACGCTCGAACGGACAAGAAGGTGAGAATCCCGCGTATTGTCCGTATGCATTCCAATGAGATGGAGGACGTGAACGAGATTGGAGCCGGTGAAATTTGTGCTGTGTTCGGTGTTGAGTGCGCCTCCGGTGACTCGTTCACTGATGGCCAACTGGGCTATACCATGTCCTCGATGTTCGTCCCCGAGCCCGTTATTTCCCTTTCTATCAAGCCAAAGAACAACAAGGATGCAGCCAACTTCTCCAAGGCCATGGCGCGCTTCCAGCGCGAAGATCCTACTTTCCGCGTGGCGTACGATGCCGAAAGCGAGCAAACTCTGATTTCCGGTATGGGTGAACTCCACCTTGACATCTATATCGAACGTATGCGCCGTGAATACCGCGTTGATTGCGAGACTGGTCCGCCTCAGGTTGCTTACCGAGAGACCATTGGCCACCGTGTCGAGTTTGACCACTTACTCAAGAAGCAGACGGGAGGTCCTGGTGACTATGCCCGTGTTATTGGTTATCTGGAGCCAACTGGAAAGCTTGAAGAGAACTTCTTCGAAGAACAAATCGTCGGAGGAACTATTTCCGAGAAGTTCATCTTTGCTTGCGAAAAGGGTTTCCATCTCTCTTGCACAAAGGGTCCACTTATCGGCCACAAGGTGCTTGGAACTAGGATGGTCATCAACGACGGTGCCACCCACATGACGGATTCCTCTGAAATGTCTTTCAAGAACGCCACCCAGCAGGCCTTCCGGAAAGCCTTCCAGGAGAGTAACCCGTCCGTCCTTGAGCCTATGATGAAGGTCGTTGTCACTGCGCCTGCCGAGTTCCAGGGAGATGTCATTGGACTCCTGAACAAGCGCAATGCCACCATCAATGACTCCGAAGTCGGCACCGATGAGTTCACTGTCTTTTCTGACTGCAGTCTGAACGGCATGTTCGGCTTCAGCTCCAACCTCCGTGCTGCCACTCAGGGTAAGGGTGAATACACCATGGAATTCAGCCACTACGAAAAGGCTCCTCCTCAGGAACAGTACGTTTCCCTCCATCTCCGTTAATCAAACCAATCATATTATCCACAAGCTAACCAAATCGCTGTACAGGAAAGCTCTTATCGCAAAGTACCTGAAGGCCCAAGCCGACAGGCACAAGAAATAAGCCAGAGGCCATTGCTTGTCTCGCAACCCACCTTATGCCATGCACACACCTCTCCTAGTATTTACCAAGAGGTACCTTTCCAAGGCGAAGGCATGCCTTCAATTTTCTTCCAAATCTTAATTTTGGAATTATGTATTACTTATAGACCGACCCTGTGGGCTTGTCTTTTCTCCCTATGTTTTAACATCAGATCGGCGCTTTGTTTTGGCGAAATAGTCTCATCATCTTACGTATCAGGATAAAAGCAGGGATATACTGTTGGCGGCTGTACATATATTAATCTTATGATCCTCTTTCTCCCCTCACTTGCGCGTAACTTATAGATAGAATAGCATTGCCAAATATCTAGATATCACACTCCACTGTATCTCTCTCATGACCTCGCGGCTGTACAAGATTGAACGGCCGAGTCTACATTACTCTTCAAAAGCTCTCAACACCGCAAGAGCAGCGGACGAAAACGTCGCGAGACGATTATGGCCTAGAGAAGAAGAATAGTCAGCAGTGCCTAGAGAAAGCGAGGGACAATTATACCTCCATAAGTAACTCGCTCCCACCTCACCCTCTTGATCGCACCAGATTCGTTTCCAGATCTATTCTCCCAGATCTTCACCTCACTAGCCGGGCTGTTTGCATCCCTCTTCTCGTACTTAAGAACACCCGGAACATCTTTCCGCCCCTCGCCAGTAGCGGCAGCCCAGACACGGCGTCCCTCATACCAAGGAATCTCAACATCGTTCTTAGCGTGGATGATGGCTAGATCTAAACCCTTCTCTGCATACGCAGAGTTAACGTCTAGAGTACCATTAACGCCCGTCAACCTTGCCACTCGCACCGCAGTATCCCAGCGGTCTACAATGTGGCTTCTAGCCCAGTTTTGGAGCCATGGATACCCGCGGAGAGGGGAGAGAAGAGGCGGAGTAATTCCCTTTATGCTGTAGGATTCAATCACGTTGGTGATGCTGCTGAAAGAGGCAAGAAGGATTACGCCCGCGAAGGGCTCGGGGTCTTTGAGGGCCGGTTGGATGACGGTTGGGTCGGGGGAGCCGAAGATGAAGCGTTCAGCAACGCCGGCGCTGACGGCTGTGCCGAGGCTTTGCCCGACGATGGCGATTCGGGATGGGGGGATGTTGAAGGGGGCGGATGTGAGGAAATTCAACAGAGTGACTCCGTCGGTAATTAGGCCTTCTTCTGTGGGCCTTCCGGTGGAAATCCCGAAGCCGCGGTAGTCAATTGCAAAGACGTGGACTGGCTTAGCTGGAGTTGAGAGTCCGAGGAGCATACGATATGTCTCGGGCCTCTGGGCAGATCCTAGATGGCCGGCGTTGCCGTGAACTGTAGGTAAACTGAGTCAAACTAGGTCCTATCTGGGGGCTGAGTTGGGTTTGGATCCTTACAACTCACAACTACCCGAGCATCAGGGTCCTTGGCTAGGAGTCTGAATGCTGGAGACAGGGTGTAATCGTCTTCAGGACCGGTCCACTTGTCTGCATTCAGTGCGGCTTCATGTTCTCGACAAAGATGCAACGGAAGGAGGTGCCAGCCATAGATCGTTTCGTTATCGGGTGTGACTAGGTTGAAAGGCTGGACTTGCGTTTCTGTTTGTTATGAACATACTGTAGTCTATATGGCGTAGCAGAAGATATCTAGCTTACTCAGAAACCCGAAAGACTCTACCGAGTTAACATCCTGCCAGAGAGCTGGATTCGCGAAGTTGACATAGATTGCGCTAATATGGGCAAGGGAAGAATTAGAACGGATTCGCAGGACTTGACATAGCCTATGCAGGAGGTACCAGTGCATACTATCTTTGGATCACTGGGTAGGTCAAGGAGCAGACGATGCCCACATAAATCAGACCAGCTATGGCCAGAGACCAGTAAGCCTTTTTCAGCAGAGGATTCCAGTCGGCCATGATTGATAAGAGCTTTAGTGATAGTGTCAGTAGATGCTCAATCGGAGATATATTACGAAGTTGTTAGACTAGGTAGCCCGTGTGATTCGCGGCAAGCAGCACCTACACAGATATTCAAGTAGTTAAAGGCCGGACGAGATGCGCAAGCTTGATTTTTAGGACTGCGTCATGAAAGATGTGAGGCAACAAATATTCCAGAAATAAAGAGCCATAGGAATGCATCTAATAAGAAAACGTCTCTTGAAGAAGAGATGAAGGAGAATGGGAGAAGATGACCTGACCTTGGAGATAGCGCTCGTTGTTGCCTGAGGCCGAAAGTCATTTTATCTTTTGATTCGGACAACTCTGTAACAACTCCTTCTCTGCGACAACTCTCCGACCGCTTACGAAATGCCCTTCGTCGATCATATTGGGCTCCCACATCGGCATATTTCTTGATTGACGTTCAGAACACGCTCTTCATGGCTGAGAAACGCAGACTTTCCGCCCGCGAGCGTCGCGAACCCGCGGCGAAACGACGAGTCTCCGAAGCCACAACTCGAGCGTCATCACCAGCACAACCGCAAACCTCATCCAAGAGAAAGGCATCAACCCCGGCTGTTGCTTCATCTCCCGCCTTAATTCCTCTTCCAGTCCCTGAAATTGTTGAACCACCCCTCCCGACGAAGATTAAAGATGGAGAAGGCCTTCCGACTCTGTCAACGGCGCAGCCCACCAACCTGTCGCCCAAGGGATACCAGTCTATCGCGGAAAGGTAAGACTCGTCCTCCGCCCCAAACGTGTACATACTTCCAGTGCTTTTAGGTCTGACTTGTTGTCTCATAGTGCGGTTCTCCTCGCATCCCTAGAACGGTCGAAGAAGAAATGGCTCAGCGACGGCATTCTCGTGCGGTATTGGACGAAACCGAAGAAGACAAAGAGAGAACAGATTGAGGGCAAAAACCCGCCGAAGGAGTCGATGTCTAAAGTTGGACCTTGCAACATCGTGGTTGGACCTCATCTTTTCGATGCGATGCTTTATACGGTCAAGGATCCGAACGCGCCGCCTCCGGTTCAATACACGCCTACCCAGCGGCCGATGGTTCACTATGGCCCGCCCAACAACTTCCAGCAATACCACCCTTATCCTCAACTGCCTCAATCCGCTCAGAATCAGCGACAACATCCACCACACACTTCTCATGGCACGCCAGCTCAACAGGGGTACCCGCAAGGCAATCGCCCGCCGCCTCCGCCGCCTGCAAGAACGCCGACCAACCAACCTCCCCATCGCTCTTCTGGTCCTCAGTCAGCGCAACGTCCTGCACCAAATCAACAGCCTCCTGCACAGCCACCAAAACCGAACCCCGACCCTGTCATTCAGATGCTTGCTACGCGCGCGGCACAGGATCCTGAGTTGAAAGCTTTGATGAGACTTGTTGCCTCCACCAACGCAACGCAGGAACAGCTACGTACCTTCCAGGCTCATATTGACGAATTGAATGCGATTATTAGAGCACGGGAGCAACAACAGCGCCGTCAACAGCAGCAGCAGAAAGCATCTCCAACCCCCACTCCCAGTTCAGTGCAGCCGTCTCCTCGACCGCCCCAGCCGGCGGCTCAAACGCCCCAGACACCTTCACAGCCGCCAGCAACTCCGCAACAACAACCCCCACAGCAACAACAAACACCCGCCCCGCAACACCAGTCGCAGCAGACCCCGGAGTCTCGATCCCGAGTCGAAGTCCAGATACCCAAACGTCCCCAGTCTGCTTCTACGCCTCAGAATCCGAGTACAGCTTCATCCGCGCCACCAACACCTACGGCACCACAGGTTAAACAGGAGCCTAATGCAAGCACGGCGCCACCACCACCACCAGTTTCCAGCCCAAGCGTTGCAGCTAACCCGCAGCAAACTCCCACAACACAGACGATGCCGCCACCACCACAACTGCAACAGGCAATGAATCAAAGACCGGCCCCTCAATTTTCGCAATACCAACAGCCTCCATATCAAGGCCAAGCTACGATTCAGTCCCGACCCCCACAATATGGGTCTCCAAATTCGTACTATAGGGCCACTCCTCGCCCACCCGCGCCTCCAAGACTGAATTACAAGTCAGTAGTATTTGAATTTACTTCGCCCTTGACGCCCTACGGAAGCAGCGCATCCGGTCACGCTGGCTCAGGTGATCGATATCTTTTCCCCGAGCACACAATCTTAGAGTGGCTCCCTGGTGGGACGACGGTTCTTGCATCCTTTTTGGTAGTTCGAAAGGTGGATCCGAATACACCCTTCCCAATTGAAACGGCCTCCGACGTAACCACGTCTCGGGCTAAGGGAAAATCAGCTCCGAAGTCGAAGAAGGCCAACAAGAACAAAGACAAAGCTAGCGAAGCCAAGCAAGATGAGGGGGCTAGCGCCATGAAAACCGATAATACAACACAAAACCCTCCCGATAACAAGGAGTCCACCCCAGATTCCAAGCAATCTTCTCAGCAGGGCCAAGAGGCTCAGAAACCGCCGGAGCCGAAACCAAACACGTCCGACGGCCAAGAAGCCAAAGACAAGGCAGGCGATGCTAAGAACTCATCCAACTTGAAGGAATATTACCAACCCGTCACCTTCCGTATCTACAGCAACAACCCCAAAACGCTTGAACCACTGGCTCGCGTCGTCAAACCCGCAGAGGAAGTTCGCAAGTATATGAACGAAATAATGGACCGTGCCGAGCGGGCACCGGGCGGTTTCCTCGCATATCAAATCCCTCGCGAACAACCTATCGAAGACCACGAGTTAGAGTCTGACAAGAAGGGTGCCACGCCTGTTCCTGGCTTGCTTGTCAATGCACGCAGCAAGCTCTCAAGGGGCCGGACGATCGACGAGGACTCGGATGTTGAGCATACAGATAGACCCACGGAAGACGAAGAGGAGGAGGAAGAATTGAAGGATTTTTACGGGGCGCCGACTGGCCTATTTCCGTTGGCAGTGTGAGAGACCTGCATTGTCCTGCTATCAAGTCTCTGCGAGCCTTCATCTAATCTTAGCCATCTATTCAGATAGTACTATAAAATATACCAACCATTTTTAATCGAAGACTATGGTGGAGCTGAGATCTTAAGTACTGTGCAGTAGTAGATCTCCCTAGTCCAGTTTGTGGAAACATGCCAGGCTTGGGCCCCATCCATTCTGAGCGAACATCAGTATCGCATAATAGAACGCACAGGGTCCGCCGCAAATCATAATAAACCATAGCCCTAAGCACCCTGAACACCATTTGACCTCCAATACACATCATAATCGTAACATGGGAGCTAACTACGTACTCCCCCCAGCCCTCCCCGCCCCGCTATCATCCCCAATAATCCCCGCTGTCTCCAATAACCACCGTGCCGACTCCGCCGCCGAATCCCCTGCGCCAGCTTTCAGATTGATATGGCGCCGTCTCTCCGCCTCCCTAGCCTCAAAGTCCCATTTCGCCTGCTGAATCTCGACGGCGCTCTGAGAGTGGATTCCCTGTGAAGAAGACGAGGAGGAGGTCTTGGGGTCGGGGACGAGACCCCAAATTTCCAGCGTGTAAATCTCGATGGTTGTTTTTGTGGCGCTTCCGAAATTAGAACGTAGACTGGGGCCTGGTGGGAGGAAGACGCCATCATGGCCGAACGGGGAGATGTGGAGCTCTGCGATTTCGAGGCTTGTGTTTATGAGGACTGAGCCAGCGCCGTGTGGGGTTGGTGGGGGCTTTGATGTGCGCGAAGGAGGAGGGATTTGGCACCCGATTGCGATACCATGATGTTGCGAGAAGTAGGCCGGTGGGTGGTTGGGGTTGCCCTGCAAGGATGGGGAGGGGTTCCCCAGGAGAAGGGTGTGCTTGGGGGATAGTTGGAAAAGGGCAGGGAGGGCTGAGATTGATGTGTTAGGGCTGGTGGATGTTGGGGATTTCCAGTGTTGCGGGAGGTAGGCGCCTATTGTGAGGGGTATGTTGGTTTTTGTATCTGCTCCTTCAAGGAGTAGGAGGGTAGCTGATTGCCAGGTGAGGACGTTGTGGGAGAACGATGTTAGAGAGGAGCCATGGGCAGAGGTTGAGAAGACGGGATGCAGACGGACGTTGCCGTGTAGAATGTTCTGCTTGAGAGATGTCGAAGGGAGGAAGAAGGAGAGGTGAGATATGACGCTTGAGTTTAGAATGGTTGATTCGAAGCTGCCTGGGAGTGTGATTGACCGAGGTTGGGCGACCGGTGGCGTAGGAAATGGCGATGATTCAGTAGCATCACTTCCTCGCTTTTGAGAGAAATCCAGGTTCTTGCTAAAGAGAAGATGTTCGAAAAGCGGTGTCAACGGGTCGAATAAATAGGGGAAAGATGTAGCGATCGTATCTGCGAATGTTTTATAACTGATTCCCCCAGTAGCTTCTTGGCTGAAGGCTGCTAAGATGTTATCCGCTTCTTTGCGGACTGTATTCATCCGATCCTCACTTAAGTCAGACGTATAGATGCTGACATCCTCTAGAGGCTTCAGTGGCGCAACCGCGATTAAGAGCATCAAAAGACGACGGAACGTGTGCAACGAGATACGCGCCTCGAAGACCTTCTTATCAATGCGCGAGTCATGCTTGAACACCTCGATCGCGTCTAATGACTCCAAGGCTGCAAGTGCAAGATCGTCGTCATCATCCTCATCGTAGTCATCATTAGCCGGTGCGTCAATATTGAACCCAGGCGCATGGGAAGCAGCCGTCTCCTTATCTTCTAGCTGTTCTTCCTTTGGCGTGGGTTTCTCAACCTCTCTCCTCCCAACATCAGCAAGACTGCCAAACAATAGCCTAATTCTGTTCCTCTGCCCTTGTCGAAGGACTTTGCCATATCTCTCCGTCAGCAGCACAGCTACCTTTACCATAGCCTCAAAAGTCAAAACGCTCGGAGCGAGCGTCGTCTGGAAAGGAAAGGCTCCAAGGTAAGAAGCCATACGGAAAATAACGGGTCCAGCATCCAGAGGGCAGTGTGCATCACTGTGATCTGGGATGCCTAGAAAATCAGAGAGCATCTTCTCGTTCCAGTATTTCAGACCACCCTGATCTGTTGCACGAGTAAAGAAGTTGTCTTTGAAGTGCGTCAGTTCTAAGGGTGTAAAGCATTTCGTTGCGAAGCGTTCCGCAAGTATCAGGCTCAGTTGTTCTGTTGGAAATTAGATTTATTTCAATCATTCAAGCAACTGTTACAGCTTTAGGATTTGGCAAGAGTAAGTACCAACCTGGAGATGAAGCATGGGCGGCATCTTCATGCGACTGGCCGACCCCCATCTTGTGCACAATATCTGGCCAAAAGAGAAGGTCCTGCTGGGATGGCTTATTATAAGCAATCCGTTGACCTCAGCCTCACATGTGTATGCTCGAACCTGAAGACGATGGATTGCCCGTGGTACCTGGCAGGTGGAGCTCAACTTTAATCGAACCGCGAGTCCGGATAGAAGGTCGAAAAGGCTATTGGTACGAAACAACAAGCCCCAAATTTCAATGATTACCAGAATTACAAACAAAACGACGAGGAGCTGCTTCGTTGCATGAGCTCTGTTGTTGGTGAGGGGATGAAGCTCTCGAGAGGCGACGTCATCCGCATCCGGAAATACTGGCGCCTTCGAGCCTGAGGCAGAAATTCTCTGCGCGTTCTAGAACCCTAGACTCAGGCGCCCTGCTTATAGTTAAGGTACGGGTATGACATTGCCATCTGGTACGCTGGAGCATATAGACTTGACGGTTACTCGTTGAATAGTTGAGCTACCAAGTTCTCAATCAAAATAAATACAAGAAGTGCAAGTCGCAGGGATATCAACCTAGAGCATAACGATACCCACTCCTCCCATTTGCTTCTCGTCCGGTAAGTTTTTCAAATTTACACCAC
The DNA here is from genome assembly GCA_023627405.1 of Penicillium sp. S1316. Classification (NCBI taxonomy): domain Eukaryota; kingdom Fungi; phylum Ascomycota; class Eurotiomycetes; order Eurotiales; family Aspergillaceae; genus Penicillium; species Penicillium sp. S1316. Next base: position 275,076 of record JAMAHF010000006.1, read on the forward strand.
CAGGAACAGGGGCAGTACGGTAGTTATACAGGTAGAAGTGGAGTTGACCGTCACCAGCTCCGAATTTAAGCTGTTCCAGGAAGAGAGGGTTGTGGCAGAGGGTAAGGGCATTGAAGACGTCGAATTGAGCCTAGTTCATGATGTTAGCGTTGAAAACGTTTCATGGCAGTGCAGACCAGAGTAGAACTATACCTTCTTAGCTAGGACGAGTGAATCGCCCATCAACATCAGAAGGCGGTTTTTGAGAGCTTTGGGATCTCCTGAGAAAGCGGTCTCCGTCGCGTAGTAGTAGAGATACGCCGCTTTTACGCAGTCATGCTTGGGGTGGTCAATTACTGTAGACTCGAGATTGTAGAATGAAAAGAAGTCCGTAATCTTGTTAGTTTCAGGATCCTCCACGACGTATGACCAGACGACCTGCTCCTTCTGCGGGTTCTCTCGGTGTACTAGCCAGTGAGCGACTTCCTCGCGGTTGAAAGCCTGGTTAAGATCGAGTGTCTTCAGGTAGCGCTCCAATAGGTCGTGAACAGCGTCAACATCTTTAGCCTCCATAGGTCGAAGGTTAGGTGTCGATGTGTTGCTAGGAAGATGGTTCTTTGTAATCTGGCGAGCCTTGGTAGAGCCAGCGGGGAGAGGAGAAAAGCCGACTTCGTAGAGCTTGAGCCAGTCTAGAGGGCGGTGGTAGTAGCGGCACGATGAAACAGGCGTCGGTAGAACAACGCCGGCTGTGTAGATAGCCTGGTAGATACCATTCAAGTAGCACCGGCGAGTGATTTCTTTGATGAGGACGGGAGTCAAACGCTTGGACCGCAGCTTCTTGTGAATGCAGAGGAAGTTGATCTCTGTAACCTTAATCTTCTGGCCGCGCACACGGATCTCTGTTGGAACACCGCAGATCGAAGCGACCAGCTTGCGCGATTTACTAGCACGAACACCCACGTGCCATTCTTTACGCCAGCCGGGAGACATCAAAGCCCTGTGATGTGAAGTATGCAGGTTAGCCACTGACCGACGACTCAAAACTGAATGACAGGGGACATTAGCTTACCAGTGCAAGAACGCCTTCGAGTATCTGAACCGAAACATCGCATTGTCATCCTCCACATAGTGGTATGTAAGCAGGTCCCAAAGCTCGCGGAGTTCTTCTTCGTTCGTCAAGTCCAGCGTAGCCCATTCAAACCCCTCAATCAACTGGTCCGGCTCCTTTGACACCTTCTCAGGATCAATCATCTTGATCGGACCGCCAGCGTCGATACTCGCCTCGTCGAACCTGGGAACGGGCTGCGTCTGCCAGAACTTGAAGCTCGCCATGTCCTTCTTACCCTGACCCACCGAGAGACCGGTCATGAGGTCAGAAATATCTAATTTGCGTACCGCTTCTATGGCTTTATCCTTGTCGAGCCCGCTGAATTCATTTGCCAGGGAGGGGTTCATTTCCAGCATGGCTTTGGCCGCCTGCGGGGTCAGCCCTTTGGATGTGCCTTTCTGTTCCGCATCTTTGGGGTTCTTGTAAAATGAGTAGTGAGCTTGGGTATGTGAAAACCAGAGCAGATGTTACTGACCTCGGGCGCTTTGCCCTTGGAGTCATTGGAATCGGACATGGCTGTTGTGGTGGGGGAGATGTTGGAGAGAGCAAGCTTGTGGGTGCGGGATCTGAAGGTTTTCAAGCCCCACGTCACCGGCGGAAAAGGTGGCCTTCCTTGTTAGTGTTTTGCGGAGGTGGCAGGGCTGCGCAGTTTTTGCACTTTAACAACTGCATTGTCTTTGGAGGATTTTTGAGCTTTTATGCTATTTGTTGTTAGCAAGATTCTTCTAGCCTATCATTTGTATCGGTAACCGACCAGGAACATAATTCCCCGGATTTATTGTGGATGAGTTGATATCCACTACTCTTTTAAGCCTCTATATAATTATTGCCTCTCATGGATAATTTTCAAAACCCCATCTCAGATACGCCAGTTACTGCCAAGAAGTAAACTGAGTTGAATCCGTTGAACGCCAATGTTGAATCACTCCGAGGCCAGAAACTCCGGTTCGAATAGCGCAATACGATGTTGAACCCTTATGTAAAATACTTGATTGTTTTGCCATGGTTGAGCCGTCACGCGCGCCTGAAACAAGGAAAGAAAATCAAGCTTTCTGGTCGCCCGGTTTCGTCTCGATCACGTCAAGGAATCCGCCTACAAGATGCAGACTTCCAGTAACGAAGGTCATGATGGGAGCTTCGTCGCCAGCTAGGCGACCTTTCTCTTTGGCAGCTAGTTCGCGAGTGAAGTCAACGGCTTCTTCAATGGTGCCGTAGACTTCGACCTCCGCAGAAGGGTCAATGCCACGCCACTTCTCCGCGAGGCCATTTTGGACCTGCAACTTCTCGACAGCGGCGCCATCCGTATTGATGCTGACAAGGTCTGGCCGATAGCCGGCTTGCTTATAGGTGACATTGGTACAGAAGATCACGTGGGAGAACGGCGTATCAGAGTTGAGTGCAGTCTTGAGTGTATCGAACAGAGCCTGGGCCAAGGCGTGGCTATCACGGGTCTGCTGGTTGAAGATGAGGACTCGGAGCTTCTTCTCCGCCGAGTCCTCAGATGAAGAATTGGCCTTGACTTGTGAAACAAACCACTGGCCCGCTAGTTTGATGCTCTCAAGCGTGTGCCCCCCGTCGATATACCAGCTGACCTGGCTCTCATGTCTAGTTTGGCACCTTCCTTCTAGCCGCGCCTGTTCCAGCCCCTTCCGGAATTCTGGGAGTAGAGGTTGTTGCATGAAATCAGGTGCCACTTTCTGCACCCCGAGACGGCCGAGGAACTCTCCCGCGGTCGCAACAGCTAGGGCAGCGTTGCCGTATTGGAATTCACCAGCCAGGCCAAGTTTCACATCACCACCAACGGTCAACTCACGTTGACCAGATACTACCTCAAGCTCGGTTCCTTTTTCGGCAGCACGTTCCCGTAGAACCTTCTCAGCGCTTGGTGGTTGAGGTGCACTAAAGCCCTTAGTGCCAGCCTTTATGATTCCACCTTTATGCCACGCAATTTCCTCAATCGTATTTCCTAGAAGCGCCGTGTGATCGATGCCGAGACTAGTAATCGCCGTGACCGCTGGCTGCGGTATCACATTGGTGCAGTCGTACTCTCCACCAATCCCACATTCAATGACGGCAGCATCCACACCTTCACTCAAATATGCATGAAATGCCATCAGTGTTAGGTATCTAAAGTATTGAGGTTTGGTTTGTAGGTTGCTGGGATCCTCCCCAGCCGCCCGAGCAGCGTCATCAAGGCGATCCCAGACTTCAAAGAAATAGCGGGCGAATTTCTCTTCGGAGAGCGGCTCATTGTCGATTCGAATTCGCTCGCGGGCAAAGCGCAGATGAGGAGAGGTGTAGAGACCGACTTTGTTAAGCTTGAAAGACCGATTCGGAGATTGCGAAGCTGTGTATTGGTAAAGGATGGAGGATATGAAACTCGAGGTTGAGCCTTTGCCTTTTGTACCCGCGACATGAATGGCATTGAGGCGATTCAAGTCCGATGGCTATATTCGCGATGGAGAAGCAAGCTTATCAGTATAACTGCAACTGGGGTTTGAACTTCCTTCTCCGCAAGGGCCGCGAACCTGGTACCCTATCCGTCGAAGCCACTCTACAGTCTCGGGAAGAGACCGTTGATTGAGAGCATGTCTGGTAGCAGGCTTGTTGAATTCCTGAACTATCGAGAAGTTGGATTGCAAGAGGTTGAGAGCTGCAATTGCAGCCTGCCAATCGCCGTCAGTGTTGGCTTTTGAACCTTGTCGGAAGCGAATCTTCACATACACCGTAATCACGAGACATCACGGCAGAACGGGACGACAGCAACCGCAATGAAGTATTGGGAAAGCGATGCAAGATACGAATGCCCCTCATTAGTGTACAAGAGGGGCTGCCCGCTAACGTGACGATTTTGTGACTGAGCGGTAGGGTGATTCAAGGTAGGGCATCACGTGATGGTAATCGAAGATGACTCGAAATTACTGAAATGGTGTTGTACATCAACCTCCGAGCCCAGAGCCCCGGAGCTTTCAATTAAGGATGCTGCTATAGTACAGGAGGTACTATAATATCTACTTCTACGCGGTGTTCGAAGTATAGCTTGGAATTTGCCAAGCGATGTGAGGACGTGAAGACGAACAAACTAGGCGAATCAGAAACAGTGAAGGGTAATAAATGAAGAAGAGGAGGCAATTATGAAGGGGTGAAAACAACTATGCCCAGCATAACGAGTAGAGGTACGAAGTAGAGAAGTGGAAGGAACACAAGGACAAGCAGATGGCGTACAGCTTGGTGTGCAGCTATTCAATCCTTGTCTTTCCCTCCTCGAGAAAGCCTAGTCGAGCATTGCTATAACCTCGTTGATGCCTTCTAGATAGAAGTAATTTTCCAACAACTGGGTCTGAACGGGCATTGATAAGCGCATCTTGGTAGCCCTCCGATCCAGCCGCAGGTGTGTTCAACTTCGGCCAATTCACCTTGAAAACGTTAATGAAATACGAGATCAAACGGCATAGTAAGAACTTACGTAGAGCATCCCATGGGCAAGAATGAAGCGGGCACACAAGCCCGTTATAGCCAGCCAGAAAACAACAAAGAAGCGCAGCGGCCACACGCCAGAATCAGGAAGACGTCTAGTAAATGTAGCCAAGAGTATCATCAAGACTCCAGCTGCAAAAATGTAGGGCAGAGCCTGGATGATGAGCGGCCGACGGTCAACAAAAAGTTGGAAATTTCCAAGAGCGGACTCTGGCGGAAGATATGTTCCCAAGAAAACATCAAAGCCATCCTGACGTGGCCCATCTAGGAAGTTGTTTCGTACGTAGCGGGTAATCGAATTGCTCAGATCCTGGACCATGCCGGCCCTGGTCCGTTGGCCGGTACGAGTGAAGTCGGTCTTCAACGCTCCTGTACCAGAATATGATTTAGAGACAACGTCGGCATTGTCTGCCCAGATATTGCGGAACAGATTTTCAAATTCGCGATCATCGTTGGCAGCTTCTCCCGGTCGTAACACTCCCGCCTCGGTAAGCTGTCTCGTCAACGCCCAGCGGCCAAGCATACTCTGGACAACGTTTGTACGATCCAAGCAGTCCATGCAATTCGTCCTCACGACGGTGGCTTGTAAGGACCTTGGATCCAGCTGTCCACCAGGAGCACCTGGATTTTCCACCCCACGGAAATAGCCGCCCTGCGAAAGACCATTAACTAGACGATCCATAAGCAGCTCAGCACGGTGCCATCTGAGTCCCTTGGTCTCATTGTGGAAGTCGAAGTAGATATAATGGAGACGATCCATCTGCTTTTGTGGATGATCTGGCTCCACAACATGTAGCTTTTCCGAGGTCTCCTCGTCTGCCTCAGTTACTTCGCTGGATGAAGATACTAAGATGCGGACCAGTTGTTCGTACGCCCGTTTCACACGCTCTTCTCGTCCTTTCTGGTTCACAAGGTTCACCAAATAATTGTCGCCATAGATCCCGATCTGCTGAGCAAAATGCTTGCGCGCTGCTTGGACTGCAGTCTCCACACCACGAACTTGCAACTTAGGGGTGTATTTAAGGTTGTTAACTTCGGCCCAGAAAACTGGAACGCTGCCTCTTGTTTGCACAAAAGACATGACTTGAGGATCTTGCGCTGAATCTGCGGCATTTTCTTTCGTCATTAATTGTCCTCCGGCAAAGCCGGACAGACCACCAGTTGCGTCGTTCAAGATGACGATCTGCTCAGTCTCATTGTAGTTCGAGACTTGACCTTGCTCGTCAATGCCACGCGAAAAATACCTGGTTCCAGCACGGTGTCTGGATCTCCGAGTAATAAGGGAAAAGGTAAAATTGGTCGATTTAACCTTGGCCGGTGTGATGCGTAGCATCCCGAAAAAGACGGGAAGAATATAGGGGTCAACCCCCGGCTGTGGGCCATAACGTACGCCCGTCGAGTTATGTTCGCCGACGCTGAAGTCAATCAGGTCTGATTGAATGAACCGATTCCAGAAAAATCGATCGTCGGCTCGTTTCCACATTGGAAGGCTAGCATCACTCTGCGACTGGCGCTGAAAGCTGTTGGTCAAATCCAAGGCATACGAGAAGTACATCGGCCCCGTACGAAGCAGCTCCTTCACGAGTGACAGATATGTATCTTCGTCATGATCATGTAGCGGCCGTTCACGTAGAGGAAGGAACTCGGTAGCAGCGACCTTGTAAACCATATGACCGCGCAGCCGGCCCATAGGCTGGGCCTTGGTGATGACAATAATATACTTGTCTGCGGAAGATGGAAGATTAGCGCTGCTAGAAATAGACGGACACTAACACGGGAGAATGGCGTACCCAACTTCAATTTGATGATACCAAGGATGCCTGCGATGCTCGAGATGCGTTTCGCCCCGGGCAGGGCACCATTGTTTAATCGTAAATCACCCGTTGGACGCTCAACCACGAGCGTCGGAGCATCAGGCGAAGAGGGCGAGGTGAAGGCATAATGAGTCGGAGACGAATGGAGGTTGATGTCCCGAAAAGGGAGGATTGAAGTTACCATTGCGGCGGCGCCCACGGGTTGGGACTACGTAACGGAGTAGACAAAGAGAGCGGGCCAGATACTATCAGGGCAGTAATTGAGAATGAGAAGGAACGAGAGAAATAGAATAGGAAAGTAGTTGATGGGGGTAAGATCAGCACATGCTGTGAAGAGTGAAGGCAAGCGAAGGACACGGCGACGAGGCAGGCTGCTACTTCCGCTAAGTACAAGGAAATCTTATGCAGGAAGCATGTGGGTGGGTGCTGCGATAGCAATGAACAGCTGGACCAAAGCCAGTAGCAGTGGCGGCCGTGCCTAGGTACAAGGAGGCAGGAACACCGACAGCACCACGGACACCGCCCCGCAAGCGTCCGTGAGCCAGTCGGAAACTGTGGCTGATGTCCCCTTCGTCATCAGCGAACCGCCTCCAGACAGCGTTGCCTGCCATCTCAATCACCTTCGACCGCCATCAACCTCTTTCAGCATCCCCATCCCTCCACCCTGAGTTCCTCACCCCACTACGTCGAGCGCTATTAAATAACCTCGGCGTTTTTATTCCTTGCCTTATCTTGACTACTGTCTAAACCTTCGTCGAGAACATCGCTTCTCCGAACACCTCTTATCATGGCTTCCAGAGCCCCAGCAGGCGGGCGTCCAGGTGCTCGGTTCGCTCAGTTTAAGCTTGTTTTGCTAGGTTAGCTTACCTTCGCATGATATCCTTGATATGACTTATAACTAGTGTACTAATATAAATACTGTCTCTAGGAGAATCTGCCGTCGGCAAGGTTGACTGCCTCGACCTCTTAATATTCTGTTGTTCCACCGTTGGCTAACTTTTCTCTCACACTTTACAGAGCTCACTTGTTCTGAGATTCGTCAAGGTTCGCATATAGAATGTCTCTAATGTATGGTGTTGCTTATGTACTATAGGATCAATTTGACGACTATCGAGAATCGACGATCGGCGCTGCCTTCCTCACACAGACCATCTCGCTGGACGAAAGCACAACTGTGAAGTTCGAGATCTGGGACACTGCTGGCCAGGAGAGATACAAGTCTTTGGCTCCCATGTATTACCGTAATGCGAATTGCGCCGTCGTCGTTTATGATATCACTCAAGCCGTATGCTCCCGGAATTACTCTCCTTTTGCTGATGCGCCTCACTAATGCTTGGGAATTCGGAACAGTCATCGCTAGATAAGGCCAAGTCGTGGGTTAAAGAGCTTCAGCGCCAAGCAAATGAGAACATTGTTATCGCTCTTGCAGGCAACAAACTCGATCTGGTCACCGAGAGCCCCGACAAGAGAGCGATCCCAACCGCCGATGCGGAGGCCTATGCTCGCGAAGCTGGTTTACTCTTCTTTGAAACATCCGCCAAGACGTCATCGAATGTGCGCGAGCTATTCACAGCGATTGCGAAGAAGCTTCCACTCGATCAGGCTGGACCTCGGAACTTGCGGACAGCACCTCGTCCCGGAGTGGATCTCCGACCGGAGGCACCGGGCACCCAAAGTGGTGGTTCCTGCAATTGCTAGAGGCGATTCTCAACACTTGATTTTGTTTTTTCTCTCCCTTGTATTTGTTGGTACGGGTTTCACTGTCCATGCTTCGCCTTTGCTCTCTAGACGGGAAAGGTGCACGGCCCCTGGCTTGACTGACTCGCTGGTGTCAGGACTGTGCTACTTTCAACACAATGTTACACATTTTAATATCTGTGCAGCAGCTTACTGAACTTGCTTCAGTCGGCCAGTCTCATTCTGCGGCAATGTTTCAATACCCCGGCTCCGATGATCTGGTACCTCGTCCCTCCCTCTTACTCTCTGAGCTCAGACATCCAGTGGCTATACCTGTGACGGAGGTCCGATACATCACAATGGCCTCGTTGAGCTTGACAATTCCCGATTACCTAGACAGGTTGAGTGTTGTTTCATTATCTCTCTTTCCTCTGTTGCTCTTTCTTTCTCTGCTTCATGCTTCCGGCGTCCGTATCATTCCTCGATTGGGTCCAAGTTATGCTACACTTCATGCCTCCATCCATCTACTTTTATAGTCTTCCAGTATGTTATGACTATATAATGTTCTCCGACATCTTTTTGACGGCTGAGTATACACTTAACCCGCTGTAATCCTTGCGTCACCGGTTTGCGACGAGATAGACCCCTTCAGCGATTAGCCCTGATCGGGCAGGAGCCAAGGTCACGCGTGTCAAGGCCAAATATATTCTTGCGGCAGTTTTTCAAAAGAGTATTTATTTCAAGAGCGCAGGTAGAGGGGGAATAATCCTTCTGGCATTGCGAGTGCTTCCAGTAGTCACTAGCCACACTATGGCGGTGTAGCATCGGAGCGGACCGCAAAGGTAAAGCGGTATGATGAATTCGAGGTTCCGATCCGCGTTTTCACTCTTCCTCATCATCATCCCGTCCGACGACGCCGCCCCCAGTCCTCACCCCAACAGCTGTGCGGCTCATCATGCTGCGCTCTTCTGTTCTACAGGGTCGGCAAATACTGTCGTCTTCGGCTCGCCCCCGGACTACACCTCAATGGCTGTCCAGAGCCGGAGCAAGCAGCCGGCTAGGGCAGGTATGGTGACGAAAACACTCCGCTTCCTTTTAGAGCTTGCAATTGACCAAGGTTTACTCTCTTAGAGATTCTTTGCTGATGCAAAGCCTCCCACTCCTGCTACTCCGTCGTCAGATACCGTTGTCCCACCAGAAACCGCAACAAAGCCATTGCCGGGTACGTACACTTTGCCCTTCCCCAATTGAATGAAATTATCGGACACTTACATTAATGCAGCTGCTGATACCCCTGTCTCCCCGCCGCCGGCTCCCAAGCGCAAGAGTGGCCGTTTCCGAAGATTCCTTATCTACCTGATCCTAACATCCGGCCTTGCATATGGTGGAGGTGTCTTCCTGGCCCTCAAGTCTGATAATTTCCACGACTTCTTCACAGAGTACATCCCGTACGGCGAGGAGAGTGTGCTATACTTTGAAGAGCGTGATTTCTACCGTCGATTCCCCAACACATTGAAAACCCAGAAACGACTCTCCGCCCCTCGGGACGAAGGCACCAGGGTCACGATCCCTAGCAAGAGCGGACTATACTCGAAGGAAATCCAGGAATCACCAGCAGGGAGCGATGTGTCTCAGCCTGGTCCTCACATGAGTGCCGTCACTCCAAACCAGAAGGATGAGGCGATCGTTAAGCCTGCTAGTGCGAAGCCGGAAGAAAAGACTGCTACGGTTAAGCAGGCAAAGAAGCAGGCCGCGTCAGAACCGGAGAAGGAGAAGCAAGAGCCCAAGTTGCATGCTTCTAACCCGATTACGACTCTCGAATTCGCCAAGGTCGGCGAAGGAGACGAGCCAATAGTTCAGGAACTAGTCAAGACTTTCAACGACATTATTACAGTCATCAGCGCCGACGAGAACGCCTCCAAGTACGATAAGCCTGTGACCAAGGCGAAGGAAGAGCTGATGAAGATCGGCGAACAGATCCTTTCCGTTCGGGATGAGGCACGTCGTGCCGCTCAGGAGGAAATCGAGAAGGTTCACGCTACCTTCGACGAGTCTGCTCGTGAGCTGATCCGCCGATTCGATGAGGTGCGTGCCAACGATGCTGCTCAATACCGCGAGGAGTTCGAGGCCGAGAGGGAGAAGCTAGCGCTCGCCTACCAGCAAAAGATTCAAACTGAGCTGCAGAGGGTTCAGGAGCTCGCCGAACAGCGTCTTCAGAACGAACTCGTCGAACAAGCTATTGAGCTCAACCGCAAATATCTCCATGAGGTCAAGGATCTTGTTGAGCGCGAGCGGGAGGGTCGCCTTAGCAAGCTCTCCGAGCTGACTGCGGACATCAACGAACTTGAGCAGCTCACCACCGGATGGAGAGAAGTCATTGAGACCAACCTCAAGACCCAGCAGCTTCAAGTTGCCGTGGATGCTGTCAGATCCGCTCTTGAGCGCTCGGCAGTTCCCCGACCTTTCGTGCGAGAGCTGGTCGCTGTCAAGGAACTAGCAGGTGACGATGCGGTTGTCGAGGCAGCCATTGCATCCATCAACCCCACAGCTTACCAGCGCGGTATCCCCTCAACATCGCAGATCATTGAGCGTTTCCGCCGTGTTGCCGACGAAGTCCGTAAAGCCAGCCTTCTCCCAGAAGACGCGGGTATCGCCAGCCACGCAGCAAGCCTTGTCCTCAGCAAGGTAATGTTCAAGAAGGATGCGGCTGCCGGTAGTGACGATGTTGAAAGTGTTCTGCTGCGTACGGAGAACCTTTTGGAGCAAGGTAACATCGATGCCGCGGCTCGTGAGATGAACTCTTTGAAGGGTTGGGCCAAGATCCTGAGCAAGGATTGGCTGTCAGATGTGCGCAGAGTCTTGGAAGTGAAACAGGCTCTCGAAGTAAGCTCCCTTGGCCACTTGGAATACAGTGAAGAGCACCAACTGACCAAACTCCCAGGTGATCGAAATCGAAGCGCGCCTTCAGTGCCTCAGGGTTGAGTAGATAGATATCATGCGCTATCTCTTTGCTTGATTGTAACTTTGCCTCCTGTACACAGGACATGTACCTCTAGTTATTTCCTAGTCGCTAGACCTAACACTAGTAGATTTCGTTTGTATCTCTTCGGCCTGTTTGTGTAGTGGTTGCTTACAGTATCAGAGCTGTTTGCTGTGTTTGCAACCTCTTGTAAGGTGCACGCGGCCAGGAGCCTTTAGGCCAGAACCAAATGATCGTCATGTTACTCCTGGAGCCTTGTGCTTTCTTTCCATCATGACTATGCACAGTGTTCATTTATGACGCTGTTATGCGTCCTATATTCTGCGTCGCGCCACCCATCCGCCGCTAGGACTGCGTTGCCTAAAGTTTACCTGAATGCGAATTCGCCCAGGAGACCGCAGCACACGTATATGATGTGAAGCGGGAATCAATGACTCCGTCGCAAACCGGATCGAACTAGACCTCCCACATCACTACTTGGAAGCGCGATACTGCAAATGAGTCGGGAGCAAGCCGCCAGGGAGTCGCCTGGGGGCAGCTCCCGTGGTGACGAGCGAGGAAGCAGAGGTCAACGGCGAACGGCCAGCTCCAGCGGATTCCTTGTCGATTCGTTTCTACCCCGATCAAAGAGCTTCCGATCCAGTAATCCGCAATCTCGTCACTCCGAATCCGATCACCGAGGCAAGCGTGCGACGTCGGAAACCGAGCCTACGTCCAAGAAACGCTCGCGGTTTCATTGGGGTCGCCAGCGAGAGTCCAGGGAGCCGGATCCTATCGAACAGGAGGCCATAGACGATAAGGGGCCGTCTCAATCACCGCGACTTCCTCAAGATATACCGATTTCGGGATCGCAGGGCGAGACTTCCCATACACCAAATGATACTGCGAGTCGTGAACCGCAAGCTACTCTTGGCTTGGACAGGGACTCTTTGCAGATCGTCAACCTCGCCTTGAACCTAAGCGAATCAAGGAAAAGAGGTCAACTAGGTTATACCACACCGCATCAAGCTTCGGGTACATGGACGTCTCCAGCCGACGGCCGGGCTTCCGCTGCAGGCAGCAATTTGAGCCGCGGTTCCTATGTCGGCCATAATGCTGGTCAGTCCATAGGCGATGATCGCGTGAAACCTCCGAGATCTGCTGGCGAGACTTTAGCAACGAACGCAGTATTGAACTCTCTTCCTGAATCCGCGAAAGCCGAAACGGTACCGCAAGGTATTTCCGGGGGCACCTTGGCGCGAGCTGCGAATGCCCGCCATCATTTTGAGCTACGCCATGAATATCTACGCCTCCTGCCTTCTCTTCCACCTCTTAGGCCGCTCGAATCTCATTCCACCACACCCGACCCCTCGCGGGATCCCAATGCCCGACATCCCCAGCATCGTGCTTATAATCCACTCCAAGCCATTCGCAACCGCAAAGTTAGGTTTCGCGAGCGTTGCCCCATTGACACTGAAGCAGACGGCTGGAACGATGTTGACAAAGTTCACAGCTGGATCGACTCAATTGAAGCCGGGTACAGTCGGCAAGCGCGAAGTCCGCTTGAGTGCCTGATTCTCCCGCCTTTCCAGCAAAATGCCCATGATGCGCCAGCAAATAAAGGCCCAGATGATGCTGAGCCATCCACTGTCTCTCCTCCGTCCAGCGTACGGCATGTCAGCCGCACAGGCAGTCTCAAGGCTCGCAGGCCTAGGTCCGACTGGATCATATTCCCCGAAGAACTCCTCGCCGATGCGGCCTGGGTCGAGGATACCAAAAACAAATGTCGAATTGTCGATAAGGACGGAAATATTCTCTATCCCAATTCCACATCGTTTGTTGTGTATGATACCCAGCATGAACAGCTGCAGGGTAAAAACTCTCTCGGCACCGGGCGCCCATCCTCTCATACATCGGCATCCGACGCGAGACGAAGCATGTCAGTAGAAATCAACGACCCCGGTCGGGGACGCCAGCGGCGCAAGCTGAAGACACCTTATCGCCTAGGACGAAGTAGCAGTGCCTCGGAGCAGGAATCGGGCTTGAAACGTCACAGGTTCGATATTCGCTCGCCAAGCTCGTCGGATACTAGCTCGGATGAGAAACCATACCGTGATCCGTTCATGATCAATACGAAGTTACGTAGGAGATCTGTCTCACCTTTACAGAAAAAAGGAAATATCTGGAGCGAGAAAAGAGGTTCTCTGTCGTCGGCGCCGAGTGCGGATGATCGTTATGACCCCTTGTCTCTCTCGAAGATGGACGGCCGGGGCCCCAACACAGCTCTGGACTCTGTGTACTTTCCCAGCATTGCCGCTAATTTGTCTCCCCCATCGAGTCGCGCTTCATCACCTGCCAAGCGAGGTTTGCCACGTGCGTCTGGCAGAGCGCATAGCAGAAGCAGTCATCATAGAAAAGGTGCTGACGACGACAGCTCTGTTGATTTCGAAACCGAACGCAAGGACAGTCTCCCTGTTACTGAGCCTATATCTCACGTAGAAGTTGAACCATCGACTCTTTCAGTCAAGGCTTCGACATACCATGCAGAGATCCAGCCAAGGCCAAGCAATCATGAACGGAAAGATTCCGCTCAGCACGAATCCAAGCTACGTGGGATATTCAAAGGCCCCGGGAAGATTGCTGGCAAGGTCGGCAATGAGGTCTCGAAAATGGGCGACTTCATCCTGAAAAAGGATGGGGTTGTTCATTCACGCAAGTCGTCTCTTGCTCTTTCCGATGACAGCGAATGGGACGATGAAGAGACTAAGAGCGAAAAACGTGCCATTCCCAGAGCTATTTTACGCCGGTTACCTACATTTTCCGAGGATCCTGGCCGATCGTCACCCAGAAACTCCGACAAATCTCTCGCCAAGATTAACACTCAGATACCACCCACTATAGTCGAACCCCGACAAGATGGCGACGATACTGAGCTTCGGTCAGGCGCGTTATCTAGCTCTCATGGTCGACTTCTGGATCTACAGAGTGATGCAAGCAATTCCCCCAAAAGTCATCGGAGCAGGCTGTCTGGCCATGCCTTGATACGTGGTCGTCGACCCTTGCAGTTTGGCCCTGAGATACATAATATCAGAGACGAGATTAGAAGAGGACGCATCAAGGATGTGTCCGTTCCATATAGTATAGCCCGCCCTCCCGTCACTGGTCTCGCACAGGCGCAACCAACACGGGCATCACCCTCTCGTGACGGACGTCCCCCATTATCTAGCCAGACCAGGAGTTGGAGTATTTCTGAACGCAGTGTCTCCATCTCAATCGAGTCCGGTGTCCCAGGAAAACAGGAGGTTGAGCGCACCCGAGCCCTACTTTTATCATCAGGAATAAAAGCCCGCGAGATCGCACGTCGCGTAGATAGCGTACGCAAGCCGCCGCCCGAATTCCTTCAACGCGCATTTGGTCCCGAAACGACGGTACCATCTGTTCCGCAAATCTACGAGCATGAGATCGCCAGCCGGAGACTTCTCAAGCGGATCGAAGCATCTCACAGTTCGTTCGAGGGTTCCATTGACCGCGTCTCGAAATCTGCGTTTGCACCCTTGAAGTCACAGTTGGCTATGCTTGAGGATCTAATCAACAAATCCCTCAATACCCGGGTTCATGCTGCAGCTGTGGAGGCCGAGCAGCTCAGCATGCAGCTCAACACCACCAGCACGCTCGCGGTGAAACAGCTGAGCGAAACTCTCGATCATGGCATCAGGAAGCGTGGCCGTCGACTTCGATGGCTGCGACGAACTGGATTCGTGATGCTCGAATGGGCGCTGATTGGGCTACTGTGGTGGGTGTGGCTGATCGTCGTGGCCTTCAAGCTTCTTCGCAAGCTTCTCCATGGAATGGTGTCCGGCGTGAGGTGGATATTGTGGCTCTAGCCAGCATGCTCATGCTCTCTTAAGGTTTTAGTGTACGGTACCCAAGTTTTAACAGTTTTCTGATGCCCCCTTGTATATATAGTTACAATGTACATCTACTTAATGCTCAATAACCACTCACTCGCAAGTCGCACATTAATCAACTTACTGCTGGCTCCTATACATCACCCATTCTCTCTAAAAATTAAAACGGGTATCTATCAAACAATATATCTCATGCGCCCAACCAGCGCAAGATCCACTCAATCACAAGCCCTTCATAGCCACCAAACATATATACGTTTGTTAAGCGAAGGAATTATCAGGAATTATCTAATTGCAAACAAAATAATTCCCCGCCACAACCTCTCCCAAGCCCAACTGCCCCACCATCCCCTCAACATCAAACCTCATCCTCCCAAGCCGACTCTTCGGCAACCCCTTCAGGCCCCCTGCCCCGGGAACACTCGCCCCGGGCGTCTGCTTATATAGCGCAAAGACATACCGATGCGGCGCAGTCCCAGGTGGCGGACCGGCAGGTAGCCAAGGGACGATCACGGAATCGGCGCTTTTCAGCTCGACGAGGGCATCATTCCCATGGTTTGTTGCGGTCTCTTGCGACTGTTCTGCTCCGGGTTCGGATTCGGGTTCCCCCTCGGTCTTCTGTGAGGGGACTACGAAGCCTGTTTGGATCCAGTGGACGATCGGGCTAAGCACGTTCCACGAGAAGTAGGGCGCATCGATGTCGATTGCGATGAGGGTGTATGTGCCTGGGGCCAGTGGGGTGGAAGGGGCGAAGAGGGTTGGAGTTGTTCGCGTTTCTTTTGTACTCAAGTTAAATTTAGGCTGGTCCCGCATCTGGAGTCTGAGAATACCCTCGTTTTTGTTTTCTCTTTGTCGTACATACCTTGCTTGGAAACCTTTAATCCAGGCGTCACTGTCTGCGACCCGATTCGTAGACCTAGTGTTGCGTATGTACCGGATTCGATGGCTTGGATAAAAGCTTCGTGCTTGGATATGTCAGGCATTATGTATAGAAACTAATGATACTTCCTCTTGTTGAGTAATCTGGGAGTGATGAGAGCCGGGGGAAGAGTGAGAGTGAGCTGAAAGGAAAGAATGATGGAATCGGAGTTAAGGGGTGATAGACGGAGGTTATGGCGAGGAGGACGGGTATCGGCAAAAGAAAAGCTTACCATGTGTGCTAAGACTGATCTAATTGGGTATGTGACAGATATATTGTATCAAGATAATGCTGATCATTTGAATAGTCTCCTAGCGCTAGTACCTGTTTGTCAGAGTCGAACTTTGGAGTTCAGCTCAAGAACTACGGAGTATATTGGGTGTTTGAATCTGTGGATGTGTATACAGAGCTCTAAGAATTTGCATACAAGATCTAATAGCTAAGATTATAGAAAATATTATCGTAACTAATAGGTACTTTAAGGGGTGATTGACTAAGCCAAAAATAATAATAAAAATAATGGAATAGCAGGGCTATATCTAGATGGCTGTGCTACAGTTAGGGCTTCATTAGTTTCGCTAATTAACTCGAGGTAATAACAAGGCAACCTTGGAAGTCTACTTTTATTGTTAGAGAGGAACTCGTGCGGTTCTCTTTGGACCATAGTTCTGCCCAAATGTTGTTCTTCCTACTCGAAGCTAGAAAGGTTTGACAGTCACCATTAAGTTATAGTACATTGCCGACTCGGGGACAAGAAAGGGCTTCAAATACTTCCAGTGGATTGAATGGCATCATTCAAAGAATAGCCACCATCACGGCATATTAAGCTTTAAATCTATCACTCCATGTCCTACAAGCCTGTATTCCAAGTTGCACTGTCCACGATTCTTCCTAAGCTGCTGTCTGTACCAAGACGCTCAACGACGATACCCTTAATTCCACCAAACAAGATCGGTCTGACGCAAGGTATTTGACCCGCAATGGATTTCCCCTCCGCCAACATGATGACTCAAATCATCATCTATCCAACCCACACTCATCCCAGCCCTGGAATACACTCTTTCAACTGCGCTCGCAAGCACATCCGTCCCGTTGACCACGGGACCCCACGGCTTAGGACTCAAGTACCGCTTCTTAATCACAATCCCATTAATTGACGCCGGATAGACCGACATTAATTTTCTTTCGCCTTCCATGACCGGGTCGGTACGCGGCGGGAGGCCGTCCGAGCCCCAGAACAGGTCGAAGGCGTTGCCGACGTCGTGAAAGAGGGTGGGGACACGGATTACGTCTGCTGGATTAAGTGGGATCTCGGAGAGAAGGGTTTGTAGGTTGCTGTTTATGTGGCGCTGCGCGTAGGCGTTCACGTCCGCCAAGGTTCTGTTTGCGAGAATGTCTGAGACTGTGAGACCGAGGCCGAACACGTGGAGTTCTTCTTCTTCTCCTGAGGGGGCGTCGAAGCTCATAGCGAGTGTGTCGCCGTGGCCGTTTGCTTGGAGGTCCTTGAGCAGTTCGATGGCAGATTCTGTGTCTGATATGCTAATCGTGAAGCCGAGGTCGTTGTCGTAGGGGATGAATTGCACGAATTCGTCGACGTGGCCGACAAGCAGCCAGCCAGCTTCAAGGATAAGAGGGGACTGGACTTGTTGTGCGTAGAGGAAATCGAGGAGCGCTTTCGCTGGGAGTTGGTCGAAATGTTTGCCCATAATTATGCGGCCTGCTTTGTAGGAGACTCCGCCCTTCGAGGTGTATGGTGGAATGGTTTCCAAGTTTCCGTAACTGTCGATTTCGCGATGGCCGAAACCTGAGCCCGAGCCACTGGATGGTTGGAAGCCTCCAATGCCTGGGCCTCGCAACTGCTCGAAGACCTGGCGTCCACCGGTTCGCGTTGACTGTGCAGAGCGCAAGATCACGCGGATGGATATAGGCCCCTTAGGACCAGGCATGCTGGCGTAGCCTGGCTCGATAAAGTCCTGCGCCCAGATATCCGAGGATTGGTTGAAAAGCAGAAGTGGGTTGGCGATATCTGCTTCCTCGCGTGCTTCATCAAGCTGGCGTACGAAATTGAGCTGTACGGGATCAGACGAATTGGAGGCTGTGCTGACCAGCGTCTCCACGGTCTGAAGGTGATTGTGCGTGAGGACAGGGGCCATCTTCATGGCGATGGCATCTGAGGCACGAGTAATTCCGTCGGTTACATCAAATCGCACGGTAACCGAGCCATCCCAGATTGAGGAGTTTGTCACCAGCTCCCTGCCATCAATGCCAAGGGTAATCCCGGCTCGCAACTGGGTCGAGTTGAATGAGAACTCCTGGTCGACTAGGTGCCATGATATTGTGGAGTTACCACTAGAGGGGTCGTCTAGGACGAATAACCGAACTCGTTCGTATGCAGCTCGTGGAGTTGCATAGATATGGGCCGTCGCGTCCTCCGAGACATTAAGGGGAAGGGTTTGCAGCGGTGCAACGTACTCTGGTGCGAGGAGTAGGTGTCCCGAGGAATCATGGCAAGCCGACAGTTCATCATTACTCCAGGGGTTGCCGGCAGCATCTGCCCGGGTACAACGCATGTGTTTGTCACCAATATTAGGGAGGAAGATGGCTCCGTGCTGTGAGGTCCAAAGCGCCTTGTTGCCTGAATCTGATGAGCCTTGCACATCGACGACACCATCTCGATTTGAATCAGCGCGGATATCGGGCTGGAGACATGACACTCCAATAGCTTGCGTGGCCAAGGCGAAATGAAAGAGGCGAGATGTCCTGCCCATCTTGAAGGATCGAAGGACAATGTGGGAGAGAAGTGTGAGTCCCAGCGTGGATTCCTGGAGCGAGAGCCATCTTGCTTTTATATCCTCCGGATACTCTGTCCATCAATTCTTTACCTGCCGTTTGATTAATGATAATCAGCACCGGATACTCAGCATAGTAGACAGGAGTGTCGGTCTATACCTGAATAGGCTAGTATTTTGGCCAAGGGCCTGGTATGGTGGAGATTAACCTCCAACCCAGAGTATGGTGGCGAGTATCAAAGCCTTCAATCTTGATCTAGGCATCCTCATTTGCACCTACCTTCTGTATCGCATTCCCATGACTATTATGAGATGCTAATGCTGATTTGGATTGTTGTATTGCTTATATTTGTGGTTAGGTCGAAGGTTGTGCCCATGATGCTATACTTCTGCTCCCGTATCACTCCGAAGGACGATCTAGGAGCCTGATAACTATGCAAAAGCGGTTCATCTTGGAGTCTAGCGTTGCTTGTGAATTCCTTCATATCTCCTCACATACTGTTGACGATAGTCATAGGTTCAGGAGGGGCCGTATAAAGCCCGCAATTTCTCTAGGCAGGATTCGAAGAGAAAGCCTCAAAATAAATACATCTTTGCTTCGCACTGTGCCTTCTCGTTGCTTTAATAAGGGCAGCTGAGGTGCGTATACTTCATGGTAGAACGTCACCACCGAGTCGCTCAATACGATCGACCAGGCCTTCGCCTCTAGACAATTCTAGTGCTGAATTATGATTTTCGAGAATGCGCAAGAGTCATATGAGTTTCGCACTTGGAATGGGTCCTCCCAATCCAATATTGAGGTCCTACTGGTAACGATCCAAGACAGCTCTATGATGGCTGGTTTGACCATCGCCGCGGGATCATATGGGTTCGAGAAAATGGCGGCGAGCCACGACGCCTTCACTGTCTAACAGCTTCGCAGTGGAGGCGCTTTGGCAATCGGTAAAACAAATATGCCGCCGATGGCAAATAGAGGCATGGAATGCGGTCTTTATAGCAGGGCAGAAAGTTCGTACGACAAAGACTTTCTCATTGCGGCGTATGCCTTGGGGTCTTCCAATGGTGCAGGCACGTCGACAGTGGCGAGTATGGCTGTGCTTCCCATGGTAGATGAGACAGTGTCTTCAGGTCGGTCTCTGGCCTCTAACAATGGATTGATAGCCTGTATGCCATCATCGGGGGTCCTGTCAATCCGTGGAAACTGGCCGCTTTTCCTAGTTGCTGATGTTGTTGTTCCGTATGCTCGCTTAGTTATCGATATGCTAAACACTCTGAATGTGATGACTAGGATAAAACTTAAGACTTTTGGCGGGGTCAGCCGCTCATCAACCTTCCTGAAGCGAGCTCTGTATGACCGCTAACATCTTACCACAGCCTTGCAAAACTTGATACTCTAAATGACGATCCTATCGGAGTCCCAAGGATGTATAGCGGAGAGGACGACCTACCAGCTCTGTGATCGTGCCCGAGACCACTTGAATCTTTAGGGGCTGTGGTCGAAGAGGTTGGGTCTCCCCTGGTCTCCGCTGATAACCAGCTTCAAAAGTCCAGGCAAGCCAGGCTGGAGGACGGACTACCGGATTCTTGTGCGACTCAGAGCTTTTGGCCTCGATTTATATGCATGGGACGACTTTCTGCGAATGGTCAATGATACCACAGTGTCTTGTCTGACACAACTGTCAGAAGTAGACCCATTTCAGATTTCCCGCAGTTGCCCAAAACGCTTTCAGATCTATGCCTTTGAAGCGGCCTATGAACGACGGTCTGCGCATCCGCTGACGCCAGAATCCTTAACTGATATCATCCCGAACACTGAGAGCTGCTCTTCACGGTCGCTTGTGAGTACAAAGCCGCGAAAGCTGGCTGTCAATTCTACGAGGCTGTGCGGGGAAAACATCATTGAGATCTCCGGTAGTCCATTGACGTCTTTGTTGATGGAGTTGAAGTGTGTTCCGTGGTTGTTCAAGAGGGAGAATGGAGTGTAGTGACAAGAGCTGCCCCATATGACGATCCTATTGGCGACATCCCCAGCTGGTTTGTCAATAAGCCCGCCCAAAGCCTCGCGATGATTGTTGTGATTGCGACTGGGCGAAATGGCAGGACGGATGGGAAGGCTCCTATTTGTGTACTTAATCGGCTGAAACAGAAACAACAAGAAAAGAACCAATTAAGAGCTATTGTGCATCAGATTGATTGCTTGCCGAAGCCAATTCAGCGTATAAGAAGACGAAATATAGTTCTCACCGACGGCTGGCTGGAGCTGCAAGATCTGCGCAGCACGGAGCTCCTGTTGCAGAGTCGCACCTTGGACAGCAGCGGAGCTAATGCAGGAGGATGTGCTGACCGTCCAATACAAAGCAGAATAATACCTGGACAGCGGATTGTGACGCCGTGAGTGGCCGATTGATGGCTGCAGAGCGGAAGAGATGGAGCCGAGTACAAGACAGGACCGAAATATGACATACACAAACGTCTCGCAGTAAGATCATGACTCACTATGAAGAGGTGTTCTGGGCTTGTATGGTCAGGTAACATTGGGGAAACTGGGAGGTTCTGGCAGTTCCGCAGCGTCACGGCAATACAAGCTACGGGAGAACCCCACGAGAACCACACGGGATCAAAATTCAACTGATCCAAATCTCTCTCATCCTCCGTCTTGCTTCCTCCTGCTGTCTTCCTTTCATCACGCAAAGAAAAGGTACGTTTTCCTCGCCGCGAAGCTCTCCCCAGCCGGACCCCTGCTTGTCTTGCCTCCGTTCCCTTTCCTCAAACCTCTCCTTCCGGTTTCTGCCTGGCGCCGTGTGCCCTCTGCCCTAAGTTCGCCAGGGCCAGGCCGCCGTCGTTAAAAAATCTGCACCCACCAGCGGAGGGCCTTGCTCCTACCAACCCCTCGACCGGGACAAATAAATCTCTCATACATCCCCTTGGACGGTCTCGAGCTGACCGCCGGTTCTCTCAACCAGACTCGAGCAAATAAATATCGCGGGAGTCCACCGATTCCCACTTTTTGAGACTCCGTCATCTACCCCTCACACGCCCTCGTGCTTCTCAGCCAGCCTTTGGGATTCTCCGGTTCCAAAGGCTATACCCCCAGACACCACGGCTTACGTAGCCGCGTTCTCCCTCCTTCGTCACATTGTATCTCCGCGACGTACTCGAGACACTCTTAACAACATCCCCCCTCCTGCTGGTCCCTCGAACTCCTCCGATCGGTGCGCCATTTTTCCATAAATTGACGCCCTCAGAATTTATCCCCTCACCCATTGAGCTGCCGCATAGGACTTCTCTGACGGTTCTTCCTCTTAAGGAGGAAGGGTCTAGGAGGCTTGGTCCAGTCAACTACGGTTGCGAAACTTTTCGCCCTCCCTAGCACGCAGTCGCGTATAAATCTCTCTTCACTTCTTTTTTTGTCAAGTCGTAACCGGTGCTTCATCCGCGCGCATGGTTATGGCACCGACTGCTTGTGTACCTGCTGAAGTGTGCATCACCAAACCTTTTGATAAGGGCTGCTATTTTGATAATAGCAGTCTTCATCTCAGCAATCATGGAGAGGACGATCTGTCGCAATCTCGGTTGGCTGCCAAGGACCTTGTCCTGAATGTTTTGAAGAAACGTGCGGCCGAAGTCGATACCGACCTCTGTGCCCCTGGAGAAGAAGATGCCTTCTATGTGGCAGACATGGGTGAGGTTTACCGCCAGCACCTCCGCTGGAAAATGAACCTAAGCCGTGTGCGCCCGTTCTACGGTAAGCCTCCTCGGGCCGATGAGGGATCGGAGTGATGCTAATAAACATCTAGCCGTCAAGTGCAACCCCGACCCTGAGGTTCTCCGCCTCATGGCCAAGCTTGGAAATGGCTTCGACTGCGCGTCCAAGGCTGAAATTGATATGGCTCTCGAGACTGGCATCGACCCGAGCCGCATCATCTACGCGCAGCCCTGCAAGACCAAGTCGTACTTGCGCTATGCCGCTACGGTGGGCGTAAAGCAAATGACCTTTGACAACGCCGACGAGCTCTACAAGATCAAGGCCAACTACCCCGAAGCCGAGCTCTACCTGCGCATTCTCACGGACGACTCGAACAGCTTGTGCCAGTTTAGTATGAAGTTTGGCGCTTCGATGGATCGGGCCCGCCATCTCCTCGAGCTCGCCCGGGAGCTTGAGCTGACGGTTGTTGGTGTGAGCTTCCACGTCGGCTCCGGTGCGGAAGATCCCAAGGCTTTCCTCAAAGCCGTCCAAGACGCGCGTCTGGTATTTGATTACGCCGCTGAGATCGGCCACGAGCTTCATACCCTGGATGTCGGCGGTGGTTTTACCCACGAGACCTTCGAGAAGTTCGCCGGTGTTCTGAGCGATGCTCTGGACACTTACTTCCCGCCGCACATTCGTGTTATCGCGGAACCCGGCCGCTACTACGTTGCCTCTGCCTTCACTTTGGCGGCCAACGTCATCGCTCGTCGTGCTGTGCAAGATCCCGAAGACCCCAGCCGAGGTGCCTACATGATCTACCTCAATGATGGTGTGTACGGAAACTTTTCCAACATCATTTTTGACCACCAGCACCCCGAGGCTCGCATCCTTTCCTGCCAGGGCCCTGCTGTTGGAGTGGATGTTGCCTACTCCATCTGGGGACCCACCTGCGACGGAATTGACGTCATCAGCCAGCGTAGCCTGCTTCCCGGTTTGATCGACGTTGGTGACTGGCTCTACTTTGAGGAAATGGGCGCATATACCAAGTGCAGCGCGACCCGCTTCAACGGCTTCTCCGACAACCATGAGGTGATTTACATCTCAAGCGAAGCCGGCGCCTCTGCCCTTCTTGAATACTAGTCTGTTATTATTGTGATTTTTGCTTCTGTCTTGTCAGCTTTGAAGCTCCAATACTATCGTTGGTGTTTTTGTAGAGGTCTTGTTCTTATAGAGTAGACCTGATCCTTACAAAATTTTTGTGACTCAGTAATGACCTTTGCACATAGTCGTTCCTTATAAAGTCGTGATTTATGTTCTCGTACATGTCTAGACCATCTATGTAGATCTTCAGAGCCAGTCTAACTATCGTCTCTAATTTCTATTCCACCTGGTCGAAGCCAGCTCCGACACCCCAAAATATAGCCGTCTATACAAGCCTCTCAACACCCAACTCGCCAACACCTCCATCCCCCCGAACCAAGCCCCCGGCTTCCAACTTCTTCTTCCACTTCGCCGACTCGTACCGCGCAAGAATGAGGGTGATCCTCGCCAGGACCGCGGGATCTGACGCCTCAGCAACACTCTCCGAAGGCGTACACGTCCATCGCCCGAACGCCCAGTTCAGAATATAGTATGCTGCCTTGGCCTCTCCCTCGCCAGCGGCCGGTCGCTCATCTAGGTTTTCCGATGATGTGGCGGGATGGATCCGCGTCGAAGTCCGCAGGATACCCTTGATCCGATAGACCTCCTCCTTTGATGCCGTAGAGAGGAGTCTTTCAAGCGCGGCGATATCAAGCGCCCCATTAGCTTCATCCGACCCGGTCCGTAACGTGAGCGATAGCACCTCAACCTCACTCTGGTGATCATGTTCATGCTCATGCCCATGCTCGTGTCCCTCCCCATCGACGCCATCAAGGACAACCCCTTCCTTCGCAACCAACGCTCCATCAATCCCAAGTAGAACCTCCTTCTCAACCCTCCCCTTGTCACTCTTAACCCACGCCGTCTCAATCCCCAGATCGCCCACGCGGTCCAGAACCTCATCGAACCTCCGCTCCCCAGCAGCCTCCCACTTGTTGAACACAATCAGATCCGTATACCGCGCCTGGATCTTGGCCGTGTAACTCGTATCCTCGTACCCCTGCCAATTCTCCACGTCGATGACGCTGACGACCCCGTCGAGGATGTACCCCTCACCCTTGGGCGATTCCCTCGCGAGGCGGTTAACCTCCATCGCGAGCGTCGCGGGGAATGCGCTCCCGCTGGTCTCAATGATGATCCGGTCCGGTGGCGGGTTGATCTCGGTGCGGAGTTGCGTGAGGGCGTCGGAGAGCTGGCCGACGAGGTTGCAGCAGATGCAGCCGTTGAGCAGTTCACGGACGCCGGAGATGGCGGAGGTCGAAGCGAGCTGGGAGTCGATTGCGACGTCGCCGAATTCGTTTTTCAGCAAGGCCAGCTTGTAGTTCTTGGGCAGCTGGGGGAGGAGGTTTAACAGGAGGGTGGTTTTGCCGCTGCCCAGGAACCCCGTTATGATTGTTATTGGGATTGGAGCCATTGTTGTGGGTTCTTTTTTTTCTGCCTTCTCTTTTTCTTGTGATTTAGGGAGAAAAGAATGTCTATTCGTAGTAAAAGAGTGTAAGATGAAGAGTGTTTAGAGACTGAAAGATCGAGTTGAAGATAGAAAAAGTGGGGGAGGGGGATGGATGGAATGCGATGCCGCTATTCCTGATTTGGTTGGCCTGCCCTACACCGGTGCCGCAAGTGTCAGGCCGGATGAAGTATACACAGTGCTTAGATTCAGGTCACCTATATATCGAGTCTCTCGTATATATGTATTTCAATCAAGTAAAGAATGCGCGAGTCGCGCCCGCAAGCCCCTCAGCAGCCTTGCGCTTTTTCTCGAGAATGTCAAAGAATACCTCGCGAGGCTCGATATGCCCTACAACAACTTGGTCCTGGCCTGCTTGAAGGCCCTTGAATGCCTCATCCGTGAACTGCTTAATGGGCATGCCGAGTGTGGCGCCCTTTTCACCCATGTAGTCGTGGAGTTCGGCTGCCACATGTTAGTCCGGGATGGGAAGAAAGGTACGGAGGAAGAGGGGAACGAACTTTGAACTGCAGGAGGCATAACCTCAATGACCTTGAGCTTGCTCTTTCCCTTGAGCTGCTCGCGCAGTGAGATTGTGTATACGTTAAGTGCCGATTTGGAGGCGCAGTAGCCCGGCGCCCACGCGAAAGGGACGACAGACAGGTTGGTGCCGGTACTGTTTGTAATCAGCTTGTTTCCATTGCAGACTCGATGCTGGGAATAACATACAAGATAAGACTGGCTACTTCAGTCTCAGCCTTCTCCTTAAGGTGCGGCAGAAACGTACGCGCAAGCGCCACAATACTAAACACGTTCACATGGAACTCATTCTGGAAACTCTCAAAGTCCCAGTCGTCGCTAGCCAGATTGTATTGTCGCTGGAGACCGGCATTGAGCCAGACGCTGTCCAGATCAGGGTATTTCGCGACGATGTCCTTTACGAATTGCGGAATCTTGTCCAGCTGGCTGATGTCGAAGACGATGGACGACGCCTTGTCCTCGCCGTGCTTGGCCACGAATTCGTCAAGACGGTCCTTGCGCCGGCCGACAACAATAACTTTGGCGCCGTTTTCGACCAAGCGTTCAGCCACGGCGCGACCGATGCCAGAGGTTGCGCCGATGATGAGGATGTGCTTGTAGGGGAAAGACATTTTCGTGGGTTTGCTATCCGGGCACGGTTCTTGAAAGGACTCGAATTCAAAGGATACAGCTCCCCTTGTGCTGTTTTCTGTCGAGGGACCCCAACATCTCCCATAGTTGAAGATATTCTTATACTTCTTTCTACCTGTGGTTGTGTCCGCGGCGAACGGAGATATTTGTGCGGTCATGGATGCGTAGACCGAACCATATTCGGGACCCTGGCCGATAACCAGGGATACGAATGCCAGGATAGCCCAGTCCATCCATGGATCACCCCCATCAGGGGCAGAAAGCTTTTTTGAGACTGTGTGGTGAGCCCGCCACATCGGACCCGCGTTCGCGTGAATAAACCCGCATGGTGTTAATAGGTAGTTCGTGGGGTTCAGTGGACAGGACATAGCTCTTCCCCGAACAGGCTAGATGCCGTGTGCAACGCCCTGTTCATGTAGCGCATTTGGTTGGCCATTGACCTGGCCGTTAAGCCGGAGATGATTGGGCGTGGGTTACATCAAGCCAGAAATGCCAGAACCACAATAAAATCAATTTCTTGGCCCAGCCTTACGAGTCTGAAAAAGGTTCTGCCTGCCTGTCATCCCCGCTCCTGATATACTATGACGTCACATGACGGCAGTCCCCTGCATTTAAGATTGTTTTGTAGGGCAGCAGTTTTCAATCTTGATTGTAGACACAATCTTGTGCGCCCAGAATGTCTGGAAACCCTACAGAGCAAGTCAAGGAAACCCTTACCGCAGCCGCGTCTACATCTGGCGAATGGGCGCAAGAGACTGTCGTGAACCCCGTTCGCTCGTATATGGCGCCGGAGAAAAGTTCGGAGACCGGTGCGTTCTATACCTATCTTGTCCTGGTGGATATCTGGCAGGGGGCTGTGCTCACCGATGATCAACTACTCACAAAACACAACAATAGAGAATACCGAGAATAAAATTTCGCCAGAGGAAAGCGAGCAGATCGATCGGATGGAAACGGATAAGGTTGTGGAGTTTCTGCAGGAGAAAAATAAGAGCTATGCCTGGCCGGGGTCGACGCGGAAGTCATGAAAAAACCAATATAAAGGGATTGCAATGTACTGTACAATAATGTGATCATGAATAATGCTAACACTACACTGCATAAGGCCGTTTAAGATGTGTTGAATTAATGATAAGTCTTCCTTCGTCTGTCGCTGACCTGACTACTTATAGGTAGGCTCTGAAGCCACGTTCGACTGAGCGATCCAATCCTAGGAAATCAGCCACTTGGCCGAGATGGTCAATACCCCAGAATCCCTCTGTTTTTCCCTCAGAGTTTGTGCATTCAAACCAGGGAAGACCAAAGGCGCCGGAGTTGTACGCTTGCTGGGTGTTCGCGGACAATCGCGCCTTGATCTCAGGTCCATTTGCCTATGTATAGATCGTCGTCAGCCTCTGCATCCTATACTGTAACGATGTGGACGGTTTCATACCGCTTCAACAACTGCCTTCGCCTCTGCCTCTCCTAGAATTTTCTCAAGAATCGGGATAAACCCCTCCGGCTGCGAAGCCTTGCCGTCGCCCTTGACCCAAAACTCCTTCCAGATGGCCTCAGTTACGGGGGCCAGTTGATCCGGCGCCTTTTGCGAAATCGCAGTGAGAGCGCGCTGCACCCCCAAAGTCAACTGCGGGAATCCCTCTGGCGTTTTCTCCGCCATGGGGACAGAAAAGTAGCGCGCCCAGCGGAGTCGCTCTACGTTAATCCATTTATCCTTATCTAGTGGCGCTGTTAGTTTCTTTCCTTTCCTATCTTGAACAAAGGTCATCAAGTATCGAGACGACATACTTTTGATCCGGATGGGTGGGGTGTTGCCACAGGAGCTCATCAGCCCGCCAAGAAAGACGGGGATAAAGGTGAGGTCACATTTACTGAACGTAGGCGAGTTCTAGACAGACAGATAGACGTCAGTTAGCCCCTCTATGGTGCCATAGGCTAATGCTTACCCTGAGGATGTGGAATGCAACATGGGCGAATGGGCTAACGATGTCATAATATAGGGTGATTTTAGGCGCAGCCATGTTTGAACCAAGCTTTCGGCCGAATTTCTCTCTCCTTTTTTGTCTCTCTGTAAGCCATAAACTGCACTGCAGTCCTCTTTACCACTGAGCCTCATGCTGTGTTTATTTATTCTTTCCAAACACGAAAACGTTGAGAATGTTGTAGGACGACTCCGCCCATCACGGGTGAATCAGCCGACCCCTTCGCGGAACAGCCGAGGTTATGCTGGGCGAATCTGATTATTCTATCAGCCTCAACGCCACAACGACCTCTCAACGAGTCAACACCCATCTGTCGAATCCCAAACTGTGCGCTCTGCTCATCCATCCACGGTCCGGTGTCCTACCGAGGAGGCTACTGAACTCAAGCTACAGGCCCGAAAGGCAATGACTGGTTGAAGGGGCATAACTTCGACGTCTATTGATCAAACTGCTAGAGTTATCTGCGTATACGAGGTGAGATGCTCTGTGGGTTATTACAAAGCGGTATTTTTGCCGTGGAAAGGGAACGTGCCGCATAGCATCGTGGCAGGACACGACGCGAGGACGAAGAAAGAACGACCGTCCCGCCTTCTGCTCCTCCCAGTATTGGAGAACGTTGACTGTAGAGGAAGGCGCAACTGTATAGGTTGGATCCATGACAATGAAAGACAACCCCAGCGTCTCTAGCCTTCAATTGCCAACTCCATCACCTTTGCAGACTTAGTATACAGCATAGTACCACATTGAAACGAACCTCAACTCAGCTTACTCTGCATCAATCCGCAGCATGCGTACCAACTCCGGTGATGACTCCTCCCTTGCCTCGGTGGATTGGCTCTACGACTCGGTGAGCAAGAGGCGTCGGCACGGGATGTACTTCTACCGACCCCCTATCTGGCGGTATAGCTCGTATCAAGATGGAAGCTCGTCTCCCAAAATGTCCGAGGCTTCAAATGGAAGTATTGAAGGATCTGTGAAGCGCCTGTCGTGCTCCTCTATGCACCTGGCAGACCAACAGAGCCTCGCAGGCGCAGTGGCCGACGTCGCTCCATATACTGCTCTTGACTCAGACTCAGATCATGAGACGCCCCTTCTGGTGAGCCTCTTAACCACTAGCTTCAACCATTAGCTAACGAAAATATAGCACGAGGACGAACGAAGTCACGGCCAGCCGGCTCTTCATGACCGCCGCCAATCCTCAGAGACACCCCTCGAATGTGCTCCCTTCCATCAGCTGAAACCGGCCTTCTGTACGCGTCTGCACTCATGCAAGGACATTCGCTTAGGTCAGAATGAACAATGGGGTATCCAGGCAGGGTCGTTGGTCATTGGTATTGGTCCAGATTATACGTCCTTGGGCAACCATGAGAGAAGGTCGGATGAATTCGAAGTTCCCAGCGGCGACATCTATGTCGTTTGCTCCTTGTACGCGGACTTATGGGCACTCTGCGCAAAGGTGTCGTTTCATCTTCCGCTCGTAGGCGATGGCCTCAGGAGACTCGCTTTCCTTCCACTATGCTCGGTAACACTTGCAACTAATTACAGCGCGTTCGTCCAACGATGCATTCGGTGCAGTCGAGATGGTTTGCATGGGCGTAAGTATCCTGGAAATGGGCTTTTAGTCAATCCGCCGCGACGTTCACACAGCCTCACTGCCAGCAAGCAGATATTTGAGAGCGGCAGCACCCAAAGCTCAATACCGTCGATTGCTCAGGACCTATTTCGAAGTCTTGCTCTAAGGCATACGGACGACGATTTTATACCGCTCGACTCCACCTTGGAACCTATATTGTCTCCCTTGACGAGCAGACGTCGTCGTCTGTTGCGCAGAATAGGCGCCGATAAATCTCTGTCAAAGGCTCACAAGAGCGGCAGACAATCGATGAGACAGAAGCATAGCTGTAACCGCAGCTCCCCCTTAATAGCGGCGTGTCGCAAGATCGGTTCCAAGTCAAGCTTGAGGCGAATGCGCAAGGATCTGCAAAACTCTTCCTCGGAAGGTATCCACACGCTCACATGGATAACTAGAAAGTCCCGATAGCCGTTGTGCGTTGGGCGAACATTCCCAGGTTGCACTTGGCGGCCTGTAGCATGATACTGCTTTCAAGACAAGCATGACCCTGTCATTGAAGTGTATATCCAGATATGAAGTTTAGACAACAGATCATAGTTTGGTATACAATCATCCTGCGATACCGTCTGTGTCAATTATGCAAAAGTATCCCTCAGATCATCGTCATCTGCCATAACAGTGTAGCTCAATTTCATCACACTCATCGTATTGGGAAGGGAGATTCATGCGGTCGATGCTCAAACTCTCTAGCCCCGCAGACTTCATCAAATCGAAGAAAATGCTCTCACTTTCATGTCGCCTTTTCAAAGCCACAAGCATAAGGGCATGCGGGGATAACTTGACAAGTCGACTAAGTACCGACACCAAAGCTGGCAAGCTATCGGCATTGTAGGTACAGTCAGAGACGAGAATAAGATCAACCGTAGGAGTTTCAAATAGGTCATTAGGGAGCTCTTCTTCCCATTCGAGTGGCCGATATTGAAGGTCCGACGAACGCGCTGGCTGAGCAGCTGCAATGTTCTTCAATACAATCTCCTCGACCTCCGGTAGATCTGTAAGCAGAACAGAGCACTGTGGCAGTAACTCTGCCAGCGCAATTCCAACAATGCCACAGCCTGACCCTAGCTCTATAACATGCAGAGGGCTCCTGCGCTCACTCTGGAGAAGCGTCGACAGTGCTGTATTGGAGGACATCTGGTCTCCGGCAATCAATTGCTGAAGATACATAACTGAAGCAACCGCAGCATCCCTGAATGACGCAGGAAGCGTACTTAGAATGGTAACACAATATTTCTCGGGGTACAGCCTCACCAGATATGTCGCGCAATGCTATTCCCCGTCTCCTCCCATATGCTAAGGTGCACAGTCTGATTTACGCTGAAGCGTCTTTCGACTAGTTTCTCAGCTACATCTGACTGCGGCCCTCCAAACGGTGCACTCCAGCCGGAAATAGCAAGCGGAATCTCACGTTGATTCAGCAGCGAGTCTGAGCTGTCAGTTTGTGAGTCCCGTGATGTGATCTCCATGATCATCAATTGTCGCACAATGCTGGCAGGAAGCGGCCCCAGTGCAACTGGGAGTTCACGCTTGCCACCCTGCCACTGCAGCTGTCCCTGGCACACAGCCTTCCTGTTGCCAGCCAGGCGAAGTGTTACCACCAAATCTTCGTCCTGTGCGAGGAAGGCATCGCCAAGATCTGTGGTTATGCAGATCAATGCAGAAACGGAGAGTGTCCCTGTTTTCTGCTTTTGCAACCTGGGAGTTTTGAGAAAGCGAATGTAGTAAACCATGACTCCGGCCCCAAACAAATATTATGCGCCCGGTTGTAAATATATTGAACAGCTAGTGGATAAAATTGGTTGGTGGTTGAGGCTGACTAAGATGTACCGTTGATGACATCGCTGCCTCATCTGGAACCGTGCGTTCCTCAGGCTCC
The DNA here is from genome assembly GCA_023627405.1 of Penicillium sp. S1316. Taxonomy (NCBI): domain Eukaryota; kingdom Fungi; phylum Ascomycota; class Eurotiomycetes; order Eurotiales; family Aspergillaceae; genus Penicillium; species Penicillium sp. S1316. The sequence goes on from JAMAHF010000006.1 coordinate 306,639, forward strand.
CTTCTTTCAGTCTCTCCACCTCTAGTTCCCAAATATTATCGTCCTGTTGGCATCTACAGTCTTGTCTATAGCATTTCCATCGCTCTTTTCCATGGAGCCCCATAGATGAGGTTGAAAGAGCCGACACATCTTCCCAACCGCCCATCCCAGCCCCAAGCCATATCTTTCCTAGCTACCTACCACCCGCCATGATGCGACCGAGAGATCCGCGCGTCAGGCAGACGATTAACCAGATCTCACACAATCTAGAATCCGCGAATGAATCAGCACAAGAAGGAATCTACACTTTCTCGCACAACTACCTCCTCCCCTGCTTCTCTGCGGTCGGCAATTGCGTCTCCTCATGCACAGCGTCCTGCCTCCCTGCCCGCGACGACCATCACCGCCGTCGCCGTCGCCACTACGCAGACTTCGACTTTTACGACGACTGGGATAACGAGGAAGTAGACGACTCCATTCTAGGATGGGGCACCGACGAGCTAGACCGACTGTTAGCGGGGAGCGGGCTAGCGCGGGGAAGTTCCGAGCAGCCTCATAGACAGCGGAAAATGAGCTATGGCACCCGTCGCACGAGTCGGCGGAAAAGCGGCCTCTTGGTACCCGATGATCGCAATGATCCTACTGTTATCCCTAGTTCGTCGTTTCTGGGGTTCCTTGAGCGCTTCCCTTGGAGGCTTGGTGCAAGAGGGCTGAAGTATAGACCCTCTGCTGCGGATTTGCAGGAGCATCCAGGGACATTGAGAAGACATGCGTATGAGGAAAGCCCATTGATTGAGTCGGCTGAGGAATTTGGGGGTGAGGCTGCGAACGGGAATGGAAGGTATCGCAGCTCGACGCAGTCGTCTCGCGAAACGACTAATTCGCTAAGCTCACGGGGGGATCTTATTATGAGTGACGAGGAGGATGATGCCGTACCTCTGGATGATGGGTTTGCTATGGCTTTGACGCGACGAGAGACTGGGCTGGAGTCGGATGATCAGAGAGGGGACAAGCCTGACAGCATGAGGTCGACTTCAGGGACATTCAGTCTGTCATCAAAGAGCTCGAAGAAGAAGAAGAGAAGAAAGCGCTCTAGTCGATTTCGATCTCCTAGAGGTCCTCAGGATGATTTTCACGACATGGCATCAGTTTCAATTGAGGATTTGAAGAAGGAGGAAGAGCGAGCTGAGCACGACGAGGAGATGGAAATTGTACGAAAAAGAATCGCGGCGCGCCAGTTGGCTTTGAGCCGTGGTATCTCTTCGAACAATATCAGGGTATGTAACCTAAGATCGGACTTCAGACTCAAGCTAACTGGATTGTCGCAGACCGCTTCTCTTCCACACCCTCCCATTGTATCTTCACACCACGATTCTTCTGTCACTACACCATTAGAAACTGCAGGCGAACACGACTTCACATTTTACCGCACCGGAATTCCTCGACAAGACTCAAACTCGCGGTTATCGGTAAACGACTCACAAACCGAGCCGTTCCCGCCCCTACCTGATTCACCTATGCCTCCCGAATATGACGACTCTCACCTTGCCGCTCAAAACGAACACGCAGTCGCTTTCCTTACTCCCGTTGAGCCTACGCCTGAAGCCGAAGACGACACTTTTGATTCTAGGGCTGACCATGACCATGACAGGCCTCGAGACTAAAGGAATCAACCTTTCGTCTTCAGGCGCGCTGGTTTGCGGGCCATTCCAGGGTGTGCACCAGATTTACGCCTGAATTAATGCTAATCTTTTGCTTCTCGCGATACCACTTGCTTGCCACCTACCAACTTCTATAGCATGGCATCCGTTACGATTTATGACCTGAAAATATTATACCCATTTGGCTTAGTTTAGAGCTTCTGCTATATGATACATTTATTACTACTATTAGCACGCCTCTAGGCAGCCAGCCCAGCTACGAACTTCCTCCAGCGTAACAAGACACTTGAAAGCCCTCATCCTTTCAGAGGACAAGAGAAGAGGGGAAGAACAGAATAATATCCTCCCGTTTTTAGTCCGCCCTGCGTAGGCTGACAGAACGTTCATATGAATAAACTCAGGGCGGGTCTGAAAAACGTAGGAGGGAAGTGTACCTCTCTCCCTTTCGCGGAGAGGGTTCACATTCCCATCGATCTTGCGCTTGTCCGATATGGACGGGTGACTCATCTTGCGATCATGGAGGAAGGAGAATCGAAGACGGGTCGGTTTGTTCTTTGCTTCGCGCTTGAGGTTCGGAAAGGTGAGAGGGGGTGGAGTGGCCGGAAGGTGGAATGAACAGGCAGAATGGTATAGATGAGGTGGGAGATATTGTACAGGTAGGTATATAGGGATCTATCTATTTTACATGCTTTCTCGTGAAGAGCATTAGGTGGGGGAAGTACATGGCGGTGTAGATGATGAGGCCAGAGTGCGTAATCCACGACCGAGTCGTCGTCGTAGATGACCAGCTGTGCGCGAACGAGCCGTATAGTAAGGGGGCGGTATGAAGATAGTGATGGGAGTAAGTCGAGCTCGTTCACGACTCACGACTTATGCTCAGGCCAAGGCGGTGGTACCTTCACGAAGTGAGAGGTTCTGGAATTTCAGGGTTCAAGGAAAGCTTGCGGAACTCCCAGTCTTCAGAACTAGGCCAGTCCTTCTTCTCTCCGAGAACGCAGATGGACCGGCTCTTGGCGTTTAATAGGTATTCATCCGCAACCCTACTAATGTCTTTTGCTGTGACGTCCAAGAGCCGCTCCCTCCGTTCCTGCTCCATCTCGGTGCTGATCGAGTACAGGAAATCCTTGGTTCCTTTTTCGTCCACGCTTTCGGGGGCATCGAGACCTTGGAATATACTCAGCTTGGCCTCGTTGAGCTCACGATCAGTCCAAGTACGGTCTCGGGCAAAGGTACCGCTGTTTTGGATAACCTTGAGCGTGTTCATAGGATTGGGGTCTCGGTAGCTGGTAAAACCAAATATTCCTTTAATTGGGTTGTTGCTTGCTCCGGCACCATAAGCGCCACCCTTTTCTCTGATTTCCGGGTGAAGGTAGTTGTGGGTGAGGAGCTGAGAGAGCACGCTCAATGATGCGCTGGCCGGATGTGTGTACCCAACAGAGGGTAAGGCTACCCCAGAGTAGTAGACCTGGTAAGGCATATCATACAAAACCTTTAGATTCGGCTTTGGTGTATATAGCGGAGCATCTGGGCGCCTTGGCAGGTCTCGCCATTCGGGTAGACGATGAATCCATGTTTCTAGATGCTTTCTCTGATCGTCGTAAACCGATCTGTCACTAACAAGACGGACGCGAAATTGATCGTTGTTCTTGAATAATGCGTTGGCTTGGATGCGGCTGAGCTTAGAGGTCAACTCTTTCATACTTTCGGGATTCGTCTCTGAGTCGCGCAGGAGGTTCGCTGTAGCCTGAAGGTGTGTTAGACCCGATGTCTGCTCCTGAACCCAGTCAGTATGAGAAAGGCGTGCAGCCGCGGCGTTCAATGCGTAACGGTGTCCAGTGCCGGCCACAGAATCCAGCGCACCATTAGTAGTCGACCGCAAAAGCTCGCGGATCACGGTAGGTACGTTGGGACCATTAAAGTCAGTTTGTGTAACAAGAGTGGTCAGGATTTCTAGCATGTCTGGGAAATTCTTGTCCAATGCAAAGCCAGAGAATAGTAGTCCTTCTCTGAACTCGTGTCTCATGGATGCTGGCGTGCTGCCGAAGAAAGAGGTCGAAACTCCTCCAGTCTTAAGCTTGATCAAATCTTCCCACTGCTCCATGGTTCGGGTGGGAGTTCCTAGTCGCATGATGAGATCGTTAAATAGTGGTATAAGGGGTCGAAGGTCGTCAGGGAGTCCTTGGTAGTAGTGCAAAGCTTGGAAGTACGTCAGGCCTTGAGTGTCGGCTTCGCAGTAGAATACTTTTGAGCGTGCGATACAACGCCCTACCTCTACATGCTGGCGCTCTTTCGTTCGCGCAATATCTTCCACACGAAGGGAGGGTAAACAACTGAGATCAGCATGCTGTGCCTTCTCCTGAACCTCAAGCAACTGCAGCTCGGCCTTGCCAAGCTCGGCTGCTGCCGTCTCAGCTGAGCCGTGTTCCTCGATAAGCTGCTCAAATTTTTTCTCCTTCCGCACTGTCTCCTTCTGGTCCAATTCCTTGTTGAATGAAGGGGTGCCGACCATAGTAAACGTGAGGCAGTTATCGCTCAAAAGGTATTTCTGCAGAAGAGACTCTAGATACCCGCCCTTCGCGTACCTGGACTTGAACTCATTGATAACATCGTTCCAAGCAAGCTCTTCCATGGGATTAGATCCATTGAACCAGGAACCTATGGTTTTCTGGATAATTCCGATACCGAAGTTGGGAGTCTTGTGGCGAAGCGCAAGTTCAAGTTGATGAAGGAATCCTTGGACCTTCTCGTCGCTGAAGCCGGTGGAAAGGGACTCCTGGAAGACTCGCTGTATTTCCTCCTTTACACGAGGGACTTGGTCTTCGCTCACGCCAGTGGCGCCAACCGAGAAAACGGGCACTTTGCCTGACGTATCAAGGCCTGTGTTGGGTGTGAACGACGAGCCTAGGCCACTTTCAATCAAGGTTTTGTACATCGGTGACCCATAGCCGTCCAATAACAGCGACGAGAGAATACCAGCCGAGAAAGTTTCAACAATATCTATTGTGTCGCCCATGTACCACGATGTGGAAGTTTTGAATTGCTTGTCTTCACTGGTAAAAGTGTCGATCGGCCCGGGAACAGTGACGTGCACAGGACCGTTTAGCTCGATTGGACGTTTGACCTCCGTGTCGGCTTCGCCCTTTGTAAAGCCATTCAAAACTTCACCAATCTGCTCTAGATGGCCCTCCAAAGGCATGTCACCGTATGTTAAGATCTTGGCATTGCTAGGGTTATAATTCCGCTTGGAAAAATCCACCAGCTGCTTGTGAGTCAGATCAGTGATGTATTGCGGATCGCCTCCAGAGTTGTTGATCGCGGGAAAGATGCTTTCTTGGTATTTAATCCAATAGAGGTAATTGGCGTCCGACATCTGGCCCTTCATTTCGTTGTATACCACTCCCTTGAACTGGATGTCTTCCGGTTTCAGACCACCTTCTTCAGTCTGAATCGCGCGAGGGTTTTCGGGACCTAACCGCCATCCTTCCTGCCTAAAGTCCTCCTCTTTTAGCAAAGGGTGTAGGGTGGCATCCAGGTACACAGATAGCAGGTTCTTGAAATCCTGATGATTCGTTGTGGCAAATGGATAGGTCGTGTGGTCAGACGAGGTGAAGGCGTTCATAAAGTTCGAGAGGGAACGCGGTAGCATCTTGAAAAAAGGGTCGCGAATGGGATACCTAGAACTTCGAGTCAACATCAACTTCTTGTGGCTTCGTAATAGAGTCAGTCCTACTTTTCACTACCACACAGTGTCGTGTGCTCCAAAATATGGGGCACACCTGTGGCATCCGGGGGGTTTGTCTTGAATCCGATGCCGAAAACGTTGTTCGAGTCATTTTTTGCAATATGAAGGTAGTCCGCATGTGTCTTATCGTGGCGTAACCGTACTGCAGTAAGGCTCAATTCTGGAACATCCTTCTTCTCTTTGACGGTAAACCCATGAATTCGATCTCCCACATCCGGAAGGCTAATCACGGGGGATGCTGAGGCGAGCTTCCGAGACTGTGTCCATGGCAGGAGAGAAGGTGATCTCAACACACGTCCGCATATTGGCTGGCGAAGAACCGGGGCTCGATGCCTGCCGGATTGCAAGTATGAACGGAGCATAGTGTCCGTTCAAGCGCACCGTTGTCTCGACTAGTTGTTTCGTGTCTGGGTGCCGAAGCAGCTTGAAGAGGTCGCCGGTCCAGCCGGAATCTAGCTCTCGGGTGCCAAAGTAAAGAAAGTTAGGCGATACCTTTCAGGCAAATGAAACAACGCCGATAGGTGTGTACAAGCGAGTGAATGATGGCAGATGAGAATGCGAAAGAGAAGCGCGGCGAGTGTCGGCAAACAGGTGATGCCAAGAGGAGATTTTCAAATCGGGCTAGTCTTGGGCCATTGCAGGGCCCCCTCTTACGAGACTGGATTCGATCCTCTCCAACAAGTCCTCGACCGTCTTGTCGCCGACTCTTTTTCTACTCGCCAGTCTTGTGCTCGCTCCGTCGGTCCTTTACAAATCTGACCTACCGTCCCTGGACTTTCTGTTGGCCCTGCAGTACTCGGTCGCTGGAGGATCTAGAGACCCGGTGGCTCCGAGTTCTACGAGCCTGGCAAGTTCCTCAAGGTTCTCCGCTTGTGGCCAGTGTTGATTCCAAGCGTCAGCGGTGGTCACATTGGCTCCCTAAGACCTCGAAAGCAGATCCCCTCGCGCTGTTCTGACCTTTTTTTGGCCTGTCGATGTGGCTTACGATCCGGTCACACATTGCCTCCTGAGTTCCGTCTTCGCATTTTTCTTTTCCAGGCCCGTCACCGACCACGCGACCGCCCGCGGACACCTCGCAACTCGCACAACCTGGAGCGACTATACTGAGCAGAATATTAAGTCATGTCGACTACGGCCATGTCGAAGAAGAACAAGGGGAAGAAGGTCGCCGATCCCAATGAGACGTCCAAGCTTCTCGCCGCCAAGATCTCGCAGTTGGAGCAGGATCAAGCTGGGGAGAAGGATCAAGAGCAAGAGATCGGTGCGTAGTTCGCCTTTGAAGTGTGCAATTTGGATCATGAGGCTGTTTCTGAGACTTCTATGGACACTACTGGCTAACACCAGGGGTAATAGAGCGAGAGGTGAAAAAGGCCACTAGAGATTTGAACCAGCTCCTGACGAATATTGAATCTCCGATGACACGCCTTGAGACTGTACATAAGAAATACACGGAACTCTTGGCCGATATGAAGAAGTTGGACCGCGACTATGCCAAGAGTAAGAAGCGCGCGGATCAGCTCCAGAAGGATCAAGACAAGGGCAAATCGGAGTTGAACAAGACCGTCACTATGAAGGATAAATTGGAAAAGCTCTGCAGGGAACTCACGAAGGAAAACAAAAAGGTCAAGGTAGGCGAATATGATCTCCTCTCCTGTCCGGCTGGTTAGTATGTGTTTGTGCACTTGACTAAGCCGGGAATTTTAGGATGAGAACAAGAAATTGGAAGAAAATGAAAGGAGGGCCCGTGCGATAGTCAATGAACGGCTCGACTCCCTCTTGTACGACATTCAAGATGTGATGGCGGCAAAAGGCAATCCCCGAAGCGACAAGGTGGACATCGACCTGGATGAAGCGTAAGTTGCGATATCTCGAGATCATCACACGCGCTGTCTAACACGCGATTTCAGTCTTCGAGCGAAAATTAAGACAATCGGCGAAAAGTTCGAGATGCGCGAGTTACACTACAAGTCCCTCCTCCGGAGCAAGGATGCGGAGATCCAATGTCTTACAGCCAAGTACGAAGAACAGCGGCGCGCGGCAGAGAATGAGGCTGCGCGTTGCCGGGCACTGAGCTCCCAGGTCTCGACATTTTCACATACCGAGTCTGAATTGCGCAGCCAGCTGAATATCTATGTGGAGAAGTTCAAACAGGTATGCCATATTGGGCGTTTTCTGGTTATCCGTAGTAACGTCATTCCAGGTTGAGGACACCCTGAATAACAGCAACGAACTTTTCTTGACATTCCGCAAAGAGATGGAGGAGATGTCGAAAAAGACCAAACGACTAGAAAAAGAGAATCTCACGCTCACTCGCAAGCACGATCAGACGAACCGCAACATACTTGAAATGGCTGAGGAACGCACAAGAAATCACGAAGAACTCGCCAAGTGGCGTAAAAAGAGCCACGACCTCGAGCAGCTATGTCGACGGATGCAAGAGCAAGGCCGCGGCCAGGCTCTCGCTGCAGATCTCGACGACGGCGACGATGAAGGGACAGAGAGCGAATATGAGGAAGATTACGAAGACGAAGACGACGAGGAAGGGATCAGTGATGAGGATTACGAGCTCGATAGCGCCAACGGCGATCATCACCACCATCACCATCATCATCACCATCACCACCACCACCTGCCTCCGCAGCCAGAAAAGCCCGTGTTTGGGCCACCGCCTCCTCCGAATCTCCTCGAGGCTCGAGCCAATGGGAAGGCGGTGGTTAATGGATTCCACTAACAGCATCTCGGCCGAGGAAAGGAAGACAGGCGCATTCCCAGAGAAGTCATATTCGGAAATCGAGTGAGAACGGATTTACAGAGCGGTGTATCAGCACTTGTTGAATGTAGCCTAGGTTATTTTGGAAATCTACATGTCGCTATACACAGATTTTATAGCAACGCAGATGATTTCAGAGATCAAGCTCGAAGCCCTCCGGTGTGTGACCTACATCCCTCTCCCCGCTGCACATATGTTTTGTTCTTTCTGAGTACTCGAATTCTGTCTCCTTTACTATCATCTGTGTACTTGTACATGCTAGGTAACGCAACATATAAAGATATGAGAAAAACCATGACATTGCTAGATATACGCATCTTTCCCTGTATTTACGTAAGAGAGGTAGAGCTATAACGCCTCAGAAAAGAAGGCTAGAGAACATCGGACGAACGAAAAGACTCATAGCTTGCTTGCCGGCCCGGAAGCATAGCTGGCACCCTTCTTCAGAACAGCAGCAGCCTGCGCAACCATCTCCTTGAGGACCTCCCCAGCCGGCTTGATCTGCTGGATGATCCCAGAAACATCGCCCATCAGGAACGGAATGTCAAATTCCTTGTCGTTGTTAAAGTCATGCTCCAGCGGCACAATGCCCTGCGAAGTCAATCGCGCAATCTCCTGGGGCTTCTTCTCCCACTCCTTGATATAATCGTTCGGTAGCATGCGCAGCGGCCGGCCGGAGACAACAAGCGTCCGCTTCGTCTCTCCATACTGCGCCCCAACAACCGCCTCCTTATGCAACCTGCTCGCGCCGCTCTCATCTGTCGCCAAGAACCTCGTGCCGACCCAAACACCCGCAGCACCGAGCGACAGCGCCGCCGCTAGACTCCGCCCATCGTTGATACCCCCAGCGGCAACAACCAGAGGCGTCTGCCCCGTCAACGGGCTTTTATACGCCTGCACTGTATCCACAACAGCCGGAATAAGTACAGAGAAGGGGATATCCCCGGTATGCCCACCGCCCTCGCCACCCTGCGCACAGATAATGTCCACACCAGCCTTGAGCGCCTTCTCCGCGTGCTTCGGCGCCCCGACCATATTCATGATGAGGATTCCAGCATCATGCAGCCTCTTGATCACATGCGCGGGCGGAACACCTACAGCGCACACGAACAGCTTCGTGCCATGCTGGATAACCACGTCGATAAGTTGATCGAGCTTGCCGTCGGTGTAGTCGTGGTTGGTTTTACGGGCGTTGCCGCCGACTTGCGGAAGAGCAAGATCGACGCCAAAGGGGAGCGATTTATCCTTCAGTAGCGACTTGAGCTCCGTAAGCATCTCGTTCATCTGGTCCGGTGTGTAGCCCAGTCCGCCGATTACGCCGAGCCCACCGGCGTTGGAGACAGCGGCGGCGAGAGGCGCGCCGGAGGCTTTGGCCATGCCTGCGAGCAGGACGGGGCTTTGGATGCCTAGGAGGGCGTTGAGGGGGGTTGTGATTGACATTTTGATGGATTGATCGATCTGGGTGTAAATTCGTCAGTTGAAGCTACCCACAGAGATAATCAAGTCGCTTGCGATGAACATACATGTGGTTCTGTTTTGAAACCCCTGCGGAGAACCACAAAGTGGGGAGTGAGAGAATAGCTGGCGAAGTAGATTGCAGTCGGAGATAAAGATCTAAATAAGCAAAGCAAAAAAAAAAAAAAAAAGCCCACATCCCTGTCCACTCACTCGGTTATGTATTTTCTTGCTCTCATATGATTGCACGACAGAAGCTCACCCTGGAGATGCGGGGAAATAACCTCCTTGGAGGAACGGACCGAGGCTCACGGCAGGGGGTCTTCGGTCGTCTCCCAGCTCCCAGCCTCGCGTCGCGGCTTCACTGTCTTCAACCTCTGGATTACGGTATAGGGGCTGTCATGTGCACGAAGTTTTTGAAGATGTGCATTTTATGGAAATTTCTGGTTGAGCAATGTTGAATTTGGGGTTTCTTTACTTCAGTGGAAGGTGTTAAGCGGGCCGAATATATAGTTCTGTGATCGCGACTCTTAACAAGATACTGCGATATTATGTCAGGGATATTTTTCTCATTTATCTATATAAAGATGGCTTTTATCTGGCTCGTATACTGCATTAAGCCTGAGGTTCGACTCAAATTCCCTTTCGTCTGGTTCGTTTGTTCATAACAAAACGAGTGCCCTCAGGTAACTGTGTAACTCCATCACAAGTGCAATAGCGAGATAAGGATCGAGGCCATTACAATCGCCAAAGATTGCATCACACCTCTGCTTGCCGATGCGGTATATGTCTTTCTTATGAATGCATCCATTTCCGACACGGGAGCTATATGTTTGCGTGGACTAGAAGAATATGTTAGGTACATCTCTTGGGAAATAAGTAGGACTGGCAAGATGAACCCACTCATCTACGTTGTTGTTGTCTTCTGCAGCGTCTGTGGAGCTTTGTATCTTTCTGTCGTTCGTGCTCCCAGCCATCGGTGCAGATGCTGTCCCTTTTGGTATTTCGCCGGTTTCTATCGGCGAAGATCCATAGATAACGGGTCCTGGTGGAGGTTGATAGCTGCCTACTGCTCCTTCCGGTGCTTGAGCAAGAGATCCCGGGAGACTGCGCCCGAATACGTTGCGCTGGAGATCGCTGATGATCGACTCGAAGCTGATGGCAGACGTGACGATGCATGCAGATAGTATAAGGACTAATGTCTTGCCGAAGGCGAGATTGGAAAAGCTCGTGAGCTTCATGTTGAACACAAGTGCGATTGAAGAACGGCCGTTAATCCTGGTAGCCCTATCGACACTCGATGGTGTTTGAGGATTTCTGTCCACTGCAACGAGACCCTGAGGTGAGACGAAGATATGAGTGAGCCATGACACGAAATTTGATCAAGCTGTAAGGTATGTTGCTGGTCAAGAATGATGGTCGGATGCATGCTTGCCATGGGCTATCTCACCTCAGCTATTCTGTCAGCGAGACTTGAATGCCACGAGCACGATCTGAAAATGTCATCTTGAGATCTTATAGACATAAGCCAATAGTTGTTTGCCATTTCCGCTTGAGCCATTTGAAATACCAAATGGGAGTGATTCGGAATGCCGATGCGATTCGTGAGAGGCTGGCGAGGGATATGGTATCCGAAAGGGATGCATTCCTGAACTAAGGCCCAGATCCCTCATATCAGGAGTCTGCGATGCATGCATGGCAAAGGCGATTATGTGACCAGGTTTGCTGCCCATAAAGTTCTCGAAGTGTCTAAGAAGAGGAGCCTCGCTAGACTTAAAAACCCGAGGAATTGAGGCAAGCTATCGACTTGCTGGTGCTCATGAGCTCGGTTTGATGTCTACCGGTAGGACAGTCTGGCTAAGGGGAGATTGGTATGCTTGAAAGTGCTACTAAGGAGAAAATTCCTTCGCATAGAATTTGTCGGATTCTCAGATCTCAAATATTATCGACATCTTGGCAGCCATCTAGTGGTGCGTTATTGACTGAGCCAGAATGAGACGATTGGAGCAGGTAAGGAAATTAATGGGGCTTCCATTCGTAGCCGATACTTTGTAAATTAATGAAGGTTCGCGAACTAGTTAAGATCTAGATAGAGCGGACTTATGTTTGATGAGCTGGAAGGTTGACGGTGAGGAAGACAGTTGTCCCAAAGCGGTAATGATGGAATTGCCCGCAAAACGCCAAAAGACGCGAGAGACCGCGTGAGACCGCGTCCTCCCAAGTTTCTCAACTTCACGATCAGCACATCAAACTTCTCCACAACACGGTGAAAGCGAATATTTCGGCTGAAAATAAAATATATACAGCCAATTCGCCTTCACCAAGAGTATCCTGCCAACATGGGCATCGATTCTCCCGAGCAAGAGTTCCTGCGCGCTCCGAGGTTCGCATCTCCGCATCTGTTGCTGTCTATCCCAGCTAACTTTTTGTGTCTCCTCTAGCACGCAGCAATATGAGCCAGTGCTTCGAAACCCTTCCGTATACAATCCACTAGACACATTTCGCCTTCCTCCCGGTCAGGACCGACAATATCAGCAGCAATATGGAGATATGTACTTCTTGCGACTTGCAAAGCTCAAGCCCGCCGTTGAGGCGGTTGCGGTAGAGGCCTGGGAAGGATTCAGCGTATGGAACTCCAACTTCGATTTAGTGCTGTCGCGCAGCTACTATTTTGCAGCTTGCTGACGATACGGATTATCTAGATCGCTGGAGAACATGCGCGCCGCGTGGAACGAGTGCTCGACGTTCGACAAGGGGAGCTTTGCTGGGTCGCCGGCACCATATACATGGAGATGCCGCTGAAGCCCAATATTCTAACGGATTTGACCGAAGATGCAAGTCTCTAAACATCCGCCACTTACTCGTACGTTCTAACAACTTCGTCAGAACTTCACACTCGCCCCTCCTCCTCGAAAAACCTACCAAGACCCATCACACCCCGAATTAACAGAGATCATGCTTGAAGACGAATCCGGACGCCTGAGATTAGTGGGAAGCAAACTTGGATCGATCCAATTAGCCACAGGCGCTATCATTGCTGTCCTCGGGACAGAGAACGCGAACGGTGATTTCGAGGCGATCGATATAAAAGTTCCTGATCTTGCTCGACAGCCACCTCGATGGGAAAGAGATAATCCACAAGCATCAAACTCGTCTAGAAAGGGCAAGATTGCTCTCGTCAGCGGTCTTGGGATAACAGGCACTTCGAGTGACAACCTCACCCTGGAGCTCCTGGCGGACTATCTTCTCGGCTATTCGGAGTCTTCCACGTCGAGGAACGAGGATGAATCCGTCCCAGATGCAAACGCAATCACTAGACTGATAATCGCAGGCAACTCGCTTGGAGCAAGCACCATTGGCGAAGCGCCCAGCGTGGAGGGGATCGCAGGGAAGAAGATCACCCAACAGAAGAAGTATGGATATGATGCCTCCGCGTACAATGCGTCACCTATTACACAACTTGATTCTTTTCTTGCAGAGCTTCTACCGAGCATACCCATTACCATCATGCCAGGCGAAACCGACCCGGCGAACTTCGCGCTCCCCCAACAACCGATCCACCGTGCGATGTTTCCTCGATCGAGGGCTTACTGTGCCCCACCACCGTCCGGCGAGGAGAAAGCCGAACCCGGCTGGTTTGACAGTGTGACGAACCCATGGGAAGGAGATTTAGAGGGATGGCGCTTTTGGGGAAGCAGCGGGCAAAATGTTGACGACGTCTTGCGATACCTGAACTTTGCTGACGAGGACGGCAATGTCGACCCGAATTGCGATGCTGAAGAACGGCTTAGGATCATGGAGGCCATGCTGCGGTGGAGATGTGGAGTTCCTACTGCTCCGGACACGATATGTAAGCTATATTATTTCGCCATTTGAGATGGGCTCCATATTCTTATACTGACCTTTACAGGGTCCTACCCATTCCAAACAAATGACCCTTTCGTGATGCAGACTTGCCCACACCTGTTCTTCACGGGCAATCAGCCACAATTCAAGACGGCCGTTATAGAGGGAGATACCCCTCTTAAGCTCGGCGAGGATACAGAAATGGGTGGCACGGACGCAGACACCCCCGTCCCCACTGTCCGACTTCTATCAATTCCTAAGTTTCGGGAAACTGGCGAGCTGGTTCTGGTTGATACTGAAACGCTGGAGGTGGAACTTGTGAAATTTGGGGCCTTTGCTGGGAAAGAAGACAAACAATGAACTATGAGGACATATATAGATTAAGAAGCTTTAATTTATGAATCATGATGATTGATTGATACGTTTTGTAGTCCTAATATAAGTCTTTAATTTGCGACTCCTGTATCCAACCCATAAGCAATATAATTACCTACCTGGTGACCCTCCACTAGGCCACCGACCAAAAATTTTTTTTGACAAGGACGTCATTCGAACACGCGACAGAGTTTCCCACTGCTGTATCCCTTTTCAAGGAAGCTTAACGCTTGAAAGCAGCTTATATACTGTTAGTTGCTTTTGTGAATTTGGTTGGGACATGTGATAGTTGGTACATGCCGCCTCAGACCGCTCGGCCACCTTGCCGCCATATGGAGGATTTTCATAATCTCGGGTTCTCCGTTAGTAATCCAAAGTATACCTGCTTTCCACCCACCAAGCCCAGTCAGTGCCAAGACCGCAGAAATGATCTAGAATCTCCCACAAAAATGGAAGAATCCTGTGAATTAACTACGCAAATCTTAAGAAATTTCATTTAGAACATTAGAACTAAACGAAGACCCGAAACTACAGAATGCTTCTAAACGCCACCACAGGTACGTAAATCATGTCCTTGCTTAATTTCTAAAACTAATCTCGCCCAGCAATCTCTACATCGAAAGTGCTACTCGTGCCATACTCAAAATGGCATGTCCCGCGATATCATGAATGGATGAAGGACGAGGTACCTTGAACCATACGCTAGCGTCTCACACCACTGGATCCGCTGGTTAACAAACCACAGGAAATCCAAGAAGCAACCGCCTCAGAACCACTCAGTCTCGAGGAAGAATACGCCATGCAAGAATCATGGCGCAACGACGCTGACAAACTCACGTTCATTGCCTGCTTGCCTCGACAAGGAGACCTGAACGCCGATGGGGAGCTAACAAACGAAGACGACTCACCCGCGCGCATGATCGGTGACATCAATCTCTTCCTTCGAATTGATGATGGTGAGGAAGGGACGTCGGCACCGCAAATCATCGGCGAAATCGAGCTTATGATTGCGGAGAAGAAGGACCAACGACGGGGGTTTGGCAAAGCGGCGCTGCTGACGTTTCTGCGGTATGTTATTGCGCGTGAGAGCGAGGTCTTGGTGGAGTTTGTGAGTCGGGATGAGGGGGCGAAGAGGGCTTTTGGTGAGGTAGAGGCGGGGAAGGTCAAGTTTGAGGCATTGAGCGTGAAGATTGGGCAGAAGAATGAGCTGAGTTTGGCGCTTTTTGAGGGCGTTGGTTTTGAGAAGGTTGGGGAGGTGCCGAATTACTTTGGGGAGTGGGAGCTAAGGAGGACTGGCTTATGTATGGATGATGCTGAGGGGGATATAGAAAGGGCGAACGTTGGCCAGTATAAAGAGGTTACTTATGGGAGAAGAGAGTGATCTACACCTACGCATCTCTAGATAGAAGGCACCCGTGGAAGAGGAAAGGGAAACAGCAGGAAGGAGCGAACCATACTTTGTGGTGATGGATATGGTAAGCACGACCGTGAAGCGTCAATCGCCCCTTCCGTTTTTTTTACGAGCATAAGATGAAAAAGGGACGACCCATGAGCATTCCGGATGGGAAGGGAAAGCGCGCTCCATCGGGGCAGGTACTACCTAGGTGATCTCGCGGAACTAGGCCCCTGGCATAACTTTCTCATCATCTGATCAGAATAGCTCCCTCCTCTCAACTTTTGCCCGCAGCTAGTATCCGACTCATCAGACTGGAACTTGAGCGGGAACCATCTCCCACTACTCCTTTTGACGGCGATTCACAGGAGACCTGCATTTTCAACAATCCGTTTACCACATCGAAATTCTCGCCAAAAGAATTGCCACTTTTGTTCAGACCTGGAGCTGTAACCAGCCGAACAGTCAGGCCCTCGGTCATCTGCCGTCCAGGCTCCAGCTCCATCGATTCTGGATTGAACGGGCATGGCAGGATCTCCGGGGCCTCCATGGACCAAGTGAAAGAAGCCACTTGCTTGCTTATGTCTTCGTCCAACGTCAAGCCGCGGGAAATGATGTCGACTAGAGAGTCCTGAAGGTCGCGCCAGGTGGACGGTGAGAACGGTTCCAGTGCTCTGGCAATTTTGGCTACCTCAGTTTTCATGAACCTTCCGGTCTCTGCGAGAGCGCTTCGCCCGTTCAAATCCATGGTGTTAAGTACAAGACTACTTGTATGCGACCTCCAAGTATGGAACTTTCGTTGTGCTTCAGGAATAGTGTCTGAATCAACCGACTTTAGGGGCTCTGCGAAAGTTAGCCTTTAAAACCTTTGACTGAGTCGAGGGTAGCAAGATCACTCACTAAAGAAGTCACACATGCCAATTAACATCTTGGATGCCTCTGTGGGTGCCCAGCGAAACTTTCCAAACACTTCCTCCTCGAGGTACAACCAGAGGAAGGCTTCTACCAGCGCGTGCCGAGTAGAGGATCGCATATATGTCTCAAAATTGCCTTTTGCCCCTCTAACATACCTACTGAAATACGCGTATGAGGTATGAGGAATCTTCAAATCCTTGAGCTCGTGGTCAAAATACTGTATAACGAAGCTGTTGATCTCGTATCGCAGCTGCCTCGCCTTTTGAATGAGCTCGTCATCGGTCAGCTGGTTGGATCCTTGATTCTGACGCATAACCTGGTTGAGCTCATTTGCGGTCTGCAGCAGTCTTTTTCGTAATGACTCTGACTCCAGTTGCTTTTTCTGCAAATCGGCCCTAGTCTGGTGATGCTGCCTTATCTCTGCCTCCAAGTCCTCTTCGGCTTCTCTCAACTGCGTATTGAGGTCAAAGGCCGAATCACCAGCGGGAAGAGGTGGAAGGTCCTTGGAATTCAATTTGAGTGAGGACTTGGAATCATTTGGGTTTGCATTCTCGAGATGCGGCGGATCGGGCTCGGTCGAGTCTTTGGGAGCCCGCGTTGTTATAGTCGCATTACTTGGGTTAGTCGGCATGGAGTCAGCCATCACGACTTTGTTGAGGAAAATTGAGACTTCCAGAGACTGATAGAGAAATTGTGGTAAAATATAGGATGTTCTGTGAATTTCAGGCTGGCGCCGGAGGGATAATATACGCAAGGCTCGAGTCGTCTGCTATCCTTACAGCCTCAAAAGGCCCACCCAAAAGACTTCCCCGCACATCTTTCTGTCAGCCATAAAACTGGGCTACGCAGCTAATGTTAAGGACCTTAAGTGTGGGTCAGGTTGAGCGAGGGACAGGATGATACTACAGCATGCAAGCTCCCAATTCGAGACACTCCTGAAAAGACCATTTAGCAAAAATCGATTGTTTGTTATCGTTTCGCACTGATGAGAAGGACAATTATTGGGATCTGGGCAGTGCATGCTGCATGCCTCGTGTATGCGCTAAAGGCCTGAAGGTGTACTCATGCAAGGATAAATGTCCAACGCATCGACTACAATTTCCGGATTCGGAATACGGCAAGGCTGCGCCAGCCAAGTTACCACCGCGAAACACTCCTACCCTGTCGTTCCTCAGCTTGGCGCCAAACAAAACGACCTAAAGACTGTGGCGGAGTGTGGCATGCATGTTCTCCGAATTTTCGTTGGTTCAATATGGCGAAGGATGAGGGACTGTCCGTGTTCAAGTTTGTGTGGAAGCCTAAGAATCAGCCAAAGCGCTCACAAGGCTCTCACACCCCTGGGGGAAAAGAGCGATTTAAACGAACAGTTATCGCTCGTCAGCTCCTCTGCCATTCTTGGGCACAAAGACACCCACGAGACTGACGTTTCAGCGGCTTTATGAGCATCTACAGCAATTATGGTCCGAGAAACGAATTTTTTGAGAAAGACTTCAGAAGTCCCTAACCAGCGATGGGGTATGAAAGCTTTGGTGAGGAAAATAAAGAAAAAGAAAAATTCAGAGTTAAGGGATTTCATGGTAATTGGTATTGACTTTGGAACAACGTACGTCTGTCTTTGATCTTGCTCAGGACAGTTCATGCGATACAGTCCATGCTGATGTGCCCGCGCGTTTAGATACTCAGGTGCTGCTTGGGCGACGGTCGAGGATTTCGAGAACGACCAAATAAACCTCATCACCACCTGGCCTGGATACGGACGTGAAGAAGGAAAGGCCCCTACGGAACTGTTCTACGAGTATGGCAACGTAATGTGGGGGTACGATATTCCAGCGGATGCAGACCCCGTCCGTTGGTTCAAGCTGCTGCTCTTGCGAGATGAGGACTTAGATCCCGAGCTCCGCGCGTCTGACTTCGTGCTCCGAGGACGCAAAATGCTCAGAGAGCTTAATAAATCTGCGACGGAGGTTATCGCCGACTATCTCCGCTGTATGTGGGAGCACATCATGGCCATCATCCGTAAGTCTAGGAGCAAATCGGTTATTGCAGCGTTGACTTTCCATGTCGTCATTACCGTACCGGCGATCTGGAAGGACTATGCTCGCCGTGAAATGGAAGAGGCCGCGAGGATGGCCGGCATTTTAGAGTACCGCGAGATCGGGCCTACAAGCCTAACATTTGCCCCTGAACCAGAAGCGGCCGCTCTAGCAACTCTTTGCGAGCATGGGAAGGATATCAATACGGATGATGTATATGTAATCTGCGATGCTGGCGGTGGTACCGTGGTAAGTTCATACAGGCAATTATGACAAGGTATATAATACTAAAAACGCAGCAGGACCTCATTAGCTACAGAGTTGGAGAACTAGATCCTATCGAACTGCACGAGGCAGTTGTAGGCACTGGTAAGGATCTTCTTGCAATGGGTCCAGCATTCTGGCTGACTTCGATCAGGCGGTCTCTGCGGCGGAATTTTCATCGACGAAGCCTTTGAAGCGATATGCAAGTACCGGCTCGGTCGACAGTGGAGCAACCTTAGCCAGGCTGGTATAAAAGCGATCATGAAAGGCGAATGGGAGTATGCTATCAAACCGCAGTACAGACCCAAACTAAACGACAATAAGATGTACATCGTCTCTATCCCAGCCGAGGCGTTTAGAGGCCCGAGCATCAACGATGAGTCTAGGAAGCCGGTGATTAAAAATGGGCGCATCCACTTTGCCAGCTCAGACATCAAGGGCGCCTTTACGCATGCATTCGTCCAGATAGAGAAGCTCGTGGACGGCCAGATTGCCAAGGCCAAGGAAAAAGGGTTGTCTGTCAAGGTGAGTAAGCCTCTATCCTTGAGCCTCTAGTTCCTGCCCTGATGCGTTTGTTAGGGGGTTATCCTAGTCGGCGGCCTTGGTTCAAGCCCCTATCTCTACGACCACCTCCAGGCCAGATATAAGAAGAAGAAGATCGATATATTACAAGCTGGTGGGATCAGACCGTAAGGGGCTCAGAAAATGCTCGGTAGTACTGGGTGGCTAATGCTATTCGACTGGGCAGACAAACAGCGATTTGCCGCGGGGCTATCTTCAAGGGATTTCTAGACGGACCTAGTGCTGCGGCGATCGGCTCACCACCTGTCAGCGTCATTTCGACAATCGCTAGACAGAGCCTAGGACTCTGTTACCAGACAGAATTCGTCCCCGGTGAACATCTTGAGAAAGATAAATGGTGGTGCGAGATGGAGGGTGCCTGGTTTGCGAACAACCAAGTGATGTGGTACTTGAAAAAGGTTCGCCTACAACTTTCCAGATGCTAGATACCATAGCTAATGAGTTTCAGGGAGACAATGTCTCCAAGGCCGAGCCGGTGCTGCACGACTTTTATCGGATTTACGAGTCGCATGATGATTTTGTCGAGGATAACAAGGCAGTCCATCTTATACAGTGCGCTGATGATGAGCCGCCGTCGAGGATGGAAGGGAACGTCAAGGAATTGTGCACGATTAGCATCAACGATACTGGGATCACATATGACTCCCTGGATGAATTTGTCGCACAGAATGGGAGGAAACTGAAGCAACTCAATTACGATGTCGAAATGGTGCCATCGGGAGCCTCGAGTGAATTTGCGGTTTACTACCAGGGCAGAAAGCTGGGATCCGAGAAGGCGATTATTGAATTCCAGTAGCGACTATATTTGAGATGATACAAGTTTCAGTAGTTAGCTACTTTCCATTTACGGGGTTCGCATTAGTTGAGAGACTGGACCAAGAACCATGGCATCTCTTTCTTTGGTCTGTACAATACTGGCTCTGTTACACAACCCTAACATGGAAAGATGATTGTAGAGATACGGGCCTTCATGCACGCGCTTTCAATAATAAAAGCACAATAAACATACACACAAAATTGTCCACCCCTGAACAATTCTCTTTATACACTTTTACGGAATCCATGAACAAGGTACAATGGATAAAGGGCACATAAAGCACCAGGGTCCCTCACTAAAGAAACTTTCATCAATAATCTGTTCTAAGGGTAACAAAAAGGGCCTCTTTGGCACATTGAAGTACCTATATACAATGTACTCGATGTACAAAGCGCCCGAGCCTATAAAACCTCAACTGGACCCTTCCCGACTACACCCCTCATCACCAGCTCATCCACCAACCTCGACAACGACGATCATAATCCACTTGATCGCCTCCATCACATCAGAAACACTAACATCAGCACCACTACCAACTTCAACATATCAACCTCAGTTCCAACCGTCACCATGCCCTCCCTTGGCCCCAACCTCCCCGAGCAGGCCATCAATAGGCCCTTGAACGCGGACCCCAAACTCAGCGTCCTCTACTTCCCGCCCATGAACTCGATAGTCTTCGAGCCATCGGCGGGCACCAGTGCGCGTAATTCGTCACCCGTCAGGGTCCGCATCCTCGACGCTAGAGCTAACAGCCCGACGGGGATCTCCGACACGGAACTGGACATGTTTGGCAGTCTCGTTGCGGAGATGACCTTCCTCGAGACGATCGCGGACAGTACCGTAGCGGACAAGATTGCGGCCGCAATGGGCAAGGCGCTGCAGGAGACCCACCAGGAGTGGATGGCGGCACATGGAAAGGTCGAGAGGGATGAGATCCCTGACGGCCTGATCCATAACTTCAAGAATGTCTATGAGCGGGCGAAGAAGTATAGGTAGATGAGTGAGTGAGTGAGTGAGTGTGTTTCTTTCACCTCTTTTTTGCCTTTGATTTAGTTGTTACGGCGAGAAGTTGGTGTTAGGGTAACTATAAGCTACCAAATAAATAAAAACCTTTCTTTTGGAAGTTGGATCTCAAACACTAGAAGTAGATCGATACTCTTATATTCAGTTCACGGGAGAGACTTATGCATAGGACAATTGTTCTCCAACAGTTTCAACTAAGCCTTCCATAGAGGGCATACAATTACGCTGTTTATGTGTACATTGAAACCATTGCTCTTCCGCTATGGACTCGGTGTACAATGGAAGACGTCTGTATACTTGAGGAGAATGGGCCACCTAGATAGAACTTGGGGGGCATGCTTCGTCTGCTTTGAAGACCAGGTGTCATGGTGGGCGACATGTAGTATAGAGGTCGCAAGCATAGCGGACCATACCTACAAAAAAAGGCTAAGCCACAGGTGCCGGCTATATCACCTGGCTATTTACAGCATGTCAATCTAGATCATTGCGCCTCAAAACGAGAATCCCTTTTTGAACCGTGCCATTGTCATAGTATAAAGCGATAGTATGTATATGGTCTTTATACGCTAGACACTGAACCAAGATCATGACAAGGGCGTTTGTGTAGCTATTTTTTATCTCTTTATCAAATAATTCTAAGAAATATCTGCAGATCCTATATAACTTCTATCTATTATACAAAATCTTTCAATACATTCCTCCCAAATTTATCATGGCTTCTTCCATGAACGCAAATCATGGCGCCAACAAAAACCTCTTGTACCAACGGCCTGTCAAGACCCTATTATTCAACCCGCAGAACATGATTATTTTCATCCCTACCACCATAACCAGCGGTACAACCGAGGGAACCACCGCCGCAACCTGTCTTCTCCTAGTTGGGCCAATAAGCGTACGCACCGAGACCCGCGAGCTGGACCTATCCAAGCTGGGCGAGGCACTATACCTCGAAACCATCGACCAGGCTACAATGCAGCTGACCGTCGGTGGAATCCCTAGGGCACTTGAAGGCATGAACAGGGAATGGTTTGCGAATTGTAAGACGGTTGCTGAGCGGTTCCAGCAGTATGTGCTTGATTTTCAGGCGGCTTATTGGGCTGCGAGGAGGGGGCGGTTGGGGTTGAGGTTTGATTTTGAGGGGAGCGGGTAGCTGCTTTTCAGATCTTTCCTCTCCTTCAGCATGGATATAGTACGGATGGGAGAGGTGTAATAGTATGAGATTATGGGGTAATGTTAGAAATGAAGATTGCCGTGGCTTAGTGGATGGATCCTTGTGGTGGATTTATTAGGGCAGCGATTAGCAAAGGCCACCAGTCTGTAGGCTAGGGTCTTGTATAGTACTAACAATTTATCCTTGCGTGAATAACCCAGGGGGCTCTTTGTTATAGATCTCTATGACTCCAAACCTGGTACTAGGCCAAGGCCTTGCAGTTTTCTTATTCAGTCCTATAAGGAACAAAGTCAAGCAGCTTTGAAATAAAGACCAACTATAAAGCCCTTTCTTAACCTTCTACGTATCTATAGTTATTCACCACAAAAGACAAAACACTTTAAACAGACAAGTATATAAAAAGCGCCAACCAGCACCTTTCCTTGTACGGATGTCCCTTCACCTGAAAGGCCCTAACCCAAGTCTGCGCCAAATCAACCCTTGCTTCTGGAAACCCTGTTCAAAAACAGTAAAAAAAACAACAATGGAACTCCCACCTCGCGTCAGAAGAATCTACATCTGGTGGGTCGAGTCAGACCAAATGATAACCTTCATCCCCTACTCAGCCAGCAAGGGCGGCGAAATCGAAACAACGGTCCTCTGGATCGAAGACAACAACAGCACAGTGGGGATGGAGAAGGACGTAATCGTCGACCTCTCCGGGTGCGGCAACAGGCTGGCGCTCGGGTTCTACGAACGGGGTTGCGGGAGCACGCGGGAGGTACACAGGGTCCTGCGCGACGCCGTGGAGGGCTATGACCGCGCCGACGCGGAGTTCTGGTATCAGCGCTTCTTCGATATTATGGCTGATATGCCAGGGTATTATATGAGTTTAAAAGTGCATGTTGCGCAGATGTTGCTCTTTGGGCATACGCGGCTGCCGGAGAGGGGTTGGGGTCCGGAGGGGGATGAGGAGTATGCTCACAACCATGCTCATGAGTATGGGTATGGATATGGATATGAATATGAACATGAACATACACACGGTGAGTCATCCCAGGCTAACCACGAGCGGCATGAGCGCAGCCAGCAGACTCGGGAGCAGTACCAAGAGTATCGACAGGGCCAGCGGGAGCAGTATCAGCAGTACAAGGAGCAGCAGAAGCAGCAGTACGACGAGTACAAGCGGCAGGAGCATCAGCAGCACTCTCGACACCAGTCGTACACGGCACCACAGGCGCCACTAAGGAAGTCGGAGCTAGTGCAAGAGCCAAAACAGCAGCGGGATGAGTACAAGCAGCAGCACATCCGGCGCCGGTCGCACGCAGCGCCAGAGCCCATGCATCGGCGGAAGTCGAGGGTTGGGAACTGGAGGGAGGACATGATCTTTGATGAGATGAAGGCGAAGGACAGGCCGCTCTACGAGTTCTGCAAGAAGAATGGGATAAAAATTCCAAAGAGGCGCTAGTGCTTCGAGGTAGGGCTAAATCCCCACCAAAGGTTTGGCGATCCTTGGCCACATCTTAAGAAGGTGAGTTGGATATACACCTGTATACTATAGTGTCAAAAATATGCAATCCTTATTTTTCTCCTTAAATATAACAGCGTTTGATATTTTGGCACGTAAGTTTACCTTAGTCCCCAGCCCCAAAGGAAATTAAGTACTTCGTCTTCATCATGCACATAGTCAGCTTTATCTAGAGGATCACACTTCTAATAATATCGAGTTCTGAGATATGCCATGATAGACATATCTGGAGGAGAACCTCAGTGTTCATATCAATCCCTTATTTCTAAGACTTTATCAAGAAAGAATCGCAATAGGTCTCGCAGGAGAACAAAGCTAATCCTGAATGCTATTATCGTTTCAACTCTTTGTTAGCAGCTACAACAAAGGCAGCAACCCGATATAAGTCTAAGCTCGGCCCCCGTAAAGTAGCAGCCACCATTTCCCTCCTTGGATTTCTGACTCGTAACTAGCCCTAACAATTAACTTCAGTACTACCGCCAAAAATGTCCAAATTCTTCCCTGACCAGAAACTAACCGCAATCCTCCTCTCCCCAAAGCTCCTCGTGCTCGTCCCCAAGCCCAAAGTCTGCGTGTACGAAACCCGCGACGGCAGGATCGACGTGTGGGAAAACACCAAGCAGGACGACAAGAATCGCAGCAAGCGCATCCGCAAGATGCAGTCCATGGCCGTTTACTTGCTGTGGCCGCATGAGGTGAAGGCGTCCCGGAATGTGATGGAGCAGCCCGGCGGGTTTCCCTTGTCGCGGCTGCATGGCGGGATTGTTCTGGGCGAGGGGTGGGAGGTTTATCCGGGCGCGGTGTTGGGGGTTCTTCTGATGGCGGTGATAGGGAACGGGGAGTTCTGGTATTGGGGGTTGGAAGCGCTGGAGGGGGCCGGGTTTAGGGTTGATGCGAGAGCTGTCAAGGCTGTTGTGGAGAGGACTGGGCATTCGAGTCGTACTTTGTAGAGGGTTCTGGGGAGGATGATTGTGTTAGCTTCTAATTTTCTTGGTCATTTATACTGCAAAGGTAAATTGAATATCGAGTTAGCAACATATACTGGGATTAAAATGTGATATAAATTGTTCAACGGTTGGGCGTAAAAACCGCCCAGATCACTGCAGACAGTGACCATAATTATTCATGGTATGTGCCTGTGGTAGACCAGAATTGTTATAGCCTGTCTATTCAACAATGTTATCCCATTAATAACGGTTGGGAATGCCTGTTTCGACTCCAACTGATATGTACAGAAACGATTTTCATAAACCTCAAGATCTCAAGCCCCTTCAAACTCGCGCAAAAGCCCCAATACCAGATTCACACTCTCATAAATCCGTGAAATAAACGGCGCGCAATGACTGCAGTCGATTTCCCGGATAATCCAACCCTTCTGTGTCGCTGCCAGCATACCGTACTGCGCGACCTTGGGCACGGCAAGATCCGCCGCTGTGACGATAGCCGCCAGCCGTCCAGCGAAGGCGTCATCAGCCCAGGCTGGTGCAGGCTGAAGCGAGTTAAAGGCTAGGGTTGAGTGCGGCTTGATGTACGAATTGAGTTCCAACAGCAGTCGTGCATCAATGTCACCAGCGAAATTCGTAGCGGGGTCGTCAGGGATGTTTAGATGCGGTTGTGGCTGCAGTTGTTAGTTAGTCGCATACTTTACGTACTACATATCATGATACAGTAAAAAGGGTGGGTTGTCGTTACCCCTGCCTGCCTACCTTATTCAGAAGAATCCAACCCGGCAGATTCCCACCCTGCAACCCAGAGCAGCTAATTCCCTCAGGAACGATAAATGCCGCGATAAACACCATCCCAACAACGCCTCCGCGCTTGCCCTGCTTTACGCGCTCGGGCTTTGATAGTCCTGTTGCGGCCGCCGCGCCGGGCATTCCGGCGTAGGAATGTAGGACTAGCAGGAGATCCCGCCCTTCATCCTCCACAAGCGTACAGAGCGTGTGGGTGAGAACCTCGGTATCAGCTGCACAGTCTGCAGTGGTAGGGTCTGCGGGATCGAGAGATGGGTATTCGGCACAGTGGACAGGGTGTCCGGCCTCTCTGGCGGCGCGTAGAAAGGGTTCGTAGAAAGCCGGGGTGAGCCAGGCGCCCGGGACGAGGACAATCGTGGTCATTTTGCTTGGGACCGCGTATTCGGCGGAGGAAGTTTTGTAGGAGATAAAATAATATAGAAAGCACCGCCTTCAGGGGATCTCGTCCTAGTTTTATGTATTGTCCGCAGATGTGGATACACACTTAAATCTCACTGTCGTGCGGCTTTAGCCCTGCCTAGTTTAAGGCTTACATACCCGCAGCCTTTTATGTACTCCACTCGGCCCTTTGCATGGCCGCAAAAGGCGCCGTCGGTTATACAGGAATGGGGATCGACTACTTCTAGGCAACCCCAATATGGCCCCACCTTTTCCACGACCAGGTTGGATTTGACTTTTGGCCTGCTTAAAAGCTAATATAGGGTTAGTAGTCCTCGGCTGAATGGTTTACATGCCGTATTTCTGAGACATAACGAAATGCTCCCAAGATGCTATTTATCGTTCGAAATGGTCGCAGCTAGATCTGCATGGTACTATAGCACCACGGTTCGGTAAGGGTATGCGTAACGTTGGTCCACGAGAAGCTGTATCGTTTGAAAACCTTGTATCATTCGAACAACCCAGGCTAGCTCTTCTCTGGCTACAATATTATCTGCTGAAGGATGCCCCAGGGTTTCCAGCCAGTACTGGGGCTTGCATGTATAAGCGCCTGAAATGGCTCGCTATATCTAACGCTATTGACTCCTCAACTGGGGACGGACAAACAGCATCCAGGTAAGCGATTATAAATCGGCGCTTGCTAGTTCGACTGGGGGACTGTTATTGTCTGGATGCTTGACCTGAGAGTGAGATGAGACGGTATTCTCTGCCTAGTATTCAGTGCAAAGGGGGCAAAGGGCAGCGTCTTCTTCTCTCAATCTTCTAAGTAAGAGTGTAGAGTTATAGGAGAGTGTGCGGGATTTGTACTAAGTCAGAGTTGAAAGCTTATCTCCACATTGATAAAGGCTGGATTGTACCGGTTTGAGTCGACAAAAATTAGGCCCTTTGTCTTTCACCTATCCTCGGGCTTACCTGGGATACCTTCTTTGGTACGTTATCATTCTCTACCGCCGTGTAGTATCCAAGGATGTCGGATAAAACCCTAAAAGAAGCAAAGCAGGTGTTCACGCCACCTATCAAAAACCTAGAGGACTTGAATGACGTCTGAAACCACGAGGACTTTTAAAATTGTCAAGACTCCTGTTCATTGGCCCGGAATCCCTAAGGCAAATAATGCGCGTCTTTTCAAATGGTACATATTCTTGCCTCTCCCTATCACCCCCCTCCTGTCGTTGTCCCTCCCCCCTCACTACACATCGGGTAAGCTGACCTAACACCCCCCCACCCCCCCTCCCCCGCTAAATTTTCAGCAAGCCGTACTGATCGAATTGCTTACCTCGATGATGATCTTGACGGGCCCCAAGGGATAATAACTGTCCTGAGAGGTATCCCTCGGTCAGCCCAAGCTGAGCTCATACGGAAACCAGAGTCCTCATTGGCCATAGGCCTAAGGATTGTAACAAGGTCTTGAAGGTTTTGAATCACTTGCCTCGATGATGATTTTTTGACGGCCCCTAGTGGTGACTGTCCTGAGAGGTATCCTCCGTTCAGCCGAAGCGAGGATCAAACGGAAACCAGTCCTCACTGGAGTTCGTAACAAGGCTTACCTGCCTCGATGATGACCCAAACTTGCGCGCGAGTTCCTATGCTGAGAGGCCTCCCCCCAGTCAGCCGAAGCTGAGCATCATACAAAAACCAGTGTCCTCATAAGCCCGTAGGCTTCAGGTTCGTAACAAGGGTTTGTGAGCTGAATCACTTGCCTCGAAGATGATTCTTGACGGGCCCCAGTGGTGACTGTCCTGAGAGGTATCCCCTGGTCAGCCGAAGCTGAGCATCATACAAGATAGTGTTCTCAACATTGCCTGTGGGCTTGAGAAGTCGTAAAACATAATCACTTGCCTTGATGATGATTTTGCCCCGTCCACGGACCGGGACACTGAGAGGCTGTCTCGCTCTCCATACCCCAGCACTACATCCCTGCCGGGATCCAAGGCCCAAAACTGCGTTTTTTAAAAGATCTGATCTTGAAGCAGGTTTTCGTCGATTGCGTGTACGGACGGAGGGATAACGGATGATCGAAGCAGGGAAGGAGTGGTGGACTTGAGCTGAAAGAAGCTTTCGACGGACCAAACCACTAAGGAAGCGACAAAGGGTCGAAGAAAAGTATGGAGGGTGCTGTCAGGCTAGAGCGGAGAAGAGGAATGACTGAGATAAAGAAGAAGCGCAAGCCGTCGGGACCGAGTTTGCCGATCCTAGATCACAACTGAGGGAAAAAGAAAGGAGAGGATAACGACCTACGAGGGGGAGAGACACCTGGGGAAGTAGGATGGACTACTATGCTACGGCAAGTACGAACTAGGGCGACCCGCGGTAGTTGCTCGCGCTAGAAGACTCTTGACGGAAAGCGCGGCCGTATACAACTCGAAGAGATGGATAGTACTCGCCTAATTCATTTGTCGAAAAATGTGAACGTTGACTTTGGTGCTATTAAAGCCACGCCGCTACCGGGACTTACGATGCCGTTAACTCGTCCGCATGGGGCTTTGCACACTACATGTATAATGTGGTTATACTTGGGAGATAGCACCGAAGGGAGTGAGAGGCTTATATAACAGACGGACTGTGATAGAGAGCTCCCGGTATAGTCAACAGTTTAACTTATGTACCTCAACACCCTCACCCAGCTTCCACTCTCTCCGAGCTTGGAGATCTCCTATCTACCTACACCGTTCAGCTTACCAGGGCAATTGCCGCATCTGGTTCATGCTTGTGGGAGTTTTGAGAACAGTCTGCCCGCCTATCTGTTGAAGGTATCAGGAATCTAGCTTATTTACGGGCAGAACATTATATAGGCATCATACGAATGCCTCACTAAACATGTGGACTATGTTACGTGGTATTTGACAATAGAGTAACCCTAATCCACCCATGCGCCGGGCACTGACGGCACCTGCTCAGCGAAAGAAAAGAATTCCCCAACAAAGTCCTCCACGAAGATCTCCTCCCATACAAGTTCCCAGTCTTCTGGCTCTGGGCCGAAACTGAACGAAGCTAGCCCGGCTAGCATCGGCCTATCAGCTCCTTTGAGGAAGGTAGCCCATGCAGCAAAATCCCAACCCTGAGCCTGTCCAGTAGATTCATCTCCACGAAGCAGGCGTGTTTCTCGTTCGCCATATCTCTCGAGATTCACTCCAGCAGCGTGTAGATCCTCAAGCCAGAATGTAAGCGATTGTTGGAGCCCTCTCCGTGCTTGCCTTAGTACCCGAGGTGACACTGGCAAGTCCCCGGGTATCTCCACCAATCCCGTGAATAATGGCGTGGGTGTGTATCCCCAGCCATCGTCCACGAGCACACACAAATCACGCAATTTGATGCCCCTAAACAGCCAGCGGGTGAGCTTTCTCCAGTCCTGAAAATCCGGATCAATCGGGCGGCCAGGGAGATCTCTCTTCTTCAGGCTAATGAGTGCGTGATCGAAATATGAATCGACAAACAAATGGAGAGAGCGAGAACGGCTGTTCGAAAGTTGTCGGCGGACAAACTCTGGATCAGGGGCGCCTTCTGCTTGGAGTATATCGTAAAGCACATTAGGATCAACGAGACACCAGTTGATGGATCGAAGCCATTGATCTAGTGGGATTTGCCAAAACTCGTGATAGAAAACGTTGATTAGACCGGGGATCCGGAATAAAGGGCAGAAGATGCATAGACGGCTTTTTCCTTGATACACCGCGTCTGGGTCAAATAGTTCCTCAAGGGCATCTGTGAGATCGCCTGTCGACTTTAGATAGCCTAACGTGTCTACTACCGCCGTGGCATCGCTTTCGATGTTATGCATAATCTGATCAAGCGGTGTGGAACCAGCTTCCTCTCGTTCGTGGAAATCCAGCCCCTTATCTACAAGATATTCGATTGTTTGCCTTTGCGGGTAGAACATGGCAAGCTTAAACAAAGTTAGAACACCCCCAATATTCAACAAAAGGCGTCCACCTACATGGAGTAATGTCCAACCATTCGGATCACGGTCATAGGGCGATGCATGTCGCTCCTCGAACAGTCTGTTGATTGTAGAGATATCACCGTTCATAACTGCAAATAACACCTCGCTAGATATTGGTCTTATTGTCCACTGCCGAAGGGAATACATCCAGCCGTGACTGGCCTTTCGAACACAAAAGTCCCAGGCCTTTTCTGTAAGCCACGATGGCATTTGTATCCGGGCGTGGTAGACTGGGGAGTGTAAGCTGGGATAAATCGGTACGGTGAGTAGCCGAGATTTGACAGGACTAACTAACCTGTATCAGGAGCTTTATAGGCGTGGGAGGTATAACTACCAAGGTATTTCGAGTATCTCCAGGCAAGTGGGCGGCGGTCGACACGATTACCGGCCACTGCTCTCCTGATAACCACATCGAGTGCCGGGTCTTTTTCAGGCTGCTTTTGGAATTTGTCCTCGAAACCTATAGTAGCTTCTCTTAGCGGACTGATCTGCTGAGCGATTAACAACGGCTGTGTTTTTGTAAGAGCTCTATATTAATTGTGAGCACTGGGAGGCTAAACAATACGAGCAATTAACTCACATAATGTAAGTCTGCTGAGCAATCCCCAACAACTGCAACGCGTCCTGCATCCTCTTATGAAGATTACATATGACCTCCTTCTCCAAAGCAACCTTGACCTTTGCCTTCCCCCGGCTCAGTCGTCGTTTGGCTTCAATCTGCTGTCTGAGGTCATGAGCCAGCGCATCAAGATCCCAAAGGAACTTCTTGCAATACTTCAAGGTCAATCGTGCCGCATTGCTAGTAGTAAGTAACTGTTCGTCCTCTTTGAGCTCCGCTTCTGTCTCGGTGAGTAAATGGTGGACGAGGCTCAGCTGATCGATTAGCGAATCGATGTAATCGGGTGCATTCCGGACTTCGTTCCAGAGCCGCTTTAATTTAAACACAGCGCCTGCCGTCTCGGCTACGGTAATCGAGCCTGATACCAGTCCAAGTATTTCAGCCATGGATTTTAGTGTGAAAGATGCGAAGATGATGATGGGAAATGATGGGAGTTCGATGGTGCTTGCTGAAGGAAGATGCGAATCTCATGTTTCCATGATCGCAAGGCTCTCTTGTCCAAGCCCAACGCGTGGCTGTGGTATGGCTGTGCATCTCTGTAGACCCAAACATCAGAAACTACTAGCGAGCAGAGCGAATCCAACTGACAAATTATTTTCATCTCAGGAGGTTGGTGGAATGTTACTTCACCAAGGCAGGCGTGACCCTGCTGGAACCAACCTTCACATCAGCCCTAAATCGCAGTGTAATGCCCGCCAAAACCTCACTACAATTATATTGCGATGGCAACGGTGTCCTACTTGCATCATACGGGTATGTCTTCCTTATCCTGCTATATGTCTAAAACAGCCCCCTCCAGGTCCTTCAATACAACGCGCTGGACTAGCTTCTTCTCCCATATGTGAATACAAATTCCTTTGCAT
Source organism: Penicillium sp. S1316 (assembly GCA_023627405.1). Taxonomy (NCBI): domain Eukaryota; kingdom Fungi; phylum Ascomycota; class Eurotiomycetes; order Eurotiales; family Aspergillaceae; genus Penicillium; species Penicillium sp. S1316. The sequence goes on from JAMAHF010000006.1 coordinate 337,786, forward strand.
TTGGCGCCGTGATTCGTTGTTTTCATTGAAGAAGCATCTGTCCAGCATGGGGCATGGGCTCTGGACCAAAGTCACAATTAAGAGTCTCCTTGCGACACATCATTGGGACCCGCCCATTCAATTCAAAGCGGAAGCCGTCGCCAACCCCTCGCCGACTCTCTTACCATAGACAAGAACCCAATCATCGGCGCCGAAATATCTTATGATGATATCGGGCTACAGCAAGGCCGCGAGTTTGCTAAACCTCACATGGCAGATATATGTAAGGCTTGACCCCTATATAGCCATATTTGAAAGTAGATGCGCCTAGCTACTTTTGATATTCAAGCTCACGTTATGCGAAAGTCGCAGCGGAGGTTGATTCTGTTCTGATCAGTCAATTAGGGTATATACCTCCGCAACCGAAACAGGAAACTCCTGATGGTTAACCAACGTAGAGTATGCAGCTAATGCAACTGGCGCAAGAGAACGTTTTAACGCGTCATCATAATATTGCCGCGAGTCATAAATGGGCAACCTATTGCTAGTATTGCATGTCGTCCAGTACAACAAAAAGTAGGTTTCAATGCGGATATCCGGGATAGATCCGACATATCCGCTACACCTGTTATGGATGTGAGGCAGTCGTCCGCGAAGATGTCCTAACAGGAAACCGTTCCCAAACAAACATTTGGCAACGTCATATTTGACGTGGAGTGTATCCGCGGGCTTGGAATAAGCTGGATACCCGGTAGAGTGACAGGATGCATGCGCAGATTTACCCTACAACAAGTCGAAGCTCTAAATGGCGAAACCGCGCTGGAAGTGCCGCAGATAATGTGGCCTTGTCCTTACAAGCTGGACCACAGCACGATATCGAATCCAGCCGTTGTGAGGGGTGCCCATGGGGCTCGACCATACTGCGCCGCAAGGTTTCCTGCTGTATAATCAATGAGGGGGAAGTGGGACACTATATATATTCCCCACTGATTCTTCTTCTTTTGTTCTTTTCTGTCAGAGTCTTATACTAAATACTATCCTTATAGTTCTGTAATATTGGAAGTTCTGTTTCGTTAAGCGGGCGGTTATATGTATTGTCCCGCTTCCCATTCAATGACTCTATGCCGTGGTGTAGAGGTCTCCCTCCTTCCCACAGTAGATAGAAACGGAGGCCGTTCCATACATCGAAATATGGGGGGCTAGTGATGGATTACTGTCAGTATCCATGAAAGTTGAGTAAGCAAGGTCGCTGAGAGTGCGAATGAATTTGGGTTTGCGATAACTATATACATTGAATGAAACGAGGACAGAGAACAGTATCCAGCAAGAACTGTGCACAGCAGAATAGATACTCAAGATAGATCAGATGAAACCAGGCCAGCATAGATCCGATTCCAAAAACATGCTGGGGCTCCTATTGCCGATTCTTTCCAACCCACCAACTCCCTTTACCTGCACGTCGCTTAACCGCTGTAAAGCTCCGGTCCAGGAATCACGTAGTCGGTGTCCCCGGAGTAGATATCGAACAGAATTCCGGGGTCCGTCGCTGTGTACAGGGCCGTTCCCAGAGTACCAGAGGGAGAAGCAGTTCCGCTTCCGGACACGACAAGGTTGATGCACTGCGGGTAGTCCTGGGCTCCGTTCTCCTGAGCGGCAGAGTGCAGAGCGATGATCTCGTGGCGGAGGACGTAGTTACCCGGGGCGATGGAGGAGGGGATTGTGACCGAGGTCGTGTAGTTGTTCGCGATGAGCTCGTCGGTGATCCAGGTGTCTGTGGATGCGTCGACAATAGCATCGGCTTGGATCTTGAAAAATTCCAGGCCGGTCTTGTCCACCGCGCTGCAGTCTCCGTCGCACGAGGCGAGGTAGTTGATGATCCTGTATAGGTGGTCATGTGATTAGCTTCGGTTTGATATAGATTGACAGGGTCCGTTCTGGTAATGTATCTAACGGCCTCCGTTTCTATCTACTGGGGAAAGGAGAACCTACGGGCCCTTGTGGCTATCGGGCCACGTGTTCCAGGTCACTTCAATAGTGCTGCCGGCCTCTACGGGGGCAGAGATGGGAGCGGGGGTGGCGCCACGGTGGCAGATAACGTCGGCGGTTGCGAAAGCATCTGGCGAGACGAAGCCGTTATCGGTAACGGTAGTAGACCAGCCGACAACCTCTGGTGGGTCTGACTCGTAATAGTATTGGTCGGCGAGCCATCCTCCATAGCTAGTGTTGGTCAGTCGAGGGGACCCTGATATACGGATTATGGCGGGAGTAGGATAACATACACCTCCCCGCCAATGGAAATCTGCGAGACATAGCCGTGACCAGCAACAAGGCTAGCAGAGGCGAGAACGCCGGCAAGGGTAGAGATTTTAGACAGAGTCATTGTTAACAGAGAAACCTTCCCGAGGTGACAATGTAAGAAAGAATTATGAACAAGAAAGCGTTGACAATCAAAAGAACCATGACCAGGTCCAGCAAGTGCGTTTATATAGTCGTTGAAAACAAGGAGCGCCTCTGCCGTCCCTAATTGAAACGGAACAGCCGAGTCTCCGTATTACCCTAGATTGCAGGCCGTGCCTAACCTGGGACGCCAAACAAGACTGCGACATTAGCCGGTGACGCAGATACAGGGGTCAAGATCACCAGATCCGCTTCTTCAGGTGGGTGGTTCAGAAAAATTTGGCTGCGTGCTTGGTGTATAGTATCGATCGAGGCGCCTGCGCCAAGGCGTCGCCCACCTCAGTTGTTCAAGTGTTTGTGACATCCGCGCAGGGGTATTAAGCGTATCGGCTCGTGAAAAGGTCAGCGACATCAAATATCCGTATAGAACGTGCGCCCAACCCTCGTGGCCCCCCAAGGAAGGCCCAAGCTTCCTAGCCAGGTTGACTCCTAAGCCACAGCTGCCACATTCCACAGAACCCTTCCTGAGCTTCCACAGGTGCCTCCTGACAGGAAGAAAACAAGTCAACCCTGAATCTCAAATCCAGAATCCTAATGGCACTCATCAATGATCCACCGGCTTGACGGGCCGAGGCCATCACGCAAGCCAACAAGAGCAGAGGAAAGCCAAGGTGGAAACAAGGCTGAAACGGATCCATACGGGGTCTTCCACAATCCCTGATGGAGCATGGAGACGGAGCTCGTTCCATGTCAGCGTTGTGCCGTGACAGTTGTAGAAATGATGTGCGGGCTCCTGTATAGCGGCTGCCCTGATTCGATGGCGCCTGCGACCCCTCTCGAAAATGCACACTGAGAAGTATTAGTATCTTGGTAACAGGCACACCCCAGGTTTCCCCGGATTATCTGCAGAAGGTGTAAATCAACCGGGATATGAGTCAGGTGCTTGCGTGATGAGTTGACACAACGTCACGCTGCAGTTGTCTGTATACCCTGTTAGCCCGCTCCGGCTGATATGAGGTTGGAGTGGGGATGGTTTATATTGATTATGAGACCAGACGCTTGGCTCCTCATTCCCATGTCTCAAGACAGTGGACTGTGTGACTCCTGCAGCCGGAATTGTAGGAGAGCAGGGAAAGTGATCGGCGAGTGAAATTGGAGGCTGCGACGAGTCATGATGGGCGGCACGCCGAAACACACAGCCAATACGGATATACAGCCCATCCAATCCCCACTCGAAACATGCCAACAAGGCGCAATTTTGTGTCCTGCCGTAATTGCTGGCCGATATATGTAGTCTACAAGCTTACGGAACGTTTCCATCACTGTGGGTCGTTGAAGTGAACAGCCATCACCGGCGACAGTGCGATACCAGCTTCGAGTATTTTCGAATGTTTTTATTTTTGCCTCTTCATTATTTTATAGACAGGAAAAGCCCCGGCCCAGCCGTTCCCTAAAAGTCGGAATATGCAGGTCATCCGGGCCCAAGTCGTATACGTCGTCTTGTCGTGTCGATATACGGCGATTGAGCCGGATGCCAGAACAGTTAATCCATCCATCCGTCTAATGGCGATGGAGGGGTAATCATTCCGGTGTCGGCCCACAGAAGCATCTCCCATGCCGCGTTGATTCCTTGGACAGTCGATGGCCTTCACGCTTCGATAATATTCCACAATCCTGCCACCACGCCCATTTCACCACATTCCGTTCATCGTTGGTGAGGTGTTTACAGAGACTTCTTCTTCTCGCCCTTGGAGACATCGACGACCTTGAGAGCTGTAACCAAGCGGGTCAGTATATAGTCTGCCAAAAGCAATTGTCTCGCAATTCCATCCAATTCGCGGACAAAAGTATTCCATCACGGAGGTATCACAGTTTCGGGCGGGCGGATGAAACGCGGACGTGGAGATGACGCACCAGGAGGCAGGCTCTGCTTGAGCTTGTCGGCCTTGTCGGAGTCCTTCAGGACAAGGGAGTAGATGAAGCGCTCGCAGCGGACCTTGAACTTGACCTGCTGGGACTTGCGGTTGCGCTTGATGCGGGCAGCTAATCAAGTCATTGCGTGTTAGCCTTGATCCTTCCATTCAACGTAATGCCCGCCTTCCAACTCGGAGACAGCGAGCTCTCCTCCATCTCGGCTTCGAAAATTCCGGGGACGTAGACGTACAGGACGCATCCTTGCGGCGGCAGATCTCAATGAACTGCTTGATGTCGGAAACTTCACGAGGCATTGTGGGCAGATGGATTGGCGACAAAATGTACGGTGGTTCGTCAAGTAGGCTTCGGGGGAAGGGGAGAAAGCAAGCAAGCTCTTTCGATGTCCGGGAACCGCCCAGCGCTGGGGCCGGTTGTGGGATCTTCCTAATTAGGATAGGGCTACGGTGCGGAAGCCCTTATCAAAGTCACGTGGTATATGCTGATCTATGATCACATGATTTATCTCTTTCTATACTTCATTCCAAGCTCCAAAATTGCATCTCAACTACCATTGCGCATTTGTTGCACTTTTCCACCAGATAGTCTTTCGATAAATCTGTTCTCTATGGGTATTGGTGAAGACGCGATGCATTCAATGGAGAATCCCGATTAAATAACCTGATGACTTTGTGGCCAAGTGACGGCTAATGGCTTCGGTTTAACAATGTATTTTGCTTGGGCAGGGCCCATAACCCTCAAGCAAGTCTGTAGGCGCTCCTGGACACGAATATGGACCTTCTCTGATGTTGACGATCCTAGTAGAGCAAGTTATGCACGTGACTTTCCACGACAGAGGCTCGGGTGGCGTTGTGGCGGTGCGTCCAGGCGACAGCAAACGATGTACATCATTCCATGGGCTTGAAGAATAGGTGTCTAGAATAAACGACAGGTTGTCCTCACTTTAAGAATTCTTCGCCAACACGTACTCCTTCCAGTTCAACTCAGATAAAATCAATCGGAATGCCGACCCCTTTAGACCGTGCGCTGAACTCCAAGGTATGTAATCATCACGCTCTACTACATGAAATATATTGACTAATCACCCATTTAGAATCTGTTTCTGGGTAGAACCATCGAAAAAGCTTCATTTAGAATAAGCTAATAGCTACCAGGTTTCGCTGGCATGGTGACGGCCGCGGCAGCATGGGCGATCTGGGGTAACGAGCTGTTTCCCCCAGAGTCAGACCCGCAAGGAGGTAAATCTTGTGGACTCTTTTCCCAAATAGCGAGCTAATATCCTCCCAGATCCGTCAAACTGGACACTTGATGAAATGCGCCGATGGCTTCGTGCTGTATGATATATCTTCCCATGCGCCGCGCAATGCAAATATTCTAACGTCGATAAAGCGAGGGCTCATGCCACATGAGAGAGCTACGCGCGAGGAGCTCCTTGAACGAATTCGAGCCAACATGCGCCCCGCGCCAAGAACTCAAAGTTGATTTGCGATGGCTGGTTACCCAAAATGTGGGTGTCGGTGGTATGGTAAAATCAGCTGCGATCACCTAATCCCTTCATCGTTTCTGTCGTCAAGCGTTGTGTGATTCCCAAGGCCATGTCTCGTAGCAATAGTCAATGTATCCATTTTAGCCGTCGTTATGCTGTCTTAAATGTCGCATCGGCAATGGTTCAAACAACCAACCGGAAATTTTGCGTTTGGATGACCCAATCTTTCTTGCGTCTCCCCTTCTCGTTGGATGTATTCGGTATCAGGACAAATGTTTCACTGAAACCACGCTGAGGAAGGTCGCGCGACTCTCCAAATCGAACATATCCGCTCACGATCACCAACATCGACATATCTTTCGTACTGGGCTGCTTTCCGGGGATCGGAGCCGGAAACTGTTTGTTGATAATTTGGCAGTCAACAGATTGTATTTCGTAGTGTGCTGGCGGCATTTGGTTGACAAAAATATCCTGAACCGCATTCCCGTCTGCAACTGGGTTGCCATTGAAGATGATTGGGGAAGGAGCTGGGCTGTAAAAAGAGGAGATTACGGCACGGTCCTTCTCGAGCGCAGGGTAGAAGGACTGCGTGAATTCGGTCGCGGCTGCAGAGGAAGACTAAGTCAGATCAAAGGTATCGAAAGCGAGAAGAAAATGCCTACCTTCAGTTGAGACCTTTGCGTATAGATCTTCGCTAGGCGCCATTGTTGGTCTTAGGTTCGATAATGACGGGATCGTGTATTAGGAAACAGTAATGAGTTACAGCGATAGAATTTTCACTGTAGAGTTGCGAAGAATTGCCAGTTTTCCAAGTGAGGTTGCAGAGGTGGAAAGGCGAAGCTGCGACAGGGACAGGCCGCCGCCTGAAAAAAAGAAGCTCGGACCACCGCGGAGAAAACAAAACCTCCGAACGGCCCAGAGTCATCAACTGCTGGGCGTCGACCACTACCCTGCCCTACGTGCAATTTACGAATGGCGAGCATGAGGGGGAGTTTCCGCGCTCTGTCGTGGGCTAATCAGCTATTAGCTCACCAGCGTCCGTCGTGGAAATGTGCTTCGTGCAGGATTCCTCGTTCGCCGGTCTTACGATCTCCCCGTGGATATGCGACCACCTCCGAGGCTCCGAAAAAGCCATACTATGTTACGACGCCGATATTCTACGTCAATGCTGGTATGTTATCGGAGGCTATGTTCAATCATGAATTTTCTCTGACCCATATTGTTTCGCTAGCCCCTCATGTCGGTCATCTATACACAATGGTCATTGCGGACGTCCTGAAGAGATGGCGGGCGGTTCTTGGCGAAGAAGGGGCGCAATTGCTCACCGGGACCGATGAGCATGGGATGAAGGTTCGCAGTCAATAATTACGAAGATGATCTCAGTCCTGACCCTCGGATAGATCCAGCAGGCCGCCAGCGCCGCCGGGGTGGATACACAAGCCTTTTGCGACAGGAACTGCAAGACATTCAAGGTCAGTGGAACAGGCTGTCTGTCGACCTGTTTCTCACCTGGCATAGGACTTGGCTCACGCCGCCGACTTGGACCATAACCACTTCATCCGTACCACGGATGCTTCTCACAAGGAGGCAGTTCAATACTTCTGGGTACGTCGCGATATCTCGGGCGCCAAATTCGATATTAACAACTAGCAGGAGATGTTAGAAAACCGAGGCTACATATACACATCGAAGCATGAGGGGTGGTACTCTGTCAGCGACGAGACTTTCTACCCACAGTCCCAAGTCCACCTGTCCTTAGACCCTGCTACCGGGCGGAAGAGAATGGTATTCGCCCTCTCCCACAACTAGAAACTTATCTGACGGCTCTAGGTCTCCATCGAAACAGGGAAAGAGGTCGAGTGGTCGTCTGAAACCAACTATCACTTTCGGCTGTCAGCATTCAAGGACCGCTTGCTGGAGTTGTATGAGACCGGTTTCATTGCGCCTGAGCATTACAAAGACCGCGTTGTCAAATCAGTTACCTCTGGACTTACAGATCTATCAATATCTCGTCCGGTCGAACGCTTGACCTGGGGTATCCGTGTGCCAGGGGACGACTCACAAACCATCTATGTCTGGCTCGACGCTCTCGTTAATTACCTGACCAAAGCAGGGTACCCTTTCCCTCCTGGTGAGGGAGCTCGTCTCGGCTGGCCTGCAGATGTTCACGTTGTCGGAAAAGATATTGTTAGGTAAGCTATCTCGCTCCTGAAGCTAGATTGCGCTCACAATCTAGGTTCCACTGTGTCTACTGGCCAGCATTCCTCATGGCGCTTGACCTTCCCCTCCCTCGGAACGTGCTGGTGCACGCCCATTGGACGATGAACCGGGAGAAAATGTCCAAGTCGACGGGAAACGTGGTGAACCCGTTCTTCGCCATTGACCGGTTTGGAGTGGACACGATGCGCTTTTTCTTGGCCTCTCAGGGTGGCTTTGCGTCGGACGCGGACTATGATAACGCCTACATCATTCGAAATTACAAGAAATACCTCCAACAGGGGATCGGCAACATTGCCCATCGCACCATTGGCTGCTCAAAAGGGAAATTGCGGGACTATATCCAGAGCGCTACATCCGGCACTTCCCCCGCGAATGCCGCTGATCAGGCCTATCAATCTGTGCTTGAGCAGCTTCCGATCAAAGTAGCCGAGCATATGGAGAAGCTCAATCCACGCGCCGCGATCCAAGAGATTATCTCGGTAGTTTTGCAGGTAAGGAGGGGTCCCTTGGCCCCTTGTAGCCCCATTCCATGGTTGCTAACCTACCGCGTCTAGACCAACAAGTACTTCTCCAACTCGGCGCCCTGGAAGGATCCGGGGGCAAGTCAGCGCGTGCTCTACAATGTCGCGGAGTCAATGCGGATCATGGGGATCTTGCTCCAGCCATTCATACCGAACAAAGCCAAGGAGATCCTCGACGTTTTCCGCGTCGACAGCTCCAGACGGAGCCTTTCGGATGCAAGATACGGGTCAGACGCGGATTACGGCGACGGCATCGAGAAAAAGGTCATATTTCCCCCTCTCGTAGTCGAGGAATAGCGAACCAGCCAATCGACCTTAGGAGCAGGCGAGCACCTCTAAGCCGGCCACTACCGCTCCCTTATCACGACAACTTTCGCCACGAAACGCAATTGACGAGCGCTCGGAAGGATCGAATACTACGCACAACTCAATTCAATTCCATCATTCGTGGCGAATCCATCACCCATCACCCCATCATTATTGCACCAAAAACCCACCTCCTCAACTATTCATAGCAACGAAACGAGACAAGATTTTGCGTCATGGGACCCAGCGAATAATGGGAATGGAGAAAAGGTTCTAGATCCACCCAATAATGTCCACAAGGTTATCAGCGGAAAAGGGGGGTGACCAGATATGCGACGTTGTTACATGATAGATATCGGGGCGGGAAACCAGGCGGTTGGTTTCCCGCGGCAAACTGGGGGGCATGGCTTCGGGAAGAGCCATTCCATTGTATAACAGCTTAGGGAACTGATGTAATATATTTGTAGGGGTATATGTGTGTGTTTTTGTGGTGTTTTGCTGTTCATTCTTCTCTTTTTGACTGATTGAAGTGGTCTTTTCTCGCTTGTGGTTGGTTGTGGTTCTTCTACCGACTACCTGCGGTTTTTTATATACTTCCTCAGCTACGCGAGCATTACTATATCCAATATTGACCCTCTTCTCATTCTATTACCTTAAGTCCTAGCGGTAGTACATCGCTATCCATCTATCCTTCACATATTCAGGCACAAAGCCAAGCATCCATCACAATGGGAAGCATCACAGCAACCACGACAATGCCCTCTTCCATCTACGCCGAACCTCCTCAACCTCAACTCCAGAAACAAAAACCAACAACACAACCTCCCAAATCCCAATCCCAATCCCAAACGGCATCCACATACAAAACCCCCTGGATCCGCACCCCACTGATCAAATCAACCGCGCTCTCAACCCTCGCCGGGTGCCAAATCCTCCTCAAGCTCGAAAACACCCAACCAAGCGGATCCTTCAAGTCCCGCGCCATGGGCGCCCAGATTCTCTCGCACCTGCACAACCCGGCCAACGCGGGCAAACGCGTGCACTTCTTTGCATCCTCAGGCGGCAACGCGGGCCTGGCCGCTGTTTGTGCGGCTCGTACCCTCGGGTACCCGTGCACGGTTGTTGTGCCCGTGAGCACCAAGGCACTTATGGTTGAGAAGCTTGTCAAGGCAGGTGCGAAGAGCGTTGTACGGTTTGGGGAGACATTTGCTGAGGCTGGGGAGTATATGTGGGATGTTGTTATGAAAGGAAATGATGAGGAGGGGGAGGAGAAGGGAGAGGGAGAGGTGGTGAAGATTGCGTTGCACCCGTTTGACAACGAGGCGATCTGGGAGGGGAATAGTACGCTGATTGATGAGTTGGTGGAGCAGGTCCCCGCTTTTGTTGGGGAGGAAGAGGAGGATAGTGGGCGGGTGTTGCCTGTTGATGCGATTGTGTGCAGTGTTGGTGGCGGCGGCCTACTCAATGGGCTCGTGATGGGTCTAGAGCGGCGACGGCGCCAGCTCGAGAAGGAGAAGAAGAGAGTCTCGTCAACCGCTAAGCAGGCGAAGCCCACGCATCTTCTCGCCGTCGAGACAAGGGGAACGGACTCGCTTGCTGCCGCTGTTGCCAAGGGGTTGCTTGTCTCGCTGCCCAAGATCACGTCGCAGGCGACCTCGCTGGGCGCTATTCGTGTGTCTGAGCGGACGCTACAGTATGCGTTGCATCCGCCAGAGGGGGTCAGGGTGCATAGTACCGTGTTGTCTGACGCCGAAGCGGCACGAGGTGTGCTGCGGCTTGTGGATGATGAGCGGTTGCTAGTTGAGTTGGCCTGCGGTGTGTGCGTCGAGGCTGCGATTGGGGATGCCAGTGGTGCGGTTAAAACGACGAAGAAGCGGAAGAGGGAGGTAGATGAGGGGTATGGGGATGATCGGCTGTCTGCTGGGGAAAATGAGGAGGAACTGGTTGATGAGCTTAAGACCGAGTCCTTGCCGCTGCAGTCACGGTTGCAGGAGCTGGTGCCCGACTTGGGACCACAGAGCCGAGTGGTGATTGTTGTTTGCGGAGGAAGTAATGTAACTGTGGACGCTGCGGTGGAGTGGAGGAAGATGCTGAAGGAGGGATGGGGGTCTGAAAACTAGATTTCTCTACCTTGGGTTGGCTGTTTCTTTGGCGTACGGGTTCATATAGTCATCAGCATTGGGAATGAATTGTTGCTTCAGGTATACACATAGAACGATCATGCTGTCGCCGGGACTTCTCCGTTCAAAATCTGTGCAATCCTGTACGTCCAGTAATTCTTCCGAATAGGATCGTACTTTTCTTTCAATAGGTTCAGCATCCGGACAGCTTCGTCGGGCCCACTCTGCGCATATACATCGGCTAACCACTCGACAGCATGGCTGCTTTTCACCTCGACATTCACTAGTTTACCATCCTCGTCACGATTGTCGACAACAAATTTTCGCGCAAAGTCTGTCCATTCCGAGAGTGGCCGACTGGCTGCTCGCAAGACTCCCCGGGCGTACGACCAGGGGCTACGGTTCTCGGGCGCAGTAACGATTTTCATTTGGGCATACTCCAACTCCTCATCGACAAGATCCTCATCGACGACGGTAAGTCGACCCTTTTCAGAAGGCGGGCCGTTCGCGTTGACTAAGCCACCGTCCGGCTGATCGCTGCGTGGCCCGAAACGCAGCATATAGCGGTGGTTCCAAGCTGAGTTGTTGCGCACATCGGAGTTCAGCAGCGAGTTGACGTCGGCGATCTCGCGCGGAGAGTCCCACAGTTCAAAGTGTCGGACGAGCCAATGGCGGTATGTCCAGACATGGTAGTTTTTAGAGTCTTGAGCGAACATCTCCATAAGGAAGTCCATTTCTTTCGGTGGGAGCGTGGGAAAGTGGTCCCGCGAGGACATGATGACCTGGCGGTGGTGCCTATACAGGTTAGAGGAGAGATGTCTTAGCCAAAGAGATGTTACGCACCAGATCTGGTAGTTCTTCAAATATTTCAGAGAGACTCCATTGAGCCAATTCAATTCCTCTAACAGATCCTTCTCTAGAGCGAAGATAATCCTGGCACGATATATCCTGCGCGGGTTAGCGGTGGGCCCCTGGACCGTGGAAGAGACTTACCAAACAGTGTAGTGGGCGGGATTCATCGAGATGATATCCTCTGTAAGTTTGAATGCACGCTCAGACATCTCGTTAGCGGCCATTACCGCCCGGAGGTATGAGGTCGCCTCGATATATTCATCGCTGTAGGCAATTGTCGCGAGCGGGATGGCTCCGGTTTCTGAGCCATCGTTTAGAGGAATGGGTTGTATAGAGGCCCATTCCGGGTCAGATGCATATTTCCCTTCCATCGTGATTATCATCTCTGGCTAGCTCGTGAGACTGGGCGATATTAGAAGCTGGAGAATGAAGTCTCTCATGGGCGGTGTTTTTTGCTGAGGTCGAAGTGGGGGGACATGGTGCCTGAGGCAGCCACAACAATAGCAGCAGAACAATCGCAAGCCCAACTGGCACAATCAGCATTTAAATTGGCCCTAGCTAGCCTCTTGCAGGCAAATCCGGGGAAAGCTTCATCGAGATTTCGATCCTGAGCTGGAATTACAAGTCTAGGCAGCGCTCCGGGATGGCAGGCCTGACGGTAGAGTCCCACGAGGACAGGTTCACTCCAAATTTTTCTCTCCTCATCCCCTCTCCGTCCCCGACTTGGGTATCTCAAATGCCAGAGATAAGCCTTATCTCTCCCATCTTGCGATCCCCGCAGCCTAGCCCTTCCAAGACCGTTGCAGATTCCCGAGGGTTCGCCGTGCCAATCACAGCCAGCACAGCATATCACTGCAGCCGCCAACTTGGAGATCTTCTCCTCGCCCCGATTTTCTCCTCTTTCTCCTCTTCCTTCGTCACGATGGCTTTTTCCTCCGTCACACCTCTCGTTATCATTCCGTATTTGGTTACATTTTCCAAACGATGCGTCGCGTCAAAAAGTCCCGAAATGGGTGTGCCAGATGCAAGAGCAAGCGGGTCCGTTGCTTCCCCAGTCTCTAGACTCCCCTTACGGTCGGCTCCGACCGCAACTTGGCCGCTAACTTGATTAAAAGGTGAAATGCGGGGAAGAAAAGCCTCATTGCAGCCGTTGTACTCGTCTCGGGGTGAAATGCCCTGGCTATGTCCAAACTCTGCGCTGGGTCACAAACAACCAAACTGCCGGTGAAGATGGCGGCCTGGAAACGACGGACAACGAATCCATCGACTTCAACGCCCAGCTCAACATATCGCCGAGGAAGGGGGGTCATGCATCTCACCCTCGATCACAGCCTACTTCGGAGCACTATCTTAACCCAGAGCATGTAGCTCCGCTAGCTCCCGACGTTATCAATACCCCCGGCCATGGTGGGATGGGAGTGGTGCACGACGATGACGCTAACGGACTATGCGACGAACTGTGGGATCTTCAGCAGCCTGATACCCTACCGGAGCTAGCTGATCTGTGTCCTCAATCACCAGCATCTGCTGTAAGTCAACACGCAGACGGTTCTGCAATGGGCTTTGGCTCGCCAGCAAGTCTGGGCTCGGATCCATTGGCTTTCTTTTCTCTCGCAGTTCCTGCCCTCCAAAACCAATCTCGAGACTTCCCTGGCTTTGATCCCTCTACTATTGTCCGACAATATCCTCCACCATCTTCTGGGCATGTGCGTCCCGCTCCGCGGGATCTGACCTCGATCCCTCAGCCTCTAAACAATCCATCCTGGACCCTGATTGAGTATTACTTTAAAGAGGTTGCCGCCCTATTTTCTAGTTATGATAGCCAGATGAACCCGTTCCGCACCACCGTTTCCCGTCTGTGGGGCTCATCGCTAGCCATGTGTCGTACTATGCAGAGTATGGCCGCAGCTACCCTAGTCAATGATTTCCCTCAATTCGGGCCCCTGGGTAAGAAGATGCGCAACGAAGCCATTGAGATCATCAGCAATGAGACTACCGTGGATGATAAATCTCTCCTAGCCTTGCTCATGCTCGGACAAACTGCAAGCTGGCATGACCCGAAAGATCTCGGTATCTCATTCTTCAACCTTCTCCGACAACATCTCGACACGGCTGCTCTGGCCAAGTCGACCAACCCAACAAGCCGCGGCAACAATTACCAGTTTTTCGAAGAAGCCCTCGTATACTGGGAGATGCTCCTCTCCTTTGTCGCCGACGATGCTGCCGTCCTCCCGGCGGCACCCACCCCATCAAACACCGCCGAATCCCTCGTCCTCCAACGTGTCCCTCATCCCTGGACCGGTATCGCTCGTGATACGCAGTTCACCGTTCAAGAGGCCGGTCGGCTTGTCCGAGCAGAACGGAAACGCATTCGAGCCCGCAGATTTACCTCCCAAGCCGACATTGCCCAAGCACAAATTGCCCTTGAGCGAGGCCGTGAGCTAGAAGAGCGCCTCCTCTCGCTAGCCCATCCCACAGAAGCCGAAATCGTCTCGCCTGGTGACAACGAAACCCCTGTCTGGCACCTCCTCACCATGGCCGAAGTCTACCGCTGCACAGGCCTTCTTCAACTATACCGCGCCTTCCCCGATCTCCTTCAACGACGACTACCCGTGCAGCAACAGCAACAGCAGCAGCAGCAGCAGCAGCACCATTACTCTCCAAGTCACCCACATCCCCCCCACTCGCCAAACCAGCATAGCACTTTCGCCCAACCACTCGACCCAAACACCTGGTTCACTGAGCCCGCCTTCCAGCCCTCCCCTCACCAGACCTCAAACCTAATGCCCAATTCACCGCCCGACGCAAGCTACTACGACAGCTGGCTGACAGAATTCGCACTAACAACCCTCTCACGCCTCAAGACCATCCCGCAAGAATCCCGCACCCGCTGTCTGCAGCCGCTCCTCCTCGTCGCCTCAAGCAGCGAGCTCCGCCTCCCGCCTCAACCGCCCTTAAACATTAACCCGGGCTCCTCTGGCGGGGACCCCGACGGCGGTGGTGACGGCGAACCGGGTTTCTCGGGTAACGGCCCCTGCATCTCATCTCACGCGCTCGAGGTCTCGCGGACGAGACGGTTTGTCCTCGGCCGACTCACCTCATTTTTGCATGTCCTGCCGCCGAAACCGATTAGTGTTTGCTTGCAGCTTGTTAATGAGGTTTGGAGGAGGATGGATGCGGGCGATAGTGAGGTTTATTGGATGGACGTTATGATTGAAAAGGGCTGGGAGACGACGATGGGGTAGGTAGTGCCTGTATTAAGGTGGTGCAGGCGGGGATTGGCAAAGAGTGAAGTACCAGAAAGATGATATATATGTGTGTTTGCGTGAGTTGTTTTGTTTGCACGATACCCTTGGTTTTTGACTCTTGTGCTGGTCATTTGTGTATCGCGTTACTTTCATGAGTTACGACCAAAGCCAAACCGTTATATATAACTGACCCTTCGGGCGGAATCAAATGATCAACCCCACCATGTACCAACCAATATATTGCACGGAACAATCATAAGTAGATAGATAATATTAGGACGTAAATACCTAAATATACGACTAGACACTATTTTCGGGATAGTAGCGAGTACTTAAATGGAATCGAAGCACTCCGTCCCATCCGTATGCAACATAACGTAACCCACAAGTAATTGATGACAGAACCCATGAAAACCCCACATCCAAATGCAAAGATGAGAATTAGAAAATTGAACAGGCAAATAAGTGGAAAAAGGAGCTGGAGGTAAAGGGAGCACGAGAGGTCCATACAACGCTGCCATCGAGCTATAGACTATACAAAGGATTAAGTTGGAGAGAGGTAGTGGGGGAAATATCATATAGCACAATACGTAAAAGGGATTTGGTCGCTCTCAAGGCGCAGGATGGGAGTGTGTGGATGAGGCTGCAGGGTCAGGTCGTACCAGTAGTGGGTTATTCTGGAAACGCGGTTATGATCAGCGCGCGGAAAAGCTGTTGCGCGCGCAAAGGCTCAGAAATTGAGGAAGGAAATCTCAAGCAACGGCTCGCTTCCAAAACTTCCAACCCTCTCGCTTCTCTTGAACACCTACACCGACAAGACGCTCGATACCGTCGGTGCCGACGGCGTTTTCGAACTTCTGCTGGTCGATCTCTTCTCCGCCCTCCTCTTCGGTTCCGTTGCGGAGCACTGCCGGCCAGAGAACACCGATACCGTCGCCTCCAAGAGTAGTCTCATAGATACCAAAGTTCTCATCGTCAAGTTGTTGTTTCAGATTGCTCAATGACTCGCCCTTCAGGTCCGGACGTAGCAGGGTGATGGCGCAACCACCACCACCGGCACCGGTCAGCTTGGTCCAGCCAATATCGGCATAATCCACGAGTTCGCGAATGCGCTCAAGTCGGGGGTGAGATACGCCAAGCGAAACAAGGAACCCGTGGTTGATTCGGATGAGTGTTCCGAGTTGTTGGAGGGTATTGCCGGACAGGCCGTCGGGGCTAGGGGCGCGGATAACTTGCTCGGCGGAGGTTGTAATGTTGTCAATCGCATCAAGAATGGACTCGGTGACGACAGGCCATTCTTTCCGCAGGTCGCCAACCTTGGCGACTTCAACAGCGGTGGAACGCGCCTGGCGCGTGTCGACCAGGAGGAGCGGGAGTTCGGGGAAAGTTGGAAGAGAGACGACGGACGGGGGTTTTGAGTAATCGCCACGTCTGAAAATCACGGCTTTTCCGCCCGCGGATACCGTGTTGTCTACACCACTGGGGTTTCCGTGAATGCACATTTCTCCGACAAACGCCCAGCGATTGATGCGCTCGATTTGCACTTCCGCCTCATCTGGGGGCTGGTCGGGGTGGGGTCCAGCAAGGGTCCGAATTTGAAGGAGTAGTGCAGAACTCAGGCATACGCAGACACTGGCACTGCTTCCTAAACCGGCGCCAATGGGAATTGTAGATCGAAGGGTGTAGATGGCACCAGGGTTCTGCGGGGAGCCGAGGGAGAGGAAAAGGTACAGAAACGCGCTGGCGGAACGCTTGTGGATTTTTCGCATCTCCTCCGGAGCATCTGGGGAAATATTTTCGACGTGGGGTTGAATCGCATCGTACAGTTCAGTATCGAGGGTCGTGACTAGATCGTAGTAATACTTCTTCTTCGACGGCTGCTTGAACAGCTCCCAGGGCAGTTCGTCAATGTTCCACGTGTGATTTAGGTCTGTATCACGGAAATTCAGTGTAATTGTGCGTTGCGACTTGGAGAGTGTAGTAACAAGGAGGTATGATCGTAATGAAATTGCCGCAGCCATTGCGGCTTTGCCGTGAACCACGGCATGTTCTCCGTATACAATGACTTTGCCCGGCGCAGACACCATAAAAGCGGGCGCGAGGGGGGAAGAAGCCTTTCGTTGCATTGCTGGCCTCGAGTAATCCGAAGTTGCAACAGGTTTTGTCTCGAAGCTCCTAGAGCTAACTGTTGTGGAAGGAGAAGGGGCGGTCGATGCGTCGGAGCTTTCGTGGTCGTCGGTGACTAGTATTCGAGTTGAGCGGGGGACTTCTGGTAGAAGAGTTGACATCGTTGCCATCTGACGCTTGCAATCGCCGTTTGTTTAATTAATGGGAAAGTGCCGGGTTGGCAAGTCTGGGGTCGTACGGGGATCGAGGAGAAGAGCGGTGATAGGCAACAGGGGCTCGTGAGTGTGACGGCAGAGCCAGTATGGCGGGCTGAAAAGGGCAGGGTGCGCAGGGATTTAAAGAGCGGAAGAAAGAAAGAAAATAAAGCCGAGAACAGGGCAGTGGAGGAGAAGTCGAGAAACCCCGGTCAAAGGGGAATGATTCGAGTCGCTGGCAGGAAACTTGAACCAACTCCAACAAAAATAGACCTGGCCCGATTATCCGTAATTTTTGTAATCCGGAGGCATTCTGGAGCGGAGATCAGTATTTAAACCGGGAATTCACCAATAATTGCGCTCAGAGTTAGCGTTAGTCAGGTCTTGGCACGTACAGCCGTTACACTGGACAGTACGCGATTGTCCACTGCACTCAACGGCTCCAACTTGTTCATCTAATTTCATGCAATGGTCTGATCTTGGTAAACGCTTCTCTAGCTAACCTGCCTGTGTCCTAGTGTGTCGAGAAATCCATAGATTCGAGTATAAAGCCGTGCTCGAAGGTCAGACGGAGTCCACAATTACTCCGCCTTCTCACCGTTTGCGGCATTCTCCATTGCTTCATTCTGGGCCATCAATAATATGCAGCGCGAGAATCTAGTACGACTTTCCATGACTGTAGGCTGAGGTCAGATGCTTTTTTTTCGCTCTCGCTTGCCAATATGATTATGTACCGACAGAGAAGCATTACTGTTTCCTGCCCAGTTGGGCTCTGTGCTTGCTGCGACGATGGCTGCAAACACAGAAGCTGAGGCTGGACTGTATACTCCGCAGTATTCCTGAGTATGCAGCAGCTGCAGCGTTCGTCCGTCGTTGGGTGGCGATCTGCGCTGCAATATCTGTCACGTGTGGAGTTTCGAGAATCAGCCAACTGTCAGAATGCGCCATTTCCACGACTCCGGGTGCTCGTCTGCCCAGGCTAATGCACTGTTGATCCAGGATTATCTAGCGCTAATCGCTGGTTGTGGCTGATGTGGCTCAGCAATGCATGGTGATGTGGCCGACGCCAGCCGTCGGGACGAACGAGCGAGTTCACCGATACGTATACGAACTGGATTCACTAGTACTTCGAGGAAAAAAAATTTGCAATCTGCATCGTTTCGTTGCTATGCCATTCATATTTTCGCCTAACTACTTATACCTAGTGCCTGCACACCCTCCTCCCAGGCTTCCTTGATGCCTCCGAAACAAACTCCCCGCACTCCAGGCACTTTGGTGCTTTTAGCACGCGCTCAAATACAGCAGCGCTGGTTGTTATAGCACGGTGCAGGATCGTCGTAGAAGACAGGCCGGAAACCGCCAGGGCATGGCTGGTCCCTCGCGACGCACCTAACGCCCTTGGACGAACCCTGGGCACCGCAAGAAATCGCGAGAGCGTCTGGAGATCTCAATCAGAAATTGGACCATCATCAAATGTGTCTTATATTGACAAACCGGAGACACAAAGGCTATGACCCGTTAGCTGGCTGTGGTTTGAAGAAATGCTCATTCAACGACTTACCCGAGCACGGCAACGAAGACAGCGAAATACTTCATTTTTCTCGATCAGATTCTGGATTCAGATATGATGGCAATGGTGAATTTGGCTCTTGAAGATTGGATACTCGATTGATGAATTACCAAGCAGGACGGACTGTTCCAGCCTATTTATACCTTGGATTGTTCATGATTCCATCCATACCAGACAACCGAGGGCCTTCAAGTTCGCCCGCGCTTCGACAGAGAGGTAAACTCTCACTATGGTATGTGGCGAGTCTCCAGTCTCCTATCTGTCTGTGCCTCGTATTCCCTCTCAATCCAATCATGCCACGGAGCTTCCAACCCCAGACTTTCTCCCCGCATACCAGTGCTGCTCTGAAGCAGAAAGGTGCATGCTTGACCTCCAAGTGATCCAACCACTGCTGTCCTTTCCAACGGTATGTGGCTCCAGATCTCGTATATGCGATATGCAAGGGACACACATCACAATGCAGGACGTCGTGGTACTTTCGGTATCCTGCTCGTTCGGTCAACAGATGTCCCGTTGGAGAAGAAGACGCGGAGAGAACAATACTAAGAATCTACGTTGTATGGAATGACCGCCATCCCTTGGCGAAAGGCCACCTCGTATTCCTCTTTTCACTACTCGACAGTTGCTCCTTTTAAGCTCTTGGTCCTTGCGTCGGGCTGTAAACGGTCGCATCCATGAATGCCTGATACTCTGGGTTGAAATCATACCATGTCTACCTATCTGCGGTGTGACGACGATGGGTTGACGGGCGGTCCTTTGGGCACGAATCGAAGCTACGCTGGGCAAGTCTATCATACATACCGAGACATATTGCCGGCAAGTAGCTGAGCGAGGAGAAGGACTAGAATCCCTTGCATTGAATATGGACGGGCCCTTGAGCATTGAGTCCGAAGTCCCTGATGTTGACTGAGAGGCAACATGTCTACGAGAATAGTCTGGCCGTATGAAGCGCATGTGGTCTAGCATCCGAGTTCGGCAAATACTCCAGCTACGATTGGCCTTCAATGCAATTAGTACTGTTAGCTACGAGATGCGGCCGTGTAGCTCATACAACGTACATCTACCAAGGTGAGAAATAATGCTTTGTGTCTCGAGCGCTATGTGAAAATATCCTTTTGAGATCAGTAATCATCGCCCGAGTCATCTTCGCTAGAGCTCTGCTCCAGTACCCCTCCTTTGCTATTAGAAAACATGCTCCCGCCTGCGGAGCCATGAGGGAGGCTAAGTCCAGACCGAGAACGACGAGCACTCGATGAAGACAACAAGCCGCGATAATCCTTCTGCGCAGGGGCCATATTATCGGGCTCAAACCCATCGTCTCTTAGAGCCTCCTCTTGCGCCAGGACAGCATCTGCGCCCCGGACACTGACCATGTAATCCTCAAAGTCCTTGGCTGTCCTGGCGATCTTCTTGAAGTTCGTCCTGGTTAACTTGATGGTCATGTATTTTTCTTTACCTGTTGCTTCGGCTTCTTCCTCTGTGATCCCTTCTTCGCGCAGCCTCGTGGCCCGGTCGTGCTGGCCCAAGGCGATAGCTGTCTGGAAGGCATTGCGGATCTGTCGGCCGTTCCAGGTCGTCCCTGAGGCTGCGTGCTGCTTATAGTGCTTGTCTGCAAATCCGAACAATTCCGCCTTGTTGAAGACTATCTTGACCTTTTTGCCTGAATTCTCGCGGCTAATGCGATTAAGCTGGTATTCCCAGATTGACCGGGTCGACTCAATGCTGATGGTAGGGTAGCGAAGACAGATGTGAACGCGCGACTTGAAGGCCTCATCTATGACACCGATGCGGTTTGTCGTTAAGAAGAGAATACCTGAGTAGTATTCGAGGACCCTGAGGAAGACAGATACCAAAGCGTTTCGGTTCATGTCGCGCCAGTCGCGCTTCATAAGAAACACGTCGGCTTCGTCCAGGAGAAGAACACACCCCCATCTGTTTGCTAGCGAAAAGTGCTTGCTCAACTTTCTTTCAATCTGGCGCGGCGTCAGCCCGATATCGCCGCAAGTGATAGAGTAGAGCGGTCTCCTCGTGTATGCGGCAATCAACTCGGCTGTACTTGTCTTTCCCACCCCCGGAGGACCGTGCAGGAGAATAAACAGTCCGCGGCCCTTTCCTTGCACGAGGTCCATTGACGATTTCTGTCTGTTTTCCGACGCATGACTCTGCACTAACGCGATCAAGAGGTCACGGTAGGTTTCAGGGATCACGAGGTCATTAAAGCTGTTCTCGAGAGCCGAATCGCTTTTGTCGATCGCATGAACGCAGTCGATGTCCACGAAGTCTGGAGGATATCTGTTAAAGTGGTATTCTCAATACGGAAATGGGTCATGCCCTTACACCATTTACGAGCCTGAAAAGCGTATGCTAAGAGCCGATAGGGGAGGAGTTGACAGAGTTCTGGGGACAAGCTTGCCACTGCCTCCTCGAGGCCGATGGTATTCAGAGCCTCTGAATGTGTTTCCATTGCCCGCAGCGCGAGGGATTTATCGACAAACGTGTGGTCCATGGGCTGAGGCCAGCGATCGCGACGTGATGTCTGCCCATAGCCCTCAAATACGGGGAGATTATCCGAGTGATCAAAGAGTTCTTCAATGCGACTTTTTGTAACCACGGGCTTGTATTTTCCCCCGATAGCGCGGTATCCAGTTCTGACATCGACATAAATTTCCCCCTGGAGCTCCGTTGTATCATCCCTTGAACTGAATAGGCGCGTGGTCATGCCGTCATATTTCATATGTCCCTGGCAGACCAGGAATCGCTTTCCTCGTGCAATCAGCCGCTCTTGAAGTTTGTTGTCGGGAGAAATGAACTTTGCAGGAAATACGGGGAGGCTAGTTATCTCTTTCTCTCCCGGAAAGTAATGAATGGGAATTCGCTGCGAAACAGGCCCAATGGAAATCCCGTCAAAGTCCAAATGTAGGCAGCAAAGCCAGAACGCGTTGTCTTCGTCGCCTTCGCCTTCGCTACTCTCGGTATCTGAATAGTCCGAGTCGGAAGTGGCTCTTCTAGGTCGAATGGCATAACTGCTCTGTCGCACTCTTTGATTTCCGCGATCAGGGGTCTTCTGAGCTTCGAGGACTCTATACAGCTGCTCATGGCCGTCATATTTGGACACAACTAAGTCTCCAGGGCGGAAGAGATGCCAGAGATTATCAGAGGATATTCTCGTGACTCGCGCCTCGAACAATGATCGGCGTAGGGAGATTAGGGGTTGAAAATCGATCTCTAGGATCTCTTGCAAGCAGCGAAGATGGTCGGCTGGGTTTCCACTCTCATCCTTGACTTTGGGAAGTACAACGTCGGACGATGCAACTGGATTGCGTATTGCGATATCCTTTTTAGAATTGACTTGAGCTTCATGAGGCTGTGATGGCGACTTGTCTGCGTACGTCACTAATATCTGTGCTTGTCAGTAAGATACCACTTCATAGCGGGGCCTATACAGACTTTGAACGGATTCGCTATACTATCAACCATGAGTTCATGTCCCGTTTCCAGAAAGCTAGATGGGCGCAAACTTACACCAAAGGGTCCGGGAGAGTTGTCATAGAGACGTTCAAGACCTCTGACAACCGCTTGAGCAAGGTTGGAGAATTTACCTGAACCATCCATGGACAGTCGGTATTCTGCCGCGACCCGTTAGCGCGCCCTGGTGAAGGTCTGCGCGTGCGCGGCGAAGCAGCGTCAACCACAGCTTCAGGCACTGAGCCCCGGTAATAGACATCAATGGCACTGGCAGTATGCCGCTGGAGGTCTGTAGGATGGTTTGCGACGAGCCGCGTGACACGGGGCTGAATGGGCTCTTCGGACCTCCCATCATCGGTTTCTGAATCGGAATAGCGATAATAAGACGACCTCGCACGGGATTTTGACACTCTTGCTGTACGAACTCTGACTTGTACAGGTGAGATTCTGGGGTCCCTGGGCGGATTAGAAACTTTTGGTATCGAAGATTCCGAGTCCGAATGCGCGGGTTTCTCATTCGGCTTCTCTGTCTTGACTGATGTGAGAGGAGGGGAAGAAGGCCCCACGGCTTCGGTATCTTCAATATTAGTTTGGTCTGGGAATTCGTTAAAAACGCGTGGATCTGGAGGTGGTGATACAACTCGAAAATGGAGCTCTTCATCATCGTCACGACCAAGTCTAAAAGGCATCTTCAGGCCGTCACTGTCGACGAACTAGCGAGAATGGGTTTTTGATGTGGCTTGCAACGGAGGAGGATGTGGGAATGTGGAGGGAAGCACCTGTCAGGTCCGCTGTCGCTTACCCCTCCTCAGCCGCAGCGCTTATGCACGTCCTCGGTGAGGCTGAACTCTCCATTGGATTCTCGTCCATCCCTCTAAATCGCACATTACCCCTCGTCTGCGCCAGGCAGTTCCAGCGTTCAACTGCATTTGGGTATAGAACCATGGGACCACATCCCAATAACAGCGGTCAGAGCAACGTGACAGACTTCATGCGGGGTCTGGACGGGCGGGATCATCCGGCGCTAGACACTCGAGTCCGAACGGGCGTCGCTTACGACCCTGACAAGAGGCGCTGGACCAGGACCCTGAAAGCGAATGCCAGCACGAGTGATGAGTGGGTCAAGGCACTCTTATCCTGACTTGGCTGGACCGCTAACCTTCGACGAAGCGATCTCAATGAGATTTACAAAGAATGTTTTATCGCGCGGGATACCTTCTTGGAGATTGTCGACAACTACCGACAGAAGAATGGCCAGCAGCCAATCCAGCGTAACCTGAGCTATGACTGGAGAGATGTCGAAACTACCATGACCCAGGCATGTGACGTTCTGGACAAGCTGGCCGCAAGCGACCAGGAAGTTCAAGGCTTTACTGGCAAAATTCGGAATGCATTTCGGGCATTTTGCAGAAACGCGAAGGATGCAAAGGCGTTCATCGCCTTCATACCGACAAACTTTGGATTTAGTGCTGCGCTCTGTGCTGGTCTCCAGACTGTTTTCACTGCGATGGAGCAGGCTGGCTATCATCGAGGTGTTGTTTACAGGACTCTCGAGCGGCTTCCTGCTATATTGAATGATCGAGCCGTGTCGCTGGAGAATCTTCCCGAGGACGAGGAGATACACAGGAGGATGGCGAATCTCTACGAAGCTACCTTGAAGACATTACAGACCATACTCAGGTGGTTCTACAAGAACTCTCTTAGTAAGTGCCGATGAATCTACGTCATATTTGCTCCCACTGATGCGGTGCAGAATCTAGTTTGCGGGCCCTTGTCAAGCCAACGGCGCAATCAGACAAGCTCAATGACTGCCTTGAAGAGGTTAAATGGTGGGCTGAACAAGTAAAAGAAAGAGCCCTCTTCCTCACGCAGAAGCTCGGCGATCAGTCCCTCCAATTACAGTATGAGACGGTCTACTTGCAGCAAGCTGCGATCGACATGCAAAATCACGTAGGAGGTGACGTGCAGGAAGTCCTGCGGCGCCTGGAGGTCCTGAACGATCTTGCTACGGTTCTGGTTGATACTGGTAAGTTATATCAACTTGGGGTTGTATTTACACTAACTCTGTACAGCGAACCAAATATCTACACGTATGCAGCATTCGAGACAGCATCAAGAAGTCCCACGGATCAAGTCGAGGCCGGTGACTCCGCCCGGTGTGATAGAAGCGCTCTTGAACCGTTTCGAATACGACGCTTCACTGATCCCCCGGGATTGCACAAACCTGCTAAGGCTGATCCCAGACAAGGACGATCTGGATGAGGACAGAATCATGTTGATGATCCAAAACCCTAGACTGCGCTCTTGGCTGGCTATTGACGAATTTTCTACGCTCCTCATCAACGGACAGGCGCACCGGGCGACACCAAAATCCGAAACTTCCTATACAGCTGCCAAGCTCGTGGAGTCTCTCATTCGCATCGCAGCCGAGAAACCAAATATAATCACTCTGGCCTATTTCTGTGGACAGCACCAGCGGCTGTCGTCGGATGTCTACGCTAGCCCTTCTGAGCTCGCCATGAGTCTCCTACTCCAGCTCATCGACGGGTACCGTGGCTTCTCACAGGGCGACCTACAGCGATGTCTGCAGGATGTGGATCCTCGCAGTGTAATCAGTCTCTACCAGGCCTTTAAACGACTAGTTGGAAGATTGCCTTCTGATGTGTTCCTGTACATCGTGGTTGATGGGCTTAGCTTCTTTTCCGAGCCAGCGGATCGGGGGGAACAGACTGCTACGCTTGTTCGGCAACTTGTAAAGTTGCACCAAGAATCAACCAAGGCTACCGTCAAGCTGCTGTTTACCTGCCCAACTAGAGCAACATTCGTTGAGGATATCTTTGCGGAAGAGGAAATTGTTAATCTACCACGGCAGCCAAAGCCGAGTCAATGGAGTCAATCGAGGTGGAAGAACTTTTTGGTGAACAGACAATAATTATACTAGCATTATATATACCGAAGTCGTAGCAGTCGCTGCGCAAAAAAGAAAAATTTTGTACACATATCATCACGCAGTCTTAGCAGAACAATCGAAGACGATCGATGATCACTCCTTCTTCTCACCAACATCAGTATTTTCACTTTCCCCTCCCTCCTTCTCCTTCTCCTGTTCCTCCTTCTCCCTCTCCTTCGCCTCTTCCTCCTCTTTCTCCTTCTTCACAGCAGCAATCCAATACCGCTCCATCATCCCACCCAAGAACAATCTATCAAGCCACCTGACAAGCCCAAAAACAAACCACCCCCACCCCCAAAGGCTAACCCCCATCAGACTTGCAACAAGCATAATAGGGCCCAAGATAAGCAGCGAAAGCACAACCCAAACAATCATCGCGACGGCGGCAAAAATCAACGTCCCCGCAATAAATAGCACAAGAGGGAGCCCCACACACAGCAACTGCGCCGCGATAAACGTCGACGCGATCGGGTGCTCCATCGCGGCCCTGTACATGGCCGCTTGCCGCTCAGGCGGGATCAGCCAGGTGACGAAGCGGCGCACGGCGGCTTCGAAGATGTCGATCCCCCGGGGGATGAGGCCCTTTAGCCAGGCTATGAAGTTTGTCCAGATTTCCGAGACCGAGGGCATTGTCACGTTGTTTTGTGCGTTTGTCGGTGGTTCTTCACCTGGGAAGGCTCCAGGGACCGCGGAGGATGTTGTGGATTGGACGGTGTCCGTTACGGGCTTTGTCGTTGACTGCACCGTGTCGGTGGCGGGTTTTGTTGTCGATTGCATGGTGTTTGTGGCCTGGCCTGTCGCTTGGCCGAGGCCGGAGGATACCGTGTTGAAGGACATTTTGGTTCGAGTTCCCAAGAGTGGCTTTGGAGAGAATAGACAATGGGATTGAATGAGGATAGACGAAGATGAAGGGAGAGTGCAGGGTTATATAACCGTTGGACGGAGTATATCAGGAAAGTTGGACTGCGGGATGACGTAGTGGCGTAGAGGCTATGATGTGGGCTGCAGTCGTGGAGTATAACGGGCGCTTACTATAGAAGAACATTATGCAGGGAATGAAAATAATCCAAGCTTCATCTCTATACAAGTTTCAACAATGTGAATCCACCTGAACCAGAGACACTACGTAACTCAAGTCTCCATAGCTTAATAATGCAGAATTGACTCGAGTTAAGAATTACGTCAAGATTCAAGGAGCTATGTTATAGAAGTGGCCCATGCCCCCGCTGACCCGGCCCACCGAAGAGAAACTGAGCAGCTTCTTCCGAATTTTCAAGCCGACTTTTGCACGGAGAACAGCAAATCCAGCATCCGGAAAAATGGCCCCTTCATCGCAGAAGCAGTGGACTGTGCTCAACGCCGAAAAGGACTTTGACGGCCTTAAGTATGACGATGCCCCTGTGCCCAAAGTCGGGGAGAACGAGGTCTTGGTAAAGCTCCGCGGTGCTTCTCTCAATTACCGTGACCTGATCATCCCCAAGGTACCCTTTGCCTCCTTCTTGAGTTCGTGAAGACTGTCTGACTAATTCGTTCTATAGGGCAGCTACCCCTTCCCGCTGAACCTTCCAGTCGTTCCCGGTTCCGACGGTTCCGGTGAGGTTGTCGAGGTCGGATCGAAAGTGAGCCAGTTCAAGAAGGGAGACAAGGTCGTTACCCTGTTCAACCAGCTGCACCAGTACGGAGCCATCGATGCCGCGGCCTCCAACTCCGGTCTCGGTGGAGTGATCGACGGGACGCTCCGCCAGTACGGCGTGTTCAACGAGAACGGCGTCGTCCGGGCCCCGAGCAACCTCAACTTCATCGAATCGAGCACACTGACCTGCGCGGGTCTGACAAGCTGGAATGCCCTGTACGGATTGAAGCCTCTCCAGCCTGGCCAGACAGTTGTGGTGCAGGGAACTGGCGGTGTGAGTATCTTTGCGCTGCAGGTATGCATTCCCCTTTACCTCGGTCAACGTGGACAACGATGATCCTGACGGAATATAGTTCGCCAAAGCAGCCGGTGCAACCGTCATCGCAACAACCTCCTCTGACGCCAAGGGCAAGAAGCTCAAGGAACTCGGCGCCGACCACGTTATCAACTACAAGACGCAGCCCAACTGGGGCGAGATTGTCCGCAGCTTGACGCGCGATAATGCCGGTGCTGACCACATCATCGAAGTTGGTGGCGCCGGAACCCTGAAGCAGAGCTTCAAGTGCATTAAGTTCGAGGGTGTCATTAGTGTCATCGGGTTCTTAGGTGGGATGGATCCCAAGACCATACCCGGTGTTCTCGACACATTGAGCCACATCTGTACCGTACGTGGTGTGTATGTCGGAAGCAAGGCACTTATGAACGATATGATCAAGGCCATTGAGGCAAATAATATTCATCCGGTCGTGGACGGAACGGTCTTTACTCTCGACAAGGCGAGGGAGGCGTATGAATACATGGTGAGTTGGCTGCAGCCTGTCTTCGAGTGGAAGATGTGCTAATAGTTCAACAGTGGGGTCAGAACCATTTCGGAAAGTTGACCATCAAGATCGAGTAAATAGATATTAGGACACAGATAAATGCCGATTAATGAGGTAAAACGATGTTTTGAAGCGACAATAAGTCAGCACTGGAGCAACAAACTTCACGTGATACAACGGCCTTGTTTAACTGTCACGTGCCTTTCATTTTGGGAAGGCACTGTCAATAAAACAAGGTACATCAAATCGTTGTTGTGGAAAGAATCAAGTCTATCTACGAGAACTCGTAAATAACAGACCCAATCCCAAAGGGCGACGTAGAAGAGTTTGATGCGTTCCTGTGGTTAACTACGGGCAGCCGTATGTGATGAAGAGTATCAGAAGTCAAGTACTTCCCTGCCAGATCCAAGCAAAATATTCTGACGCACAATAATCATTCAGGCAAGCAAAGATATACCCTAGTCCGTTCCAGAAGGCCGACATCTGAAGGTCATGACGTCCGAAGCACGTGGAAGTTGAGCAGCTGTCTGGATCATGCGGGGCAAAAGCTTCGTCTCCGTGTTCGATGCTCAGGTCGCTTTGAATTTAAACCTTGCATCTCGTCGCCCACAAACTCTCTTCTTTTCTTCCCTTCTCTTGTCATTGCTCCGGACTTCGCTCATAATGATTTATTGTTTATCTCAAGCTTTTCGAGACTCCGCCGCATAGAGCTTGGACCCCGCAGCGGTCGATCGCCCCGCATCCTTATCTTAGCTCTGGCGATGGGATGGGCCGACCGCTACTCTTCCTCCTCAGCTCTCCCAACAATATCCCCGTGAACATCTCTCTATAGAAGAGAATAGACATCCGACAACATGTCGGTCGACGTTACGACGTACCCGGAATTGGGTCAAATCACCCCCCTCAAGGGCGAAAAGGTGTGCCTCCTGACCTTCGCCTCCGATCGGGTGACCGTGTTACTGAACGGATAAGATCACTTTCACAGTGATACTCGAGTCCGACTCGGAACAGGATTTCGAAGTTCAAGTCTGGCATAATATCAACACCCCCGAATGG
Organism: Penicillium sp. S1316; assembly: GCA_023627405.1. Lineage (NCBI taxonomy): Eukaryota > Fungi > Ascomycota > Eurotiomycetes > Eurotiales > Aspergillaceae > Penicillium > Penicillium sp. S1316. Next base: position 366,663 of record JAMAHF010000006.1, read on the forward strand.
GCTGCGCTTCCACTCGAGAAACGTCCCGCCGCGACCGTGCGACACTTCACCGGTGACCAAGCTTGGACTCCAGATACTCGCCTCGTCTATTCGGAGGAGATCCCTCGCCCACGGTCGGGTACTGCCGAGTTTACCGTACGATATCGAGAGACTCCAGAAGCGGAATGGCGATGGGTGAATAAGGAGCAGGGAGTGGATAATGGGGAACTGGTCTTCAGGGCACTGGATCTCGGGCCGAGCCTAAAGCAAGCATTGGCGGCCGATTTCGGCAAATACTTTGACGACCTGTCTTCGGACATCTTTGTCGAGGTTCGGAAAAGCGAGGCACCCGGCGCGTCGCTGTGGCAGCTTTCGGGATCTGTAGAACCCGCAAAGGATGGGCATTCCGGTGTGGCTCAGGTCCCCCTTGGGGTGCCGTCTTCTGTTTCTAGGTTTTTCGCCCTGGTCAGAGTCGGGACGCCATGGCTTGGACCGAGACAGGGGAAACAACTTAGGCTGAAAGAAGACGCAATCCTGTGCTCGTTTCTACGAAAAGATGGTGTACATGTTGTTCTACTCGGTGTTTCCGGCATTGACGATGTGCTCACAGTCCTTCGTTCTGGGCCGAACGGCAGCGTGTCCGTTAAGGCGCAGAATGATAATCCGACGCCCGCACGATTCCAGATCCTAGCGGCTGCGGCCGATCAGTTTGAAATAGCAATGAGCGCTCTAATCTACGAGGCACGGAAACTAGTGAGACCATACGAGGTTACCCACAAACACGACCCGAAAGCAGAATGGCTTTCCAGCTGGTACGATGGACTGACATACTGTACCTGGAATGGAATCGGGCAAGACCTGACGGCAGAAAAGATCCTATCTGCGCTTGATGAGTTAAAAGCACACGGTATCAAGATCAGTGGCCTGATCATCGACGATAATTGGCAGTCGCTTGATAACGAAGGGGCTGGAGAGTGGGGGCGTGGGTGGAAACAGTTCGAGGCCAACCCGAAGGCCTTTCCGAACGGACTTGCCAAAACAGTATCTACGATCCGCGAGCGACATCACAATATTGAACACATCGCTGTCTGGCACGCGCTGCTTGGGTATTGGGGTGGAATCTCGCCTGACGGCGAACTAGCGGCCACATACAAGACGAAAGAAGTGAAGCTCAACAGCGATACTAGGACCTCCATACTCGCCATCGACCCGGACGATATCCAACGCTTCTACAATGACTTTTATAAATTTCTCTGGACCGCGGGGATAACCGGGGTAAAGTCCGACGCACAGTCCTTCCTCGACCTCCTCGCCGACCCCGACGATAGGAAGCGATTCACTACAGCGTACCAAGACGCCTGGTCAATCTCCTCGCTGCGGTACTTTGGACCAAAAGTTATCTCATGCATGTCGCAACTCCCGCAGATAATCTTCCACTCGCAGCTACCCACCAACAAATCCACCATCGCCGTCCGCAACTCCGACGACTTCTTCCCGGACATCCCGGACTCGCACACGTGGCACGTCTTCTGCAACGGACACAATGCCCTGCTCACGCGGTACCTCAACGTCCTCCCAGATTGGGACATGTTCCAAACCAGCCACGCGTACGCGGGCTTCCATGCCACCGCGCGCTGCGTCTCCGGCGGTCCCATAACAATCACCGATACACCGGGCCAACACAACATGAGCCTGATCAAGCAAATGACCGCGCAGACGATTCAGGGGAACACCATCACTCTCCGACCCAGCGTCGTCGGACGCACACTAGACATGTACCGCGAGATCAACGAAGGCCACATCCTGCGGATAGGAACGTACACGGGCCGCGCGCAGACGGGGAGCGGGATCATCGGGCTGTTCAACGTGTCGTCGAAGACAAAGTCTGCAACTATCGTCGTCGACGATTTCCCGGGGATCTACGCCTCAAAGAACGATGAGAGCGGGGAGAAGAAAACGACGTATATAGTACGCGCACACACCAGCGGCAAGATCGCGGAAACTCTGAACGCGGCCTCGGTGATCTCCATCAAACTGAAGCAAAAGAGGTGGGAGATTCTCACCGCGTACCCAACGCACTCGTTCACACTAAAGGAATCCGCAACGCCGACGCAAATCGCTGTCCTAGGTCTCCTGGGGAAAATGACGGGCGTCGCGGCGCTGCTGGGCTACGATGCGTATATTCAGAGTAACGGGCAGTTCCGGATCGATGTGAATCTGAAGGCGCTCGGGGTTTTGGGGGTGTATGTGTCGGATTTGGGGAGGTGGAATATTGATGACGATCTTATGGTTTTGATTTCCGGGAGACCGATTCCGAGGAAAACGGTTTGGAAGGAGGATGGGAAGGTTTTGGCGGTTGATGTTGGAGAGGCGTGGAGGGCCTTGGATCTCGAGGCCGGGTGGAGTAATGAGGTGCGGTTGAGTATATATCTTGCGTAGCTATCTCTAGATGGATGTATAGATCTACAAATAGAGAGACGGATGAGTTTTATGAGTTAGTATATTACAGGATTCCACCCTTTTCGGGGTATAAACGTGTCGACGCCTTCATCCTTCAATACGTCAGCACCTAACCGACCCGTAACGACGCTCCGCTCGACTGCGGGACCGCGGACATAGAATGGTTCAAATCCGCCCAGTTTCCCAGAGCGTTTATCGTATTCACGTACCCATCGCCTCCGCACTGCACCCGAGTCGTCTTTCTCCTTCTCAACAACAAACCCGCATCCCACGCGATCGAGCCCGACGAACCACCGGCGCTGATGGACGGAGCCGATGTCGTTGACTGCTCCAGGATATGCGTTGTTCAGCCGGATTAGGTAGTCCGATTGTGCTTTCCCGGTGTCTGTATCCGAGCGTTCAGCAAGTTCATGCTCGTCTACCTCCTCTTCGCCATCTTGGTCTCGTTTCAGTTTCCGCCCCAGGCCGCCGTTGTCTGAATCTGTATTCGAATCAGACGTACTCGGCTCTGCTCGTTTCTTCTTTGTTCCAACCCTCCTCTTTTTTCTTGGTGTGCCAGCAAGCGAGCTCGGTGTAGCCGGAGACCTGAAATCGGTCTTGTCGCGGCGCAGGAAAATGGTGTAATTTTTGGGCAGGCGGGTGCCGTGGAGGCGAAGGTTGATTTTGTGCTGTTGCGCATTTAGGTGTTAGTATGTTGACGGACAAGGAGGAGCATAACGGGAAGAGGAGGGGGACGACGGAGAGGTACATTCTGAAACGCCTCGCGGAGCTTTTCGCTTTCCGCCAGTGTATCACTTCTGCCACTGGCTGCATTCGCAACAAGCTCAGTCGTTGAATTGAGTGTCGAGCGCGCGTCCGAATCCGACTCTGTTTCGGGTTCCCGCGAAGCACCTCTGCTAGGGAGGACCTCGTAAACTCCGGTATCCCAAATAATCATACTCCCTGTTCTCGCCGAGCCGGTTTCAATGAGATGGTTCTATACACACCCATACTTGCGTTAGCAATTACGGTTCACCATGTACGGCATTTTTCAACTCCGAACCAGACAGTGAGGAGGGGAGGGAAGCGCACCCATAAACAATGCACCCTCGTTTCCGTCGCATTGCGATTCAGCCGCCGAGAATTGGGATCCCCAGGAAGACCGTACATGACTGCCCAGCTGACCGAGCTGGAGGCGGAGATCTGCAGGCGCAAGTCATAGTGCGGGCCGGCGATCGGGTGGTCGTGCTGGTGAATGACGAAGTGATGACCTGTCGCATGGGCGTTGTTTGTGTAGAGGGAGGACCAGGTGTCGAGGGGAATGATTGGAAGGGATGTCGAGTTGGAGTGTTGATGGTTGGGGTCCGATCTGGCGTGAGGAGGAATGGGGGCGTATTTGCGGAGGTGTGTGGAGATGGTCTGGAGGTGGTTCTCGGTCGTTGTTTGGCCGGCTTCGAGAGCGGAGAGGGAGGTGTCTGGGGATGGCTGAGGGCGTGTGCGTGTGCGGGGAGGCGGGGAGATGGACTTTGTGAGTGAGGAGAGACGGGGGTTCTCGTGTTGCTGCGCCTGCTCGTGTTGTTCGTCCATCGTCCTCATCCTGGTGTTTGTCGAGAGTGTTGCAGCTAAACCCGAACCAGAGTCTCGGAGGCGCAGAGCCACCGACGTCATCCGCCTGGGTAGTCAGCGCCCGGAGAGCCCTAAGTGAACTAGTCCCAGTGAATGTGAGACTGCGCATGGTGCAGAGATTTCATGCCCATGGATTCGACTCATGCAGACTGGACTCGGCGCATGCGCGATTTTATCCAGGGTCGCAATCGCAGCGGCAAAAGTGTCGAGTGGGCGAATCCTACCGACGCGCAATCGCACCTGCCGTGTCGGCTATATCCGAATGGAACTGGGGGGGGCGACAGGGGGCAGCGATTAGATGCTGTATCTATCACTGGGATTTGGGAATTGACCATCTGGAGCAATCAATCGCGAGACCTTGATAAGCATATCGGCTGCGATACCGCATTTGCATACTTTTTGAGGTTAGATGTGGTGAGATGCAGGCTGGCGATAAGATACGCGTCGGAGACGAGGCGGTCCCGCAACCGGCCAGTCTGACAGTTAGTGAACTCTGGACAGTTTATCCTAATCCGTCGCCACCTCCGCGCGATAGGGAAACATACGATTCCTCGGCGGAAGAATAATGCCACCATCTCACTCCTCGCTCCTCCATCCTCACGAGATGGACCTGACCGTACCACAGATGACCGGCCGTATTTGACTTTGGGGCCCCAGACGACGTTAGCGCGAGAAATTGGATGGGCCACCCACCGGACAAAGTGCAATCTAAGCCACATCCACGGGAGCGACGCTTGTCCGGCGCGCTGATTTGCCTGCAGTCGGTGGGCCTCAGAGTGCCAAACACGCCGCCCCCCGCCTTAGACCGTATTGGGCAATCCCAAGGTCCATCGCGTGCGCACTGGGGCTGACAATGCCTGTTAAGCCCTGCGAGAGGCTGCAGGCTGGTGTTGAATCTATGGACAAGAAACCTGCGTCCTATCCCAGCACAGCAGATTCCAAAGCGGGACGCTTTTTTTCCAGCGACAATGTAACCTATAAAGACTCGTATTTAGGCCGCCGTTTTTCTCGTCCTTTTCTTCGCTTTTTCTTTTTTTCTCTCAAGCCTTTCTGTCCCTGAATTCCTGCGACAGAAACCGAAAGTCAAGATGAGCGCAAAATCGCCCGAATACGAGGCGAAGAAGGAGTCTCCAGACTTCTCTGCCGATGTCCAAACCACCACAGTTTCTGCAGGCACTGCTTCGGGTCTGCACCGTCGCCTGGCGAACCGCCAGATCCAGCTCATCGCCATCGGTGGTTCGATCGGTACGGCCGTTTTCGTCTCAATCGGTGCTGCACTGGCCAAGGGCGGCCCTGGCTCCTTGTTCATCGCATACACGATCTACTGTGGGTTCCTAGCAATGGTCAACAACTGTCTGGCGGAGATGTCGATCTACATGCCCGTGAGTGGAGGGTTCATCCGACTCGCGGGGAAATGGGTCGACGATGCGCTGGGGTTTGCTGCGGGGTACAATTTCTTTTTCTACGAGGCGCTGCTTATTCCTTTCGAAATCACCGCCATTAATTTGGTGCTTGGGTATTGGAGAGACGACATTCCTCCTGGAGCGGTTTGCGGTGCTTGTATCGCGCTTTATGGGTGAGTTCTTCTTATCGGTTCCCACTTGTGATCGGCGGCTAATAAAAGTGGGTAAAAAACAGTCTCCTGAACGTCCTCGCAGTAAAGGCCTACGGTGAATCTGAATTCTGGCTCTCTGGTGGAAAGATTATCCTGATCTTCATCTGCTTCTTCTTCACCTTTATTACCATGGTCGGTGGCAACCCACAACACGACGCCTACGGCTTCCGCTATTGGAATAATCCTGGTTCTTTTGCGGAATTTCTCTCCACCGGTGCCCTTGGCCGCTTCGAGGGGTTCTTGGCCTGCATCTGGTCTGCTGGATTCGCCTGTGTCGGGCCGGAATACATTTCTATGGTTGCTGCAGAGGCGAAGCATCCTAGACTCTACATCAAGAGGGCGTTCAAGACTGTCTACTGGCGCTTTGGAGCGTTCTTCATTGGCTCGGCCCTCTGCGTGGGAATTGTCTGCGCCCAAAATGACAGTGCGCTGCAGTATTTCCACATTGACGGCGGCTCTGGCTCTGGCTCAGCGGCAGGCTCACCATACGTTATTGCGATGGGGAACCTGGGCATTGACGGCCTTCCTCACCTCGTCAACGCTCTCCTCATCACATCTATCTTCTCAGCCGGCAACACATACACCTACACGGCCACGCGAATCCTACACTCGCTTGCACTAGAGGGCCGTGCGCCGCGTGCCCTCCGAACATGCACAAAGAATGGTGTACCGATTTACTGCTTCGTGATTGTCATGATATTCCCCTTCCTCTCCTTCCTCCAGGTCTCCTCGTCATCAAACACCGTTCTCACCTGGCTCACGAACCTGATTACCGCCGGAGGCATCATTAACTACATCATCATCACCACTACCTACCTCTTCTTCTACCGCGCGATGAAAGCGCAGGGATTCGACCGTGCTTCCCTCCCCTACACCGGCTGGTTCCAGCCCTACTCCGCCTGGCTCGGCCTAGCCTGGATGACAACAGTCGTGTTCTGCTACGGGTACGCATCGTTCAAGCCCTGGAGCGTGGATGGCTTCTTCACAAACTACACCATGGTCGGAGTGACTCCGATCCTGTACGTCGGCTGGAAGTTGATCAAGCGGACGAAATTCGTCAAGCCCACGGAAGCCGATCTTGTCTGGGAAGCGCCAGAGATCACGCAGTACGAGGAGGAGTTGGCACTTGTTGAGCCGCCGGTGGGATTCTGGGTGGAGTTCCTCGGCCCGCTTAAGAGGAAGAAGAGGGTCTCGCAAGAGGTTTAGAATCTCCAGATGTGTACATAGTAGAACGGTTGGTAGACTCCTTTTTTGGTCTATTGATCTGTTGGTGTTTATGATCGCTCTTGTTGATACCAATCCATCACGACATGATGGTGCTGCTAGCTGTGCTTGCTGACTATGCACAAGATATCCCACTCAATGATACCATGAGAAACTTTTATCTCCCAAATTACTCTTCTCCCTACAGAATAAGTCACCGTAGATGTGCAAAACAAAACAAAAACACCTAACTAGTCCTTCTTCAACAGCCCAGCAAGCCACGGCACCTCGTCCGCCCTATACTTATAGGCCCTGAAAACCGCATTACTCTGATACGAGAACCCGATCTTCTCCATCTCCTCCAACTCCTGCTTCCCCATAACCCCACTGTAATCATTCACCTGCGGAACGACAAACTCCCACACCACATCGCCGCCCTCTGTAACCTCGAAGATCCGGCCCGTCGCCGCCTCGGCGATGAGCACGTTGCCTGTTGCTTCAAGTTTCTGGGCCGAGCCCATAAACGGCGTGAAGAAGCCGAGGCCACCCGTCGTGGTATCTTTGTATTCCCAGAGTATCTGCTTCGTTTCTCTGGAGACGATGATCGCGCGCGAAAACGGGACTGCGAGGCCCGGACGGAAGACGCCGTTGTCTAGGATGAGGATGTCGCCCGTGTCCGGGTTGATCTCGTGTGCGCAGTGTTGCTGGTTTACCGTGGGTGCGGTGAGGTGCCAGATGACTTCCCCCGTGGCGCGGCTGATGATGAAGACCGACGAGGTATTTCGCGAGGAGGCGATGATGTCGCCGTTTGAGTCCAGAGACACGCTGTTGATCAGCGGCCAGTGCTCGCGCGGGTAGTCTTGGTGTTGTGTGAATTTGCTCAGGTCCAGGTGGTCGATTGCGCGCCAGGACCAGAGCAGTTTTGCGCCGCCTCCTTCTTTGCCGGTTTCCGGGTTTTCGAAGTCGGCAGAGGAGGACTCGTTCGATGTAGACCAGGGGTCTACAAGCTTGATGCAGTCTGCGTATACTTTTCCGTCGGGCGCTTCGCTTCCCGGGATCCCACCGCGGACGCGCGAGGCTTCTTCCTCTGTGAGGGGTTCGAGCGTTGTGTACAGGATGGTTCCATCGTCGAGGTGGTTCTGGTCGTGGTGTGCGTGCGAATCTGTGTATTTGCGCACGGTGTTGCCATCGGCGTCAACCTGCAGCATCACGCCGCCGCAATACTTCTTCCACATGGGGAAGAGGTTAGGGGAGTCGGGGTGCGCGGCGTTGTAGGCGAGGTTGCCGTTTGGGAGAATGCGCGCGTGGCGGCCCGCGCGGTTGGGGAGCGTCCATTTGTGAACTTCTTCGCCGGATGTTGAGATGAGGTGTGCTGTGTTCGAGGTTAGGGGAGCGTAGAGGACGTAGCCTGGTGAGACGCGGTCGTTGTCGACGCCTCGGAGGCCGAGGCCGCGGCGGCGGAAGGTGTGCTGCTCCATTGCGATTGCGCGATCGTATTATTGATCAATAGGATGCAAGAGGAAGCAGGCTTCAGGTTAGTGCAGGGAAGTCCAGCAATTTATCTGGCTGAAATCCTTTGGTGGGAGGGTGAGAATATGTATGCTTTTTGCCCTATGACCGGCTTGCCGCGGCATGCCGCCGGCAAGATAAGCACGCAATCCTTATCGCAAGAAACGACATTGATAGACTACATCGGGATGCCGCGGTGAAGGAGCACCATGATAAACATGACAGGGGGGTGGTGTAGATATAGGAGCGATTTCCAGCCGTTCTTTCGCTGACCAAACTTGTTGAACATTGAACTCGCAGTAATGGAAACCAATAAGAGAAGCTCCGTCGATAAGACCTCACCGGATGGGGTCTCTGCTTTTGAAGCAGAGGAACGCCCTTCTTGGCTTCAGTCGAAGCTCAAGATTGAGACGAAGGGCATTGAGCGCGTCACTGATGAGGAGCGCCAGCACAATACGACAAAGTTCTGGAATGCTTGCACCTTTTGGTGAGTCTTCACCCCTACAGAGCTAGAACGTATACTGATGATACAGGCTGAGCGCGAACATGGCCGTTGCGACGCTTAATGTGGGCTCACTAGGGGGTGTTCTCGGTCTTCCATTTTGGGACAGCTTTGCCGTTATCCTGACGATTAACGTTGTGAGCAATCTGCTCCCGGCTTGGACTGCGGCATTCGGGCTGACCGGTCTACGAATGACAACCTTCTCGTATGTGTTCCGCTTTTCGAGTTGTGCGTTGTACTGACTGGCTAGGCGCTACTCCTTCGGATACTGGGGAAATATCCTAGTTGTGGTCTTCTCGATGGTCGCAACTACCGGTTGGAACGCTATCAATTCAATTTCGGGCGCAGTGGTGCTAAACGCCCTCTCGGATGGAAAGTGCCCAACCTGGGCAGGTGTCATCATCATCTGCACAGTAGTTTGGATTGTCTGCGCGCTCGGTTTGAAGTGGATCCATCATCTAGATACGTACGCCTGGATCCCACCGCTGATCGTTTGGTGTGTTGCTGCTGGGACAGGCGCCTCTCAACTGACCGGAGCCGACCCAAACCCAATCAGCGGCCCGAATAGGGCAGCTCCTGTCCTCACGTTCATGGCGAGTATCTTTTCGTTCGCTGTGTCGTGGATTAACTGCGCGGCCGATTACAACGTCCGCATGCCAGTTGACACTCCGCGGTACAAAATCTTCTGGGCCACCTATGTCGGCATTTTTCTGCCAACTGTGTTAGTTCAGACATTGGGAGCTGCACTGTACTCTGGTACACTCGAGAATCCGGACTGGAAGCAAGCGCATAACGAATTCGGAGTGGGAGGCCTATTGAAGATGGCTCTAGGTCCGGCGGGAGGGTTTGGCAAGTTCCTCATGGTTCTTGCAGGGCTGAGTGCAATTCCAGTACGTTCGAGCATTTGTCTTCTGTTTCGCAATGATTACTGATACGCGTAGAACAATATCCCAAACAACTACTCCTTCGCTCTTCATGCCCAAAATTTCGGCCCGTGGGCACTAAAAGTCCCTCGCGTCGTCCTGGTGACCTTCGGATTTGTCGCGGCGATCACGATTGGGTGCTGCGCAGCCGAATACTTCGATGACACACTGCAGACGCTCCTCAGCGTTATCGGATATTGGACAGTTATTCACATCACCCTCGTGATTGAGGAACATGTCATATTTCGTCGCGGTTGGAAGGGATACGACCTGGACGCTTGGAATGATCCTGCCTATCTTCCATTCGGATGGGCCGCGATAGGTTCATTCGCTTTCGGCTTCGTAGGAGCAGCTCTTGGTATGAAGGTAGCATGGTACGTCGGGCCAATCGCGAAGCTTATCGGCAAAGCTGGTGCGAACATTGGACATGAGTTGACATTTGGTTTCTCTGCCATTTCATTCCCCATCTTTCGCTGGATGGAGAAGCGCTATACTGGCCGTTGATTAATTGTGGTCTGTGATCTCGCTGTGTGGCTAGGACATGGTACTTAGGGCAAATCGAGCAGTTTTTGGATAATGTGTTTGTAGAATTCTCAATTCAATTCATTCCATCAGGAAGATCATGCGGGAAAAATGCAAAACCGGGTGCTGCATCCCAAGTCCCGTTAGGTGTTGTGGCAACACCAAGAAATTCGGGGAAGTAGAGCCGAGTGAAGTCTTCGTTTAGAATGTCGGTCGGTGCGGAATTTGGCACAGCGGATTCAACCTGCGGCCGAATTTTGCGTTGTACTTGGGTGATAATAACCCCGAACGTGTGAGCAGCGTGGCAAGGAAGTCCAATAGACTGCAACCATTGTATCAAGTTGTTGATCAAGGAGTCGAGCTCAGCCACATCGTGGGTTGACCCCAGTTGATTGTCGGGGCTCCCAAGTAGGCGGCAGATGGTAATAGCAGCGAATGTGATCATATGATAGATGTGATCGCTCAAATGTCGGGTGCGCTCATCGACAGTGTCCATGGCTAATCGAATAATATTTGTAGCGTGCGATATCATCTCCGCAACAACGGATTCCTTCGCTCGCGCCGAGTTGGACTTCAAGCACCTGTCATATAGGAGAAGATGAGAGAAATGAAATCCCATCATCAAAAATTGCGCTCGTGGCTGTTCTAGTCACAGGTCAGAATAGTTCGTTGTGTAGGCAAGATAGTTACTACCGAGTACAAATTGCCATTCCTTGCTCCAATTCACCAGAGCTGCCACTGATTGTGGCATATCCACCGGTCCAGCCAGGTGTTCGTAGACAGTTCGGTAGAGGTAGATTTCGGCGACCATCCGCAGCTCGTAGTTCGTGGCGCGATCAGAGTCGACGATGACGCGACATCGCGCCAAGTGCCAGCCCTGTAGCATTGACCGCCGGCTAGTTCCGACGGAATAATGTAGGTGAACGAGGCAGATGTGGTTCCAAAGGAACCAGCGATCTAGGATATCTCTGCTAAGCCCTGATGTAGACGTCGCTGGGCTAACGACCGCTGAAAACAGAGAGCTTGACTGGCAATGTTGCAATGCAAAACCACTAAGTAACCAACTGTCAATACTGAGAGGCACCTGGCCTACCGTAGTAGACCACATGCATAGTATCAAAGCAGCTTGAAAGAACTCCAGCGGCTGAGGTGACACGAGGAGCGCACTTTGGACAAGTGCGCGAGCACATTCGTAGAGTTTTGGAGCGAGCGTCGCGGCAAGGTCTTGCGAGGTATGCCTCACAGCAATCAGGCAACATGCGCTGAAAAGAAGAGGCGATCTCGTTATTTGACCAAGGAGATCCTTGGGGTCTTCGTCAGGGTCAAATAAGACCCAGCGGCCGTAGTGTTCTTGAAATCTGTATCGATTACCACCTAACATTTCGCATCGAGGAATGCTCGGAACCTACATCGAAATGAGATGTAAAGCAAGGTCCGGCGGAATCAGCCCATCCAGAGCAACGGGTTGCGACGTATTCGGCAGCTGAATGCCTGTGTCCGCTGCCAGTTCGCGAATTACCATGACAGGTGCCGCGGAGGCGTCGACGCTCTTTGGCACCAGTCCTGGATCTGGCCTATTCGACCGGTTGCTTGCATTATATTCCGGAGAATCGCTAAAGATGTGCGAGTCCTCCCCAACCCGATCGAGGAGGTGAGCCACGGCCTTCTCCAGGCGTTCCAAACTAGCACAATGTTTAGTTTCTAGTGGATACGACAAAAAGAATAGACATCCATACCGTGAGCCAGTGCTAGATTCGGACGTTGCATTTTCCTTGAGTGCATCCTGAGCAAATGAACACCTCTGTCTGAGCCGTTCGCATCTGAGGCATGGACCTCCAGCGACACCTGATTCATAGCACCGAGTCTTTTGTTTCCTGCAAGAAGCGCAGGCCCTAGAGGCGCGGCCTCGGTCTGGAGGCATACTTTGAAAAGGGTTCAATATAACATGAATAACATATCAAGCACTCACAGTATAACGAGAATACAAGTATTGAAGAATTGTTTTGTCTGAGGATGAGAAGATAAGGATGGCGAGCTCAGCACGCGATACAGGGAAAACGCGCTAGCCGTATAGGAAATAGTGTCTTTTGTGCCTCAGGCACCGTTCCCGTCCAATCCTAGGTTTGAAGCTGCCACCTGCAACGGAATGGAACCACCTGTTACCTACAGTACCCTGACATCACGTAGCATAACCATTCATTGCACTCTCTGTGGGCATTATCTCTTAGGATCTCCAACTTCATTCTACATTTTGGGAGCTGCAATGACGTTTCAATCTCGAGGCGAACAATTATATTTATTCTGCCAGCTACCCTGCTCGGCGTCAAAGATCCTTCAACAAGTAGTTAATTGACGAGGATTTGCATAAGACTCTCGATATCTGCAATAGTAATCTTCTTGTTCTGCTCACGGGCAAGTGATACAGCACATGAGACAATATTCTTGATCTGCGATGGCTTAGTGACGCTTCGTTTCGAAAAGCAATCGGACTTGACGCGACAAACCTGACGACCGTTCAACTTGTGTCGCGACAGAGCCACGAAGTTCTCATCTGTGAACTCGGACAGTTCAGACTTCTTCGCCACGTTCCGCAAAAAGTTTTTCCACACTTCCTGGCGGCTATTCTCGTCGAGGTCTGGATAATGGACGGTGAAGTGAATCCGGCCTACAAGGACCTGGGTCAGCTCACGAGACAGGGACCTTCTGGAATGTCTGTACTTTTGAAAGCTTCGTCTAGATCGTCTTTCCGGTTCGTCGTCAGGATGGCCACTCCACGGAAACTGAGTAGCGTTAACTGAAGCTGTTTGCGTGTAAGTGGAGGAGGGCTTACTATTCAAGTCGACGAAGGAAGACGCTGACAAGAGCATCGCGAGCTAGATCCTTGCCTCGAGCTGCTAGGAATACATCGGCTTCATCAATTAGGAGCACACACCCCCACCGCCGCGTTATTTCTAAGATAGTCTCCAACCGACGGTCTACTTCGTCAGCATCAATCCCTAGTTCTCCGGTTGCGACCACATAAAGCGGTCTTTTGGTGACTTCTGCAACCGCCTCAGCCGTGAGTGTTTTACCAACACCAGGGCTTCCTGTTAATAAAGCAATAAGTCCCTTGCCTTTATTCTCGACAATGTCATCGAATGCAGCATCGTCCTGGCGGTGCGCCTTGACTAGTCCATGGATAAGTTGCCGACGATTCTCTTCCATCACAAGGCGCTTGAACGCATCCATGTTCCAAACGATATCAGTAAGCTCGTTCACTGCAATTTGGCACCATGTCTTTTGTGTAAAGCTGAAGCCATTGATTCCTGCTGCGCAGAATATCACTTGGTCCTCCGGCAAGTCTTTGACCTCCAGGACATCTTGCATATACACAACTGGGGAATTCAGTTCAGACGAGCTATTGTGGAGGTAATATCCCTCGGGGTCCACCATGACCCTCCCTCGAGCCTAGTGTTCTCCGTCAGCAATTGCGGGCAAGGAATAGGAAAGTTTGAAAGAGACACAAACATTAAACTTCTCCAACCCTGTGCGTCCACTAGGCCACGTGACTTCCTTGATCGCGTATGCTACAAGGTAGTCCCTGCACGCAGGCTGTTCTAATAGGGTGAGGTACTTCTTCCCTCTCGCAAAGAGCCTCTTCCGAACAGCTTCCTCTTCTGCATGATGGGATAGAGGATAGACGTCGAGACTGCTTATCTTACGAGCTCCTTCGTATTGATCGATCTCCACGGTAATTTTTGCACGACCGAAATCGCGGCCATCCGAAGTAAGAATCGTACCACTGACTGAAAAGCACCGTGTTCCATTCTGGCGCTCTTCATAGTCCGATCGTGTCAGCTTGAAGGCCTGTTCCTGATTCATAATGCCAAATCTAGGAGCGAGAACAACCTCTCGGGGAGGAAAAATCGCCCAAAGAAGCTCCCAGGTGATTTCCTTCTCCTCCAACATTGATTTCAGGCTACTAATCTGATCGCGAAAGTCTTCTTCGACAAAACGCAACGCTGTTCCGATGTCATTTATGAGCTGTTGATTAGGCGTGTCCTTCGCTTTTTCTTCCTCTTTCATTTGGAGCAGATCCGGAGCCGCCCAGAAGAGAAGCTTTGGTGTGGCCTGGAGTAAGGCGCTGGAGTCAGATCTTTGAAAGTGAAGGAAGTATGATAAGCTGCGTACGAACCACTGGAGGAGATTTGTTAAGCTCGAGGCCGTCAACATCCTTGAACAACTTCCGAAACAATTCCTGGAGTAGTGGCGACCGGATATCAACCTCACTGTGCGAAACCATGCCCTGCTTTGTGATGATACGGCGAACGACCAAAGCTGTCTTACTGAAACGATCTGGCTTCGAGTGCGACTTTGCTGTTTTGACGAAATGAACTTGGCGGTCCTTCCTAGCATAGGATTTAACAGGTATAATACCTATCGACGATGTCAAGCGTACCTGCTATATCTATTGAGAGATTAAGTCAGCTCCGATAACCACTGGCAATATTCGAAAGCTCACATTTGATCGACACGAAGCAGTCGCTCCGATTTATTGCCCTGGTCTGTCACGGCCCGATGAATTGAAGCTTTCGGAGGCTCATTTTTGGCGACAGAACCAACATTTTCGGCCATTTTGTTGCAGGTTCTAGCTGTACCACAGCAATGACTATGAGAAACAGAAGAGAAAGAGATTGCAAGAGCAGAGAAGGTGCGAAAGAGAAATCGATCGTGGGGCGTTACGACTTGCAAGGCTGCCCGCACTCCAGATCCCAGCCGTCGCGTAAGCGCGCACTTTGAGCTAAGCAACCAGCTTGCATATATCGCTCAGCTGTGCTCGCACAGAGTTCGTGTTGATTCGCAAGTCAGCCAAAACGGCCCACGGCTGAGAATTGTGGGCATTTGGCATCCTTTCTTGGCTCGTCATTCGTGGAGGCTGAGCAGCTGGGGACTTTCTTCATGAGCTAAACCTGCAACATGATGCTTACGGCTCACATTTTGGCCCGTTATTGGACGAAGTGTGCACTTAGCCACCAGCGCATCGCAGGAAGCAGCCCCATTTCCCCCGAGGCTGTTATTGGGTTCCTCCCTCTCTGATGTGATAAACAGCGGGGCACATCCTGACCTCGGTGATGGCTGATTTTATCCTCCTGAGCATGACACTCTATCTTGCTGCTATACGCCTAGTATTTTCTACCGAGATTTACGCTCTGCACTTTCTATCTCACGATGCCCGCGTCCGCGCCAACTGGCGCAACATCAGCATTCTCACGCGCGCTCGACCAATATGTCCAGTCCCGACCGGCGAAAAGCAAAACACCACAATTCATTCAGACACTCCAGGAGCAACAGCGCACTGGGCCGACACTCAACGCAACGGTGATCAAAAAGGATATAGTTCAACTGGAACGGAATGCGACGGACCGCAAAGCTGCGCAAGTAGCACGAAAAGTGTTGAAGCCTGTCGTGGATATGCTGTCTACGTATACCGGTGTGATTGACGCATTGGCCCAGATAGATCCCATGCCAACGGCTGTAATATGGGGCACTTTGCGAGCGGTTATTGACTCATCGTCGCGATTTTTGGAGCTATATGACAAGATATCTGATCAGACAGAGAGGCTGCGTACCCACGTGGAGACTCTTACAGGATATGAGGAATTATTTGGCGACTCCTCGACGATGCGGGAACTCTTGGAAACTTCTTACATCGGCATTATCCGGTTTTGGAGACGTGTGGAAAAAGAATGCAATAGGAGTGTTGCTAACAGAATGATTCGAGCAGTCGCCCCTTTCAGCACTGGAAAGCTTGACGAGATTATCGACAGCATTGGCAGAACGGCAGACGATATGTCCCGGCTTATCCCTATTGTTAAAGAACGAATTGACAGAAACGAGAGAGAGAATGCAGCCGAAGAGCGCCGCCTAGCTGGCATTGCGCGCGAAGACCAAAAGCTGCTTTTTCAATTGTATGAAGAGGATTTGAAGAAGCGGAATGAGGAAAGAAAGCAGCAAAGACAGAAAGACGTCCGCGACTGGCTCCGTGCTGGAGATTCACTTCTCAATGAGAGCAACTTCCGACACCAGGACTATAAAAACCGCGCCCGAAGTCCTGGAACCTGCGAATGGCTGCTCAATAACGGGAAATGGGAGAATTGGGTCGACAACAAGCATAAGGCCTCACAGTTGTCGATACGAGCAGCTCCTGGAGTTGGCAAGTCGGTCTTGGCGGCCTACGCTGTGGAAAGCCTTTCGAAGCTCAGCCCGGATGGTTCGGCCGTTATATACCAATATTTTACCTTTGACGACGAGTTTCCGGCTCTGTTAGTATACCGGTGTCTTGCCGAGCAGCTCGCGAATCAACTGGGAAAACACACTGGGGATATGCCAGAAGACATCCACTGTTTCACACAACTAGGCGCAACTAGCGCCCGGAGCGAAGATGTGAAGATGGTCATTAGGATGCTTATCGAGAGGCTTCCCGCTACTTACGTTATACTTGATGGACTAGATGAAATGTGTGAAACCCAGTCTCGGCAACAAGAGCTGTGCGATGCTGTAGACTTTTTGCAAGAACTCGCGAATGAGAAACCAGAGAGTCTCCGTCTGTGGCTCAGCTCCCAGAGTCGCGCATGCCTTGACTCACGACTGAACAAGGTACCTTTAATTGAAGTCACAAAGAGCATTAACAGCCAGGACATTGAGAAATATTTGTCGAGGTCAATTGTTGATCTGGATAGTCTAGATCTCGATGAAGGGTATAAGAATCTGATCCTCCAGGAGCTGCGTGAGAAAGCAGATGGATGCTTTCTATGGGCTTCTTTGATGTTACAATCAATGTCAAATGCTATAACTTTGCAGATGGTGCAGAAGGTTATCGATGACGGCCTTCCACAGAACTACGAAAGATATTATCAGCGAAAGATGGAAACGATTGCACCTTCCCTCAGAGGGTTTGTTTCGTAAGTTCAAACTCACATCAAGGGAAGGAATATTGCTTTACTGACGCACAACTGTAAGAGTTCTTCTTGCATGCATTGTCCATGCCAAACGGCCTTTGCGGTTGGAGGAGCTCTGTGAATGTACGGCTATGGCATGGGGAAATGACGGTCACGATCTCAATACTAGAGAGAAGCTTGTCAAGGGCAAGGTGTTGCAGCTGTGTCAGCCGCTCGTCCAGGTGCATGAAAGCGAACATGAGGGAGAGAAGATCTCTACCTGCACACTAACACACCGTTCTGTCAAGAGCTTTTTACTGAAAAATCCCGAAATCCTGAAGGAAGGTCCAGATTCAGATGCTTGCGCCCTCGAGAATAAAGTCATGGCAGATATATGCTTGAAATATCTGTTACAACCCCGCTATAGCCAGCTGCTCCGGAAGACGACGGACACGTATGTTGACGCTTGTGGGGCCGATATTATGGACCATCATCTCCTTTCATATTCCGCCAAATACTGGGATAAGCACATGGATACTGTGCCATTCTCCCCGAGACTTTGTCAGAGTGTCTCGAAGCTACTGAAGAGTTCCCAGTTCTTCACACTACTGCAGGTACAAAGCCTATTTATAGAAGGTACTGCCTAACTTCCTAAGTTTCAGCTCCATCTGACAATCGAGTTATAGGTCAATTTACACACTGGTTGAACTCGTTTCGGCCATGGGCTGGCAAACACTTCCGGCGAGTCTTCCCTCACTGGCTCGACGCTAGCTGCACTGAGACGTTCACCTCAAATTACGGATCTTTCGTTGGTGAGTGGGGCTATATGCTGGAAAACCAAACTCGTCTCGAGAAACCGCTCGAGGGAGAGATTGATAGGTGTTTCTTTGGTGCACTTGGACAGGACAATTTCCTCCACAGCGGGCCTTCCCGTTATAAAAGCTTGAAATTCCAGGAACAGGCTGATGAGGGGGCCGAGCCACGAATTCGATGTTTTTATGGCGTGGACGAAACAGGGACACGAATACGAGTGGTGAAGTTAGAGGAGCTGTAAGTCATATCGCGAATACCCTCCACGTCTAGGTCTAACAACGCTGCTGACGAGATATAATGCAGAAATAGCGAGAGGCTGAGATTTATCTGCGAGCGCTGGAGTTTAGATGGTCAAGAAAACAAACTCCAAGGGACGCAGACGCTCGATATCTCTCCATCAACTTGGCCGCTATATGAGTATCCACTCTCAGAGAAGGTCTTTGGTCGACCTCTTTTCGTCTCGTTTACTGAAGATCTCCAATTCGTGCGCATCGGATCGGAACTATTTGTCGAAAGCGACAATGAGTACAGGGCTCTCTCGATTAGTGAGACGTACTTCGAAGAAATGACCAACAACGGAAAATTCCTCGCTGTGACCACGAGAAGGGTCGTGGCTAACGACGACATCGAGACGCCAGAGGAAGCAGCCAATGGTCAACCAGTCGATTGCGCAGACATTATGGTCCAGGAGCTAAAAGCAGAGATGGAGTTGCTTGACGAAAAAGCCGCCGAGAAAGCAGCAGCCGCAGATGCCGCAGAATCAACGCAGCCAACGACTACTGGGACTGAAGGGAGTGATAGCGACGAAGCTTCGAGCGTAACCTCTGCATCCTCGGTCGCATTGAATGATCCCGACGACATCGAATCTACAGCAGACCAGAAAAGCTGGGCTGGTACCTCAGAAACCAGAAGCACAGACAAAATGTTATTTCAATCTTCTTCCGAGTCAGCGGGTAATTCGGCATACACCACATGGAGTGAAGGGTCTACGGATCTCATGTCTGAGGAGTTGGAGGGAGAGGATGATCAGTGGAATGATTGGGATTACCGGAAACTGTATCCGGAAGAAATGGATCTTGAAGAGCGAGGGAGTCTGAACAGTGACGCGGAGTCATTCGATGCCGACGTGGAAAGTAATCTGTCGGAATATGACCATGATAGCGACGTCCTGAAGGTTCCCGAAGAGTCTGACGAAGTCTCTGACGAGACAGGTTCGAGTAGCGGGTCTAGCTCTGGTAGCTCTAGCAGCTACAGCGGTTCTGGTGACGACTCCGAGAGTGGAGGCGGCGCGCGCCTCGAGGAAATGATGCTGGGCAAGAGATCTACGAAAGTTGAAGGAAGCAAGAGGACAAGCATTCGGGTGTATGATTCAACTCGTCCCGAATCAGTACCTGTTTTCCATTATACTGGTTTCGTCAAAGGCGACTTGTTCGATTCTCCTCCAGCATTCCACCCGACAAAACCTCTCCTAGCTTGGCCGCTTGGCGACGCAGATATCTTGTTTGCAAACTATGAGACCAACACATACTTCACACGAGAGTTGTGCCGATCGAAATACAATAGCTGTCACATCTTCGTCAAGACACACTTCTCTTCGGACGGACAGTATCTCCATTTTGCTGCACTGGAGGCCAGCGAGATAAAAGGAGCGGAGGGAACCGACGAGGAGTCTTGGGTGCATCTCAGCCTGCAAGTGTCGACACATCGGCTGTCTTCCCGAAAGACAGCGAGCAGTCCGCCACGGCTAATTTTCCGCACTACTATCGAGGTCGGCGCGGCCTCGAGCATAGGAGTATCCAATCTACCGTTCTTCGTCACGTGGACAGACAAGGAGCTTTTCTTTCTAAACCGTGAGAGGAAACTGGACATTACTCGAATCCCTCTGTTCCGACCACCGCAAACCAGCAACTCAGAGCCAGCGAGCATAAATATCTGCTATCTGAAGGACCCCGTCTTCCTACCGCGCTCAGTCGAGTCACGAAGCATGCGCTTTATCCCAGCACCAGAGTCTTCAGGGCCCGGTACAGGTAAGAGGAACAAGCGATTTGCCTCTCTTATCCTTGGCTCCTACTGTAGCTCGCCGAGCCGCGGAGTCCTAGTTCCCAGACACTTGTATGACCCACCGATTGCTGTGTTCCTCCGTGAAGATAAGGATTTAGTCTGGACGTGCAAGTCAGCTTCAGACGAGGTGGTAGAGACTCCTTTCGTGAACGCTGGCTGTGGACGGTTGAGGGGGAAATTCGAGTCATTCGACCACGAAGAAGACTGTGATATTGTGCCGTACTTCTTCTAGATATGCGGCTGCTTGTGATGTCAAAGACCCTAATCATGTACTAGTATACCCTCAAACAGAGATCACAGACATTCAGTTGTATTTCGACTAAGTGTCTCAGGCGTGGTGCGGTCCTAGAGGAAAAGCCTCTTCACCAGAATCTCGGCCTGTCTAGTGGCCGACGGATAACTTATGTACAGCGCCTCATCATAGACGATTAGAGAACCCAGATGAGTATGAAGGTCCATACTATCCCCACAGCGTATACTGCAACCATATAGACGAGGACTATAGCTCATAATCGTCAGCAACCATTCCGTGCATTACATATGGAGATAACCTCGACTAATAGAAAGACAGCAAAACAGATATCAGTGAAGAGGAGAGAGAGAGAGAAAGAAACCAACAGAAACTCACGGCTAAGGCAGGCATAATATACCAGAGGCGGCTTCCCCCGGGTATCGAGCGTTTTTTGCTTCTCCTCGCGTACGGTCTGATACAGACAGAAGCCTACCTCGAGCCCGAACAGCTGCTGGAAATACTGGAGACTCGCATCGTGCAGCTCGGCGCCGCGGTCGATGCGCCAGTTGGCTGTCGCGGCCTCCGCGGGCTTCTCGTCGGCAAAGTTGTACTTTGTTACCAGGGTTTTGGCCAGGAAGGCGCGGGTTTCCGCGGCTGTTGCGGTGCGAGGGGGGAGGTTGGGCCGTTTGGGGTTCCCTATACTTGCAGGGAGTGGCTGGTAGGGCATAGTATGTAGCGAGTATGGTTTGGTTAGAGGAGGGGAAGGAGGGTCTCGTACTTATGGCTCCGTAAATCGTTCAAAGACGCGTTCGAACAGGGTCCAGGGGTGTTTCCCCCTTTGAATCCAAGATCGCTTTGACACAGCCTCACTCAAGGTCTCGCGGCGGATCGGTTCTGATCACGAGTGTTGATTGGGCACTAAACCTGCTTAGGTACTGTCCTTGCTGGTCCCCCCGGGGTATCCTAAGATCTTTAACCAACATTAAAAATATCGCAATTTTCCACTATTAGGTTTGGATTAGGGTCAGGTTAGGGTCCTTGTATTTAGTAAATTAAGGTGGTTTAGATGGTATTTTAGGGCCAAGTTAGGGAAGGTAGAAGGGGTGGCTAGGTTAAGGGATACATTAGATTTGGTGCCCCGTTTACATAGCCATACTCGATGTATTGTCATGGGCCCTTCTAAAGCATATTGAGGATTGTACGTACAGAGTAGAGCAAATCACTTCCTGAAGAAGGCAGGCAGCTACACTAGTGGTGTCACATGGGAGCCGGGAAAGGAAAGAACAAGGCTGCGCCTTCAACACTGGTACAATCCAGCACTGTCGCAAACTCCTGGCAGCACAGTTGAGTTGTAGGAGCTTGCTCTAACCATGTTCATCAATGATCATATTACCACAATGTAATATATTTCCTGACGCTATTTTTATTGTTCGGGTTTGAAGTGAAGCCTTGAAGCCAGCCTTGGCAAGGCTGAAAGCTGAGCGTGGGGCTATGTATGCAAGATGAGTTGACAAGCGCCCGACACTCTTCTCAGTTTCTCATTTTTTTTTCTCTCCTCCTTTTCCTTCGCAACCTTTTGAAACCATGAAGGACGAGATCCCAGGATCTGAATCCTCTTCGAGAATGCGATGTCGAAAGCCGAAAAGCAGCATGCCGACTACACTGTCGCGTGGATCTGCGCTTTACCCCTCGAGGCCGCCGCCGCTCGCACGATGCTCCACGAAACCCATCCCAACCTCCCCCAACCGGCGAGCGACCAGAACGTCTACACCCTAGGAGAAATATCCGATCACAACATTGTTATCGCCTGTTTGCCCTCTGGGGTATACGGCACTGTCTCCGCTGCTGTCGTCGCCTCTCAGCTCCTATCGACGTTCACCAGAATCGAGTTCGGCCTGCTGGTTGGAATCGGAGGAGGGATTCCCAAGACTGTCGATAACAATATGTGGTTGGGGGATATTGTTGTTAGCAAGCCAACGTCGGGTGGAACTAGTGGGGTGATTGCCTACGATTCGGGGAAACGGACAACTGATGAGGGGGTCCTGCAACTCTCCGCAGTGTTGAATCGTCCCCCGCAGGTACTGCTCAATGTTGTATCCCAGCTTCAAGCTGAGGCTTTGACTGGCAAATCGCTGGAGATCCGCGAAATGATCGCTTCGACTCTCAAAACCCATCCCAATATGGCGGAACATTATGCACAGCCTGACAGGGCCACTGACTATCTGTTCGAGGCGAACTACAATCACCCGAGCGGGCGATCACACTGTGATACCTGTGATGTGGAACGCCTTGTGCAGCGTTCAACGCGAGGTCACGATGGGCCATATACCCATTACGGACCCATCGCATCCGGCAATCAACTGATCCGAGATGCGATAAGCCGCGACCGTCTGGGAGACAAATATGGCGCCTTATGCTTAGAGATGGAAGCAGCTGGAATCGTTAACCAACTCCCCAGTCTCACCATCCGGGGAATATGTGATTATTGCGATTCTCACAAGTCAAAGAGGTGGCAGGGCTATGCTGCAATGACGGCTGCCGCATACGCAAAGATACTACTCTCCAGGCTACCGCGTAAAGTGACAAATGTTTCGCTCAGCTCTCGGACAGAACCGGCGTTCATGGTACAATTTGCACGAAATTCCCGCTTCCTCGGCCGCGAGGCTGAGTTAGCCGCACTTGAGGCCATGGTGCTGGGTGAGGGTTCTGCGACAAGCAAGGCTGCCATATCAGGATTGGGTGGCGTGGGAAAGACGCAGATTGCATTGGAGCTCAGCTATCGACTTCGTGGCCACGAAACACCTTACTCCATCTTTTGGATATCTTCAACCACGCCTGAAACGCTAGGGCAGGGCTTTGTGCAAATAGCAAATCGACTGGGATTGGGATCGTCGAGTGCGGGTGCGGGTGACTCTAAGGCTAGGGTGGTGCGCCATTTAAGCGTGGAGACTGCGGCCCCATGGATACTTATTTTTGACAACTCGGACGACACTGCGATATGGACCCCTTCAATGATTAAGGAGAGCATTCCAACCTCCAAACACGGCTTCACATTGTTCACAACACGCAATCATCAACTAGCCGTGAGGCTCGTCGGGCCACATATTGTTAAAGTAGCCGAGATGGATCCTCCGATCGCAAGTGCACTTCTAAAGAGTCTTCTTTGGGATAACAGCTCCCAGGTCGATGACGTCTCAGCACTTGCATTGACCGAGCATCTGCACGCTTTACCATTAGCCATCACTCAAGCAGCGAGCTATATCAACGAGAACCAGATTTCAATCGATAAGTACCGGGAACTTCTCCAGAGCACTGAGGATACCATGGTTGAATTGTTAAGTCAGGATTTCGGCGACGAATGGAGATATTTCGAGACCAAAAACCCCATTACATCCACTTGGCTTGTTTCGTTCAATCAGGTCAAATCCCTCAATCCTCAAGCCAGTGATTATTTAGGGTTCATGTCGTGCCTAGGGCATGCTAGCATACCGTTGTCGTTGCTGCCAGCAGCAGACACTGAAATCAAGCAGCAAAGTGCGTTAGGGGTTTTGAAAGCTTATCATTTTGTTACGGAGCATAATGGAAATGCTTCACAGGTGTTCACTCTTCATAGACTTGTCCGGTTGTCAACGAGAAACTGGCTCAGGGAACATGGCAGGCTTAATGACTGTGTTAGGGAAGTCGGTCGTCACCTGGCGGCTGGGTTTCCACGTTATGCTCATAAAAATCGTGCATTGTGGCGCAGCTATCTACCTCATGCTCAATACGCGCTCAGTTACGAAGATACTCGGATGGACCCGCTGGATCAAGTCTCCCTGGCATACAAGGTCGGGCGAGTTTTATGGCGGGATGAGAGAAACAGGGAAGCGTTGTTCCATTTTCAGCAGGCGTATCAAGGGAGAAGGGATCGGTTCGGGCCCGAGGATAAGGAGACCCTCCTGGCACTGGAATGGGTTTCAAAATGCCTATTTATGTTAGATAAGTGGAAGGAATCGGAGAGCCTCCAGTTAAAATTGTTGGATGCACGACAGCGAAGGCTTGGCCCTAACGATGCCGTCGTGTTGAAGGATTTCAGCCAACTAGCAAGGACATACAGGTACCAGGGCCGACTGCAAGAGGCATGGGACCTCAGTACGCAAGTCGTCCAAAAGATGCGATCACTTTATGGGGATGAGCATCGGTTGACACTGAAAGCAATGTTGAACCTGGCGGGAACCTGCGATCAGCTTTCGGTCGATATGGAAGATCTCATAGAATCCATACGGGCATTTGTTGATTCTCCTAACTCTCGGTACCCTGATAGATCTAGAGCAGTCAGGACTGTCGCTGAGTACTACATCAGGCGAGGACGATTTGCCGAAGCAGAAGAACTCCTGAAAGAGCATCTGAGACTATCGCCTGACCCAAATTTTGATCGCCCTGAGCCTATTAGACGCCTTGTGTTGGTTTATCGTCGGCAGGGCAAGCTTCGTGAAGCACAGGAGGTGGCCGAGGGGGCTTTGGAGAGCTCACGAATATCACTCGGCCCGGAGAATCCCACGACAGCCTGGCACCTGCTAGATA
This sequence comes from Penicillium sp. S1316, assembly GCA_023627405.1. Classification (NCBI taxonomy): domain Eukaryota; kingdom Fungi; phylum Ascomycota; class Eurotiomycetes; order Eurotiales; family Aspergillaceae; genus Penicillium; species Penicillium sp. S1316. Next base: position 391,567 of record JAMAHF010000006.1, read on the forward strand.
CAGCAGCAGTGTACGTGGACCAAGGGAGACTAGCAGACGCTGAATCTCTCCAGACCGAGGCTGCCAAAAGTTTGCAGTTAGCCCATGGCTACGCGCATACTGACACCTTGGCGTCTATGATGTCGCTTGCCCGAACCAAACGACATCGAGGAGACCTCATAGGAGCGGAGGCCATTTTGAAAACAGTCATTGACGGGTCATCCTCTATGTTGGGACGAGATGGTATTTATACTCAAAAACCCTTGACTGAATTGAGCAGGATATATTTTCGGCAACATCGGTATCCAGAGGCTGAAGAACTGCAAAGAGAGGTACTAAATACCGTCAAAAGGCGTTTAGGGGAAGACCATCCGATAACACTAGATCGCATGTGGAGACTGGCCCATACCAGGTACCATCGAGGCTATCATGAGGATGCCATCCAGCTAATGCAGGATTGCAACCAGCGCCAGGCGCAGCGGCTGGGACCCGACCACGCTAACACTGTCGAAACTGCGGGGGTATTGAGAGCCTGGAAAGGACAAATGGATCTGGAGGCGATTGAAGAGCTAACCGTCAGCCACGACTCTCTAGCCGAAGGGGACTCTCGAACATCTCCGGAACGCTCACTTCATGTGAGCTCGAACACGCCCTTGTTTAAAACAGACTCCAATAGGTCTGCCGTGGTACATCGTTTCGCGCACAGGGTTCGGGGTTCATTGTCGAAACGCTGGCGTCGCCAAGAAACATGATATGCTCATATTGCATTCATTGTTGGAAGACCCAGTTTGGTGTCTTGCTTCTCTAGGTAGTTGGTTGGTTTGTACATTTCCTCCAATAAAGGCCTGATTTCGGACATGTAAGCGACCATGCATCATATATAGAAGATAAACTAGACTTTTATCATGTTAAGTATAAGGCGTGACTATCGTATTCGGAGTTCCGGTGGGAAAGAATGCACTCCCACCTCCACACATAACTTGGAATACAAATCAATTAGGTATCTCCTCTCAACATCTCACTGCACAAGGGCCACCCGCTTATTCATTGCTAACATATTGAGTGTCCGGTCCCCATCTATATACTCATTGTCTGATAGTGGCGTTCCAGGAGACGTATTTTTAAAGTGATTATGGAAAGTTTCTTGTACATAGGGTTCCAAAGATTGCACGCACCAGACAGTACCAAGGTCTGCAGCGTTGTGGCGTTCAGGTTATCGGACATACCCTAATATTGATTGATTCAAGAGGATGCTCTACGATTGACTGGTACAACTTGAGGTTGCAGCCTAACGCGACCGGAGAACAAATCCTAACCTGTAAGGATCGTCCGTTTCATCAACATCAGCACCCTTCCAGTCCTAGAATTATCCACGAACAACCCTAACGGAGACATAGTCCCCCCACTCTCCCCGCATTCGTACCTACACCTTGTAGCATTTCCCTTCTGCGTTTGGATGCCCTCGGGGCATATGTGAGTCTTCGGTATTGCGGATGGTGGGTAGCACTCCACAACAGTGTCCGACAAATGGTGCTTTGAATACGTGGTCGGATCATGTACCGTCTCAAACGAACGCTGTACCTTCACTACCTCGGTGTATTCTGCCCTTTGAAGCCATTGGCAAAGACTGTGAATACCAAAGTATTTCGCTTCGCCGAGGAGTGCGTAGTACTTTGCGTAGTCGTGGCCTTTGACGGGATCGTAAAATCAAGGGAACACATCGGGGCGGCGCAGGTATCGAAAAATATGCCCGAATAACTCAGTGTCGGCGTCGATAAAGTAGGAGCCGTCTTCTCGGGCAGTACTGGCCTAACGGCCTGAGAGCAAGGCTTCGAAGTAGGTACTTTGTTCGGTCAACGTCAAACGCATCGTGGTGAAACGTTGCTGGCCGACCCGGAGCTTGGTAATGTCCGAGGGCGTTTGAATTGGTGCCTCTGGTTCGCCGTGCATTTTCAAAACCACTGTTGTAACTGTTTGTCGGGAGGATTGATCTAGGTTACTGATGGCCTTAGTGTGGGGCAGCATGTACCGTTCATATATCTGCTAGTAATGATAGCTGGAGCTCAAATCTGAGCTGTGGTACCATGGGCCTAGCTTGGTCTAAGTCTGGTTGGTTAATGCACACTTGAAAAGCGAGCTGCCCCTCTTACCTTTTACTATAAACCTTAGGGCGACGCCAAATCGGTGGCCTGATACCAGCCTCATCATCAAGCATACACCAACGGTTGGCCCAAGGGTCATTTGAATTCCAATACAAAGGCTATAGTAAGGTTTATTATGCGGGTAGATCAGAGTGGTCTGCATAATCTGATGTACCATGTATGTGCCATGGATCAGTGAATATCAAAACGGGCCCGTACAGACCACTGTAAACCACACGGTTTAAATCGATTCAAGCTTCGATTAATCATCAACGTGCCCCCAACAGTACTCTAGAGGAGGATTCCCTTCTACACGTTAGGTATCGGAAGCGCTGGTGTCTACCATCCTTCAACAGGATACAAGCTGGCACCAACGGGGAAGGGGACGACATATTGTGAGGCACCTTGGAATAGTCGTAACACGCTAGCGAAATATATAGAGCGAAAACAGCCATATTTATTCCTCCTGCTTTTGGCCCGCCAGCACGGGGCATCCAGCAGCCGCAGCAGACACATCCGCCGTTACACCCTGCTTCTCCTCCTTGGCAATCTGGCGGAACATGTCCATCGGATCAAACCAGACATCGATCTTCTGCAGCTGCAGCTTCTCGTTCACCTTGGCCACAACGATTCCCTCGATGTCAATCGTGCCGCCGTGCGCCTTGATTCTAACCGTCTCACCCTTGCTATTCGCCATCCTTTGTTAGCGCCGCGTTTTGACCACTATGATAGTGGGAACCAAGAGGGAAAAGGTTGGCACATACTCATTATTCCCCACATAATCCGAGTTCATAACACCCCAATGCCTCCACCGGAACACCACAACCGGCGGGCCCGAATACACCTCCTTCACCTCCCACGCAAAGACTGGCATCATGCGCTTGAAGCTCTTGTGGCTGCCCTCGAAATCATTGTGCGCGGGGTCGTAGTACTTGTTCGGTGTGATGAGCGCATTGTACGTGCCGATGCGGAGCATCTCTTCGGCCGTCGAGTCGGGCCCGCCGTTCAGGGAGAACTTGTAGGTTGATTGGTCGACGGTGCGCCATTCTTTAAGGTCGGTCTTGAAGGACGCTTCGATTTCCCAGTTCTTCACGAGGTTTTCGACTAGGGAGGGGAGGGAGGCGGCTTCGTGGGTCATTGTTTTTGCTACGGAATGAAAACAGACCGGTTAGTTTGGGTGATAAGGTAAGACAAACGCAGAATAAGGCGTACTCTGCTCGTAGAACTCGCGCGTCTTGGTGTAGCTGGGGGCCCGCTTGTAGCGCCATGCTACGTCGTCGCTGAGGACGGCGTTGGGGTCGAGGACATAGTCTGGAAGGCCTTCGGTCATTGTGTGCGTGTGGATGTGATGTGAGAAATTGGAAATTTTGCCAGGAGAGAAAGGCCAGATAGCAGGGATGGGGCGGGACACGGAATATAAATCTCCAATGGCGAGAAACAAGCCATGCGCTCTCGGGGCCTTGTCCCCCTCTCTTTCCCCTCTCTGTCCCCTGCTCATCTACCCGTCGACGTTTTATCTCCGGAGGACCTTGTATCAAGTGTCCAATAGCATTTACGGGCTGGCTCCGTGTCAGTCTCCGGACAGCAAGCACAGCCCAATAAGCGAGCCCACAGTCTCCAGCCAAGGTACACCAAAACGACATCCGTTGCCGCGAGAGCCAGGGGCAAAAGTGAATTAATCCGCTTGCAAAGTTAAATAAATGCTTTGTCCATTATCCTGCCCCGCCGTTTTCACATCCCTGTCGAACCGCGGTACTCCCAAGAGTACATTCCCAGGAATCCAGCCAATATGCGGCTCGTGGTTGATCAGCATGGTGCTTGGCGAGCCGAGAGATCTGGGATGCTGATCCGCACACTGTATCTGAAACGGCCATCGTGGAGGCGGGCCGGGGGCCGTTTGGACTGGCACAGTGCGAGAGGGCCAATAGGGCAGCTTGGGCGCGGTCTAGATCTGGGCGACGTTTCGAGGCGAAGCAAAACATGTCGGAAAACAGACTCAATGGCAGGGCGAGGATTAGGAATGGATGCGACGTGGGCCGTTTTGGCTGATTCTCGGGCTCGTCGGCTCCGTTTTAATTGGCTGTGCTGGCGGGTTTATATTAATCGGAGATTAATCTGGTGGAGCTTGTTCCCACTCTGCCCTGACTCGCCCACAGTGGTTCGAGCTTGGACGTTTACGAACGTGTTCAGAACTTCAGGAATCAGGTTCTTGCATGTGCAAGTGTAAACTTCGATCTCACTCCTGGGCACCATTTGTGTCGCGGTACTGGTTGGTCATTACATACATTATGGATTAATTGCGGGAAAGAGCGACGGCCACACTGGCATGAGCTCGCCCGGTCGAATGCTGGGATCTTACCCACTAGTGCCTCGGCGCTGGAAAATCGATTCTGCCTGCCATTAGTAGTTCGCTGTCGCTTAGAACATGAAGGGGGCAAGTGTCTGAGTGTGGTGGGTCTTTTGCTTCCCTATAAAACTACTTATTTCCACTTCGCTTACCCATATGACAGACCCAAGGCCTTTCCTCTCACCCGAAACCCCCCAATGTAGTATCAGAAATTGGCTTCTAGATATTATGGGATGACACCAATGTCACCCAACCACAACACCTCCTAGGTCAACTACTTGGCTAGGGCTTTTATATACTTCTCTACGCCGCCAGCTTCAGAGCAGGTCGTCTGGACATCGTGCAATATGGAAACTGCAAGCCTCAAGAGGGCATGACTCAGCCGTGAAGCTGTCAATTTTACCCTAGACAGATTGTTATATCTAGACTGAGGGGTCGATTCTTTAGTTACGCGCCTCAAGTCTAAGCCTGAATAGAGAAATGAAAGAAATGAGGATAACGTCACAGCATCGACAAAACCACTCCAGACAACACAAACAGCGCTATGAATGCCTCCATGGTACCCTTCAAACCATGTGGGCTTCACGTCTGTTACGGCCTCTTGTAATGTTAAGCTCTAGTCAACCGCCCACGCGCGCTTACATGTTGTCACCATGCATGAACCTACAGCTGTTGTTAACAGTTCCTGCGGCTCTTGGACTAGCTCTAGGCTACTCTATGTAGACTAACTCCAGATGGAAGCTTTTACAAGGTGTGCCCCATCTGCCCATCTCAAGACATAAGTTGCGGCGCAGATCCAACTGAAGCAGTAAGGCGATTGGCGCTTTGCTAACTATACTTGGTCAATATGGCAAGGATCAGCGCCTTTATCCCCACCTGCCGTATTCCTTGTTCGCACCGCAATCACAGTATTGTCCTTCTAATCCGAATCTTTATCTGAACACAGGTTCGTAGCGCACACTGGCCTCATCATGCTCCCTACTTGAGTCCGAGTTCTCGCACCTTGCATCTTCTTATCAGGTTTCGTAAGTCAACCTCCGGCACATAAGCTCTCTTCTAATCGCGGCTCAAGAACCGCCGACGGAATGAAACATAGTCTCAAGGAAATGATCAAGAGAGGGCTTGACTATCAATTGGGCTTGCAGCGTCTGCTTCCCTCTTGTGCGAATGTGAGAATGGATCATGAAATGTTTATTTATCCCTTTTTATCAGGCGACTCATTGCCCTTTAGCCAGAAATCGCTATCCGTGCAGGCGCGGTGAAATCTTCTCGGGGACGCGCTGCAAGGCCTTTCTGATATACATGCCTCGAATATCCTACACAATGGTAGACATGGATGACAAGCGATTGTTGCCAATGATGTTAACGAGCGATAGACATCAAACCCAATAATATCCTAATCGATTATGATGAAGCTCCTGCTGGGGAATTCACCGTTAAAAGCGTACAGATATTAGACCTTGAGGACGCCGTTATTGTGCCACCTGGGAAATGACTCAGAGGGCCCCTCTTTGGCAACGCGCTCTGGAGAAGCCCTGAAAGCTGGTGTCGTTCTCGCCAGAACAAGGTGTCCGATGTGTTCTCGTTTGGAGTTACGAAAATAATCCCGACGTTACGTTGCACCTTGTCTGCGCCCCCCCCCCCCCGAATCTGACGGCACTAATGACTCCCTCCTCTGTCAGATGATCTACGCCATGGTTAACGAAATGGTCTTCCGCGTCCCGGTCAGCCAATTGAACTCCGAGGACGCCTGGCGTCTTATCCTGTTTCGGCACGTTTCCTAGTTTGGCGACGACGGTGTCACCGGGTTTCTCGGGCATATCGGAGAGGAGAATCCTTTTCAGCAGCGACTCATTGATCTTGTCGGGACGTTTGGGGTGGAGAATCCCAGGCAGCCATTGCGAACTTGGAGCTATCTAGACTCTGCTCTGCGAGATCTGGTTGGTAGAATGACGAATCTCGACCCGGCGAAGAGGATCACTGCGAGGGAAGCGTTGGAACATCCTTGCCAACCTAATTACACAAACTCATGTAAGCTACCGGTCCTAAGACTATGGAACCATCGGGGATTATTCTACAATTAGTGACCAGCAGCACAAAGTGTGCTGTATTAGGCGAGAAGGTGACCGACAGAAATCCAATGGATGACTGGCGTAGCGGTGGAAGTTTCCCAGGTTGGCTGTTGAGTAGACATTGAATTCAATGGCATTCGTGGGATGGTTCTACAGGCTATTCTTCGCCACTAGTGCGGATAGAAGATGGGATCCAAATAGACTCCGTACCTTTCTCTCCCGTACCAAGCGATGAAATCCAATTCCTTGAAACCCGAGTCTCAACTCAAGGTACGCGAGGTGCCTAATTGGATAACCGCGCCAAGTCCCCAAAATGACACGTTGTGGGCCAGGGAAACCGCCCTTCACGTGACCTTTCCCCGCACGCGGATTCCTTCCCCGCCCCCGTGTTTTCTCTCGACCCACAACTGACAGCTGGATGATCCACGCGAGCTCCATCACCAACTCCACCACCACAAAGGCATTGAGGATCAGGAGGGCGCTGGCACCCCTTCCAGCACATCATCATGATACTACCAGCAGTGCGGCCTCCTCGACGCCTCTCTGTCGGGAGCCATCCCTCACCGCGCTGCCTCCTCCCTCGCGTCACACGACGCTCCGCCACATACCAGATTCAACGCGCCCTCGTGAGCGACTCGGGGGAGGAATACAGACTCAATGAGAGTCTGACAGATGCAACAGGGAAGACACCACCAGTATATCGCGCGATGTACGTACAGACCCTCCCCACTACCGCTGCAATTGCACTGCGCGCTGGATAGGAGCCATGACAGGCCTGAGCAGGACAACAGTAACACGGTGGGTTAACACATTGATTTCTTCGCCTCCCAAACAGAACCAATGGAGTCAACTACATTGTCAAGACCGTGTTAGAGAAGGAGGAATGGAGATACGAATTACAGCTGCGGAATGAATTATCCAGGTCCCGGAATGTGCGCACCGCGATCGACGCGACGCGAAGTGACCTCGCGCTCTTTTACCCGTACTTTCACAACAACCTGTGGGTGAGGAAGTTGCCGCCGCAGACTATAAGGGCTATCCTTCGGGACGCGTTGCGCGGTCTTGCGGATCTGCATGAGAGAGGTGTCGTGCATAATGGTACGGACGGACCTACCCCCGCCCCACGGTCCCCTGAGCTATTCTACACTTTGAATCCAGCGGCTTATTTGTCGCATGCATCCTGATCAATGACTGACTCCGATCCTGACCCTGGCGTTCCACAGGCCTCAACCCATATAATATCCTCTTCGAACCTGACCTCACTCGCCCTCCGGAAGAAGGAGCCATCAAGCACGCACAGATTGGAAACCTCGAATACGCCGTCAAACTGGACCGCGGACAGCAATGGTTCACTGGGCCGTGGTCAGCCAAGAACCCATGCTACAGAAGTCCCGAGGCATGGTGCGAGGCGCGCCAGAACCAGGCATCTGATATTTTCTCCTTTGGAATGATCGTGCGTGGTTCCCCTCTTTCTCATTCTCATCTCTCCCTAAGCTCTACCTGATCAATAAGCCCGAAGTGGCTTACTAACGCGACAACCCACTAACTATACAATAGATCGTCCAAGCAATGGACAAGACCCTCATGAACTACCGGCCGTTTCGCGTCAAGTTCACCAAGGAGAAGGATTACGATCAGATCTGGCGCGAGACGCTCACCCGCCACCTGGAGAGCTGCTGGAGGGACAAGAACTCGCTCGACGGGTTCCTCGAACACATCGGAGAACGCACTAAGTTTCGCAAGAAGCTGCTGGCCATCAAAAGCGAGATAGAGAATGGGGAATCTCGCAAGACGCCGTTTAAAGGGTTCACCACGCTGGATCGCCCCGTGCGGGATTTGGTCAGCCGGATGACGGATCTAGATCCGAACCGGAGGATCTCGGCGAGGGAGGCGCTCCGGCATCCGTGGTTTACGGAGAAGGAGACGCGGACATGGGGGCGGAAGGGGAAGACAAAGGTGGAGGTCAAGCGTGATGAGAGCACAAATGAGGGTACGACCAAGGACGTGAGTGAGGAAGACATGAAGAAGAGAAACGAAGAAACTGTCGAGGGCAGGAACCAGAACGAGGATGAGGATGAGATCCATAACAAGAGCGAGGATAAGATCAACAACAAGAACGATGTTGAGATGAAGCACACCAGCGAGGATAAGAACGAGAATAGGAACGAAGACGGGGGCAAGAACAGGAACGAAATGGAGGTTAAGAACAAGAATGAGGATGAGATCGATAAAGGGAAGCCCGAAGCGAAAAGGTTAATAGATTAGACGCGCGGCCAACGGTGTGGAATGTAGTTGTACAGACATAGAGTTTGCGCATTGCGACCCCTTTTGAGAAGGATAGATACAGTATTACGGTTCATGAGCACCTAATAGATATCAAGCCTCAGTATCTGTTACGAGAACACCATTGACGCCTGCTATTTAGCTTCCTGTGTTCTCGCTACTTCAGCCTCTTATTAAGTAACCGGCGAAATCCCACCCTCATCGATCTACGATAACCCCCTTGCAGCCCTGAACAGCTCCTGAGCAACATAGTCGCCTGGGTCAGCACGTCCCCATAGTCGCATAGCCGCACAAAACTTCCTTACCCAAGTCTTCTGAAGAGTAGCAAGTGTGACAATCCTCGCGTTACTCTCCAGACTAAACAATCTATAGACAACCTCGAGGCTCGGTGTAAGCCTATCAACCATATGCCCATCTAGCAACCCTTCTTCTTCGAGCAAAACAAAAGTCAGAAGCTGGTAGATGAGCCTTGATGAGAGCGGTATACGCATCTCCTCAGCTGTCATCTTCAAATCCCGATCAAGGATGATGGGACAAGAATTACCGTGCCTCTCCCCATCTATGTCCACGCCCAGGGTGAGATACTGCAATCCCCGAACAAGAACACGGCGGATTTCACTTGCCCTGTGCAACGCTGTACCCAACTCACAGGCATTGCATTCGCACTCGAAGCGCAGAATAGCATGGCGCTCGCGTCGGATCCGACATTCAAAATCCGGCTCGTAGCAGAATGTTATCTCGTCCCCGGATGCAATGTCTTTCATCGCCACGCTTGTTATCCCCTGTGTCGGGTCGGTCTTGGGAATCTTTGTGTTTGGCAGACACGAGTGATTGAAGCGAGAATGCAAAACGAATAGCCCCATCGTGACGGGCCCTGCATCGGTCGAGCGCCCAAAGGAGTTTTCGGCGAATGCGTCGGTCATGGTTGTGAATGGGGTTGAGGCATTATTGCGGAGCGAAAGGAACTGGTATTTCTGAGGTAATGAGAGACGCTGGAATGCAAGATGAACATCGGCTTCGGTGATTTGCTCATGTGGTTTCGGTATGGTGAAGAGTGGTTTCTCAGTCAAGATAACGGATCCTCTGGAGATGTATCGCGTGGCAAATGCGCCCCAGCCTTTGCCTGGTGATGGCTGGAGTTTGAATGGAGCTGTTGGGGGAAGATAGAGGGTTGAGTATGCTGCTGGTGTTAGTGAAACTCGTTGTCTGACGGTTGGGTGTGCTGGCTCACGATGAGCTTTGGACATATTGAGGTGTTTAGTTTCTGTCTGGGTGCCTTCCAGCTCGGTGTTAGCAGATAAGCCAATATATGCCAGTTGAATCCAAGCTGTAGTATCATTGAAGACCCTTAGAGGTGGGGAACGGTTCTCGCAGACGAGAATCCAGCTTCCCCGCGATGACGTGTCGGAAACAACAAACAAAGAGGAGAGCAAACGGGCAGCAATAATACCATCAAACTAAGTGATGGTCACTAGCTACCACTTTATAATCTGGTTTAGCTGTCGTGTTCTCTAATTCATTGGGCAGCATGACGGCCATTACACATATTGTATTACATAGGCGATCACAGAAGTGAAGATCCACCTCCACACGCGTACATGGCAAGAGCTCTTTAAACTTTGTTGATGAGGCGAGGCTGGTACAACGCCAGATATTCAAACAGACTATCACGTTAGACTAAACAGTAACTATGCAGATTTATAACTGCTCTGAACCAGACTAAAAAGGTATACTATACACAGCAAACGGCGCACCAAGATACAAGCAACTCAAACTACAAACAACAGAAGCCTCGGTCACCTAAATCCTTCGGCTACTTCCCAAAGAGTCTTGCAAGCCATGACTTTGAGTCAGGATCTGATGATTTGTTGAAAGTGGAAGCTTGGCGGATCATTCCTTTTACAACCTGACTGCCACGCCGGCCAATCTTGGAAATGCTTTTGTGGGAAGCACCAGTTCCAGTGCGCGAAATATGTGGAGGCTCCTCGGCTGATGTTCCGGCCTCTTCAGAGCGTTGCTGATCTCCGGGTGATCCTGTATCCTGGCTCTCTACCGGTTCATCCCTTCCCTGGGCCTTTGCGATGATCCCTTGTGCCCACTTCGTCCATCTATCTGCATCTTGGGAAAGACCCTCGATAGAGATATTTGTACCATCATCAAAGCCCTCCCTCACAAACTCCGTCCAAGCGCGAATACTAGCCTCGATGACCTCACCCGGGGCATCGATCCAGTTTTTATGAATCATGTTGCAGCCCCGGCAATAGATCTTGGATACCCGGCCTGCGAATTCCGCCAGCACAAGATTCTGGACTCTCTGAGTGCTTGTGCATTGTATCTCGCAATGCGGATCTATCTTGGTATAGCAGTCTGAAGAGCTGTTTGAACCCCGGAAGAATATCTTGTAAGGGCCGTGGTCCGAGTGGAGACGTACGATGAATATAGTTCCTCCCTTGATCAGGCCGCTGGGGGGGTTCAGAAGGGCTTGCGGTACTGCCCTGTTACTCGAGTCGTTGGGAGGAGTCTTCGTTATTGGGGAGGCATTGGCGTTCGAGTCTGCGGGTGAGGTCGCCGCGCTGTTGTCTGCAGAACGCTTGGGGGTCTCTGGATCACGGGATTGTAACTCTTCGCGTGGCAAGGAAGGTGGTTTCTGCTGGCGCTGAAAGTCTAGAGTCCGTGCAACCGATAGTTTGCTTGCAAGCACGGATTCAATCTCGCCGTCGGCCTCAATTTCGTCAACTCGTTTCGCGGACTTTCCTCTGGCATACTTTTCAGCCGGTGTAGGCGACGAGGGGGTATAATCGTCATCTGCGTCAGGCCAGGCTCCAGGGGTTGTAATAGGAGTAATTCCCGGAGTTGTGCCCGGGGTATCCACCGAGGTCGCGGGACTTGAGAAGGTAGAGTCTCGTCCGGACTCAGCATCGCTATCACTAACATCCTCAGCCTTGGCCCCTTCCACCTCCTTCGCGGGTGGTATCTTCGGGAGGCTAGGTGCAGGGTTCGGGCTTTCGTCCATCCAGCGTTGAGCCTCTCCTAGTGCCCATCTACGCCACCTATCAGGCCGTTCCGAGAAGCCTCGGAGTGGAAGTCGCTGATGGTTTGCGTCGAGGGAGAGACCGTTATCATAAAGCCCGAGTGCATAAAGAGACCAAGACCAGACAACCTTTTTGATGAGATCCAGAGGAGCTTCAAACCACTCCACATGCTGCTTAGGTTTAGTCCTACACCTGGTACAGATATGACAACGCTGGTATTTAGTGAGCTCCGCGTGGACAACTCGCTCGAAGAGCCTCGCATTTGGACATGAGGCCGAGTAATGTTGCGTATGTCCGGGATAGCACTTCTCATGCTCCTCAGATCTTCGATCAGGATTATTGGTCACGCCAACCTTGTACAGACCAGGGGCGCCCTTGTAGCTGAAGACGTACAGGTGGGTTGCTGTTTTATCTTGGACCTCAATGCTGTCAGCCAGAATGTGTCTGACTCTCGCATCAACTTTCTTCGGGTCCTCGGACCTCTTCTTTGTTGCCGGACTGCGCTTGAATTGGATCTGCTCGTGGTCTCGGTTCGTTTTCGGTTTCGGGGTCTGCGGTAGTGCTGGACGGGGTTCAGGCTCGATTTCATTCTCCCACTGGTTGGCGGCCGCGGCTAGATTCTTGTTTGTGTTATGCCCGTCGCAGAGACAGAGTCCGGCTATCTGCCGGAGAATGGAAGGTCGATCGGCGGAGTCGAAATCGTCGTCGCTATGGAGCTTGTCGTGAAGCTCCCGTAGCCGCGCGACGCGTTGTGGAATCGTTGTCTTCCAGCGACAGCCTCCTGGTGATGAGACAAAGCCACATCTTCGCTGGTCGTTTGAATAGGCCTCGCTGGCCGTAACGCGCAATTCGACGAACCTCAGTCCCGCCATTGGATTCACCTACTTACCGAACTTACCTATTGACTGGGTCGCTGGGAGTCCGTCATCTTCGAATTACAGCACGGGTAATCCGGCCATATAACAGTCACCAGGATACAAGCCTGCAGGTGCAGAACCTGGGCAGGACCTTAGCTAACCTAGGGACACTACACGACACAGGGATAGCGCGCTGCGCCCAGACCCCTTGCAGGCTGCGAGTCTGCGGCACAACCGATGCATCATGGCAATCAGGCTCTCAGGTCTCAATCCGCGACACGCGCAGGATCCCCATCCCTACCCCAGATGGCCCGGACGAGTAAGTTCGCGATATTCCATCACTGTGATTGGGTCGGGGAACAGCAAAAACGGGCTAGGCTTCCGACGGACCGACCCAGCTGCATGGATCCGACAGAACTAATTTTAATCCTGAAGGGAGGCTGGGGCCAGGAGAGTGCCTGGCGGCGCAACCGAACTGTCGGAGCGCTGGGCACGAGGACAATGTCACAGTTGGATTCTGAATACCCCCGGACAGGCACGGGTACTGTCATTGGTCTGTCAATTCATCTGTTGCGGGGCGTTTCTGCATGTATTTGGAATTGGGGGCCATGGCGTCGTCGGGAGTCGGCGCTGCCGTAAGATTTGAAGGGGTTGTGCGCTTCAGCCCACGTTTGAGCCCACGGCCTGTCGTTAATGATAAAGAGACAAACAAGGCTGAAGTTGAAACTGCTGAGCCTTCTCTGAACCAGAACAGCTGAGTCAGTAGACCAGAAAAATGTTATCTGGCGCCGTCAAGTCCTTCCCTTTCTGGTCTGATTTCAAGTCAGCCGCTGCTCGCGCGCGTGCGTGCGCTAGCCCGTACGACCCCTGCTAGTGAGCTCAGCTGTGTCGCGATTCCAGGCACTGCGCGCGCAAAAAGCCGAAATTATTTTGCGCCAGGCTCCCAGCCCCCAAATTCGTTCCAGCTAGATCGACAGGTCGACTAATGTACAAGGTCCGTTTATGTGCCTTGGGTGCTAGGATAGCCTGGTGTTAAAAGCGCACCACTCTGAACAGCGTGTCTAGGACCTCGGTATCTGTCTAGTCTCACGGGGAAAAAATGATGAGCCGCGGGGAGGTCACGTATTCGGGTCGCTATCAGGCTTGACGGCACGAAGTCTCTGTAGCCCTGTAGGCTACTCCACTAGTCACCGCTGACGAGGCGCCATCAAAGGCTAAGGCAATTTTCCCCAGTCCGATCCTCATCGACATTCCCAAGCCCCACCAACCCCAGTTGGGACCGCTTGGTCTCTAGGTTACAGGGTGGGCCACGCGAAACGAGTTCACCTGCATCTCTAGAGGGCTAAGAATTCAAAATAAGACCTATCTATTATTCTCATAGTCGATAGTGAGAGTAACTAAGGTACTCTGTTCGGAGTGATCTTTCTTCTCCGGTTTGTAGCCTTCTTGGTGAAGCTTCCCCGCGTCGCGCCATCGATGGATCCTTGTGGAAACCTAGCTTTATCGCGTTGAGAGGGCCTTCTGCCCGCCCATGCGTCTTCGCGATACATGAGAGCCTCGCTGCAGCTCGACATCTCCTTCGGTGGAGACTAGACACAGTGCGGCGATGCCGAGGGCGCGGCATAGCGGTATGTAAAGGCACACGCGCTTTCTGCACTGGTTCACGTGCCGCGCTGGATATCTTGCGCTTGCATGGAACGGCCAGGGCATCCCGAAGAGGCATAAGACCCTATATGTGCACACCCATAAGCTCCTATGGCGGCCGAGACCTGGCTTGCGGAAACGACTCTGGAACGTGACCCATTGCCTTCGAGGGCCCATTCGTAAACCTCTAGCGTGGTGAGGCGCGCGTACGAGCTTCAGTAGCTCGGAGTGTTCTACGCTTCTCCTCAACGCAATTCTCCGTTAGATCAACGTCGAGTCCGCTACCAAGCTGGATGACGAGGAGTCTCTGGATTGTCATTAACTGCCACTCTGCTCGAGCGTGTCTCGACGGTCGATTGGTGAAAGGGAATTTCAGCTTGAGGGCACATATGTCCTATGTTATAGGAAGGATGCGTAACACTCTTGCGATATTCTCCTACACTTTGTTATCGTATTTATCCACCGCGTTTAGAATGCGGACAATCTCTCCATCGCGCTTGCTCTTGGCAGTACTGAGGAGAATATCCCAGACCTCGGGGAAATCCTCAGTGACACACTGGCTGATTTCGAATCTTTCAGCCACTCCTTCAGTAAGCAAGTCCCGTCCTGAAGAAAGGTCTGGCGAAGCATACAGCATACAGCATAGTACTGTGGTGGTTGTATCACTACCTGACCCTGCTCCTCTTATATGTGTCTCCGAAGGAGAAGTATCCAATCGTCCGACAGGCCCCTTTTCGACGAGGTGACTCAACAAGATAGCGAGCAAGATCAAACTAGGGCCGGAGGCTCTCTAGCGCAATTCCATATGGCTATTTGAGAATCGAGAGCCTCAGGTCGCCGTTTGCTCGTTTGCATAAGAGAACCGGGAGGGCGTCTCAGAGTCGAGAAAATATTTCCACCGCCGTATCCATTCAATACTTATTCCGGTTCCCAGCTACTATCGACGGCAAATTGGCTTTCCAAGCATATCTCATTATCGTAACTTGGCTCCTTCAATTTCAAGCTTGTCTTACCATGCCCCACCAAGCACGAACCGTGAATGATACTTCCTCTCGGGTCTCCAATCCATCAACAGCCAACTAGACACCCTCAAGCACTTCGCTCCGCAACCTCAACGGTGGCCTCGAAGGCACCCTCGCCGCACTCCAAATCCAAGGCCAAACAATGGACCTCGTGCACATCATCGACTACGCCACGGGCGCGACGAACGGAACCTCCAGCCTCAATCAAGAAGACTCCATCACCATCACCAACTGCGTCGTCCAACTGCAAGACGATATCTTCAGTACTTTGGACCTCCTCGAGGAGAAACCCGCGCTTTGATACGGCAGTTCTGGGCCTTGCATCGGCGAGTATCTTGGTTAGAGCGGATTTGGAAGCGCTGCAGTCTTCAACGAAGCTTTTGGGAAACGCGATTGTTCAGCGCTTGGTTGCGTCTCTTAGAGGGCTGGGGCCCGCTGATTACGGGGAACATTTGATTTTCACTATTAGCATGCCCTTCGACATTATGCTTGATGGGTAGTTGAACCATTTGCTGGATAGCACGTGTACATGACTACGAATGGATATCGATTTTTGCGCTAATGTTCGTGCTGCCAACCATTGATTGCTGTATTTATTGTGCTTCTTTGCATGACGGCTTGCTACACTTGCCTGAGCGTCCGTCATCCAGCAATGACTATCCTTGCCAGTAGGGACATTGGACGTTGACGAGCTTGGACCGGGCTTGCATGATTCATATCCGCATTCCACTAAATTTAAATGTACTATTTGACTTAAGGATCGTTTGCGGTGCCCCCTTGGATTTGGGAGCAACTGCTCGGACCCTTAGCCGTGCTAAATGAGCTCTGGATAAACCGCCTCGTACGTCGTTTCGGGCGAGGTTGCAATGAGCAAGTCAGCGACTTATTTACAGCTCATTAGTAACCCTAAATGAAGGGAAACAAGCTTTCGATGTTTTCTGAGGGACCTAAATCCCACAATCACCCCCCCGGCCCATCACACAGTTCCCACGACCCCTCACCCTCTCCGTCCACGAACCGTGAACAAAACCTTGATTCATGACGAAGCAGAGGTACTCGGCCCCGATTCAGCCGTTGGCCCACTCGGGTTGCTCCCGATCATATCCGCAACCGCCGCAGCCTGACATTCAGACGCATCGGCGGGTTGCGAAACGACGCACTGATTCATGCAGTCCGCATACTGTGCGGGTCCGTTTCGCTGCTGGACTATATGGCAGAGCTCATGGCATAGTGTGTAGTTGTTATCGGAACCTGTCTATGGGGTTAGTTTGTGTTTTCCCGAGCTGAAGTTGTAGAAGTAGTGTAGGAGGGAAGGGAAGGGAGGTGACGGACAGTTCTGCCCGACTGTTTGGGCTCCGGGATTGCCACCGGTGATGATGTTGATGTCGTCGAGATCGATCCCCCAGTCTGCTGGGAGAAGTGGCTTGGTTGGTTGTGTTTGGGGGATTGGGAGGGCGGCTGCGGTCATGGAGATAAGGAGGACGGAGATGAAGAACATTATTATTGTTAGAGATTTCAAGAGCGCAGAGGTAAAATTTCAGTACCGGCTTTCTTTTACTCGATAAATGTCTGAATGCTCAAAGGGCTGATCTGAAGATGTCTTGTTAGTATTTATACCGCAGCTTATTGGGGCCGAGTGTCTGTATTCGGGCAGACCCTGTGTGTCCGCGTGGCTGAGCAACAACCGCAGCAAATGCGGAGGGTCCAACCTCACGTAGAGGTGAAAGATCATCGGCCAGATCTCAGGCGTCATATTGTCACCACTTTTGGCCCCGGACAAATGCGCAGCAGTCGGCTGCAAGGGGCGGAAACTGAACCCCTGTCAAGAGCTCCGCCACTATTCGGCACGGCATATCTCACTCACGCCGAAGATCGCCGACATTAACCGCTAAACAGATATTGCGAGTATGGCATGATTGATATGCATGCATTTGCCAAATGATGTTCACATCTGATGGGAAACTGTGGAAACAAGGGGTAATTAACAATGCAACGTGGGGCGGAGTGGCGGTTGCTTAAGCTTGGCGCCGCGCCTTTTACGCCTGTTGGCCGGTACAGTGGCACTGCCCTTCTGCTTGTATCTGGGCAGCGGCTAACATCTGGAAGCCGATCCATTCAATCATTCTTGTCGGAAGTTGCCGTGGAGAGAGGGTCATTGACCGACGTAGTTTCATTTTGTAATTATACGAGCCTCGATAATTGTACTAATAATACAACTGTCCGACAAGGCAAACACCATCACCAAGTATCTTTGCAAAGGACAATGCAGCATCTGCATATTCTCAAAGAGGTTGAATCCCAGGCTAACCGGGGAGTCCCTGCCAGGGGCCTAGATTTATACGCAAGACTTAACGCCATGTACATGCTCCTCACAGTTGCCCTACAGGCGATGATCAAGAATCAAGGTCACACAGCGTATGGCGTGGTGATCTGCCCACTGTTAACCAATAGGAGCCCCGGTATCAAATCGTGCATGCGGCTACTGGTTAGCTTATGGGCCGTCATTTGTTTCTGGTCAGCCTGGTTAAAGGCTTGGATGCGAGTTATAATTGAGTATTTAAGCCAATATATATCTCTTCATAATCACGCATACTTTAATCATTCTTTCCGTCAGACGGCTAGTTACTTTACTTGCTTTCATCTAGATATTCATATCGCCGGCAGTTCTGTCCGCCTGTCTGCCTGCCTGTCTGCCGGAGCCACTCGGAGACTCTCGATCAAGGAGGGTAGGTATTACTTATTAAATAGTACACTTCTTACCAACGCAGCCATTGAAGCCGCCGGCGAGCCAGGCGTAGTACTGAGAGCCCGTGTAGTACTCCGTGACGGAGATCAACTCGAGAGGCGACGATGGCCAAACAATCAGCCGAAAGTCAAGTTTGAGGTATCAATATATCATATCAGCTGCAATGTCATCTTGAATTCACATCCCATTCATAACGCCAGCAGTTCGTAAGCTACGATGGACATTTCTCATCGGCCGGCTTGCCTCCTATTCTCGCACGGCGCTCACGGCAGAGATCGAACTGTAAATCTTGGTTGAACCCGTTGATTGTTCCGAATGTCCATAGTGAAATCCATATTAGAGGTTGTGCTGCATTGCGAGTCGTCGGGACCTTTTCACAAATATATACCTATTGCCGTTGGTGACGCAAATATCAAGTATTGGAGATCCCAATGACTTTGAGGAGTAATGGCTTTCAATAAACCATCCCGTAGATGGTAACGAGGATTGTCCCATGTTGTTTGTTAATAAAAAGGTTTCGAGCGGCCAAAAAGCGAAATATCGGGCTCCTTTACAGCTTCCATAGTAGTATTCCACTCTTCACTCGGTCACTGAAAGGTATTGTTTTCCTCTTGCATCAAAATGGTCTGTATTAACCTATTCCGTTGGGCTACAGTTTCATAAGTCATAAGAATCAATAAAGGCATCAATGGCTAATACGGCTATAGGTCACAGGCTTAGCCCTCTATTTTGGGATTATTAGAACTAACCTTCTATTCAGTCGAGTCTCGAGCTGAGAGTTATTTGTAGTAAGGTTAGACAGAATCCATACAAGACAAAGGTAGAGTACCAGAACCACTTCAAATGACTCCATTGCGCCTTCAAACCAGTTTTTTTAGTGCCTGAACACTCACCTCGACACGGCGGCTTTGGGTCATTTTTGGCTGAGATGCAGTCGTGTCAACAACCAACCCTGCATGGTGCATCACTTCCCATGGTCACCTACCCCGCTGATCTCGACCGACAAGTCAATTTCTTCTCTGAGTCTGGTTTTATAAGCCGGTCTAGATACCATATAAAAGGTGAGAAACTCATCCCATACTTGTGAAAAATCCTCTGCGGCGGAGCAAGGCTATGTGGAAGAGGACGCATACGGCACAGCCATGACCCCACCGTGGTTGCACGAACCCATGCACGCAGCCTAGCAGCGCAGCCACTCAATTTCTCGACTTTCAGCCACTCGGCCTTTGCCATTTATTTTTGCCTGAGGCGCGTCTGAACCCCTCACTTGAATCGCTTCTTGACTGAGTGCGCTCCCCTCGTTCGGGTTGAGCAAAGAACAAAGCCATGAAGCGGTCTATTTCTAGCAGACTTCATAACCTTAAAGATCTCGGTACTTCCAAGGTCAAAACAGTTCTGCGGTCCCCGCGGTCCCCGAACACCCCCTCCACGTCGCCCCGCGCAAGTACCTCTGCCGTTGATCGCACTTCGTCGCCGGGGCCCCCAGAGCCGATTCAACCTCAACCGGCGACAAGCACCTTATCCTTACCACCGGAGTCACCCGAACCGCTATCTGACTTTTGGGATCGTGCGGAAAAATGCCTGGAAGAGAGCCCCAACCCAGAGACGAGAAAGGTGATGGCTGTGTATCTGTCGCTGTTGGAGGAGGCTACGGGTTCCAGTCTTGCCGCCCGGGGAACCTTTGCGCGTCAAAAGCAGCTGTCCGATCTTACGGCACGCCGCGCTCAGATGATAGAGGAGAACCGGAAGGTTATCACTGTTGGCGGGAAACAAGTGGCAGTCGAGACTGCGTTAACGACCATAGTCAGAAATGTGTCGGTAGTCAAGGATCTAGTATCAACGGTCGCGTTGGCGGAGCCACACGCTGCCCTGGCATGTGCGGGCCTTGTGTTAGTTACGACTGTATGAGACGTGATGCCCTCCTCCCTGCTGCTATAGAGATGTGTGATCTAACACGTTAGTGCAGCTCCTCCTAAGGCCTAGTCAAGAGTATCAAGCTCTCCTAGCGGGCCTGGAGTACGTATCGCAGATCATCTATCAGTTTAACGTCCTCGAGCGTCGTTACCTTGGCCGCAAGCACGAGATTGCCCTTCCGACTGAGCAGGCCGATCAATTTACCGAGGGGCTCCAAGCGGCTTTTGTCAACCTCTACACCAATGTGCTGGAGTTCCAAGCAAGGGCAGTTTGTCATTTAGCAAAGAACTCGGCCGCTCGAGCAGTCAAGGATATGTTGCAGATGGATAGCTGGGGATCAATGCTGGATGAGATCAAGGAATTCGAGGCTACATGTCGAAATTTCACGGCGGTGATCGATTCCGAGAAACTACACACGGGGATGGAAGAGCACACAGCCCAGCTGAAAGACATCAAACATGACACCGCACAAATCCAAACTACAATGTTGGGTCAGGTCGAGAGACAGAGGGGGGAACAGCGGAAAAACGAAGAAGAAAAGCGGAAGCAGTTGTGGAATGAGCTCCTGGCAGCTCTCTTTACGTCAAACTATGAGGATCACAAGGGCCGTAATCAGGATAGGGTCGAGGGCACATGCGAATGGTCCACTTGTCATCCATTATTCAAACATTGGAAAGAGACCCAGTCATCCAGTTTGCTATGGATATCCGCTGATCTGGTTGTGGAAAGTCGGTTCTGGCAAAATACCTTGTTGACCATGTAGTCCCCACGACGGAAAAAAGAACCACATGCTACTTCTTTTTCAAAGCCGACTCGGACGATCAACGAAGCGCAGCGAACGCCATGTGTGCTCTCTTACGGCAGGTGTTTCTTCAGCGAACGGAATTACGTGAAAGCCATCCGTGGATACTGGAGAAATTCAGCACCGACAAACAGCAGCTCACTACGTCTTTTCAATCGCTCTGGGACATGCTGGTTAAGGTGACTATGAGCCAGGAAGATGGCGAAGTGATATGCATACTGGACGCCCTGGATGAATGCGCGGAATCCGATCGACAACAGCTCACACAGGCGCTTGATAAGCTATACCGCAGTCCAAGTCACAAAGGCATACTAAAGATCTTAGCGACCAGTCGACCGTACGCCTATATTCAACGAGAGTTTCGGTTGCTGAAGAACGCATTGCCCACGATTCATCTACGCGGCGAGGATGATGTCGAGGCCAATAAGATTGAGCAGGAGATTAATCTCGTCATACAGAGGAAAGTGGAAGAGATAGGAGCTAAACTAGAGTTGGAGGATCAGGAGCGCTCCTTCCTCGAGCGCGAGCTTTTGCTCATTCCAAATCGAACTTATCTATGGGTCACGCTGATATTCGACATGATTGAGAACACCCTCAGCTATACTAATAACCGACTGCGGGCTATGATCAAGACCCTTCCCAGAACAGTTGACGAAGCGTATGAGCGAATATTGAACCAAAGCCCGGACAGGGAAAAAGCTTGCAGGCTGCTTCATATTGTTGTCGGTGCAATAAGGCCACTCACTGTCAAAGAGATGCGAGTGGCACTGGCCGTGGATCCAGCTCACAGTGAGTACGCCAGTCTGGACCTGGAACCCAAGGCACGATTTGCGAAGACCGTGAGAAATCTCTGTGGTTTATTCGTGACCATCGTGGACGAAAAGATCTATCTCCTACACCAGACAGCTAAGGAGTTTTTAGTCTCGGCTTTGTTGCAACGGAAATCCAGCATTTGTGAGAATGTTGCCGTTTCTGACACTGTCCACGAGCTGCGTGAGTACTGTGAGGATTCCAGCGCTGGACTCGGTCGATGGAAGCATTCCCTGCATCCCGTCGAGACAAGCCGGGTTCTGCTCGAGATTTGCATTTCCTATCTTCAGCTCGATATATTCACTGAGGATCAATCAAATGACAGCCCCAGCCCCTGGGCCGATGAGCGTGTGTTTTTGCCCTATTCAGCAATTCATTGGACCACCCATTTTCAACAAGCCAAATTGGGGGCGGACTCGGAGCTCTTACAACTGGTTCGTAAGATCTGTAAGCCAGGGTCTAGAAGTGTGAATGTGTGGCTGGAGGTGCACTGGAATGGCAATGACCCCTGGAAATTACACACCGAGCTTATGGTAGCCTCATATTTCCGACTCGATGCGTTGGCGGAATGGCTACTACGCGAGATAGACCCTCGTATAGATGACGAAGTTCCAGACAACGGCCGTACAGCCCTGTCGTTTGCCGCCGAAAGCGGAAGCAAAGAAATCGCGAGGATGCTCATCAATCACGGAACAACAAAGCTCGATGCGCAAGACAAAATGGGACGTACGCCCTTGATATGGGCAGCCCAGTACGGGCACATCGAAACGATCCGGTTACTCCTAGGCCAGCAAGAGGCTGTAGATGTCAACAGATTCACATTCCGCGATCGGCGAACCGCGCTCTGGCATGCCATTGACAGAGGACGTGAAGATATAGTTGCCCTGTTACTAGATAGCGGAGCCAATGCCATTAGAATAGCACCCTTTAATGGCCGAGACCGAGACCCAGGTGACCGCCTAAAGCCACTTGGGTATGCTGCCCTCAAAGGGCATGAGAGCATAGTCAAGCTGCTCCTCAGGATTACGGATCTCCACCCCGATTGCCGAGACCATTTGAATCGCTCGCCCCTGTCCCTCGCGGCCGAAGCTGGCCATACTCGAGTGGTAACTCTTCTAATCAAAACAGGCGCCGTACACTTGGATTCCAAGGATAACGTGTTAGGTCGAACCCCTCTTCTTTGGGCTGCCGCTCACGAACACGAGGAAGTGATCAGGCACTTGATAGAGGCCGGTGCTAAAGATATTGAATGTGCAGGGCGATCGCCGAGTCGGACTGCATTATCCTATCAATCCGAACGTGGAAACGCGGCACTTGTCAAACTGCTACTGGGAACGGGACTAGCGGAACCGGACTCCCAATCGACCGACGGGAGGACTCCGCTTTCCTATGCCTGTGAGAACGGGCATGGATCAATTGTCGAGCTTCTGCTTGGCACGGGCGTAGTAGACGTCAACTCCCAATCGATATATGGCCGGACTCCACTGTCCTATGCCTGTGAGCGAGGGCATGCACATATTGTGCGGCAGCTCCTAGCGCTTGAGGCAGCTGAGCCGGACTTGGCTGATAAGAGCTACGGCCGAACACCTTTATCCTGGGCCGCGGCGAGGGGGCACAGGGAGGTCGCTCAGCTGTTGCTGGATACGAACACCGTTGACCTGGCCTCGAGGGATTTCGAGTATCGTCGAACACCCGCCATGTGGGCTGCAGCTAATGAGTACAAGGAGCTCGCGCGTTTGCTGCAGCATACAGGTCTCGATTAAGGTATCGATAAAGGTATCGAAGTTTCTGTTAACACCCCTGTTCCTCTCCTTTATCTACCGGGAGAGGTTTAGTATTTCACATGCTAGCTATTGTTAGATACCTAGGTAGCTTCTACTATCTTTCTTTTTTCAGTCAATTTCCCTAGCGTTCAGATAGTTATGTATATCAATCATAGTTTAGTTATCTATTTAATAGGTCTTAGGAAACCTTCTAGAAAGCTTTAACACCGTTTCTTTGTCTTCACAGCTTTTATTTCATCTATCTTTACATAAGGCCATCAAAATGATCTCCCTTGTAGATTTGGTATGCAGGCTCCGTGATGAAGACCTCAAGACGCATACCAGACTCGGGATGTTGGAAGGAGCCGATAAGCTCAAGAGGGTGTTGCCGTGTATCGAGGGGTACTTTGGAAGGGTCTGTGGTTGACTTTAGCAGGAAACAGTTGTCAATCATCACTGGCTTGGTCTCCTCAAGCTCGAATTCCTTGGTCACGTCGGTGGCGAAGTCGTCAATTGTCCCTGTGGGGAAGTAGCCGTCATATTTTTATGATCAGTGTCATAGTTATCATTGAGTTGGCAAATCTTACCTACGGTTAGTGAAAATTAACGGCAGTCTCCTCACACTCCGTATCCTTCGCAGAAACCTCATATTCGATAGTAAGCCCCGGCTTCATCCGGCTCTCCTCCTCTTTCTGCGACTCGATATACCAAACAGGCACCTTGATTGTCCCCGGAAACTTCCCATCCCCATCCTTACTGGTGGTATAAGTGACTTTGACCGTATCATTTCCATCCCTCCTCTCTTGCGTTCGTTTTTAAGACCTTCTTCATCCCCCACCCTGTGACCCCGCCTTAAATGCAGTTCAGCCCATCATTCTTATCAAGCAGACACTCGTGCCTGTTCAGTTGCGCAACTGCATTGGCAAGCCGGTTAGCAAGCCGGCCGATGGTATCTCCAAAGTGGGGCGTATTGCGCTAGGCGTGGCCATCCTGTGTAGGGAATCACAGGAAGATGTTTCTGTTGGCTATCTTGATGTTCTGGGTAATAGCGCCTCGTGCGAGGAAGGCGAGGGCGGATGTGGGTGTAGCAGATTCCCCGGGTGTTGTATTTGCCAATAATTCTGTAAAAGACGGCAAGGGGAAAGCTGTCGCCCTTCTGGAGACCGAGCCTTCAATGCCTATATATCTTCGGAATAGAGCTTGGTGAGGGATGGCGGAAGAGGTGTATGAGTTATCCTCATGATTGTTTAGGCTCTAGTGGCATGAGCGCGAATTACTCCGGTAGGACGACTTCACGCCTCGAATACATCACTGCTAAGGGACATTTCTAACGCTACACAAGTCGCTCATTTAGATCACCCATGCAACCAGTCCTATGGCGACCACTTGCTGTACTATATTGACATCTCCACAATCTGCGACAATCTGCAGTCATTTCCTATGAGCCTCTAATTCCTCTTTCGGCTTAGCTATTCCATTGATTCTCATGCCATGTAGTGTTTGTCCCAGTTTGTCGCCCAGACATACCATGCATGAATCAGACTTTCAGCTGCACTCATGTCAGATCCTCGTTGCCCAACCAGAAAACCAAGTCCCTGTTTAGCGGTGTTTAGCAGCCCTGCTAGTGAAGACAAGGCTTGCAAATCATTTCTTGTCCCAGCTTAGTCCGGCGTCGTATATCTCCACTGGTACCCACCCTGCTAGTGACCGCAACTCGCCCCAGGGCCCAGGGGTTTTCTTGCATCTTCCCCTCTCTTTGGTGGGCGGGTTGCTGCGGGTATGACAGTGTATGGCAGTGCAAATCATCAGACTGATTGTTATTGCTAGAAATCGGGCATGGGAAGGAGATGAAGGGGTGGATGGATGGATTAGACGTGCAATGGGGAGGAGAGGCCCGTGAGGCTGAGAGGCTTGGCTTCCAATGGCCCCTTGAACGATGCTGGCCCCGCTCCGTGTCGGGAACAGAATGCAACCTAAACTTAAGACTATATAAACCCCGTATAGCCTCCATCTGTAACGAATTTTGTTGATCCTTCCCAGCAACCTAGACTCCCACAACCAAAGTACCCCTCCTACCAATCTCCCTCCCTCTAAGAACCAAAGAGCTCCTCTCACACTCCTAGATCCCCACAACCGTTACCAAACAATCGACTTCCCCACCCAAAATGCAACTCTTCAAATCGACCCTACTCGCCCTAGCGACCCTCCTGCCCTTGGCTGCGACCCAATCCGTGCCCGTCCCGACAAACCCCGTCGGTAACGGCTTGCCATGCGCCAGCGGACTGAATGGTGAATACCATTGTTCAAACGACCGGTCTAGCATTCAGATCTGCGATAACGGAACCTGGAGAACTAGCGCTCTGTGTGGGTCGGGATGCTGCGATTATAACAGCGGGAATGGGTTGCCGTATTGCTACTGCTAGATAGCACGTTAAGGGATGGATGAATGGGCCGAAGCGGAAGAGGGGTGGGCGATGTGGCCCTGGACGGACGTGTGAGTGAGAGGAATGACTGGATGCGCTGGTGTGTGTATAAAAAGCATTGTTGTACCGGTGAGGAATTGGTCTTTAGCAGGAGGCAGGTGGTGGATTATCAGATTCAGCATCTATGCCCTACCTCTGTTTCAGCACAAGGAGGACTATTCTAGGCTAGATCAGGCCTGCCTGTCTTCTTCTTCCTCATCATCATCATCACCCCGCTTGGCCGAATAATCCTCAATCTCAATCGAGCCATTGGCCCTAGCCAAGATATTATCCACAACGCTCTCATCCAGCATTAAATCGCAAGGTCTTGCAACAGGCATATCCATATCCCTTAACTCCGTTCCATTCAACATGGGACCAAACGAATCCATGCTGTTCCCATCCTTACCCCCCGAATGTACCCTTCTCCAAATCAAGCAGCGCAAAGTGATCCTTCCTAGCCGAAATGGCGGCCCCCAGATTCACACTTTTGCTCAAGAATACAACCGACACACTCTAGGCCACGCAGGCCAAGTACAACTGCGTTAGATTAGACAGCTAGCTCCTAGCCACTTTCCACGAAGCCAGCCTAGAGGTCCCACTCATTCATTCCGTTCTCGAGACCGTCTACTCTCAGGTCGATCCACGCGACTTAGCACAAGCCGACAGCTGCGTTGAGTTACTTGAAGCTTGCAACGCCAAGGCAAGGCTCTCTGCGGATATCTACGCCGAGACTGCTCATTCAAATCATGGTCAGCAAGTCGAAGCTTATACGATGGCGGTGCGAAGGAGAGGTGACGGCAGCAGGGTCGAGGCACTGATGGAGGGGATGATGGCCGATCTGCGTGGTCTAGCCGACGACGCGGTGGTTAGAGCAACTATGAGATCGCACATCGAGTCGCTGGACAAGGCCATTGACAGATTCTCTAGGATGGTTCCAGAGGCGACCAATGCCCAGTCGCGCCACTTGTTTCCCAACTATGGCTCCAGAGACCATTTCAACGCGCCCGGGGTTACGGAGCATACGCACACGGGGAGTGGGAACCAGTTTGCAAGGGTAACTTTCAGTGGGCCTGTTTACTTTGGTGAAAAGACATGGCACATGATCCATTGTATTCTCCTTTGTTCCCCTAGTGTTTCTAGGCGTGTGCTGTTTCATTTTATATATCTCAGTTTAAAATGTCAAGGCAGATAAGCCTCATAAATCGTTAGAGTATAATGAGCATGGAACTTTCAACCTGCGATAGCCCCAGCGGTTGATTGTCCCAGACACACTGACCACAAGTCCTATAAAAATTAGCCGTTCGAAGAACCATGTAGATTCCGCCAATCTTACCAGCGCCGTCTTTGTCTCCGCATCCTCCGTTCCCCAGCCGACTTCGGCCATAGTAAGCTTCCTCGATTGTTTGCTTTGCACATACTACCAAAGTCAGCTTTCCAAGTCCAATACTACCAGGGCAATTGCAAAACACAATCACATACTTCCTCGATGCTGTCTTTCACGATGTACCGAGTCACGTATACTTGCTTTTTCTGGCCGATGCGCATGATCCGACCGATTGCTTGGCTTTCCACGGTTGGGTTCCATTGCGGCTCGATGATGTGTACTCGATTGGCGACGGTTAGGTTTAGTCTGAGCATTTACTTGTGAGTAACCGGAGTTCCAGGAATGGCGCTGAGCTGGGAGAACACAAACCCGACAGATCCCGTTCCCAGGGTCATCAGAAGCACGTTGTTATTGGCCTGATGAAACTTCGTAAGAATCTCCTCCCTTCGTTTTGGTGAGACGGAGCCGTCGATCTGGAGGACTGGAATGCCCTTCTTTTCGAGTAAACGGGCCAGGATATCAAGTGGAGTGATCCAGGATGAAAAGACAATTCTTCTCGGATTAGCCACGTCTTTGGGGAGGGAAAGCTACATTGTTCTCGACGGTGTGGACGAGTGTCCAGCTGACGAGAGCCGGACAATCATCTCTTGGTTTAAAAAGGAAGTAGAGTCGATAAATAGCGACTCTGGAGACGCCCGCTGTCTGTTTGTCAGTCAGGACGATCAGATTTGTAACCAACTCCTTAAAGAGATTCCCACAATAAGAGTATCCAAGGACAACAACATGGGCGACATTCGAGTTTATTGCAATTCACTCAGTCGGTCATGGACAGACTCGTTTGATATACTTGAGGACCGCAAAAGGATGGTCGTGGAATCTGTTATCAATAATGCTACTAGTGAGTGTGGTTCCTGCTCTTTCTGTCCTCTAAGCATAACGCTGAGGTACAAAGGAATGTTTCTATTCGCACGACTTGTGATGTATAATCTATGCAGCCAATTGTCAAAGGCCGACTTCAATAGGGAGACGAGTTCAGATATCCTTCCAAAAGGCCTCAACGAAGCGTATGGTGCTCACATATATGTTCGATGAGCTCGGCAACTAATGCGTCAATCGGTAGATATGACCGAATCATCGCTCGCGTTCTGGGTGGCAACGATCCACAGGCTAAATATGCGAAGAAATTGCTTGGTTGGATAGTCTGCGCAAAACGCTCCCTCAAGTGGCATGAGATTCAAGGTGCCGTTTCTATCGACCACGATACCAGAACAATCAACTTCCAAGATCGCAAGTTGTCCTTGGATTCAAAGCAATTATGCGGCTCTCTAATCGAGATTCGAGCTAATGAACAATTGAACTGGTGCATACAACCGCGAAGATGTTTCTCCTCAACAACAAGTATGTTGTGGAGAGTGAGGAAGCGTATTAGCTTTTCTAGTTGTGCTTAGTATATCTTAACCACCCGAGCTGCAACTACCCATTGACCGTTGATGATTTGAAGAGATACATCCTGGCGGGCAATTACGCCTTTTTCGACTATGCTGTGGCTCACTGGATAAGTCATCTGGAGGATTGTTTGAGGCTTGTCAATAATTACAGTCCCGAGTCGCTCCAAATTCTCAGCCATGAACTTAACGAGTTTCTAAGCAATCATTTCCAAGGAGCGTTCGGATACTCAGTTTCCAAGCAGACACAGATCAAGCTGAAGCCGTTCAAGAGCATGGACCCTTATGATCGGTTAGCACGAGCTTTCGAGTACTGGAGATCTGAGCTGTCAATATCAAGCAGTCAAAGTGGCAGTGTCCAAGTTCTTGATTTGCATCGCATGACCCAAACTATCCGAACCGAAATTGAATCCTTGGCGTCTGAGCAATACTCTTTAAAACCGTTCTATGGAGCAAATCTGTTCAAGTGTGACCGATTATATTGCAAGTACTTTGCCGAAGGATTCACTGACTCTGTTCAACGAGATCAGCATTCACAGGAGCATGACCGGTCATTCTTTTGCGAAGTACCGGGATGTCCTATGTCACAGCTGGGGTTTTCAGGTGAACAGGATCTCGCATCTCACAACACAAAGTGCCATCAAGATCCTTCAACATCGGCTGGGTTTCCTGCTTACCAAGATCCTGCTTCAATTGATTTGGTGCATGTCTGTAAGACTAGAAATTTGGCCTTGGTCGAGCGCTGGGCCGAACAATTTGCTCCTGAGATGATAAGCCAGATGCTTTGGACAGGTGAGATAAAGTAGGTCCTGCAATCCGAGCCGCCATCAGCAACGAACGATTTGATGTGGTCAAGTTCCTCCTATACAGAAGCTCGAGCCCAGAAAAGCATATTCTCAGCATCATCTACCGAGCTTACAAGGAAAAGAAACATTTATTTCTACGGTCTGTTTTACAGTTATCGGATATTACGCCTGTTATCCACTCAAAGGACAAAGGCAGGATAACGGTTTGGATTCAAACTATGTTGAAGCACGAGGATGATCTTGCGGCTCGAGGATTGATAAGCTATTTCCATTCCAATGGAATGGCTCTGAACCACCATTGGCCGTTCTCGGCAGCTTCGGGTGGTTGTGCAAACTCTCTGGAATACTTGCTTGATCCCCTTCGCGACCATGTGTTGGAAAAGAAGCATGATCTTATGTCCACAGCTGCAAGATACGGTAGAAGTAACATCTGTAAGCTCCTGATTGACAAAGGGCTCTGGGGCCTTGATGACCCCGTGACACATACTCTTCTCGAGCAAGCAGCAAGCACTGGTAACAAGGATGTCTTGAACGTCATTCTTGGCGAACGGGCATCTTCGAAAGATACTTTCAAATAGCCAATCTATATGATGCAGTGCGTTATGGAAAGGCTGACGCTGTCAGGGGACTCCTCGAAGATCAGGAGTTGCCGCTCGACCTCAAAGACAGGACTGGCTGCACACCCCTGCATCACGCCGCATTCAATGGCCACCTAGACGTGGTGTCTCTCTTAATCGAATCCGGCCGTAACTTAGACATCAATGCTGGCCGCGCAAGATATCCAACGGCTGGAGTTAGCTTTGCCACTGCGTTTGGGCTCGCTGTTTTTGCTGGGCATGTTGAAATTGTTAAACGGCTTCTTCTGTGTGAAAATATTCAAATCGACCGCTACTTCCGGGTGAGAGGCAAATCAATCCTGTATCCACTCGATATCGCCGAAGACCGGAATTACCACGAAATAGTATATGCTATCAGAGAGCACGAAGCCAAGCAGAAAAGTGTTGCCATCGTCCACGAAGATAGAACCAGTCAGCAAACCAATACGACCAGAGAGCACAAAGCCATTGACCCAAGTCCTTTCTTCGATGATAATGAAGAATTGAATGTGAGACTCTTCACCCTTATCATCTCAGTACCAGCCTAGATCGTTAATACACAGATTCTCTAGGGCTTTGCTGGTGCTCCCCACGACGAAGACAGATCAGCACCCAGTACCCCCTCAGTGCGTTATATCCACGAAATGACTGAAATCCAGACGGCTAATTACAATGTAGCAGAGCGGAATATACCTAGTGCCGGAGGGTGTCGATCCGGATAGCTGGGACGACTGGTTGTTAGGGCTCGGGCAGGACAGCGATGATAATCCTTATTTCCTGCCGGAGATGGGAAGCCTGTGAGATGACTAGGTTTATAATAAATTTTTCCCCATTTAAATTTCCGAAATCTCCTCGGGTCGCCAGAGGTGCTCTCGTCTCCTTCGGTCCCAACGTCCTCTTTCGCGACATTTGGACTCTAAACTGGACGTCCGCTCATGCCTGTGCTCCATAGCCTCGAGAATAATACCACAAGTGAGCTTCTTCAAGCGGTAGCAATAGGGCCACCACGTGTGTAAAGTATGTGCAATCGTTCAACCTTTCTGTAAAAGGCAGACCAAGTGTGATTGCGTACACTTGACACACACTAAGGTTGTACCTAGCTGGGAATCGCCGCTTGTTAGCTAGATAGCATCCAAACTCATTTCCTTTGCCAAGCGTGAGAGTATAGCTTGGTTTGTGATGGCTTTTAGCACCGACTATCGCATATGTCTACAGCCCCTTCCTTCCGTATCCACTACACTGATCACAGCCGTCCCGGGTTCTCTCAAACCAATCATGTACTGGACTCCGCAGTAGAGGAAAAGAAGTGCAGACACGCTCAGTCTATGCATTCAGCGCTAATACTAACGGGTATTCTCTTCTTTTTTTATTGTCTTTCCGACATCGAAGTCATCATCATCTATTTAATCTTCGGCTGCGCCGTACCGCCCCACTCCAGTCTCCGCGGCGTCATATACTTCGCCAGCACCTCATCTGAAACCTCCTTCCTCCGCTCCTGGAACTCGGCCACATAGTCCTGCAGCTTCTTGATAGCCATAGCCTTGAGCTCACCAGTCAGCAGCTCGCCACTCTTATAGCTCCGGTAGATCTCGTCGAGCTTCGCGTCGTCATCTTCGAAGTAGGTCAGGTAGATGTACGAGACGTCCACGTCGGGGTTTCCGCCGAGGCGACGGTGGTCTTCGACGCTAACCTGGCCGCCAGAGAAAGCGTATTTGTTGATCTTGGTCTGCAGCCAGCTATTAGTTTATGGGTCAGCAGGTTGGGGCAAGGGATCGGACATACCTTAATCTGCTTAGGTGTGTCGGTCATGAAGATAGCAGAGTTAGGCTCGGACGAGGACATCTTTCCACCGGCGCCTTGCAGCGCAGTCAAAAACTTGGAGTGGATGAGAGCCGGCTTTGGCGAGGGGTATTTCATCTTGTGCGCGTTGTCACGAAGCAGACGGAAGTAGGGATCCTGGTCAATTCCCATGGGAATCAAGCACTGGATCTCGGCGATCGACTTCTTGCGCTCGGTCTGCGGCTCATCCGTCCAGATCTCTGGGTACGACGTCGCAAATGCAGCAACACACTGCACAGTGGGGAAGAAAATGCGGCCGACGTTGGTGCTCTCATTGAACCCGAACGCACCGCGGACCTGGTTAAACGTAACCAGCTTCGAGAACTCCCAGGCATTCATGAGGAAGTGGTTGCTGATGTACTTCAGATCGCTGTAGATGAACGTCTTCTTCAGATCGAACCCGAGCGCAATGATATCCTTGGCGTTCTCCATGGCGAAGTGCATCGTCTCCTCAAAGGTCAAGCTATCCTTGAACAGGGCCTTCTCGTCATCCGTCAACATGAAGACGAGCGGGACGTCAAAGACATCCTGCAGCCATTTCGTGAATGTGAGCGGGATCGTGTGGCCCAGGTGCAAGCTGCCCGAACTCGGTCCACGGCCCGTATACAGGAAGAAGGGTTCCCCCTTTTCCTTCTTCGTGAGGATGCGGTCGAAGTCCCGGTGGCTAAAGAACAGGCCGCGCCGAAGCCAGCGGTGCGGCTTGTGTCCGGTCACGCGCTCGAAGCGGTCGAGGAGCGCCTGGTCGATGAGTGAGGTGTTCCACTTCCTGATTCACACATACCTGTTAGCACGAGGTTGACAATTGCGCGAGTAATTGATATAGGTAGGCAAGCAGGCAGGCAGTCTTACTTGGCGAGAGCCTCGTAGTCGATCGACACGGCGTTTCCAGCCTCATCGCGGCCACCCTCGACGGACCAGGGGTTGATATCCTGGTCGCGGGAAGTTTCAACGTGCTCGGCGTTCTCGGCCATTTTTGCCAGGATCCAGTCCAATTGACCGTAATGAGGGTGAGTAAACGAGAGGAGAACCGGGTTGGGCCGAGATCGAGAGCCGCGTGCCGCTGTGACTCAAAGAAAGATGTGGAGGGGCAGCCAGAGTGGATCATGTGATTACCCCTCGATTGTCACGTGATATTTCCAAAAGGCATACTAGAAGCTTGGATAGCTTCACCTGGAGACGAAAGCGTTGACCGATCTGTGTTTCAGAAACTCAGATGCGGTCATTCAGTGTCGCACAGTCGGTGTATTACTTAGTCCCTAGATGTGGTGCAACACATTTAACTTTAGAAAGTACTACAACTTACAGCTCTCAACCAACACATCGAAGAGGGTAAGTGGGTGGGTATGATTGTTATTCTTTATTGAAAGTTTTGTGTACTAGATTGATTCCCATTATTTACCGTACGGTAGCGCCCTTGAGGCTCTTGACTGTGCAAACACCACCAGACTTAGCCACCAGCTTACCCAGAGCAGGCTTGCCCTCCTGGCTCTGTGCAACAGGGACAGCACTGCTCTCAAACGCAACCTCCAGACCATCGGTAGTAGTGAAACCTGGCTGGAAGGTCTCCCAGACCTTCTTCTTGGGGTTGAGCACCTTCTCGGGCTCGCCGTCGTTCCACCCTTCAAAGTAGATGCGGTCACCAGCGGGGGCATCTGCGGGGGGAGTAACGAGCTCAACGGGGCCAGCGTGTGAGTCTTCGCCCTCGGCGACGCGGGGAGAAGCGGCGAGGACCATGGCCGCGGACTTGATGCCGCGCATAGTCACAGGTTTCAGGTTGCAGACGGCGACGATCTTGCGGCCCTGCATTTCCGCAAGGGGTACGAGGCCGTTCAGGCCAGAGCATACTGTGCGGACGGTCTTGCCGGTTTCCTCATCGAGGGATGTGTTGTCGGAGCCGGGGGCGTCACCGCAGTCGATCGTGGAGACGTAGAGCGAGTCGGCGTTGGGGTGGTTGACGGCGCGAAGAATGTGGCCGACACGGAGGTCAATAAGGGAGGGGGATGGTGGGGCAGCCGGTGCGGGCGCCGCCTTGGGCTGCTTGGGTTGCTTCTCCTTCTTCTCCTTCTTGGGCTTGCCCTCGCCCTTTCCAGCGGCGGCGGCGGCGGCGGCAGCACCAGCTTCGGGGACGTCGCCCTTGGCAGCCTTCTCGGGCTTCGTCTGTCCCACAACAACAGTCTTCTCACCGCCAGCGGCGGCGGCGGCGGCAGCGGCAGCAGCCTCCTTCTTCTTGCGCTCCTTCTCGGCCTTGGCGTCGACGGGCTTGGGGATGAACTTGACGTCGTTCACATCAATGACAACCTTCTCCTCCTCGGGGATCTGCAGCGAGAACAGGCGGCTGTTCTGGACAAGGTCGACATGGCGGACAATGTGGTGGTATCCATTCTCACCCGTGCGCTCCTCCGGTGACCACTTCTCGACGACAGGTGCGAGCAGGGCGTACGCGGCGATATCTGCGACGGAGGCTTTTGACCCGAGAAGGGTTGTGCGTGTAGCGAGGTGGGTGTTGATCTTGCCGAGGAGCTCGGTGACGGCGGCCTTGTCATCTTTCGTCAGGGCGCTCTGCAGAGTGGAGGTCGTGCCCAGCCATTGCTTGATGTCTGCCTCGTCGGCGGCAGTGTAGGTCGTGCGAGGGAAAACCTTGGGGTTGGCGGCGAGGAGGTCGGGCTCGGTAGAGTCGGGGGAGACGGCGGCGGGGTAGGAGCGGTAGAGGAGGGAGAGGAGGGAGCTCTCGGGGGCGGAATTGATGGCCATGTTTGCAAAGGACGAGGCGGGGTATTTGGCAAAGACGCTGAAGGGAGGGGTAACGTAATTGATTCGGAGGGAACTTCTAAGCGGGAGAGCGGCGCGGGGGAAGAATCTTGGGACCCGAAGGAGGGTCGTGACGGGGTTGAAGAAAGACAATTTGGCTGGAGGAGTGATCCCTAAGAGGAGGGATCTTTAACCAAAAGTTCAGTCTCGATGGAGTCATACCACAAAAGTGTGTGCCGAATCATGCCTGACTGTAGCGGCCGGATCAACGTTGTTCCGGTCGACGAGTTCTCCAGCAACAGTCATGCAACAATGAACATGGTTTGACATTTACAGAGGGATACACTACTCTAAGTATGTATTAAAAAGATTGTTTTAATAGAACAGGACAATATTGAAGCTCAAAATCTGCTCGTTGGGGCTTGCACGTTGTTGAGTCGTAGCCGATTCTATATATATCCGAATGCATACAGCCCGCCACCGCAATGTCGTCTCAGGTCAACATGACATGTCAACTTGTACTGTTCACTCAACTTGCGCTCAATTGCGCCAAGCTTAAGATAAATCATTTTACTATCTAACCAATGGCGGTTTACAACTGCTTGTCGGATTCAACGTTATCTGGAGCTTCCCTATCCACGCTGCGGTGAGCTTCTAGGCAACCTGAACTTGGATACATATGGTGAAGCTCGGGCAGTTAATTTAAGAACCGTGTCACTTTCCGCCCGGCGTCCCTGACACCCGTCAACAGTTACACCACATGATATAGCGCCTACGGAGGATAAGAACTTGAACGGATAAGGAGAGGCGAAGGAAAAGAGAAGCAAATCACATGATCAGGGTTGGCGGAAGAAAACGAACTCCGAGCGGGACGACGACTTCGCTTCTGCGTTGACTCCATTCCGGACTCGAGAATACTCAGCGGTCCTTGAAGTTCCTCCAACCACGCCTGTCGTTCTATAGAGCCCACTAGCGACGGAGTATTCCTTCAGGTTCTCTTATAAGGTGGAGTCGGCCCCTTTCTCGTGCGTTCTCTGCGTGTTGTTCTGTTTGTCGACGGCTGCTGCTGCTGCCGCCTGGACTGCTGGCCCCTGTTCCACGGGTTGCTGCTCACCGAGCGATGTGTGCTGAGTGCTGCGGCGTAGTCTTTTGACCACCCACTAACTAATGCGGAAAGCAGTCCCGTGACCGCCTCATACAAAGTACAAGAACAGTCAGTGCAGTGCAATGCCCACCACGGGCAACGGAGACCTGCCAGCCATGGACGACGAGTTCTCCACAGAGATTGCGCCTCGCCAGGTTACGCTCCGGGACCGGGTCACGGTTGCGACTCTGGTCCCGTTCCACTCATCAAAGGAGATCCCCCAGTCTCTGATAGAATACCTGTCTGGCCAGCTGAACAGGGAAATTGACAAGGGCGACACGTATGCCATGGTCGACCCAATTCCAGTGGTGCATTTCCGTCCGTACTGGTTTTCAAACTTTGGAGCGGTCATGCTCATTGGTGACATCAAAGATGTGACTGATGTCCAAAATATGGATGGCAATGTGAACTGGGCCAAAGTCTGCCTGGGGAGTTTCAACATTCGACCGAATTACCCTGGTCGGAGTAGCCATGTCTGCAACGGAATGTTCTTGGTCACGGATGCTGCGCGAAACAAGGGTGTTGGTCGATTAATGGGCGAAGCGTATCTCGACTGGGCCGCCAGATTGGTGAGCCGCGAGTCCTATTCTTCCTTTTCAGCTCTAACCGTACTAGGGGTATACGTACGCTGTTTTTAACCTCATTTACGAGAGCAATGTCGCGTCATGTCGACTCTGGGAAGGGTTAGGTTTCAAACGAATAGGCCGAGTTCCTGGTGCTGGGCGGGTTGTCTCCAATCCTGGCGAATTCGTGGATGCAATCATCTATGGACGCGACTTGGGTTCAGATGGCGAAGACCCGGTCACACAAGATCGCTTTGATAAAATTCGATACTACCTCAAGCATCAAAAGTACCCTCGCGGTGCTGATCGCGCAGAAAAAAGTCGACTCCGCAGCGCGGCGACGCATTATAAGCTCATTGAAGGTGAAGACGGCGAAGGCGAGAAGCTCATGCTCAAGGATAAAGAAGTCGTGTCGGACCCGCAGCAGCAGTATGAAATTGCACGCCAGATGCATCTGGAGCAGCACGCCGGGATCAATAAAACAACGGCCGCGATCGCGGTCAAATACCACTGGGTACGAATCAAAGAGACCGTCAGCCGCGTCATCCGCGACTGTCCGAACTGCAAGGAGACAATGAAAGTCCCGTCCCCCAATAACGCCGCGAGCAGCACCAACGACGCCATGCACACAGACTCGGACGACGAATCTAGCAAACAGGAGACCCTTGATCGGATCCCGGCGCCGGAGCCCATGACATCCCCGCCAATTCTCTCGCACACCCATACTCCCCTGCACCATCCGCACCAGAATCCGTTTGGCGCACCCAACTCGTCCATCCTGCAAGGCCATGTCGGGTCTCTGAGCGATTACGCCGTCCCGCTGGATCCTCAAATCATGAGCCTCAACCACATGCCCCGGTATCAAACGCATGATGCCCTGGCCGATCCGTACGGCCACGCCCATACGCTCCACGAGAGCAATGTCCGCCAGCACGTGACGCCCAATGAGTATCGCATGATGGTCGACGACTCTGATACGGACGCCAACGCACTGCATCAGGAAATAAACCTGGTACATTCACAAGCGAACGACGTGCAGATGATGAAGTATCAATACGTCGCGCACGACCAGGACGACCTCGACTTTAGCTAATTTGTCATTGTCATTATTTACCGGAGTCTGGCGTTTATTTCTCTCGCATTTTACGGACGGCATGGAAGCATGTACCAGACGGGAGCATATAGAGAGCGTGAGCCCGAGGGCAATAAGACTAATGTTCAATCACGATCACTGGCCAGTAGTTACAGTAGTAAAGCAACGGTAGGTAGGTCACAGCTTGGTCTTGGCCTTGTCCCTGCTCACCTTGCCACCGAACTCGAAGAGATACGCGGCCACCTTGCGCATCTGGATCTCCTCTGATCCCTCGGTGATCCGATACCGACGGAAATGGCGATAGATGTGCTCGAAGGGATAGTGGCGCGAGTAGCCATCGCCGCCGTGGATCTACACACAACCGTTAGCCAACACGTAAATGAAGGAGGATCGAGATAAAGGGATGGTACCTGAATAGCCCGATCAGCCGCCTGACAGGCAAGTCGATTCGCCCAGTAATTACACATGGCCACCTTATCACTCAGTGTCTTCTCAATCGCAATCCACGGCGTCGCGCCCATCTTGCCCGCCTCCTCCACAACCCGATCCATATCCCAACTCGTCTTGAGGATCAATAATCTCAGCATCTCCACCTGCGTCATGAGCTCAACAACGGGAAACTGAATCCCCTGATGATCCGCAAGCTTCTTCCCCTCACCCCAAATCGTCCTCGACCGCGCACGCTCAATCGCGCGCTCGAGACAATACTTCGCCGCGCCGCACGAGCTCGCCGCCTGCCGGATGCGATTCTCATGCACGAAGGTCTGCGCAATCGCGAGCCCGGCGTCCGGCGTGCCCAGGATCGCCGACTCCGGCACCCACACCCCGGAAAAAGTCACCGTCGCATGGTCCGTCGGCATGTTGAACGTCCACTCGTAGCTGGCGATCTCGATCCCCTCCGTCTCGCGGGGGACCAGGAACGCCGTGATCCCCTTCGCAGACCCGTCGCGCCCGCTCGTCCGCGCAAACACGATCATGTGCGTCGCGAAATGAGCCCCCGTCTGCCACTTCTTCGCTCCGTTGATCTCCCACCCTGCCACACCCGCTGGCCCGGCCTTCCTCTCCGCCCGCGTCGACATAAACGTCGCATCGCTCCCATGATCCGGCTCCGTGAGC
Organism: Penicillium sp. S1316; assembly: GCA_023627405.1. Taxonomy (NCBI): domain Eukaryota; kingdom Fungi; phylum Ascomycota; class Eurotiomycetes; order Eurotiales; family Aspergillaceae; genus Penicillium; species Penicillium sp. S1316. Next base: position 430,118 of record JAMAHF010000006.1, read on the forward strand.
CCGAACGTCGTCCGAAACTGCCCCCTTAGCCGCGCAGGGATCAGCGTGCGCCGCTGCTCCTCGCTCCCGAAATGGTGCAGCATGAAGACATCGGGGAAGTTGCCGACGACGCTGTGCTCGTTCTGCAGGTCGTTCGCGAGGCCCAGCCCGCCGCCGTAGACCGGGTTCGAGGCGAGGTGGAAGCGGATCGCGGACATGTATAGGTTTGTCGACGGGTGCGAGGTCCCGCCGTAGATTTTGGGCAGTGCGAAGCGGTATAGACCGGCGGTGTCGGCGAGGGTGCGTGCTTGGGCTATATACTTTATTAATATCTCGCGTGTCATGTTATGTTATTTGGTTTCAATGGGAAGGGACGGGAGGGCGAGGTGTGGCGTACTCAGTAACTCCTCCCACTCGCGCCGCGGCAGACCGCCGTTCTCCCAGTCTGTGCGAGCATACTCGCGGCGGTGGTCGAAGAAGCGGTTATTGTCGTCGGCGTGCTGGAGCGGGAGGATGGTCTCGTGGATGAATTTGTCGATGCGGTCGATGTGCGCGACCAGCTCGGGCGGGTATTCGAAGTTCATTGCCATCTTAATATTTGTTTTCTAGTCTTCTCTGTTTGGGGATAGACTATGGTGAACATGACAGTTAATACGACGGATTGTTGATACTACTAGGGATGGAGTGGGGGTGGTTTTAACTCTCCCCAGAGTTAGGAGGCTGTCTCCGCACTGGAGGCTAACCCCGCAGCCGCCCAGCCTCGGCCTCGGGATCGGCCACTCGGCTCCCGTCGCATGCTATGGAGGGTATGACAGGCCTTGATTTGAACTTTGAATAGCCCGCTGCGGGCACTAGGATTACGCATCGCGAAATAGAATTGCTGTTTACCGTGTACATTGATTGCCTCGTGGGCGTGGTTTGATTCTCGAGATGCTTGTCGGGGCATTGCATCTCCAGCACGCACTGCCATCGGCCGTGGACCCTGCAGCGGGATGCATTCTCTGTTTGTTTACTGACCCTGCATGCGGATATGTACATTCCCACGCGGCTGTCCATCGATTTTTGGTTCTGTTTGCTGTGGGGTCGAACGCACTGCACTCAACCGTAGTCGTAGACCCTGCATCTGCGCGTGAGCATGATCTGTCAAAAGGTTGGTATGCACCTAAGCCTAAGATGACTACCTAGGTACACTCTGCCCCATCTCGCTACGCGGGTAGCCACCAGGCCAGGCCAGGCCAGGTAACGACAGCGAGCCTAGCCCGCCTTCACCCCTCCAAAACTCCGCGCGAGCAGACTCTCCCTCCACAACCAAACAAGTCCAAACGTCGCGCCCGCGCCGAGATTCGCCGTCCCTAGGCCCAATACAAGCAGAATCTGCGCCCAAGGGATCTCGACACCGCCGCGCAGCGCCAAGTCTCGAAATGAAAGTAGCAGCCAGTAGTACGCGGGGGCGATCCAGCCGATGTGGTCCCACTGCAGGAAGCGGCGCGCCGCCGTCTCGAGTGAGGCGATGGGCGTGCCGTAGTCGAGCGGAAGAAAGAGCTCGAGCATCGAGGTGCCCTGCGGGCGTGAGAAGCGTACGTAGAGGAAGGTGAGTGCGGAGAGGGTGCATAGCGTGCCTATCGCGAGGCGGACGGAGCGCTGATCTGCGCGTGTGGTGTCGGTGGGCGTGGAGGTGCTCTTGGGTGTGGATTTGGACTGGTTCTTGCTATTTACATCTTCAAGAAGACGAAATAGCACCGCCTGCGCAAGCGGAACGAGGATCGGAAACAGCTGCCAGACGGCGTTAGCCTGGATGCGGGTCTCGACCGTCGGCGCGAAGTAGCATGCCGCGAGGAGCGGGTAGTAAACGAGGAGCATCGCGGCGAAGAGCGAGTTGACTGCGCGCCTAGGGATGAGGGCGCTTTCTGCAGTCGCGAGCTTGGTTGACGGAGACCAGAAGTATTCGACTAGGAAGTGGGCGCCAGCGAGCTTCCCGATCCCGAGAATTTGTGAGGCGATTGCGAAGAGGATGGGGCTTTGATTTGGTTGGTTAGCGGGTTTCTCTAATATTGAGAATGGGCCATTCCTTGCAGGAGGGGGACGTACTAGATGAGAGCGCTCCAATGGTGATGCCGGCGAAATTTCTCCAGCACTCCGATGACGAATAATGGAGCCATGTCCGTGAGGAAGGAGATCATCTGCAGTCTCCCCACCGGATCGATGCCGGTCATTGACGGGGAGAAGACGGCGATGAGCGGGTTCATCGCCTTGTCCAGCCACAGGATGTGCAGGTATCGTTCATCCATCGATAGTGTGATTTCGCCGTTGGAGGATCTCCAGGACCCTTCTTCGACCATCTTGAGCAGGTATGGTACCATGAGCGCGGCGGAGGCTTCCTCGTCGACCGAGGGCCAGATGAAGAGGGGGACGAAGGGGAGGGACAAGAGAGCGCGTTTCCAGACCGCGTCGTGGATTCTGCTTGGCATGTTGAATGGATTGCATTCAAAATCTGGAGAGGAAAAGAAATCAAACAAAATGCAGGTGGATGGGGAGACTTATGATCACTCATGGAGTGGGCACGATTTCCTTCGCGCCCTTTTGGCGCAAACATGAACACAAGATCTACCTACTTTCCTCTGCCGATCATCGTCATCGATGCACGATCGTCGGTCCGATATCCAGTGGCCTTATTGCTGATTGTTCAAATGTTTCCCTTGTCCCTGCCCTGACTCGTACAACATATGCATCGGAAGTTGATCAACATAACTCAAGTAACAGAGCACTATTCTTCTAGTCCAAACTTCTTTCCACCTCAAGGAATATCAAATATTTTGATCAATTCGGTTTGAAGACTCAGACAGCTGATAAGCGCGAAACCGGGCTCCTTCCGCAGTTGAGTGTTCGCTCCTTGCTTTGCATGCTTGCCCCTCGCTTCAGTAGCGTCGATTGTTTAGGTGACACCATGGATGCACTGTACCTCCCCCACGAGTACCACATACGTTTGTGCGTACACCCAGCAGTTGATAGTTCCACTGCTTCCCCGGGGTTTTTCTTAGTCAAAAACAGAAAGGCGAGGAATATCCCTCGACCACCTAAGCTACGCTACGACCATCCATCCCTGAGAGCAAACAGCTCATCCGAGTCCAGGGTAGTGAGAACCGGCAATGGGCGTTGGAATAAGCGACGCCTAATTAACCATATTCATTATTATCTCCTTTATGTAGATAGGAAGCTACTGCTGCCGTGGCCGTGAAGCAGATCCATCTGTACGGCTTCGGGCGCATGCTGCAGCTAGCAAGTGGGCAGGACGGTCACATTTACGCTTTCCCCCGCCGCACGAGAAACATGCTAGCTAGCGGCCTGTACCGCATTGCTTCGCAGGAATTTTGACTGTCTGCCGCAGGGCAAGAAGGTAGATACCTTCTAATGGTCAAAGTACTTTCGACGGATTCAATACCCGCTTCGCAGGCGCAATAGCGGCACTGGTAGGAGACGCTTCCCATCCGTGGGATCAAGATAATTTGCCCATCAATCAGGCACCCCACCCCCGAAGCTGGATTCAGCATTGCTCAAACCGAAAAGTGTACGGCATTAAGGTATATTCCGATCGCCCACCGCCGGTTCCTGGACATTATGCACGTATCTATAGAGGCAATATCAACATTGCAAGTGGATTTAAGAACGCGGTTGGCAGTTCTCGATCGAGACCGATGGACCCACCCGTGCTAGCCCTCTGCACGGCACATCCAACGATCTAACCCAGTTTTCGGCTCCCACGCTTGAGGTGGTAAACAAATCGAGCCGGTGCTTCGGTTAGCGCCATCCATATACTGTAGAACGGGCTTTCGAGCTTCACGAGCCCGTACTATGTATTGTGACTGGTGATAAAGTGTAAGCTACACCATATTCATCCGTAGGAGACTAGAAACTATATATTCCGCCCACAGCTACCGAGAGAAACTACAAGTAGACCCATTGTTTCCGTATACATATTTTATCACAACAATGGCATCCTACCCACCAGGCAAATGCTGTTTCCAGGGAGTGAAACAAAAGGGCTCTTCAAGCGGCGAGATCATCAGATCGGCGATATAGAGGTTTATGTTCGGTACCCCGAGAACTCATCCACAGAACGCGGAATTCTTCTGTACACCCACCCGACCCATCCTAGCCCCTACAATGCATGATGCCACTGGCTAACCTTCATCACGGTCAATGAATGCAGACTCACCGACGTCTTCGGCCACCGCTTCATCAACTCGCAGCTGATCGCTGACCAGCTGGCCGCCAACGGGTATTTTGTGGTGATGCCGGACCTTTTCGCGGGCGATTCTGTTGCGCTTGATAAGGCGGATTCCGTTGACTTTGCGAAATGGATGAACGGGGCCTACTCCGACAGCCAACGACCTCATTTCCCGCCCTCGATCGATCCGATCGCCGAGGCGTGTATAACTGAAATGCGGACGAAGTATCAGGTCAAGGTAAGAAAAAAAAGAAAAAGAAAAAGAAAATATCAACTTGACGGACTGACCTAGCTATTTGCGCCAGAAACTGGGCGCCATCGGATACTGCTTCGGATCCAAATACGCGGTCCGATTCCTGGGGGCTCCCGAGACCAGAGTCCGGGTCGACGCAGCATTCATCGCGCACCCGAGCTTCATCGACCGTGGCGAGCTCGAAGCTGTCGCGGGCCCGCTTGCCATCGCGGCCGCGGAACAGGACGAGATCTTTCCTTACGCGAAGCGCCGCGAGTCGGAGGAGATCCTGCAGCGGCTGGAGACGCCTTATGAGATTACGCTCTATGGCGGGGTTGAGCATGGGTGAGTTGGGTTCTCCAAGCTAGCTTTCTAGTATCCTGATCTAAAAAAAAAAAAACAAATGCTAGCTTCGCTGTTCGGGGAGCGGCCGATGATCGTCGGGTGCAATTTGCAACGGAGGGCGCGTTTTACCAGGCTGTGCGGTGGTTTGGAGAGTATCTTGCATAATTTCTGTGTAGTCCGACAAATTCTATCCGAATTTCATGGAGTATATACACACGACTCGATCTATCTAGCTAGCCCTGTAGGGATAGCGTTAACAGTCATTCTCATGTCAGCGATGGGCGCCAGCCCCACATCATCATTTTCGTTCCAATTCGCCCCGTAAGCTCTCAGACGTACATATCTCATCTCCTGCATTGGTCGAAATCTCCAGCGCTGGGTTCCGATAAGATTGGAAAAAAGGTTCTTATTGAGTTTGATGTCGGAACGGCGAGGTCCTCGTGCGGCAGGCGGAGAAAATGCATCTGAAAGGCACACCCGGCGCCATCGAGGGCGCACCCAAAAGGCGTGTGATATGTGCCACGAGATGAAAACTAAATGCGATGGTGCGGCGCCCTGCGCTCGCTGCAGGAATTCATTTCTAGGTTTGGATACCCGGTCTTTTTGTCGTCTTGTCGCTGTGCTGATTTCAATGGGAAAGACTGCTTGTATTCAGAGTCTCGCCCGAAGAGGAGACGGAATTCTCCGCAGCCACGGAAGGCGCAGCATCGACGGCCTAGGATTGTGGCTGATGAAGAAACCAACCGTGGTAATCTGGCTGCGACAATTTCAAAGGACTATGAGGTTGCACCAACTCGGCCTTCGAATGTGGTTGTGTGGAAAGCCAGGGATTTCAATTCGCCTGCGACAGGTTCCATTCCCGAGTCGAAACCCACCAGCGGAGAAGCTAGGTTTAACTCCTCATCTGCAGATCGGGCATTTATCGATCGTCTACGGACAGAGCTAGGCGAATGGCCAGGGTCCGATATCGAAAAGAGATTGGCAATGTTGGATCGACCGACCCCGCGTTTCTTTTCGTGCCGGAACGCACCCCGACCTGCTGTTCCGCTGCCCTCACTCCAGAGAGCGCGGCAGCTGGTCAACGTAGCCTTGGATGCGCATGTCCTATACCGGGTGATAGACCCAGACCGATTCGAGCGGACCTTCCAGCTCCTGTTCCTGCTTGAGGAAGGAAACTATGGCGAAGAGGAAACGAGGCATTTACCGCTGGTCTATGCGTTGCTCGCGTTGGGGGTTATTTATGAGAAGCAAAGCGACTGTACAAGAGATACGACGGACGAGAGGCTTGCTGGAGCGTAAGTTGCGACCTGTACGCAACTGTGCTTGAAGGAAATGCTGACTGACTAGACTGGGCTACTTTGACACCTGCCGCGATCTTATAGATGTGGAAGACTCCTCCATGCTGACAACATTACAAGCGCTATTCTACATGAATATGTTTCTCTTGGCCACTGCGAGTCTGATCGCTTGTTACACCTCCCTTGTCCACGTGCAGACGCTGATTCTGCGCATGAGCCTCTACCCGCCTCGCTTCAAGAATGATGGTGATGATGCGGTCGATGCGGAGCTGAAAGCAAGGCTTTTCTGGTCTATTAAGCAGCTGCTGGTATTAGTCAGCACATCGACTGGCCTTCCGAGCCCTATAACCGCGGCGAGCTTCCAAATGGATCTACCCGCGGAGCTTGGAGACACTAGTCCGTCTCGACAGGCCGAGTCTCGCCCTCGCCTAGCACCAGATGGGCGGCTATTGGATGCCCCTGGCTTTGTCCACTACATCAAGCTCTACGATATACTTGATGTCGTGATCCAGAAATTGTACCCTTCAACGGCAGTAAAGACTACGCAGGGTTCCCCCTCGAGAAGCCATTCTGTGAGCATCGAAACTGTTACAGAATTAGAGAATCAGCTGAAGCACTGGTCAGATAGTCTCCCTGAAGGCTGCAGGCGTGTCCAAGATGTAGCGTGCCTCGAAAGGTAAGGCCTGACCCTTCTCTAAATTGTGAGACTGCTAACCCATAGAGTAGGGCAAATTACGAGCTTCTCATGACATATTGCCATGTCCAAATGTATCTCCACCGACCGTTCCTTCACTACTTGCCCGAACCAACAGTGAACATGCAACCCCGCTCACGGGAAGAATTCCAGAAATACGCCTTCACATGCATCGAGGCCAGCCGCAACATCATATACATGGGCGAGGATATGCGCAGGAATGGGCTTCTGTTCGGCGCGGAGTGGCGGATTGCACATATGCTTCTCACTGCAGCTCTGTCTCTGCTATACGTTCCTCTCAGTGACAGGAGTTCGGCTCTTGCGGGGGTTGTCCTAGCCGATTTGGCAATTGCTAAGTCACTACTGAGTGCGCTGCGTCCGTACTGTGTTCGAGCCCAGCGAGCGCATCTTGTTCTTACGGTTTGTTCTCGCTTTCTCACCATGTATTGTGAGGGCTAACGTGATTTTTACCAGGTACTCACGGCCGTGTTCTCCGGTCCCTGCGAGGAAGCGCTGCCGACAACGGATGAACATGGAACGTGGGATTCCAGGCACCCACTGCCAGACGGACCGGACGCCGCATACACGTCGGCCTTACGAAGGAGGCTCTTCCAGACTCCGTTACTACACCACTCGGCCACCAATATACCACGTCCCGCTTTACAGTCAGCACCGAACGGGGCTCCCACCCCACTTGCCCAAGATGAACCCCCTCTGCAATCATCAGCAGACAATGAGCTTTACCCTCTCAGCGAGATGAGCCAGTTTCACCAGATAAATCGCCCTCCTCTTCTGCAAAGCCCAGCAGCAGCCATGGTTGACAACGCGGCATTCAACTCCGCTGAGACCGCTTTCGATAATGACCCAGCTGCGCATTACTATTTTGACGCGCGGCCCTCGAGCATTTTTCAGGACATTGTATTTGACGACGACCCTTTTTATCAGCTGGTTGGAGACGGCGCTGCAGGAGGAGGTACGGATGGGACTTCGGACGGTTTTGCTCGGTTTGGAGGCTTTTTCTGACGCACGAATGAGCTTGATTTGGTTTTTGATAGTATCAGATATTCTCTCCATCGGCCAATCCAAAACTTTATTGCGTAAAAGAAGAAATCTGAAATGGGACTGGGCCCGTATCATGTATGGGCTTCGCTGTGAACCCGGCGCTCGTTGCTGACAATTCGCGCTAACCCTCATACCGGCTCGGCGAATCCGGCTGTGGATGCTGATGCTACAAACCCTCAGAGCGGAACAGTATATGTCGTATCAGACGTAGATGGCAGGTACTATACATATTGACATTACAGGTGTTTTTTTCTGATGGGGTTATCATCTAAACTGAATAGGAAGGAATCCAACACAACAACCCGTTCCTGCCCAAGCATCCTTTCATTATGCCAGAAACCAAAGAATCAGTACGTTGATAACGTCGTTCCCTCTCGGCCTGAAGGCACACTTACATTTATCCTCGTAGCGCGGTTTCTCGGATGATGAGTTCTACCCACTCATGGACCTAGATAATGGAATTGTCGGGTGGGAGAGCCCGGACGACCCGGCGAACCCCAGGTAGGCTGATGTCACTAAAAAAAACCATGGTCGGTCTTGTTAACCGTAGTAGGAACTATTCCCAAGCTCGAAAGTGGTTTCTCTTGAGCCTCGTCAGCAGCATCACTTTGGTCAGGTACGCCTGTCCCTTTCGATGGGAGAAAATGTTTAATTAGTGACTGACAATCCGACAGCCCATTCTCGTCCTCTGTCTTCGCACCTGCCGTCAGCCGCACGCAGCAGGAATTTGGTGATACTTCATCACTTCGAGGATCGCTTGCTGTGACAAGCTATCTATTTGGCTATGGTGTAGGTTAAACCCCCTCATGCACGCATGCACGCATGGACACATGCAACTCGCACGAAATGCAAACCAATCTAACAAACCCACGATCCACCCCCAACAGGCCGGCCCCCTCCTCTTCTCCCCTCTAAGCGAAATCCACGGCCGCAGACTCATCCTCAGCACCGCGAATATTATGTTCGTCCTCTTCCAAGTAGCCTGCGCGCTGGCACCAAGCATGTCCGCGCTAATCGCGTTCCGCACCCTGGCTGGAATCGGCGGCTCGGCGGGGTTGACTACGGGGGGCGGAGTGGTCGCGGATCTGTTTACGGCGGAACAGCGCGGAATTGCCATGTCGATTTTCACGCTGGGGCCGTTGTTTGGGCCCGTTTTGGGCCCGATTTGTGGGGGGTTTGTTGCGGAGAGGGCGGGGTGGCGGTGGGTATGTTATTCACCTCCGGTGGCTCAACCAAAGTAGTATGATCAGCCTGTTTTCCTGACTAACTGCATTTACGAAAAATAGGATTTCTGGATTCTTGTCATCTCTGGCGGGTTGCTGACCGTGTTCGTCGCGGCGTTCAACAAAGAAACAAACCCGGTTGTTCTGATGCAGCGGAAGACAGAGCGACTACGCAAAGAGCTACGGACCCCTGACCTCAAAAGCTGCTACGAGACATCAAACTCCTCTGATTCGAAAAAAAACATGCTCTGCAGCTTACTTGTCCCCTTTCGCCTCCTCCTCTTCTCCCCAGTCGTCTCCCTCATCTCAGTATACATCGCAACCATCTACGGCTCGCTCTACCTCCTCTTCACAACCATCACCGACGTCTTCCGAGATGCCTACGGCTGGAGCACCGAGCTCAGCGGGCTCTCCTACATCGGCCTGGGGCTCGGCTTCCTAACCGGCCAAGCAGCCTTTGCGCTCCTCGGCGACCGCATCATCCAGCACCTCAAGCGCCGCAACACCAGAAATAACGGCCACTTCGAGCCCGAAATGCGCCTCGCAATCTGCATCCTCTTCGCACCCCTAATCCCCATCTCCTTCTTCTGGTACGGCTGGTCCGTCCAAGCCCACACGCACTGGATCGTCCCGATCATCGGGCTGTTTCCCTTCGCCGTCGGCGCTGTGGTCATCTTCTCCAGCCTGCAGACGTACATCGTAGACTCCTACACGCGACGCGCGGCGTCGGGGATTGCGGCGATCACGGTCCTGCGCTCTTTTGCGGGCGCGCTGCTGCCGCTTGCGGGGCCGCCGATGTATGACGCGCTTGGGTATGGGTGGGGGAATTCGTTGCTGGGGTTTCTTGCGTTGGCGATGGTTCCTGTGCCCGTTTGGTTTTATTTGTTTGGCGGGAGATTGAGGGGGAGATTTTCCGGCTAGTAAACGATAGAATAGGTTGGTGCGATCGCTGGGGAAAAAAGAGTGAGGGAGAATTATTTATATGGAGTATATTTAGGGGGGAAGGGCGGTTATTGTTGGCGCGGTCTACTTAATAAGGGATGGTGTTGATTGACTTGAAAATATAGAACGCATTTTATACCTCTGCATAATTATGTCGCAAGGCTCCTATTCATGTACTTTACGTAGGGTTGTTCTGAATCTAGCCTAAGGAACAGGCGGAAGCAAATAATGAAGAATATAATGTATGTTGCGTTGTGCAACTTCTTCGCTGACGAGGTTGATGCTTTCTGAGGGGCTACATGGCGTTCACTGACTGGATAATATAGATGTCAGCTTTTGCTAAAATTGCAACATTCTCAGGTTGGAGCCTATAAACTCCGTCTCCTCATCCCAATCGGCGGCCTTTTGTGGATGTCATCTTGTTCTCCTGTGCTGCGATAGCAATCAACTAGATAGGCGTTCAAAAGCTTAGCCTGCGACAAGAGGTCAGAATGACAGGGTACAATTGGGGTGGACTTATACAATGCAATGGACCAATGGCATCAGAGATTCCTCTTTGCAAAAGGGCCCTAAGATGACACCATCTGTCGGGGTGAGTTGTTCTCGGGCGATAAACGAGGCAACCCCACCATCATTTCCCCATCGGGAGCCCGACCACGATTGCTTTAAGTATCGACCCCGTCGCCCACGCGACAACTGAAGTTATCGTCACTTTCACAATTCACAGATTCAACGGTCAAGATGGCATACGGCACGATCACCGCGAACCCCAGTGACGCAGAGAACCCGCAGGATGTCGCCCACGAAGAGCAGCCCTTGCTAGCTCAAGATCCAGACAACTGGAAGCCGCCGAGAGGTTTTCTGTGGATCGAAGTCGGTACGTCTCCAACCGCGAAAATTCAGAATCTCCAAAACTAACAGTGATAGCCATCTTTGCAAACGTCTTTCTCTCCGGCTTCGACGGCACGATCACGGCCTCCACATACGCATTGATCAGCTCCGAATTCAACGCCGCCAATACCTCGTCCTGGCTCACGACCTCGTATCTGATCACCAGTACTGCATTCCAGCCATTGTACGGCCGCTTCTCAGACATCTTTGGCCGCCGCGCCTGCTTCTTCACCTCGACAATTACCTTTCTTCTGGGCTGTCTCGGCTGCGCGATTGCGAAAAATGTCATCTTCCTCAACCTCATGCGCGCGTTGACTGGAATTGGCGGCGGTGGACTAATGACGATGGGTGCGAACCCAACCCCACATGAGGCAGACTCAACTAACAAATCCAGCTACGATCATCAACTCCGACATGATCCCCTTCCAGCGTCGCGGCATGTACCAGGCCGCCCAGAACGTGCTGCACGGCTTCGGCTCCATCTGCGGCGCGTCGCTCGGCGGCTCCATCGCAAACACCATCGGCTGGCGCTGGTGCTTCCTCCTGCAGGTTCCCGTCTCCATCTTCGCGCTCTTCGTCGGCCGGGTCGTCATCCCCAAGCGCCAGCGTCCGGAGACCGACGAAGCCAAGACCAGCGTCTGGAAACAGGTCGATCTCACGGGTGCCCTGCTGCTCATCCTCGCTCTCTCCGTGCAGCTTGTCGGGCTGAGTCTCGGCGGGAATGAGCTGCCCTGGAGTAACATCTGGGTGATCACCTCGCTAGTCGGGAGTGTTGTACTGCTCGGACTGTTCTTCCTCGTCGAGGCCAAGACGTCTGCGATCCCGGTTATCCCCCTGCGTATGCTGCAGGGCGTCCTCCCCGTCTCGACACAGATTGCGAATATCTGCGTCGGCATGGCCGCTTACGCTGTACGCCACCCATCCCTTTATCCAGTTTCGAGTCAAGCTAACTCAAGATGCTCAGTTCCTCTTCAACCTCCCCCTCTTCTTCCAAGTCGTGCTCCTCGACAGCGCCTCAAAAGCGGGCGCGCGCCTCGTAATCCCCTCGCTCGCAACCCCGGTCGGCGGCCTGCTCTCGGGGATCATCATGTCGCGCTACGGCAAACTCAGCTACCTCATGCGTGCGGGCGCAACGCTCATGTTCCTGGGCAATCTGCTCGTCATGGCCCTGCAATTCTCCGACTCGGCCTGGAAGTACTTTGTCTACGTCATCCCCGCGAATCTCGGGCAGGGGATCGTCTACCCCGCGATTCTGTTTACCTTTCTTGCAGCGTTTGGGCATGATGGTACACCTCACACCACCCCCCTTCCCTACCATGCCCCTCCCTTTCTACCTATATATTTAGGATGGGGGACTAATTCTTGTTGTGTACTATCCAGACCACGCCGTCTCCGCCTCCACCGTATATCTTATCCGCAGCCTGGGCACCGTCTACGGGGTCGCCATCACCTCCACAATCGTGCAGAACAAACTCACGCGCTCGCTCCCGGGCGCTCTGAGCGGTGTACCGGATAAATGGAAAGTACCTACATTCCTCTTCCCCTTTCATCCCCCAATAACATAGACACGCCCGTATATCACCTCACCTGTACACCTTCAAAATCACCACCCTCCACTTCCCTCATTCTAGATCGGTTAGTCAAATAACTCACCAAATCTCTCTCTCTCTCTTTCTTCTCGCAGGTCATCGACTCAATCCGCCACTCCGTCTCCGCAATCTACGATCTGGATCCCGAGATCCAGCTCGCGGCGCGCCAGGTGTACTACCAGGGGATCAAGCTGGCGTTCGGGGCCAGCTCGATCTTTGGGGGCGTTGCGATGGTTGCGGCGTTGTTTGCTAGGGGACGTGGGTTGAAAAGGGCCGGGGAGGCTTAAGCCGAACCTCTATCTGGAGAGTTTGGAGGTGAAGAAGGGAGGGGGTGGTGGTTAGATAGGATGGGTAGGCTGTAAGTTGTCGGTGGTGGTAGGATCGAAGGTAAGTATGGTATGGATGTGCTGAATGGGTTGGGCGGCTGAGATGAAGAGATGAAAAGGGGAATAAGGGTTTATAGAGAGAGGTAGTTGGGTAGACTGAATTGATAGAATGGATGGTGCTCATGTCACTTGATTATGATACATACCTAATCAAACAGCAGTAGGTCCGAGTACCCCCAAACAAAAGCTCCATAACCAATGCGCTATCCTAGTACCTCCATGCAACGCAAATACCATAATAATCAAACAGCCCCATAAACCCAAACCCCACCAAACTCCCAATACGCCTCGCTGAAGCTGCCCGGGTTCCTCGCCACAAACTCCGTGCAGTTCCCCGGACACCCAAACTGGTCCTTGTAAACGTCGTCGCGGCCACCGTAGTCGCCACACAGGTCAATATTCGCAATGATGCTCTGGTTCCGGAAGTGCGAGGGGATATCGCAGCTTGTGTTCGGGAAGTCGGCCAGCGCTGTGCCCCAGGTTGAAGGGTCGGGGCCGGTGGTGGTGCTAGTACTCGCGTTTGCGAGGTCAGCGGGGACCGCCTCGCGGGGGAAGAACCAGGCGCGGATGCCGGCGGGGCGGATTTCGAGGGCATAGACCTAGCTCATTCATATATGTTAGCACTCCCGGCCCTAGAACGCCGGCCGGCATGGCCAAATAAGTTTCCAAACGCACCCCACCCCCATTCGCATTCATCTCCGCCCCATACGTCGCCGAAGGCCCCTTAACCCCACACCCGGCGTTCCCATTCGTGCTGTTATCGCACGTCGTATAGATCGCATCCCCGATCTCCTTGCGGCGGACATCCATGCTACACCCGGGCGTCGTGTGCAGCGTGACCGCGTTCCCGTCGGTCCCATTGTTCGTCGCCTCGAGGACGTCGATCTCGCCATTCACCGGCCAGTTGTATCCGTCCGTCAGCCACAGCGCAGGCCAGGTACCGCAGCCGTAGGGCGTGTGCAGGATGTCGAAGATGAAGAGGCCGTCGTCGTAGGTTGCCGTCGACTCGATACGTACGGAGTTTCGACCAGTCGTTGTGTTAGGTGTCTTTGCATCGACGCGGAGAATCGAGGAGTGAGGCGTGGCGTATGTGAGGTTCTGCGCGAGCGCCGTCGACTTGTTTACATACCTACATCCTCATCAGTATTCACCCATATTATCGCAGCCAGCCGACTGTTAGCTGATAGATAACACACACCTCACAAACCCGCTCGTCGGATCCTCCTCCTCGAAATACCCAAACCTCTCAAAGAACCCCTCGCCCGCATACACATCGACAAGCCGATACCGCAGCGGCGAGTAATCCGGGTACCGCCGGGCCCGCGAGCCCTCGACGGCGCCCACAATGATCCCGATGATCGCGGCGATGCAGAAGATTCCCACAAGCAGCTTTGTGCGGAGCGACCATGTGTGTGGGTTGTACCAGGGGAGGGGCCGAGGGTGGGTGCTGGGGTTCGCTTCGTCGTCGTCTTCTTCTGAGGAGGAGGAGAGCTGGGCACGCCTGGTATCCCTCTGTGTGTGCATAACGAGGGGTTCGGATTCGGGGCGCTGCAGGTCGTCTTTTGGGAAGGTGGGTTCTGTCGTTGTATGGCCCATGGTGGTTGTTGAGATTACTGGGTTAACGATGGCGTAAGAGGTGCGGTGGGGGGAAATCATGCGGTCCATTGGGATGTGTGAGGGAGGATCTGGGCGAGATCCAGGGATCCAGGGGAAACAGTAAATCAATACAATAATGTCGTCATTGGAATGTGACACCCTGGTTCGTTGCGGCCAAATTAGGAAGTCAGTCAGGTACCCGCGGTCGATGCCTGGGGGATAAGGCAGAAGTGAAACCCTATATTGACTACCGCCGCAAGGGATGAGAATAATATATAACAAGACTCTATCTGCGAGCTGGATCCCGCCCGCTCTCTCACAAAACCGAATTAACCCCATAGTAATACTCAAAATACGCCTCGAGCAAACTCCAAACAACAAACGCCACAACGAACATTTTCACCACCGGCCACAGCACATAACCCAGCCTCAACCAAAACCAAATGCAATGACACTGCGCAATAAAATCCCCACGATTAACCCAGGGAAATGATTTATCTGTCGGCACGGGCTTCCCCAGGAACGCGCACAGCGGCTCCCAGCCATCCCGCCCGAGGCGGAACTCGAGCACCTTGCGCCGGCGCATCTGTGCCCGCCCCCGGATCTGCGCGTTGTGTGCTATGTATGTCGCCGCGAGCTGGTCTTTGTCTGACCATCGTTTCTCCGTCCAGATGTTGAGTGTTGTGCGGAGGAGGTGCAGGTACGGGCGCATGTATGTCTGGAGTTGATAGCTTGGTTAGCTGGGCCTAGACCTGGACAAGGGTATGGATGGATGCAGTCTTGGGAATGAGTGTTGATATACGTACATTGTCGAGGAATTCTAGAATCCTCCAGCGCCTCATGTTTAGGACCCGGTAGTACGACCGCTCCATCGAGGGTAGCCACTCGTCCAGGTCACGGGTTGTGAGAATGATTTGTGCCTCGGGATAAGTGTCCATCAGCTCTTCGGCGAAGAGAATAGAGGGAATATCAGTTACAGCCTGTAATAATTTATCATTAGCGGCTTTCTTTCGCCCCGACCAGACATAGTTAGAGAGAAAGACTGAAGACAAGGCACGCACATCATACGCCCAAAGCATCTTATCAAAATCCTTCCCCTTGTATTCGTGTCCGAGATCATAATATTTCGCGACGATGGCCTCCTGCCAGTTCTTCAGGGACCTGTTGCGGTGGTCGAGCGCTGCCTCGGCCATGTGGTAGCACTTGTAGCCGAGTTTGTTGAGGGCGGTATACATGGCTGCCGGTGTGTTAGCATTCTAAGTGGATTATTGAGAAGGTGATATGTGGGGGAGGCTATGTGTACACATTGTCCCTGTTCGCGGCATGCCTAGGGCAAGCACTTTCATTTCGGTTTGCCGGCGCGGTTCATGGTCGTGGCGTGGGTAGGGTGTTGTTGGGAAGGGGAGCGGGACGGACATGGTGGTGGTGATTCTTGGTTTAACTATAGATAGACTAGATGGAAATGTGTCGGAGAGGGAGGCTTCGACATATAGCTATATACTCGGGGCGAAACGAGACAAAGACGTTCTAGGAAACCGCTCATTGCGCGTTTGTAGGAGTCTCTTGGGGTTAACAAAGGAAGCTAGATGGAAGGGTTATCTGCGGCCTTGTACGAGGCCATGCACAAAGCGACTGATGTCAGAAGTTTAATCCGTGGTTTGTATTCATAAACGGCCTCTTTGTCGTAAAGCCGCCTATGCTGGATAAAATGCTGGTTCCATAACTTGGATACGCTATTTGAAGAGTAAGACCATGTTTGAGAAAAATCAGTCATAGACAACTTCAACGTATCAACGAACAATAAGAGGAGAACCCTTATCATATAGGAACAAACCTTGCTAGGCACTCCAATCTTATCACAAGCATTGACATAATGTGCCCCTGCTGTCGTAGCCAGATGAGCCAGCTCTCCAAGCAATCATCCAGCATGGCACCCATATTCAAACATACGTGATGCACACGGCCGGAGAACCCTGCTTCATGTCCCACAAAAACAAGCAAGTTTGGACTCAAAGCTCTCATGCATGTACTGGCACTTGGCATCGACCTACCGTGCTATCACCTTACCCTAGAATCACGGCAGGCGTTCCTTTCTTGTTGACCAATGGCCCTAGCGCGTAACTGAGGCAGGCACGATGGTCACCCCTTCCTCGACGAGTGGTACCGCCACCTGCTCGGGGCAGTGTTGTATATTGTCGAACCCCAAGTGGATGGTGAATAAAATCAAACCCAAGTGGTACCTATTGTATGGTCGACAAATTTTCTGCCACCTTGATTGGGGGTCACCTGACTGCCGGGGCTTTTGTTTAGCAAAGAAACTGTTCGAGCAACTAAGAGTTCGCGAGGAGTTTACCCTAATTGCCCCGCCATTTCGGACCGAGGCACCGTTCAGAGTCAGCGAGATATAGATACAGAACCACAGGGTTATCAAATCACAAAGCACCAAACTGACCGAGGATGTCTGAGAGTGATTTAGCCTTGTACCTTACGCGCCTGCTTGACACTCTGTAGCAAGAGTTGAAGGACAATCTCCTCGCAGTCTACATCTTCGGTTCAGCTGGCTACGACTGCTCTCTGAGGCAGGCGTTTCCTTGGCGGGAGGAAGATTTTAAAGGACCTCAGCCCAGCAGAGGAGGGGATTATTTATATAAATCCTAATCTAAAATACGTGTAATAGGTGAGTTAATTTATGAATTCTATTAGGTATTATTTAAGGCTAGATTTATTATAGTTAGGCGTTAAGAAGAGAGTAGGGAGTAGATTAAGAAGGAGGGGAAGAACAGGGAGTAAGTATTATTAATTAAATCATTATTTAAAGAATGTAATAGCAATTAGTTCAAGCAATTCTTAAATAAGGCTATACACCACTTTGTGAAGTACACCAACCTTGAGTAACACCGTGGATATTTATCGCCATTGTAGACCTAAATCACTAAATCTTTCTCCTATTGCATACTGTACAGCTCTAAGGCGTGTTCTTATTACTTAGATTCGCATCCCGCCAGCCAACATAAGGTTAATGAAAAATTGGACGAGAAAACCATATACGGGCGGCACTCGCCGTACTCAGACATAATCTGTCGAGACGCAAGCAAGCTCGCTGGCAGACATTCAGCTAAGACATGCGAAATGAAGATGGAGTTCCCCTATCCTTATCCCCAGGCATCAACATGGGCATCGCGCTCAAAGATGCGAAATGGAATCCCTCCTAATAATGGTGGTCAGTTTGGAGATAGAACTGATCATACTGATCCTTGGACACTTACCTTTTCCAGGCCCTGGGCGAGAGTGAGACCGGCTACCCCAGCGCCAACAATGAGGATTGGTGACTTTAGAGAAATGCTTCGGAGATAAAAGATGGGCAGGAGATTCTAAGCCCTCGCAGCCCATTCAAAGCCACCAGATCTGTTTTTATATAATATGGTCTTATTTCCAGTGGGTATATCGGCTTGGATTCGAAGCAGTCGATCGATTGTTTCATTGGTAGAGATAGCGAAAGTGTAAGGCCCTAGAATCTGTATATAGAGTTGACTATGTTCGGCGTTGAAGCAAATTATAGCTGTCATCCAGGTTTGACAATGCTCTTCTTCTGCCTAACCCACAAGGCCGACTAGTTGATTCATATAATATATCTATATATATCTAAGTTTCGAGAAATACATATGTGCATAGTTTAAAGCTGCAATTCCTTTGACCCGACTATCCGTGCTTGCTCATTCAGGTTCCTAATCTCCTGTTCCACATACGGAATACCAGTCTTCAACCTAGACTCATGATTGAGCAGCTCAATCTCCCCAGGAAAGTAAACTCGATCCGTACCGGGAGCCTTTTCAGATTGCGTCACGCGCTGGAACAGGAAATCCATGCGGTTCTTGAACTCGTCGACAGTCAAAAATAAGTCGGGCTTGATAGCGATCATAAGATGTCCAACATCGGAGACCTTGGAAGGATCGTACGGCCCCGTTACATTGCCAGCAAATGCAGATCCTGATAAAACCCCGGAGAATACGTCCATCATGATAGCCAACGCAGATCCCTTCGGCCCACCGATAGGAAGCATGACTCCCTTGAGGGCGGCAGCGGGATCATCAGTCTTATGGCCATCTGCGTCAAGAGCCCAGTCCAGGGGGATCTTTTCAGATCGCCGCACAGCCTTGTATAGCTTTCCACGCGCAGCGGTTGAGGGCGCCATATCCAGGATAAACGGCTTTTCGGCCCCTCCCGGCGCACCGCAGGCTAGAGGGGAGACGCCGATTATCTTCTCCTTGGAGCCCCAGGCCGCCATTGCGGGTGACGAGTTTGTGAAGACAAGACTCATCATCCCCTCCCTAGCAGCCTGCAGCGCGTAGCAGGCGCCCATTCCGAAATGATTCGAATGCTTGACTGAGGCCATGCCAACTCCGTACACCTTGGCTGCTGAGATTGCAAACTCCATCCCCGCAGTGGCCGCAAGAAATCCGAAGCTGTTGTTGCCGTCGACCAGTGCGACAACGGGGGTTTTGACTTCCACAGTAGGCGAGGCCTTTGGGTCCATCATACCTTGACGGAGGCGCTCCATATAGGAAGGTAGCCTGTTGATGCCGTGGGTGTCGACGCCGCGAAGGTCGGCGTCGACGAGACATCGGGCAATGGTCTCGGCGTTTTGCTGGGGGACTTTGTTTGCAACGAGGAGGGATACTGCGTATTCCTCTGCTTGCTTGGCGGAGACGTATACCCGAGGAGATTCGACCTCGGTGGATGCCATGGTTTGGTTTTTCAGAATTGATAAGACGTTTGAGAGTGGTTTACAAAGTTGCTTGGTTGCGTTGGAGGACATTTTTGTCACAACGCAACGGTCGTCAAGTAGGATATATATGCGGTGCGGCTGTGACTCGAATATCTCGAAACTCCACAACTGGCGGGACGCTCCGCGTCAATGGATTTCAGAAAACTTCTGCGCAGTCAGACTGGTTGGCGTGCCCAGTTGGTGTGGCCGTTGTAGACTCACGGAGGGTTCCGTTGCCCCAGTTCTTACATCTAGCAGTTACGCAATCCAGGGTTATGGCCCCATAGCATTAGGAAAATGCGCTGAGGCAGCACTATAAGGTATTATGATATTACCTAGCCGATATGTAAGACTACCGAGGACAGTGTCAATGATGTTCGTGCAGGAGCCCGTGTAGCTGGTTTCCAACGCTACGCGCCATCCCTTTCCTCGCACGCATGTCTTCGCATTGGACGAAGAACAGAAGATCATGAGCTGGGATATCTCACGCTTGAGCAAAATAGTTAGGCATCACCTAGTATGAGATGCGACTCCGCCGAAAAAAACGGCCTTGTTGGGGTAATGGAATGCTCCGTTATCGTGTTGCCACCCCCAAATCCCCACGTTGGAGACCATCTCTCCCGCGACTTACACGGGCATTCTCCAGAATTGTCCTTATAAACCATTCCATGTCAAGCTTAGTTTGGGTTCTTCCCATCTTAATTGGTCTTTTACTCTTCCCGCATTCTGTGTGTTCTTGGGGGTTGTGCCATTCCTACAACAATTCTCCTGTGCTTGTCGAGCATATACAAATTTCACTTGGGCCTTGCCTACCCATATTTTCCTGCACTTGGTGTACTCTTCTCCCACAAGATGGGTGCACGAAGCTTCTCATCGGATTGCAGGGTCGGCTGGAGGAGAAGCTTTGCAGAGCTCCATTCCTTGACGAGCTGAGCAGGATCTTGGATAAAAGACCGACCTACCGGTGGGATCCATTAGTATATCAGATGCAAGGAAGGGTAGGAAGTCTCGGGACTCTTACGCGATCCCATGACGATCGATGTATGATGATTGTCGAAAAAAAAAGGAAAAAAAAAAAAAGAGGGAGATGCAGTCCGTCGAACGAGAATCCCTCTATTATGTTATGAGGCTTCTAAATAACAAGACGGTGGGTATGGATTTTTTTTTTCGCTCCTATAGTTAAGACCTTCAATTGACCAAGCATGCTTTTGACTGTCATGCACCCGATGCGGAGCAACCCGTTGAGTTGAGTCCGCCGCTTGCAGGCGGGAAGAGACGACAGGAGAGATCACCGACGGTCGAAACCTGGGGGGCGTGGAGCAGTCTCGAGGAGATTGTGAGTCATCCTCTGGGCTTCGAGGTCAATGAGGGGCGGATGGAGAGGGCTGAGGGTGCTTTTCCCTGGCCGAGCGAGACTACATTTGTTGTTCGAAATTTCATTTCGGAGATAAAGGTACTCGCCGTACATAATCGAGAAATATGAAGCTTTTGCTTTGGAATACCTAACCGTTGCTGGAGGAAAAGGATCTGTAAGGATCAGGCATGATTCTGATCTTCGTGCAATATATTTCCATTGAATACTATATATTTACCAAGTACAACAATTGTGTTCTGAATGCGCAAACATTAGATATAAGAAAGTCACCGTCTCATAGATGGTCTCTAGGTAGAGATTCATGTAGTGTACGGATAGACCTGTACGTAATCGCAGTAGAACTACAAACCATGCGATACTTCCAGACAAAAATCTCAAACAAATAGAGGCCGTATGTCAATAGATGGCTGCATTCCGATGCTCTGCACACCACTAGAGAGAATACAGTCGACAGGGGTTGAGGACCATCATCTGATTCCATTCGTCGTCCGAAAGCCACCTCCGCAGGCTCTGCAACGACGCCAAATCGGCAATCTCCAGATACGGGGACTCTACCAGTGCCTCCTCGCGTGACCGTACTTTTATCAACGGAGTATGGGGCCTGCTTCTTGTGAGAACTACATGCTAACATAGGGATACAAAGGAGTAAAAAAAAAGGATGAATACGCACCCGTCACTACCCCACAAGACCTGGCGTGGATTGGCATCGATCAAGGCCCGCACAAGCGGCTTGAGATCGTTGAACTCAGGACCCTCGTTTCTCACCCGGTATGGCGCGCTAATCTTGATGAATAGACTGCCCTCGCGAACCAAGTCAAAGATAATTTGGAAGCCCTCCTGCAGGAAGGCGTTTCCATTAGGCTAAGGCGACAGCAGACTTGCGCCATTCAAGAGCGCAAAGTGATTCGTTACAATTCGACAACCGAGTGGTGCAAGCTCCTTGGAGATGATAGGCTTAAGCTCCGCCCAGAACTCGGGATGTAGGTAGGTGAATGCCATACTCCAAGCCGGGAGTTGACTCTTGATCGCTTGTGCATGTTCCCTCAATGCAGTCTTCTGGAGCTTGAAATCATGCATGGCTTTATAATGGTGAAGATTGACCCTAATTCCGCGCACCCCAGCATCATGCATCTGCTGCAGTTGTTCCGGGGTCACGGTCTCTGGGTCAATCACCCCAATGCCGCGAGTGGTGCTCTCGCCGAGTTCCGAGATGGAACTTGTAAGGCAAATGCAGTCGGCCCCGTATGTGAGGCCGTGTTCCAGGACTGAGTTTGTGAGTCCAAGCGTCTGATTTGTATCGCTCGACTGTAGCCGGTGGCGGTTACAGATGGCGGGCCGGCGAGTAGGGAAATCTCTCCGCTGAAAGAATGGTTTTCAGGGATCAGCCATGCTGGGTATCGACTTTAATTTAGGTTCGGGGTGCCTGTACGCTCAAAGACATGGTGGCGTACATCCCAACCCCCTTGGGGGAACAGCGGCTGCTTCATTGTGGGTGCCTGATATCACAGAGAGTCGTGAGATAGACAATGATAGAATTGGCTGGCGGTCCTCCTAGTTGAGAAACTATGGAAGACAACAAAGTCAGCCTTTCTCCAACTCCTCCGCATGCATGCCGAAGCTTGTTTTGTTGGGTCTGGTGGAACCATGCGGAGGAATCCGCTGGGTGGAGCACTCTGAGTGGGTGCTTCCGTGGTGCGTGGGGGGAGACGGATGGGTCCAAAAGTACGGTTAGGGGTAAGATGGTCCAGGCAGAAGCCTCTGAAAATAAGTTGAAGCTATTGTTGCGGATGGCTTGCGTGATTTAGAGGAGTGCATTCGTTCATCTCTTGTTTTTCTCCTGTGCTTGCATTACCTTCCTAACGATAGCCGAGATTCTCCAGAAGCAAGCGCACATAGGTACAGCATTGGATGGAATCAACCTGAATGGGATCCTGGTCGTCTCTCACCCCTTCCATTTTGAGTTAGATTTCATAATGGCCAGAGCCTCAGTGATTTAATTTCTGGACAAGTTGTGACTGTAGAGTCCTTATTTCTGCCCTAAGTATTATCGGGTAATGAATATCTCGGAACAAATTCTTTACCGTGCGGTATTCAACTCCAATTGAGCCAACATGTGCTGTAGAGAGAATGGCTGAAGTAAAGCGTCCTAATAGCAGAGCGTAAGGTCAGACAGAAGGTATTATTGTCAATTTAGATGTACAAATTCCCAGAAAGTATCATCAAGTAATTCGCCTCCATGTGGGATTGGAACACTCCAGCCAGTAGTTGCGTCAGATTGTGCTTGCTCTGGGAACATGTCTGCTGACTGCCATGGGATCTCATCATTCACATCACCTTCTCTGCCAAAACTACGGGGAGACACATTGGGGAATGTAAACATGCGTGCGTTTCGCTGTGGTGGTGGCTCAAACAGGGCATCGCTAGTAGGGACTGGAAACCCCCAGCTCGAGAACTGAGTCGTGGCTAATGGGAGTCTAGACGATGTTGGTTCGAGGCCAGTATTATCAACTAGCTCGCCTGTACCAAGCGCAATTGTATCTTGTGTGGGCTGAGATGGCAACGTTGCGGCGTTGACACCACTGAGGTTATCTAGCACGAGATCGGCGACTCTTTCGAGTCTCCTCTTCGCCTTCTTCAGTGACGGCCACCACTCACCACCCGTGCTCAAGAGATTCGAGCAAAGACGCATCTTTTTCGATACTTCGGGAAGTGAAACGGACTTTCGTATCGACGGCAGGCCGTAAACCAAGTAGAGGAAAGTCACGCCCGCATGAAATATACACTGCATGCCCCTCCAGCCGCAAAATAGCTGTTCATTATCGTAAAGCTGAGAGTATATCATGAGCCGGTTGACGGCCGTTTCGTAGCAGATACTGCATGCTTCAAAATTAGGCCGTCGCAAAGCTTGAGAGGGCTGGAACAAGAGCATCATCGCCGAGTTGTATTGGGCTTCGAGCTTGAGGCGGAGTTTGTCCCGTAAAGGCTCATCGGGGACCACCAATTGACTCACGATTCGTGGAATTTCAAGCTTCCAGGCTTGAAGCTTGTTTTTAAGGATTGACTGTTGGTTTTCAAGATCTGGAGGCCACAAAAACAGGTTCTGCTGGCAGGACGAGGGACAGCGATATAAAAGTAATTTGATGGCAGAGATCCAACGATCTAGGGCAAACCGATGTGCCGTGTACGGCCATAGGCCGTTGGGGTCGAAGCTTGGCCCAAAAGGGCCACGGGGGCTTACACTGCCGCCGGTGAATTGTAAACCGGGACGCGATAGATCAAAAGTTTCGTCTCTGATCCCAAGAGGCCTTCCTTGGATAGTTGATATCAACCTAGTCGTTTAGTGGACGTCGCATCATGCCCTTAGAAATAAGGTGGTCTTACCTGTCTAATGAATAAACAGTCCAAAAGACCATTCTTCGGATGTGGATTGGCAGACGATTATGTGGACTGGAAGCCATTTCACGGTGTAACCCAATATCAACGCAATTCGCCATGCAGAGATTCACCATCGTCCAGATATTGATTCCAGACGGTGCCATCAAGCTGTGCGCTATCAAGAGTACTAGAGACTGTATCCCGGTGAGGGAGGGCCCGGACAGGAAATGGGGGGTAAACGATATGGCAGCTTTGTAGAGTCGCTGCGGGGAGTCTTCCAGCTGCCTTCGGCGCACTCTGACTGTGGATGCTATGCTGAATATCATGAGTAAGTGGAAGGCTGCAGTGTAAATTGGAATTGATGTTTCGTATTGGCCATTTCGAATGTCTATCTCGCCGTTGTAGGCGAACGCGGGTAGATCCAAGGGCCAGCCTTGTCTCCCGGTCTTGTGTGAGTGGGTCGTTGAAGAGAACTCATAGAGAGCCTCGCAAATATTTGAGACGGATTCGGGGTCGAGGAATGGGAAATCGCAATGGACGACACGGAAATACTCGTCCAGTAATGATCGGCACCGATCGCGAGGAGGCAGTTCCTACATCGAGGGTCAGTGCACGGAGGGATCCATTCTCGTAGATCACTCACCCGACGTAATGTTGTTCTAAGACGCTCCAGGGAGACATTGTCCAGATTATTGTCGGCTTCAACTACTGCCGGTCCTGAGGGATCACGATATCCGGTAGCGCTTGCCCCAATGAGGTGCGCAAAAAGGATGCCAGTCGAAGTCCCTAGATAATAAGTCTGTCGCGAGTCCTCATGAAGCGACACTTGACCAAGGCTCTGTGCTAGTGCACGAACTTCGTTCGCGATCTCCGGGTCTCCAGGTGGCGACTCCCAGCAATCAGCCTCCAGAGATTGGGGGGCCAGGCCACCGGGAAGTGGGGGCATTTTCGGAGCATTCTCTTCATGAACCTTGACTGAAGAAGAGTCATTGTTCGCGGTCGTGGGAAAAAGAGAGGTTTCGGAAGGACCGGTTGGCTTGGGGCGGGCAAGCTCGAAAACCGCCCTACTAGAACCGCCAAGTTGTGGGCCAGTCCCGAGGTCTATATGCGGCAACTGGGTTTGTATAATGTCTTCTAACCACTGAATTCGACGAAGGCAATCTGCAGAAAAGCTGCGTGCGGAAGCTCAGCGACCTTGGTAGAGCTTGGTTGACAGATGCATAGTTACCTGCGAGGTAATAGGACGTCGCCAAGCCTCCCATCGACATCCACACAGGTGGTATTGGCCTTGAGACAGTTTCTGCATGCCGGTATCTCTCCATCACACTTCTACCGATTAGTCTGCTGCCTTCGGAATGAGTCTCACCGCCACAACACACCTTGATCCGTCTACGGCGGCAACGAACACAGGCCGCGCGAACTTTTCTGACTCTGCGAGTTCCTGCTGTGGTGGGGTTTGCCGTTGCTTGATTCATAATGGGGTTATCGGGGAGCCTGAATTGCCAGTATGAAAGAGATGCAGGGACCCTAGGCATGAGGGACTGGAGGGGCAACCCACTGCCCTTCGGGCAAATTCCCCGAGACTGTGGACCACGCGGAGGGGTCCGTCTGCGCTAGTCCACATTCGGACAGCATGGAGGAGTATGTGCGACCCTCGTGGTTATATAAGATGGTTATGGGATCATACTCCGATTCTCAACTCATCAACTGCTCAGGGTCTCTAGACCGGCTATCAAGATGTCTTCAACCAAGGTCGATGCCTTCCCTCAGAACAATCTTACCTGGAAGATTCTTGATGACGCAACCAAGGGTGGTTACGCTGTGGGTGCTTTCAATTGGTTTGTTGGCTTTAACCACTCCGAGTAATTATAGCTGACGCGAAGAATAGCTATAACAACGACGGTGTTATGGCCGTCATTCGCGCGGCGGAAGCCAAACGCTCGCCAGTATTGATTGAAATCTTCCCTTGGACAATGCACTTCCAGGGGCCCCATTTTGTGCGGTACATTGTGGAGGCCTCCCACGCTGCCTCCGTGCCAATCGGCGTCCATCTCGACCACTGCATGGACCCAGCTGATGTTGACCTCGCCTTGACCCTACCGATTGATTCCATCATGGTCGACGCGTCCCGGCTGGAGCCAGAGGCAAACATTGAATATTGCCGGAGAATCACCGAGCTCGCCAAGGAGCGAGGTATCGCCGTAGAGGCAGAAATGGGCCGCATCAATGGCGGCGAGGACGGTATTCCGGATGCTGGACACCTCGAGGATCTCCTGACCGATCCGCAACATGCAGCAGAGTTCACCCGAAGAACTGGAGTCCATTTCCTTGCCCCGTCTTTTGGCAATATCCACGGACCTTACCCTGAAGGCGGCTCCGAACTTTACTGGCAGCTTGGCCGGTATGTTTACATGAAGATGGTAAAGATCCAGCACTCACTGATACACTCACAGACTCAAAGAGATTGCTGATGCCCTTGGCCCCTCGACTCCGCTCGTCATACATGGCACCCACCCTGTTCCCAATTGGCTCTTCCGCAAGGCCATTGATATTGGCGCCCGTAAGATCAACATCAACCGGAACGCTCGTGATGAGTACACCAAATTCGTCGCTGAGAATGCCGGTCGTTTGGAGCTCACTGCTCTGAAAGAGCAGTCGGTGGCTATTTATCAGAATTCTGTGGAAGAATTGATGGATGTGTTTGGGTCATCAGGTCAGGCATTATAGGTACGTAAAGGAATATCATGGAGGCTCATTGTATTTTTCACTGGGAAAGTTCCAACAAGCCTTATAGACTAGATTGTAATGAAAATCATCCTGTTCAGTTTATTAAATGGATACTTTTTGCAAGGATAAGTTTATTTTTCAAGTTTGACAATTGTTCTGATAACTTGAACTTGATGCAAACCCCTGATTGAAGGAGCCAGCATAAGCCTTATAAGCGTCCTAAGTTCTTTCAGTGGCTATTAGGCCCTGCTCAGTAATTTTTGGTTATTTCTTTATATTATTTTTACTTCCTATTTTAGTTGATTACCTTTATTCCTCCTATACTTAGTATAGTATTACTACTAGGTCTAAGGAATTAGACCGTTATATTCTTGTGGTTATGGACCAAATATTCTATAGGCCATGAGCTCCAACATATATATCTCCAAATGGTCTACGCTCACGTGCACCGTGGTTGCTAGTGTGCGAGTTTGTTCCCTTCGAAAGTTCCCGCACTCCATCATCCCTTGTATCATCAACATCTTCATCATCTCTAACGCGCTCAAATCTCTCGAGTACATGCTTGATGTTCTTGTCGGTTTGTGCTCTGTTCCATACCCAATGAAAGGTGCAGTCAAACGCCGTGCATTGCTCCCGCCAATGAGAATCGTCGTCGATAGCGTAAGCGCCTGGGGCCGCGGGGTCGACGCTGGGTGAGATTAACCCAGCCACATTCTCTTGCTCCAATTTGATCAAAAATGCGTCGATGACGCATGGAGGTCAGACGAAGCAATTGAGAATGACCAGAATTGACGCGCCATGACATTGAAACGCCGTCGTCTGCGCTGCGAGGATTACACAGTGGGTTGGGTTTGCGCCCTCCCCATCGAGCTCGCCGCAGCGAAAGCCATTCTGGACGAGGAAGACGAGTACTTCCTTCACGACAATGAGAGCCTCATCTACACCCTTGGCCGAATTGGCGACCACAATGTTGTCATCGCCTGTCTCCCCGCTGGTCAGATTGGGACAAACAGCGCGGCCACGGCTGCTGCTCAGATGAAGTCGAAGTTCACGGCGGTACGCTTCGGTCTAATGGTTGGAGTTGGCGGAGGTGTTCCGGGTAAGGCCGATATCCGACTTGGGGATGTTGTCGTCAGCCAGCCCGGAAACGGACACGGAGGAGTTATCCAGTATGACTTCGGCAAGACCAGCCATGGAGATGTGTTTCGGCGGACGGGTTCACTCAACACGCCGCCCACAACCCTCTTGAGCGCGGTTGCTGAAGTGAGAGCGAACCATCACATCGGTCGCAGCTGCCTCATGAAGGCCCTGTCCGGACTTTCCCATCACAACATATTTTCGGCCCTGGATACCGAACATGATGTTCTCTTCCCGTCGACCTACTCCCATGTGGGAGGGAGAACCTGCAATCAATGTAATAACGAGAAACAGATCAAACGAGACCCGCGGCCAAGTCGCGACGTTGTTGTTCATTACGGAACAATAGCTTCGGGTAATTCCGTTATGAAAGACGGGCTGACGCGGGAGCGTCTCGACATTGAACTGGGCGGAGTTCTTTGCTTCGAAATGGAAGCTGCTGGGCTGATGAACAGCTTCCCCTGCCTTGTTATCCGAGGGATATGCGACTACGCTGACTCTCACAAGAACAAACAGTGGCAGCCTTACGCTTCGGCGACAGCTGCTGCTTGCGCAAAGGAAATTCTATCGGTCATCCCCTCAAGAGATGTGGCTCCGATGAAGACAGTGCAGGATACTGTTCGGTTGGTATGGTTGCTTGTTTCATACCTGGTTATCCTTGCTCTAACATTTCTATAGGAGGAGCGCGTCCACTCAGCCATTGACAACTTGAGCCCTGATGAGTTTCTCTCCATGCTTCCCCTCGCCAGCCAGGAGGAGTGGGTATCTCCGGAACAGCTGTTGGACCCAAATGATCCGGCATACACTTGGATCATTCGGAACATTGACTTCCAAACCTGGAGCAAGCAGGGTGGCGCGCCGGTGTTGTGGATATGCGGTGGCGCTGAACGAAATATCCACTTGATTTCATCCTACATGGCTAATCGTCAAAAATGTGACTTTCCAAAGACAGAATCCGTGCCCTTGTACTTTTTTCTGTCATCAGTATTGCATGGCAAGCCTCCGATGACAACTTTTCTAGCGACACTACTCCAACAGTGTCTCAGAACCTTTCACCCGGAGCAGAGTGTAGCTCTGGCCAAATATTTTCTCAAATTACTCCGTCCACGTCTGGTCGAATGGGCCTATCGCCATCCCCGGATTGTGGCAATGGGACCGGGAGCGATTCTCCAACAGGTCTTTGATATGCCCGCCGACGACATCCGAAGGGCTCTGGCAGAATTGTTGATTGTCGCGCCCCGACGGTTTTCGCTCATCGTCGATGGTCTGGACAAGGCACATCGACACAGCGAGTTCGTACAAGATCTATGGCATTTCATTACCGGAGTATCAGATGGCATGGAGGAAGATGATACCAAGTTCTATGTTTTGCTCACCAGCAGGCCTGCTGGAAATATTAAGGCAACACTACGTGGCGCTGTAATCATTGAACATGACAGAGAGCGAGAAGGTCACCACCCCATTCATTTGTGGAAACCTAGAACCTAATATAGCAGACAGATTGCTTGGATAGTCTCCGATTCGAGAATACCCGCTACGAAAAGATCTCACGGGAGCACGAAGGCTCCTTCGAGTGGATTTGGTGGCATTCAGAATATCGAAATTGGTCAACACGTGATATATCTCAAGTGCTCTACATACAGGGCAAGCCAGGGAGCGGGAAGAGCACGCTTGCAAAATACTTTCACGATAATCTGGTACAGAGGGAACCCTGCGCAGCATCCGCGATTATCGCAAACTTCTTCTACAGCCATCGTGAAGGGCAACAGCAGACTAGCCACTCCAATATGCTCCGGACAATTTTATACGACATTCTAGCACAAGACGAAGGCTTTTTCTACCACGAGTTCCAAATCAACTACCGCAAGTATCAGGCTCTGGAGGAGAGGAAAGGAGGTGTCCCGATGGATTGGCCGTATTGGCTGCTGAAGGACACCCTTGCTTCGTTGCGCAGTTATGCGCGTTCGTCAAGGTACTACTTGATCATTGACGCAATTGATGAGTCTGACGAAAATGACCGACGCGATATTCTCAATTTTCTTTTCGATGTTTGTGCCAACACGAAACACTGTACTGTCAAAGCTCTTATTGCCAGTCGTCCAGTGGGTCAACTTGAGGTTCGAAGAAGCCAATTCCACGGTTTTATTCGCCTGCAGGATGAAACGAAACACGATATCCTGAACTTTTCGCGCTCATTTCTAAGAGGACTGAATCTAACTGTTCTCCTTGACAAAGCGGTGACATACATTATTGACAACGCTCATGGGGTCTTCATCTGGGTTCAATTAGTCGGAGCTGAGCTAGTTGCTTGCGCAGAAGAAGGAAGCTCAGAGGAGGAAATCTTCGAGTTCCTCGAGAGTCTCCCGCTTGAGTTAGACGCATTCTATACTCTGATGTTGAGGAAGATGATGGACCGGCGTAACCTAGAACAGACGTTGGAAATCTTCCAGTTTGTTCTCTTCGCGCAGCGCCCACTAACTGTATCCGAACTACTACACGCCCTCGCTATTCCCAAGGACCTCAAGGCGATGTTCGAACCTTCGCTGGAACGCCTGCATCGACGTCTTCCGACTGAGCAACGACTGGTTCATTGTGGTGGAAACTTTCTGGAGATCAGACCTTACCAGGGTTCGACCCCATCAGTACTATATCCTGTCAGCATGACTAACATCCGTTTTGCAGGGAATAGCACAATCCAGGTTATCCATCAGACAGTTCGCGAGTTTTTCCTCCGCCCTGATGGATGCGTCGCCACATCCGGTTGGCGCATGGTGGATGAAGCCGCCCACAGAACTATCGCCGTCGTTAGTATCCGCTATCTTTTGGTCCTTATAACAGGAGGGCCTGTTAGTGAACCAACAAATTGGTCCACCGCTGAATTCGAGCAATACATTCGGCACCTCAGTGGAATGCCCTTTGTGGCATACATTCTTAGAAGTTTAGGACATCATCTAGCGCGGTGTCTCCCGGACTCGGATATTGCTAATCTAGTCTCCGGCTTTCTAGACAAAGTTGTCGAAACTCCGAGTTACCAGCTACTAAAGGGGTGGATAACTAACACACTTTATGAATTCACCTACAGTCGACTTTCTGAACCAGATTCTGAAGGGTTTCGCGGCATGGCTCTCCTTGTTGCAGCCAGACAAGGGCACCTGACCGCCGTGGAGGTGCTAATACACGCTGGCGCAGACATCGAGTACGCACTCAACTCAGACGACAAGACGCCGCTCTCCTGGGCAGCATGTAACGGGAACATCCCAATAGTTGAGTTTCTATTGTCTCGGGGAGCACAACTCAACCGAGGGACGTCTCATCAAGATGGCCGATCTCCCTTATCTTGGGCAGCAAGCAACGGGCATAAAGCGCTGGTTCAGCTGCTACTTACGAGAGGCGCCCATCCTACAACACAGGACACAATGTCCGGTCGGACCCCACTTTCTTGGGCCGTGAGCATGGGCCAAGAGGAAATCGTCAAACTGCTTCTGTTCGGCGGAAAGTCCGATTTTAGTATCGAGGGCCAGTGGGACCGAGATCGCACGCTGCTATCACGTGCTGCGGAGACTGGACACAAACGAATTGCTAAACTTCTCTTGGATCAAGGGGCCGATGTAGAAGGCAAGGACGCGTTGACTGATCGTACTCCACTATCCTGGGCCGCGGCGAAGGGCCACAAGGATGTTATCCGGCTTCTGATTGAGAACGGGGCATCGTTGGAGTCCACGAACAAATATGGCGGGCGCACTCCACTGCTGTGGGCGGTTGAGGCCGGCCATAAATCTGCCGTGAAGATATTGCTCGACAAGGGAGCCGGCATCGAGGTCAAGGACAGCCATACATCCCGTACACCATTAACATGGGCGGTAGTGGGAGGCCACAGCCGTTTGATTAAGCTTCTGCTCAAAAGAGGTGCGGACGTGGAATCCAGAGATGGTCTTTTCGGCCGAACCCCTTTGGTATGGGCAGCCGTTGAAGGACAGGGAGGCTCGGCAAGACTCCTGCTCGAGCACGGGGCCGATATCGAGTCGCGGGATACCCGTAGTGACCGGACAGCCCTATCGTGGGCCGTGGGAAAGGGCCATGAGGATGTAGTTGCATTGCTCTTGGATCGTGGGGCGGATACTGAGGCAAGAGATAACTATGATGGCCGAACACCCTTGTCTTTGGCGGCCGAGCATGGCCACAAGACTATTGTGAGACTCCTATTAGCAAAAGGAGCAGATGCCGGAGCGACAGATGATATAGATGACGGTCGGACACCATTGTGGTGGGCTACGCAGAATGGGGATCCCGGAGTGCTCAACTTGTTGCATGACTGGAGGCGTAGCGACAGCGGTCAATGTCCTTTAGAGAGTGAGTAACTTGGGCTACCATCTGGAGTTTATAGGCCTACGTGCCGGGGACCAGATTTTTGTTTTTCTAACAGCGATCTTATAGATCTCAAGGGTAATGCCTAGTGCGACGTTAGCCTTGGAGCTACTATAAATATCCCTGTACACCTCGTTGGCACATGAATCTAGTAGCAAACATTTTACCGCAGCCATCGTGGGTACATAATCTCATAGGCCTATATATGCAGTCCTTATTGAACAAACATCTGTCAAAATGAAGCACCGAATCACAAAGCAGTGGCCCACAAGATATTGCCCCCATGCATGATCATTAATCAAGCTCTTTTGACTCTAATGGCATCCCGGCATGGCAGCGGTCCGAATTACCCGACAAATCCTCCCCCACCAATTAAACGAGCGCACTGGTAAGGACCCGCGGCGACTCCGGTTTCCATTTTTTATATTCTCTTCAGCCAGCCCGTTGGGCCACACTCAGCCAGCCCAGTCTAGCCCAGCCGGACCGAAGCCCGCCATATATCCACACGAAGATTTCCCCTTCGCGCGTCAGCGGAACGGATGAGAGAAAAAAAGAAAAATGCTTCCACACTTTTCACGACAAGGGACTCATCCAAATATCGCTGACGTCAAGGCAAAAGAGCATCTAGCAGCATGTCGATAACCACCAACGGGTTATTACCACTCCCGTTAGAGATCCTGCAGACAATTCTCCTCCTGCTGGATTTCGAGAGCTTCCACCTCACCTCGCGATCATGTCGCCTCTGGCGGAATGCAGCGCTGGGCACGGCGATCCTCCGGCGACAGCTTTTGTCTGCGCCGGCTCTTGCCAAGTCGGCGGGCTTGATTCGCGGTGCGACGGCAAAGGAGATTAGGGTTTTATACCGTCGCGTCTGTCGGGATAATCTGATCGGAATCCGCTGCGGCATCGAATACAGAGAAACCACCCGCTCGAAGGACCGGTCGACGCGGATCAGCGATATCCCCGTACGCTCAGCACATGGCGTGCAGTCTTCTGCGCAGTTGCGCGGGTTGACTCTTACCTTCGATCCACCCTCATCATCAGCATTATCATTGACGTCTACGTGCAAAATCCGCGAAATCCAGCTTAGCCCGACGCTGTACCCGAGCGCCGACACTATCAAGCAGATTACCTCCCATGCACATGCTCACGCCCGCTCATTCTTCCGGGCGCGTCCCTTCGTCCGTATACAGGTTGCGGTTTCGCGGTGCGGTGGGCTTGTTGCTGTAGCGCTCGGACAGAAGTTACACATCTACGCCGCGCAAGCACAACTGGGGAAGAAGCAGCAACAACATATTGAGGTCGAGGTTAGCGAGAATGTGCTCGACTCGATACAGAGCGTCGAATTCACCGATGACGACGCCTTGATCCGCTGTGAGATTGACGGCGTCGAGGGGAGTTATGTGCGGTTCTTGGGCCATCTGCGGTGTAGGTGCAATCATCGGCCCGAGGCGAAACCGCGGGAGTCCAGACTGGTTATTACGCCTGCACAGAGGTTGCGGTACTGGCGCATTGCGCTGCAGAATGTGTACCTGGATTCGGCGCAAGTAGAGGCGCAGCTGGGCGGTGGTGTTTCGGTGCGTGGAATGAGGGCTGTGAGTATCCGGCCACTGGGGAAGGAGCAGGCATGCATGTGCCGGCCTGAGAAATATTTCTGCGCTCTTCTGCGCGAGGGCTCGTGTGAGGGGCGGTATGTGCTTGGCCGTGTTGTCTCTGGGGAAGAGGAGGAGGAGAACGACGGGGGTGTGGAGATCGTCCAGCGAATTCTGACTCGGCGCTGGGTAGGATATCTACCAGAGACCCTGGATCCAATAACATTGTCAGCCTCGCCACCTCGGCTAGGCATGTCGATAGACCGATGGGACACGAGGAACCTGCCCCGGGCGCACTCTCTAGAACCTATACTCAAAACCTCCGATGATGGGAAGATTCTGGCGGTGTTTGAGCCGCCACATGGGCAGTCGGAGCGTATGATTTACATTTGCGCGGCGGATTATGATTCACTTTATGGAGACAATACAGCGCCTTGTGTTGCGTGGCCATTTGCACTTTGTGGTCTCGACCATGAGCTAGATGCATTGGACGTTAGAAAGGATGAGAAGGCTGGGGGCTATATTGTCACTGCACAGTCGCAGGAGAAACTTATGGAGTGGAGCTTAGGGCGCACTGATTTGGTGGGAACAACTTAACGCGATAGTTTAATATCAGCAACGGTTCCGGTGACAAAAACACCGCAAAAAGTAATGGAAAGGCCGTCCATCTCCTATGTATAGGTAGCGAACTTACGGTTTGAAAGTTACGCATCCATACACGACAAAACATAGATGTATCCTGATATGATATTGCCTAGTTCACAGACAGCAATCATACCAACAACGTTCGTGTGAGATCATTTGTGGTGGGAGGGTGCCATATAAATAGGGGGTCCGTGATGGATATCTATACAACTCCACAGCCAAAGAATGTTCCTCAATTTCCGCCAAAGCTAAGCCCCGCGAGCCTCATGCTTGTCCACCCTCCCTGCAAGTGGATAATGACGCAACAATACCCCATCCCAACCCCTGGACGATCTCGTTTGCCGAACAAACTTGGCCCCCACCTGCCCTCCCCGCATACTGCGCCCGGCACTGCCCCGAAAGGCTACGGGGCATGTGCTGTACTCACTAGTATAAAGACCAAGCACCCCCCGCATCCTAGCGACAGACTAGGTATCCTATCCCACCTCGAGTTCCCATCCGCTACAAGATAATGTCCCCAACCACCAATCTCCTCCCCGCAAACTCCGCGCCCGCAACCGAAGTCCGGTCGTACATCACACAGACGCTGGTCACAAGACACGGAGTCGACCCCGAGGTTGCCGAGAAGCACGCGGCGAAGTGGGATGTCGGCCGCGGGTTCGAACTGAAGCAGGCGTCGCTGGGGCATCTGCAGCGCGTCTTCGGCGACAATGTCGGGTTATCGTTGTATAATGTGATTCGCGTGGATGTGGCTGCGGAACCTAGGACGCGCGTGGAGGCTTTGAGTACCGGTGTGTTCTCTATTTTTCTTCTTCGTCGTTCTTCAAGCAAAGTGAGAATCAGTGCTAATTCGCAATAATGCTGGCGTATGTATAGCGGCCGCGGATATCACAGGCCTCCTCCTAGCGGGCGTCTTGGCGCTGTGCTTCGTGTCAGCTGTGCTGGGGTTACGAGATCGGAACAGTATGTATTATTACGCATCTAGCCCGGATTGTTGACTACCTAGTTAGTTCGCATGGATCTCGCTGACTGGCCTGCAACTATCCCAGGCCCGATTATGTGGGCTGCGAACCCGCTCTGGTGGCTACTGTTCGCCGCCTGCGCGTTCAACGCCGCCTACCAGCGGCAATTGCAGGACGCCAAAAGTGCGTTCATGCTAATCGGGGGTATCTTGGCGCTTTCTGTGGGGGTTCCGCTTTCGGCGTGAGGAGTTCCTTGGAGAGTGGTGCGGTGGGCTAGCGTGGATGGATGCTGCAGTGTGCGTGTCATCCTGTTAGATGCATGGTATTTATATATATATGTCTATCTCTCTCTCTCTGTGTGTGTGTGTTCATGTATATTACACTGCCAAACAAAGCATTTCTGATACAGCTCGCCATCCAAGGAGCCTTGTCTTAGTATTTACCAGTCGTCTGCGTAGATCATTTGAGGATAACAGTAGCCTTCCCGCTGACCATCCGGCCCCCTTCAGCCGCCTCCGCAGCGGCAAGGAACGGGCAGCTCAGTGCCTTGACTAGCTTGCGTCCCGAGGCTGTTTCGGAGATGGAGTGCGCGCGAATCAGACCATGCACGCATACCTTGACAAAGCGGGTGGTGCGCCCGTCGTCGTCGGGGATCGTTATCGGTCTGCCCACCTCGTCCTCGGCCTGCATGCTCTGCGGGTTATACACGCTGTTGGGGGCGAACTGCACAAGTTCGTACCGGATCCCCCTCGCTGGATAGCAGGCGGCGCGGAGGTGGATTGCGTGACGGAGCATGGTGCGCAGTTGGCGTTGCAGCTGGGCGCCTACTTGGCTTTTGCGGATAAGCGGGTCAAGCATGGCCATGAATTTGGTATAGAGCGCTTCGACGTAGCTAGCCACAAAGTCTTCTTTGAACTCCGAGCTTTTCGCGATCAGGAGGCGAACTGCTGCTCGGTGGTATTTCTCAACGGCGTCTGGGGAAACTGTGCGACTGTCAACCTCTTGTGTAAGCGACCGTAGATTATTAGTGGAAAGCAACAATAAAGAAAAAAAAAAGGTACACACTCGTTTGCTCTATTATCTGCTGATATTGCGCAAGCATGATGCTATCACAATGGAGTGACCTCCAGCGTTCCTGTGTTTCAAAAACATGCTCCCGAAGGAAGCCGAACGCAAGGGCGCGAAAAGCCGATACGGGGTCTGAGGCGAGCAGAGATCCGCTGGCGATGGTCCGGTCGACTAAGCTGGCGAGCTCGCAGTCGGTTGTGAGGACTTCAACAGGGTCGTGCGCCTCCTGGATGCTATGCAAAGAATCCGCTACATACGCCACATAGTTACTCAAGGTGTGCATCTCGCTGTGGATGAAGCCCGTAGACTCGACGACCGCATCCCATTCGGATAACGGTCGCGTCAGCTCGACCATCTCCAGTGTCCGTGAAAGGCGTCGGCGCAGTGATTTTACTTCTTCCGCTCGCGCGTGTAAACCGGCCAGCGGTGGGTATATGGATATGGATCTGGCAGCGGGATTATCGCGGTGCGAAGCGGTGTGTTCATCAGTCAACTGCGAGACTTGCTCTTTCAAAACGGCATTTTCTCTTTGCATCTCCTGCAGCTTCTTCTCCAGTATGCTTATCCTCTCCGTGCGATCCTCCCCCTCGGGTTGCTTCGCTGCGCTTAAGGACGACTGATCTATGACTGGAACATCGTCGTTGACATCCGCAAATGGGTCAGGCATATCGTCGAGATCAGTGAGGGATGAGACGTCGGACTCGTATTGTCCATCGAAGTTGGGAATAACGACACTTATCTAGAGGGAAATAAACACTCAGCCAAGATTCCATCATATCCAGCGAAGCAGGCAATCGTCCTTTGTGTTTGAGTGGAGAGGGGTAAAATAGCCGCAATTACAGTACTCACCGTTCCTGTCCCCCGATCATAGCCAGAAACCACCGCTGGTGATTCGCGGGGCCTCTTCTTGATTCTATATTCATCCATCATGCAATTATCGCGCTCGCCTTGGCTGAATCGCGGAGGCGCTTTCGTTTTGCGCTGGCTCCGACCAGTGATGCTAGGATTCTGTGTTAGGATGTGATCCTGTGTTAGAGCAAGAGAGATCTTCCGCGGTGCTTCGTAGCCTGCAGGCGCCCAGTAATACCCATCTCGTCTTGGTCCTCCAAGACCAGGTTGGCCGCCAGCCATCTCCCGGTCCTCCATCTGATGAGAGGACCTGAGGCAAAGATACGGGAAAGTCTGCAAATCTTTGGAATGGATATGGGGGGATTGAAAAACGTCGCAGGACAAAGAAACCACTTCTAAAAGAAGGAAAAGGAAAAGGAAAAGGAAAAGGAGTTGGACAGAGCAGCGAAATAGAGGGTGGAGCAGGGCGCATATTGGCGCCCAGGTGTTTGGCGCCAGCCTATCATCTTCTCACCAAGGCTCGAGAAGACATCGGGGCCCCTGCTAGCCTGCAGCAAACCAGAGATAGTCAAGGCAGCCTTGCAGGTATTAAGATTATCAGGGGCCATTGCTGCCTATTGGATGCAGCCTCGCGGTGTGCCTGGTGACCAAACACTTCTTAAATTAGCAACAGGTTCTGCGCGTTTCCAGGCCAGGCTCGACAGTAAGCGCCTAGCCGACTTTGTTTTTTTCTTTGTTTGTTTGGTATCTCTTTCCTCCCCCGACGACTTTCTCTTCCGAATTCGATGCGTTGAGCAGAAAGAAGGCGCTTTTTCGCCAATGGCCAGAAGAACAAACCCCCCGCGCCGAGCAGTGCGGCAGAAGCTCACCACATCCAGCGCATCCTTGCCCCGGGGGGCTCGGGGGGCTCGGGGCCCGCGTGGAAAGCGCGTCCGGACTCACCAGCCACCCGCCGTTCGACGACGTCCTCCGCGCCGCCAGAAGCTACTGATGTGCCTTGACTACGGCACGGCGTTCACATCGATATCCTACATCGTGTTTGACCCCGCGGATCCCCCACTTGACGTCGGCCCCAGCGCTGTGCAGTCCGTCCGCGACTGGCCGCAGGCAACGGGGCATTTTCACGCCGGCAATGCGTGTGTGCCCAGCGAGAGCTGGTACAGGGATGGACAGCAGTATCTATGGGGACACGCGGTCCAGCAGACGCTGCGGACGATGTCTGAGGAGGATGTCGCCTCTACGAACCGCGTCGTCCAGCTTGCGAAGCTGCTCCTCGACTACGATCACGGCGACGACGACGACGACGATGACCGAGACCAGTCCGGGGCGTCCGGCGATCCGCTACTCGAGATCAAAAACGTGCTGCGGAATGTGGGCAAGACAGCGAAAGAAGTAGTCAAAGATTATCTCACGCAGGTGTTCAGACATGCGCACCAACAGCTGGCACGCCGCGAGGGGTTCAATCGGTCTTGGGAGGTGGAGCTCGCCCTGTGTGTGCCGTCCAAATGGTCGACGTATGCGCACCTCACGATGCAGGAGATTGCCCTCGAGGTGACCGCTGCAACAGGCATGCAGGCAGGCGGAGACTTTTCACTGTTCATAATTGACGAGCCCGAGGCTGCGGTGACCTTCGCTCTTCGATATGACCATATCCGCGACAGGATCGAGGTGCGTGCGTGCGCATGTGTATGTTTGTGTGTGCAAGGTTACCTCTGCTGACCATTGGATTTTGTAGGAGGATTCAAACTTCATTGTGTGTGATGCTGGAGGTGGAACTGTTGTAAGGCGGATTCATCGCCATTTTCTGGTTGAAGATGGAATGGCTGACTTTCTGATTCTCCCCTCGACGCATTAGGATGCGATCACGTACCGTGTGCGACAAGAAGATCCCTTTCGATTCGACGAAATAGCAATTCCAGCCGGTATGGCTTTCCTTCCCCGGGTACAGGACCGAGATATGTTATTCCTGACCCCATGCCAATGCCGATGTCCATAGGGAAAGATTGTGGTTCGAGTTATATCAACCAGGCCCTGAGCGAGGAGGCGAAGCGCAGGCTTGCCAACGTCTCGGGGCTGGGAAGCGAGACGGTCTACTCCAAGGAAGCCGTTATCCATCACGATCTCTTTCGCGCATTTGAGCAGGAGGTGAAACGGGCGTATGACCCTGCCGAAATGGATGAAGGGGAGCGAATCGCTGTGCGCTTATGGGGGCTGAGGGCCGATCCCGACAAGGATTTTGGACATGGGATTTTCTTTATTACCAAGTGAGTCTAGATCACTTTCCTGATGGCGTCAGGACCTATAGCTAAGCGTGATAAAAACAAAAAAGAGAGCAAATGGAGAACTATTTCCGAAGAAGTCTGCAGGGGACGGTAGACCTGATCAATCAGCAACTCAGTCAAGTGGACGCGAAGACAGTCAAGGTGCGACAACTGGCTTTCCCCCCAAATTTCCTTCCGGTGAGCTGAAAGATTTGCAGGTTCTTCTGCTTGTTGGGGGCTTCTCGCGGTCCACTGCGCTGCGCAACCGCCTCGAAAGGGAGTTTCCTCGACTCAAGGTCGTCCACCTCGGAAACGATATGTAAGTACGACTATGACACGATCACTACCCTAGTGAGCAGTCTGGTGGTGGCCCACGCTAACAAATGAATACGCAAGCGATATGGACACGGCCGTTTCCCGGGGTGGGGTGCTACGAGCCCTGAACAAGGAGGATGGACCGCACCGAAAGCTCCGGCTCAACCTCGGGGTTTGCATAACCGAGGAGTATAATCCGAAATTTGAAGGGCATGTCGCCGGTCCCTCATTCCATCATCCGCTCAACGGGAAGGAGTACGTAAAGGAGTGCATTGAGTGGGCGATCAGAAAGGTGGGCCATCCTACCGTCGGGGGCTGATTTTCCTAGGGCACAGTGTGTAGCTAACTCGACGGCAGGATCGTGTCCTAGGCGAGAAAACAAAGGCGAAGATCCTAATGCACCGGGTGTTCGATGTCGACGAGGAGATGGCTGCCGAGGAGACGCTCTATTTCTCCGACCAGATGGTCTACCAGCACTACAGAAAAGACCACTGGCGGAATAATGGTTCGACCAGCATCTCTCTCATTGTCAGATAAGCTGTATCTCAAAAGCTAATCAGAAACAGGCCATCGCCAAGCAGGTGTCGTCGCGGCGGACCTGGAATTCATTCGGGAGAACGACTTGATACAGCCGAAAGTGAATGAGTCTGGTAATGAGTATTATGAGGTTAATTACAGCTTGGAATTGGAAGTGGACGGTCATAATATGAAGGCGTCAATCCGCTACCCTCCCGGCCAGCAAGTCCAGGGCGTGGAGCAGATTTGCATTGCTGCTGCTTTCAAACCTGGCACTAGATAATAACTTGGTGCACCATGTACTTTTAGCCCGTTGATGTTTTGTTCTGCTTTCTCGTTTGGCCCTGTACCTTATCAAAGGAAGACTATATGTAATTAGTACTAATTAGATGCTGCGATATTGACCATGATACAGAAGAAAACAAGCGGTGTCACTGGCAGTGTTCTCGAATGACTCTTCGCTCGGCGAGGTTCCAAATTGTGTTGTCTGATTAATATTAGCTGGCTGTTGTGCAAAAAAAAAAACACTCGATCAGTTCAAAAGAGTGGAAGTTCCGGAGATAATAGCGATCGTTTGGAGAGTCCGCTGCTGGTGCGGTTGAGGATAAAAAAACTCCTGTTCCCAATGTCGACGACTAAAGGGGACCTATCATCGTACCTTTGTATGTAAGTGTAAAGCCTATCTACAATGTCTACAAGTTCCGCCCCTGTCCGCTGTTTCGGCCCTGCCTCACTTTGAAGCCTAGCTCAAGGCGG
Source organism: Penicillium sp. S1316 (assembly GCA_023627405.1). Taxonomy (NCBI): domain Eukaryota; kingdom Fungi; phylum Ascomycota; class Eurotiomycetes; order Eurotiales; family Aspergillaceae; genus Penicillium; species Penicillium sp. S1316. Next base: position 471,288 of record JAMAHF010000006.1, read on the forward strand.
GCGGCCCTTTTATCAGAGCTAGACATGCATAAAATTGGGGTAGATGCCGCGTGCTCTCTCGATCACCCGTGGACTGGCCACGGAGACGTGGAATTCCGCCTAAAATGGTAACCATAAGATTGCTAGAACCATTGATCAGGACTTTACGACATGCTTGCCTGGAGGGGGAATGGGAAATAAATCCAGCTTGAAAGAAGAGGGTTTAGTCCCCGACTCAGCCTTTGTCCAGGCTCCTTGTTCATCAAGGGCAGCCAATGGGAACTAGGTCTGGGCTTAACTGGGGACGAGACTTACATCTGGACAGACTAGAGCCTATAGCGCAGAGACACATTTTAATAAGGCAGGTCCTTGGGATTTCAATAAGATTCCTCTTATGACGGCGTCCGCCCTGAATTCTAATTCCGGGTTACATAGGCCTAGGTAGGCGGTCACGCAGTATGAATACATTCAAGATCTGCCCGCGCAAATGCCAGTTACATGGTGAGGTGTATGTGTGCTGACAGTGGCGCTTGTAATAGGAGGACCATGCTGCTTTGCTGCCGCACAAGGGCCGGGCCAAAGCGCAGGCGCAGGCCCAAGCCCTGGTTACACAAGTGGGAGGGCTCTGCACTGTGTGATAAGCACGGGTGATCCCGATGTATGGATATTACCAAGGCTCTTTGTACAAGCTGGATCGCAGAGTCCAGATCCACCGAGCAGCCGGTCTGTTCGAGGAAGGACAGGCCTGCCCACATGGAGGCGCGCCCCCGGACCAGTCCTTGCGTCCACCCATACGTAGTGTAGGGCTTAACCCTTTTAGTCTCCCCCGTGCTTGTGCTGCTTGAAGGGAGCTACCGAAATGTAACCGCCGAGGGGAAGCCCCAACGGACACTTTACCCCTCGTGCAATGCAGGGGTTGGCTTCTGCGGGACTGTTAATGCTAAGGGAAATGCGTGCAGAAGCTCCCCAAGAACCTGGCCGAACTTCCGCTTTGCGCAAGGGGGCAGCTCTAGCCGCAACTCGGCCCAGTCTATCTGCAATCAGAACCCATCAATACTACCAATTAAAAGCCGAGTGTGCTTTTTAGGAACCATGTCTTAATCAGTGATTAGATATTCTAAACCCCGGTTGCAACAATAGCTGCTTAGGTCCAAGTAGTACCTATGCAGCTGCTTTAGATCACGCACCCATGCACCAGCTCCTCCCCTGATTAGCTGCCAGGTCAACGCCCGATCAGGTGCCTGTAATCTGGTCTGCAAATATATCCAGGCCCATACGTACTTTGTGCAGAGCTCACGCTCCATTTCCACCTCTTCCATAGTAAGCTTCTTGCTCCCTTCATGCGCGATCGGCTCGAGGGCATCGACTGCCTTCCTCTTCAGCGCAGCACGAGTTTCAACCATCGCAACAAGATATTTGGTGTAAATTGCAAAGTGAGCAAACCTAAGCTCTATAAAAGTATGGGGGGGAGGGGGGAGGGGGGAGACATTTTTTCACTGGGGAGAGGGGCAGAAAAAAAACGAGAGGAGAAAAGGGAGAAAGAGAAAGGATCGCAGGATAGCGTGCCTTTGGCTGTCTGCGTGTCTTTGTTCAACCACCTTGGCGCTCACAACCCCCTTATCCTTTCTGCAGTCGATGGATTCCGCTAGCTGTGCCCATCCATCAGGTTGAGTCTGGACACTTTTTTGGAGACTGTTTAGCCATAAGTCCGACACCGCTCCATCCCACAGGGCTACTTTGTCGTCCCCGCCGTCCACTACGCCATTTTTAGCCCTTTAAGCTATTTTTGCTAATATCTTACATCTTACGTTGTATACACATAAAACTTGGTTGCTTGGCAAACGATGATAGTGTTTAGGGTAAAGGCTGACGCGGGGTTGGGCCTGCTATGCTCATCCGGTTTTCGAAGCCACGCACTTGCCAGGGGGTGGTTCTGGAGCGTGGCTTGTCCAATACCCTCCCTGGCTACTTGGCTTTGGTTATAACCGCAGAATAAGGAGGATGTATATTCTGCTAAGCAAAGGCCCCTAGTTATGTCAACGTCACTATGGATCTCAAGAAAACTATCAGTACCAAAGTCAGGTACTACTGTGGTGAATTTGAATTACCATGTAAATTGTCATCACAATCGCATTCCATAATCACCCGCTCTAATCCTCGCAATTTCGCAACCGGGCCTTCGTATCGCACAAGATCTTCGGAATCACCAAATATAGCCAGCCGAGGGTTTATGATATCATACGCCATATCGGACGGTGGATGAGGCGGAGTAAACACCAATTGCGGGGGGTTGAGGCTGCAGTAGCGGGACGCGGGTCATTGAAGATCCCCGCCCCAAAGCAGGAACTGGACCACTCGGAGTAGAGAGTTGGCATCCGTGCCTTGTGCACTGCGGAGAATTGCGAATGTCTCGTTGTGTCTGGGCAATTTGGCGGGCACCTCCTCGGAGGTTAGGGCAGGGCCAGATTGGTGGGGGTGGGGGGTTATGGCGGGGTAGCTGGAGGGGACTGCATTATAAGAGGGTAAAGACTAATATCCAATATTAATAGTTTTATACTCTATGGTAAGATGTGACGACATGTAGGACTTTTTCGGGCCAACGTTCACTGCCTTGATTTGCTCTCGGTTCGTACGGTCTCGCTCGGTTCAATGCCCCGCGCTCCTCGCGAGAGGGGCAGAAGTATTTAATAGGCCACTATCTCCTCAGTCCAACTCGTTCCATCACTAACTACTTCCCACACCCTCCCCCCAACGCAATAATGGCCACTCAAGTCCTTACCCAAAGCGCCCGCGTCGCAGGCGCCCGCAATGCCCTAAGCAAAGAAGCCTGCATGGCCATGTACGACGAATGGGCCACCTCCTACAACACGGATCTCGCCGACGCATCACAGAACTACGTCGCCCCGATCCTCACCGCACAGACTGCCCTCCACATAAACCGCAAGCTCGCACCTACCGTCCTCGATGCCGGCTGCGGGACTGGTCTCGTCGGCCAAGCGCTCGCCAAAGGCGGCAGCAATGGCAGTGGCGTAGTCATCGACGGCGCGGACCTGTCGCCGCCCATGCTCAAGATCGCCGGCGAGACGGGGGTCTACCGGGATCTGCTGGTCGCGGACCTCACGCAGCCGATTGCGCGCGCGGATGCGAGCTACGATGTCGTTACGTGCTGTGGGACGTTCACGCGCGGGCATGTTGGGCCAGACCCGGCGCTGAGGGAGTTCCTCAGAGTGCTCAAGCCAGAGGGGATCGTCGTTGCCACGGTTCTGCATGAGATCTGGCTCTCCGGCGGGTACAAGGCTGAGGTTGAGAAGCTTGAGGCCGAGGGGCTTGCGACAGTCGTCAGCGCGGAGGTAGACGACTACCGCAAGGGAGCTGGCGACAAGGCGGTTTTTCTTGTTCTGCGGAAGAAGGCTGCTGCTGTTTGAGTGGACGGGCATATTTGACTTCTAGGATCGTACCTTACCTTGTACCCCATGCGACTATACAGGCCCCTAGAGCGACTACTCCGATGCAAACCCTGTACGACCGATAATGTCACCACCCCTATGCGACAAATTCGATCTGCTCACCGTCCGCCTCTACGTCCTTCTGCTATTGCTTCTGCTTTCCACCTGGATAAAATACACTGTAACCTGCCGGCGAGATATTTAGTAAAGATATGCCCAGTAGATGCCAAATGCAGTTCCTTGTTCCTTGTTCCTCTATGTAACGGCGGACCGCCATTGGGCGCAGTGAATGCTGCATGTCAGCGCTTAACCTGGTGTACTTGGAAAATTAGCCCTCGTTTGTACATCTCTCCTCTTCCAGCCGCAGCAGTACGCAGAATGGACTCGCTGGGTTAGTATTCGCCCGAGAGCCAGTGCCTGTACTGTCTGCGCAAATTGGCTTATATACAGGTGCACCGTGAGATTGACGCCGGTCCGGGGTGAATGATATGTATCGATCGAATAGTACAGGTAGCATCGCAGATTAGGCAGAGAAGCCGGACTCCTTTTGCCCAACTCAACGCCATATGGTGCTTGTGGTTCCAATGTAAGGTAGCGTGCTGTGCCCACCTGGCTTAAATAATATTTTTATTTTTTTGGCTGCGGCTACTAGAGCCTACTATCTTTTATTATCGATTTGCTGTCTGTATACCGGTAAAGACAACCCGGTCAATTATGTCCCTCATCACGAAACCATATAATCCGACTGGCTCACCCCTTCAGCTATTAATTGTATGCACTTCATTCGCAGCGGCGCACCCATTCGGAGAGGGAGAGTAATATGCAGATTATCCCAAATCAACGAGAACATGCTCCCCAGTGTATCAGGCACTAGGTTCGCAAATACCACCAGCATCTGATAACTACAGCCACACACAGGACATCGGTAACGACCAAAGAAAAACAGGCAGACATGCACGGCTAATACTATTAATCTTGCTTGACGAGCAAATTTTAGGCATTGCTGGGTTTCTTGTAGCCACAACGTGAGTCGCCGGTCAAATCGAGGTTGGCTTCATGTCGCAGACTCGGTACTCGACACCCTCCAATACGAACTGATCACCGTAACGAGTCAGTTCCACTGACATGATTTTCCTTCATGACATTTCCCTGTCGGTCTCTCCGTCTATCATAGTGGGGCCAAACAGTGTATCTAGCTCAAGATGGTATAGCACAACATAGCCTATTAGGGTTTAACCTTGCTTGAGAGTTACTCAGAAGCTTAAGGAGGAGGGTACGAGACCCAACAGTTAGACTAGCTAACGAACGTATCCATCGCTTACCAAACGGCTGGGCTGAGACTCGACCAATCAGCGTCATCTCGATGGATGCGCGTTGGCGCGTTGCCAGCTCAGCGAGCAACGGGCTCCCCGGCAGCTCAGCAGGCATTCCCCCTGCTGTCAGTGCCTGTCAGGCCACTTTCCAGCCAGCCACGAGGCGGCTACGTGGGCGCCACAGGCGTTCGCGAACCAGGTGTTCGTGTGGCTGCGAGACTCCCTGTTGATTTGTTAGCGGCGCGGCGGGGCGTCGGCTATTCTTGCCCGTCCATCTGTCTCCTTGACCTGTTATCTCTTAGCACATTGCCAATGGAGCCAAAGGAGCTTTTTGTTCAGCTCAGCCCCCTGGCATCTAACCGGCCGGAAGAGCCGAACCGAACACATAAAAACAAAAGATGCTTCCCGCCGCGATGTTGTTTTTTCTGCTGGGGAAGTGGCAATCAACTCAATTGTTGTCTCCGCAAACCATAGTAAAAACATGTCTGCGACGGTAGATCAGCAGGTATCAGAGTGCCGTGCACTCTACGAGCAAGTATGGAACACGCCTTGGCCGACGTTGGAATTGACGCGGTCGCCGCTGATGCAGCCTGCGTCGCTGTCGTTGACTCTCGAGGAGCGGACGCGACTCACGTATCAGAGAGCAAGGGCGCTAGCTCATGCTTACAGTAATTCTCCTCCCCTGCCCACAGCTACCATTTTCGGCAGTACGAGACTAACTGAGCTTGAAACAGACTTGACATTGAAGGATGTGGTGGAAATGACGCCGGCCTTCTGGAAATTGCACATGGACCTGCTCACCGCGATGGACGGCGGCGCAATCAACCTGTTGAGCGTGGGGTATAATCTGTTCGTCGGGACAGTCGCGCCTTTTGCGGCTACCCATCCGGAATTGGCGGATATTATCGAGCGCGCGTTGCGGGTTGATATCTCGTGTGTTTTCTCTACCTTACGGGTTGGAACGGCTGCTTGCTAACTTTGAATTATAGAGCACAATTCATGCTTACCGAGCTCGGGCATGGCCTGGATGCGCGCAATCTCGAAACAACCGCGACATTGTTGCCGAATGGAGGCTTTGACCTGCACACGCCGACTCCGAATGCCGCAAAGTAAGAGACCCCAGACCTTCATTAATCCTGCCATACTAACGGAGGCAATTCCAGGTGCATGCCACCAAACACTCCGCGCAACGGCCTCCCCACGATTGCAGTTGTAATCGCGCGTCTCATCGTCGGGGGCGAGGACCGCGGAGTCCGGCCGTTCCTGGTGCCCATGTCGGACGGGACCAAGATGTGCACAGGCGTCACCTCAAAGTAAGCACCAACCACCGACCCACTCACTATGTCTGAATGTATTCGCGAAACTGACCACCTTCGGTCGACAGAGCCTTCCCCCCGCGCCCAGGCGCAAACCCCATCGACCACGCTCTCACCTACTTCAACCACGTCCATCTCCCCGCCTCCGCACTCCTGGGCACACTCGCAAAACCACGCAACGAGCGCGACAACTTCCTCTCGACAATCCACCGCATGGGCGCAGGCACGCTCTTCCTCGCCGGCGGCTGCATCCCCCTAATCAAAATGGCCGTGTACAACGCCAGCAAGTTCAGCTTCCGCCGGCACATCGTCGGGCATGACGGGTTGCCCATGCCCGTCATTGACTTCCGCACGCAGCACCTACCGATCCTGCATGCGATCGCGCGCGCGCAGGTCCTGCAGGCGTTCTTGATCTATGCGGGCAGGGAGTATGTTGTGCGCGCGGATCCGCGTATCAGGCATATCTTTGCGACAACGTTTAAGGCGGTTACGATTCATCACTTCCACTCGAGTCTTAAGGCGTTGAATGAGGGGTGTGGGTGGCAGGGGTATTATGATCGCAATCAGATTATCGCGGCGGAGGTACGTTCCCCCTTTTTCTCTTTCTAACCTTTGAGAATGTATTATGCAGGTATGAATTGCATTGCTAACATCGTCCAGTTGGAGTTCCGCGCAGTCGCAACCGCCGAAGGCGACGTCCGCGTCCTAGCCATCCGTACGTCCCACCCAGATGAAGATGCATATGTCCAAGGGGTTTGTTCTCTCGCTCTAACTTGATTCAACAGGCCTCGCAAGCGAACTCCTAATCGGCCGCTACGCAGCCCCACCACCACGCGACCCCACGAGCCCGCTCGCTCGCCACGAGGCAGGCCTAATCGCCGAAGCGCGCGCGCTGATGACCCGCTTCGGCAACGAGCACCGCAGCGAAGCCTTCAACCGGACGATCCTCCCGCTCTGTCTTCCCTTGGTGCAGGCGATCGGATTCCGGATGGCGATTGAGGCCGCTGCAGACGTGGGCATTGACCCGAAGCTGTGTGCGCTGTATGAGGCGGGCATCTTCAAGGAGGATGCGGGCTGGTTTGCGGAGAAGGGGGGGATTAGTCGGGAGGAGCAGAGGGCGCGCGAGGCCGAGGCAGCGGATAAGGTGCTGCCGGAGTTGGAGCGGCTTGTCGAGGAGACCGGGGTCGAGCCGTATTGTACGGCGCCGATGGCGTCGCAGGCGCTGTGGGAGGGGTATGTGGGCGAGTTGGAGACGTTTGAGGGGGATGCGGTGTGGCAGTTTAAAAATGCGGAGAAGGAGACTAAGGCGCGGCTTTAGGGGGCTAGTTTTTTTTTTTTTTTTTTTTTTGCTTTGATCTGGTAGATTTCCTGGGAGGATCTTTTGCGATTTTGTACATAATAGCGGGTTGTCATTCAGCCAAGTTTCTCTGAATGCCATGGCCAGGGTGCCTGTTTCTAGAATTCCATTTCCTTCTACATGAAAGATAACTTCAGTGGGAGTAGGCAAAGCCGTATTGGAAGTGGAAGTCCTTGGCTATACCCATTAGGAATCTGAAGCTATATTTCATTATATTCATATTCCTCGTCCGGATCGAGTGAACCGCGGAGATAATCATCACTAGTAACTATCGACCAGACCAAAGCTCCTCGATGCATGATTCATGCCCATTCTATTGTTCACCTCCCCTCAACCTCCTCCACATCAGCCGCCTGAGCCAGAATATCCTTCCTCTCCTTAATCATCTCAATATCAACCTCGGGGCTCGGCACCCAGCGACTCCCCGGAACAAGCAAGGGACTATTCGTGAACAAATCATCCATAACCTCAAGACTGATCCCCTTCGTCTCCGGCAGAAACAGGTAAAAGAAAAGCGCATTCGTGAAGTCGCACACAATAAATAGGAGATAGTACCGCCACCCAATCCGCTCCAACGCAATCGGGGTAACCTCCGCAATCATCGTATTAAACGCAAACGAAACCATCGTCGCCAACGAAATCCCCTTCGCGCGCGTCTTCGTATTGAAGATCTCCGCGGGGATAATCCACGACATGGTCCCGGACGCGCAGAAGCAGAAATTAAACACCCACGTGCTGCACACGATAAACGCCCAGTGCGCGCTCGTGTTGCTGGATTCCGGTGGGTAGATGGACATCAGCGCGGCGCCGATTGTGAACGCGATGCCGCAGGCGATGTTGCCGCCGATTTGGAGAGGCCGGCGGCCGACGCGGTCGATCAGGAAGAAGAAGATGAATTGCGCGAGTTCGCCGATTACGGAGTTGATGCCTTGGTAGAGGAGGGTTTGCGACGTCGAGATGCCGATTTGGGCGAAGATTGCGGGTGAGAAGTATTGGATTGCGGAGACGCCGGTCCTGGAATTTTATTAGCGGTTTATCTGGATCTGAATATACAGAAGAGGCTACTTACATCTGCGACGAAGCTTGACAAGCACAGGCGATGATGATACGACGCGTGTTCGCCCGGTTAGCGAATAGCTCCTTGTACGATTTCGCACCGTGCTGATGTTCCTCCTCGACCTGCTGCTTGATAAGTTCAAACTCTGCAAGAACGTACGGGTCGGCAACATTGCCATTCGCATGCAACGTCGCCAGATTCTTCAAGCCCTCTTCGTGGCGGTCATGATCAATCAGCCAGCGAGGCGACTCGGGGAAGAAGAAAATGCACGAGGCGAGCCCGATGGCGGGGACGATCTGCAGGCCCAGTCTGCGAACAACTGGATTAACGACGCTCAATCAATCTCTTTTTATTTGCATATCATGTGTGACTCACGGTAGTCTCCACTGCGTACTATTCCCCGTATTCGACCAGTGATGCTCACACCCGTACCCGATCCACGAAGCCGACAGCGCCCCGATCCCCAGCATGGTCTGCTGCAGCGAACCGAGAATACCACGGATGCGCGCATGCGCAATCTCGGCCTGGAACATGGGGACGACCTCGACGAGAATGCCGATCCCGAATCCGGAGAAGATGCGAGAGAAGTAGAGCATGCCGTGGTTTACAGAGGCCGTCTGTAGCGCACCGCCGATGATAAACAGAACTGAGCCCAGGGCGAGCGTGGTCCGGCGACCTAGCGGATCGGTGAATCCAGCCCCGTACGCGCCAAAGAAGGCGCCGGCTGTGAAGAGGGCAACGACAGTTCCTGAGACATGGCTGTAGCCCGTGACGAACTGGTCGATGAACGAGTCCGACGCGACGACCGAGGCGATGATACCGAGATCATAGCCATAGAGAAACGATCCGAACGCCGCGAACAGGGCGACCAGGAACTGGTACAGTTTCGGGTTCATTCGACCCATCTTGTCGAAAAGAATCAATCAATAAAGCAATCAAGTGACCAATTTCCAACAACCGAGAAGTATGGGGACCCCGGCTGGGGGATCTCCGGGGAGGCTTTAATATACAGCGACAAGGGTTACGGCGGGCGGCTGGGCGGCAGCGATTGGTGGAAGTCGGTCTTCGTATGCCAAGCTGGTTTGGGCAATCCTCCGATGGGGCCTAGAGCGAACTGGGGTATATTCCGATGCTATACCCCCGTTGTTGGCTAGTATATGCCAATCCCTGTCCCACTGACTCGTGCGCTCGCGTGCTCTCCCCTTCGTGGGACCCGGGACGGGGGGGATAGCCGGGCGAGGGTTTTCGGGTCCGGTGGGAGAGAGCCCTAAAGGGATCCAGATTCATTGCCAAGGCCTGAGAGTTGTTGGAGTAGTATCTCGATGGTCTGATCGTCCCCCGCATTCGGTCCGGAAATCAGGTTGAGCATGGTGGTGAGCCTTGAGGTTAATTCCGCGCGATCCTTGCGGGGGAACCGAACCGTCTGCATCGATCATACACGGTCTCTTACGGCGCAGGCTTATATCCGGCTCTGTCATCTCGGCTTATTTTTAACCCCTACTCTCTCTTCTCCCCCAGAGTACATAACGGTATTCTCGCATAATTGCTGCGATGGACTCATTAGCACCACCTTTAGGACGAACGTCCGTTAGCGATTTTGGTGCAACTAGGTATAGTTTGTCACACGACGCTTAGACGTAGGCAAAGAACCGATCAATACACCTTATCTTGCATCCTAGCAAACAAACCGAAGTTTGCTCTGCGGCTGTAAACGTGGGGGAACCCCAGTTTGGGAATCCCAGTTAGGGCTTTGTACCTCGGCAGGCGGCGGGTGTACCTCATGCGAGCTCAGGCCAGATCTCAATCGGTGGCGAACGCTAAGCTTCTGACTCACCATCTTATCAAAACAGCCACAGCGCTGTGAACCTAATAATTCGAGATTCTGTTGAATACAGATACACGGGATAATTATAAGCGATGGAGAATGTGCGAGTCCCGCTCGAGATTTTGCGACTCATTATACGGCAGATGGTCGAGGTTCTTCCCGTCATGGAACTGCTGAGAGCGAGACTAGTCTGTTGTAAGCCCGCCCTCACCCTTTCCACATCATCTACTTCGCGTGTGAGAACAGTGGTCGTTGACTAGGAACTATAGACGTATTCGCCACTGAACTTGACCCGCTCATCCCCTACAGCCCTCATCTCGAGGACGATAACCTGGTCTACAAACAGTGGTCGAAATTCCCACACAAGCGCGGGTTTATACAACGCAAACTCGATCGGCGCGCCTCAGAGCCCTGCTTCTTTGCAACAGTCGTGGACGATGTCTTACAACACCCCTCTTCCATCGCGCTATCTAACAAAGAGAGAGACGACGTAGTATCTGAGCTAATCGACACAGTCCTGTGCTCCACCACCCGCGCAATGGATTTGTTCAGCAGGAAGCCGGCGCCGGCATTTCAGTACCTCCACAGGATAAAGCGCAGTGCGTTCGTAAACGAGACACCGCTCCCATCGGGATTGCACACGAAACCGTATGAGCCTCTGGCGAGCACGATCTTCATCTCGCGCGCAACGAGCGCGATTGTCCGCGACGATGCCGTGGAGCTTGGTCGTCTCATGGACCGCAATAAACAGAAGAATGTTTCCCTGTCCGAGAGGAGTAACCGGCTGAGCGTGTGCCCCTTGGTAATCGCCGCGAAAATGGGGAGCAAGAAGATTATCTCTGTTCTGACGGACCGCAGATACCCGCTCGGACTCACCTTCGTTGCAGAAGAGGGGAATGCGGTAGTTGTTGCGGCGAGAAACAATAACCTTGCTGCGCTGGCGGCTTGGTTTGAGAAAGCCAGCTATGACTTTACCTACGATGGGCGCATTGAGACGAGTACGCGGAAGGAAGTTTGGAGAATGCTTGACGAGCCGATCAGGAACGATGACTTGGACAGGATCAAGCTCTTAGCGCCTGCCTACAGCGATTCCGAAGCGTTCCCTCGGATTATATCCAAAGTCGCCGAGTACGGGGCGGTGGAAATAGCAAAGTGGTGCTTGGCTCGCCCAGATGCACGAGTCTACCCCTCAGAGCTGCGCAGAAAGGGACCGCTGTGGTTGGCGATACAGGACTGCTGGAGGAAGCCCCACAGACACACCGTATTGAAGTACCTGCTAGAATTCGGTTTCGACCCTAACGAGCGCCGGCCTGGGGTTAGAAATCGGAAAACACTGCTTCACGCTGCACTTAAGGATCGTGATGTTGAGTCTGCAAGGCTGCTCGTTGAATATGGAGCCGATGTGAACGCCAATGCACATGGCCACAGACCCTTGCCGGAGGGGGAATATAAAGACAAGAATAAGCCTCCGCTCGCAGTGGCATTCAGATCATATCCAGCTATCGCCCGTTTGCTGTTGGAAAATGAGGCACGGAGGAGGTGGTGGTGGAAGGGCCAGGAACATGTCCTGGGAAACGAATGGAGAGTTATTGGACATATAACAAGGGTCTTCGAGGATTTGGGCTTCGGTGAGCAGGACATGTATGAGCCAGTCGAGTCGTATGTAATTGTCAATCCATGACGAAAGATATATCGAGATATAAATATATATGTATGATTATTGGCGAGGTGATAGAACTTGGGCCGGGGAGTCCCAAAAAAAAAACGAGTGGAGCTACTCTACCAAAGCCGCAAACCGTTGTTAATGGCCGCAGTCCAACTACTTTGTAGCGGAGAGGAAGAATGCCCTGCAGATGCGCTCCCTTGTTCTGGCTAGACTCAGGGCTATACTCGAGAAAGAGCGCTAGGCCAGAATAGGAAATCAAATTGGCAGCAGCGACCTCCGTCACGCATTAGTCACATGACTCTGACTCAGCTCCAACTCGGCCTCCGTCGCGTCACATTCTCTTCAACGTCAGCCTTTGTTCATCGATCTCTTGCTCGCTCCATCCTTCGTCATCGCTGTCTCGAGTTCAGCGCCCTCATGCTGCGACACAACCGGTATCGTGATGTCGTTCCGGACGCGCTCAGCCCGCCCCGCGACGCGCCGAGGTCGCCGCACCGGCCGCTCGACACGACAACCTGACGATGAAGAAATCCCCGAGGTGTATCGCGAAATGCTCGCAGAGGCTGAATCTCGAGACGATGGATTTAAGGAGGACGACCGACCGAGTAAGCGGTTAAAACCTGCGGGGTACAGAGCCACACCAGCCCAGGCGCGAGTCGCAGCAGATACAAGTCAGGATGCGTCGGGGACCGGGGAAGATACAGAAACGGCGACGGCGAAGAGACCGCAGATTGTATATAACTCACCTTCAGAAGACTCGGATGGATCGGACATGGAGTGGGAGGAGGTCGACATTCAGAAGACTACACTCCCTGGCTCGGCTGCTCCGGTTTCCGGAGAGGACGATGAGCCGCTTCAGATCACCCTCGGTCAGCAGCAAGACCAGAAGCGGAGAGTCCTCCGCCGCAAACCCGTAACTGCAGCCGAGAGGAAAATCAGACTCGACGTCCATAAGACGCACCTGCTCTGCCTTTTGTGCCATGTCCAGCGACGTAACCTGTGGTGCAACGAGGAGGAAGTACAGGTGCGTTGCATCCGTGATCCTATGACTCTCCCTGTGTATAATTTTAATTATGTAGGAATCTCTCAAGAAAATGCTTTCGAAACACGTAAGATCTCAACTGAACCCTCCGGAGAACAAGCCACAGCACACTAGATCAGCCATGTTTTTGGATGGACTCAACCAGGCTGGCGATATATTCCACCGGCGGTTTAAAGTCACCAATCCTGGTCTAAAGCGAGCGCACTGGTCAGATGATCCGGAAGCTCTCAAACGGAAAATGGTATTCTTTCCGCATACTCTAGGTTAAGTGAAGTCTAACACACTATAGGAAGGGATCGTGTCGGACGCTGAAGTATTTCTTGACAGAGGGGACTTCCGAAAACAAGCCAGATTAATGCAAGGTTCGCGTGATTTCGGGGCCCAATTATTCTGTGCCCTCCTGCGGTCGGTAGCCGTCGAGGCTAGACTGGTGTGCTCGCTCCAACCTCTACCGTTCTCGGGCACGACGCGTGATGTCCCCTCGAGACCGGAGCCAAAACCTATTGTTATATCATCTGATGATCATGATTCATTAACTGAGGGCGCAACCAAGTCGGACACCTCACCTAGACCTTCGCCTATCAGGCGACTCGGGCGGCCAGGTTTCAAGCCCGCGCCCGCGCCAAAGGCTTTTATCGGCAGTAAGTGAAACATACACTGCGTGATGGTAATACACTGACAAGTCCAGGACCTCCCTCCTTACGCGAATCATCCTATCCAGTTTTCTGGGTCGAGGCATTCAACGAAGCTTTTCAGAAATGGGTTGTCATCGATCCGATGGTGACGAAAACACTCGCCAAACCGCACAAGCTCGAACCCCCCGCAGCCGATCCGTATAATATGCTAAGCTACGTTGTTGCCTTTGACGAAGATGCTTCAGCGCGAGACGTGACACGGCGATACACGAAGGTGTTCAACGCTAAAACCCGCAAGACCCGCGTCGAGTCAACTAAGAACGGCGAGGCGTGGTGGAGCAGGGTCCTCCGCTTCTTCGAAAAACCCTTCTTGGAAGACCGCGATGAGCTTGAGATTGGCGAGTTGACGGCAAAGACGGCATCAGAACCCATGCCGCGGAACGTACAGGACTTCAAGGACCACCCCATCTACGCGCTGGAGCGTCATCTCCGCCGCAATGAGGTTATATTTCCGAAACGTGTCACAGGTCATGTTAGTCTTGGAAAGTCAGGTTCGAAGGGTCAAACGACGGAGCCGGTGTATCGTCGGTCTGATGTGCATGTTCTCCGAAGTGCGAATAAATGGTATCGCCTAGGTCGGGACATCAAGCTTGGCGAGCAAGCATTGAAGCGCATTCCAGCAAAGAACATACCAGTGAACATTGACAATGATGAGGATACTGATATGGCGGAGGAAACTGCGCTGTACGCCTTCTTCCAGACTGAACTGTATAAACCACCCCCTGTCGTCAACGGCCGGATACCGAAAAATGCATACGGCAATTTGGATGTGTACGTACCTAGTATGGTCCCGCTTGGTGGTGTGCATGTTCTTCACCCGGAAGCCGCCCGTGCAGCGCGAACATTAGGAATCGACTACGCCGATGCGGTAACAGGGTTCAATTTCAAGGGAAGGCATGGAACAGCTGTATTTAACGGAGTCGTCGTGGCTACTGAATACAGTGAGGCTGTCCTTGAGGTTATTCGATGCTTCAAGGATGAAAAATTGCAGGACGAGCAAGAGCAGAGGGCTGTTGAGGTGTTACAGGTATGGAAGCATTTCCTGCTGAAACTTCGCATCGCGGAGCGGGTCAGGAGTTACGTTGTTGAGGGCGAGGCGGATGATGAAGATAGCGTTGGAGTACCGCAGAGTGCTGCGGAGGAGATGGGCGGTGGCTTCCTGCCGGAATCAGATGAAGATATGGCAGAGCCACCGTCACGTACAGGTCTTGCGGCTACAACGAGGTCTACATCGTTTGATGAAGCAGGGAGTGGTGGGTTTCTTCCTGAATCGGATGACGACGTGGCCGATCATTCGAACATCGAAAGCCCTAAACTGTCACGCGAGAACAACAAAGGCAAGGATCCCTTGCCTGTGGATTTTGACCGTCTAACAGGTGGAGGCTTCATCTCGGACACTGCCAACCTCTCCGAAAATCCTCCCAAACGCAACAGTCCCCGAGCTGCGCGATCCAAATACAACCTGGTCGTCGTCCCACGAGAACCCCGGGCCCAGCTAGCAGACAGCGCAACGCAAGAACCCACAGTCCAGTCATGGCTTCGTGATAGAATTGCACCAGGCTCGTCCGCAGCGGCCGCCATCTCTGTTGCATCATCACTAAACGACTCTGCATCTGCAACAGCCGAGCCGCCTATTTCGGTAGACTCTTCGGTAAATGACTCGGCTTCTCCAAGTATCGAAATGCTCTCTCGTGCCCCATCCCAAGTGCAGTCCCGGCCACCGTCGGAGACTGTAGAGGTACTTTCACAGCAATCGGAGGAGAACGAGGGGTCGTTGCTATCAGAGGACCCGGAGGATGAAGATGCGGTTCCCGAGTGGCTTATGTCTGATTGATAGGTTAGCCATCCGAATATTCGTGAATTCAATGTATATACCCTACAGGTGCTTTTGTATGCACGGTGTTACTGCGCAGCAATGCCAAATTTGGCGTCCAGGAATCAATTCTAGTCGCAAATCTAAGAGGTTATGTGAGCAAGAGATGGTGGAAGCGTGCAGCAGACTCATCTTGAGATTTGGACATCGAGGGTTCCTGGCAGTTCAAGGCAAGACATATTGCTAATTATCTTTACCTGGTCAACTCGAGATTGTTACATGCCACTAGATCTTATGCTTTGTGGGGAAGAAAATTAAGACATAAATTCCTAAACTCAAGAAAACTCCAATCCTTTCCAACCCGCAAGCCTGGACTGCTGGCACCGGTTGCGGTACTCGACCGCACTCCCACAGTATCGGGCCACCGTCCTCTCCTGCTTCCCCTCCACATTCGTGTTTACCCCAGTGAGCCAGCTGCTGACCTCGTTGGTCAGTGCGCCCTCACTGCAGGCAACAACATGCTCCGTCCATCCATCGACCGCCTCCTTCGTGGGCTCGACGTAGGAATAGCCATTCTGCCCACAGTGTTCCAGCAGCTGCATGACGACCTCGACGGCATGTTCGATACTTCGAGGGATGTTTCCGAATGGCTGGTGGGGGCCCAGCACCATGAACATGTTCGGCATCGAGTGCGCCATGATGCCGAGGAAGGTTCGAGCTTTGTGTCCAGCCCATACGGCCTTGCTATGCTCGTCGTGGGAAATGAGGGGCGTGTTGTCTTTTCCATGCCACTCAATGTCGCTGAACACACCGGTGATGGCGTTGAATCCGGTAGCGCAAATCAAGATGTCGAGCTGATACTCCGTGCCGTCGGACGTGATGAGCCCCCGTTCTGTGGCTTTCTCAAACGGTGTCTCGCGCAGGTTCACAAGATGGACCTTGGGGTCATTGTATACTTCAAAGTACCCACTCTCGAGTGGAACGCGCCGGAGGCCGAAGCCATGGTCCATGGGGATCAGCTGCTCTGCGAGACGGGGATCCCTCACACGGGCTCGGATCTTCTCAGCCATAAAATCCGAGTACAGCCTGTTGGCCTCGCGGTCTGTATAGGTGTCGCTGAAGACACCCAGCCACTTGCCGAATCCCGGCTCCGAGTACCGCTTCTCCCACAGGGCGAGCCGCTCCTCGTGCGAGACCACGGAAGACTTGCGCGGGTCGGCGCTGTGCAGGAAACCCGAGGGCGTCGAGGCACATTGCTTGAAGATCTCATCGTATCGGCCTTTGATGTCTTGCATCTTCTCTGGGGCAATCTCGGCATTTCGGAGGGGTGCTGACCAATTGGCCGTTCGTTGGAATACGTGAAGCGATTCGATCGAGGACTCTTTGGCCACCTCAGTGATGGTTTGGATCCCTGTCGCGCCCGTCCCGATCACGCCGATCCTTTTCCCGGCGAGATCGCGCGATATGTCGAACGACTTGGGCCATCTGGAGGTATGGAATAACTTGCCCTTGAAGTTCTCGATACCTGGGATAGAAGGCAATGTCGGGGACGACAGCACCCCCAGACAGCTCACGAAGAAGCGCGCCTGGTAGGGATCCCCTGCCTCATCTTGGAAAGTCCAAGTACGGTCACTCTCAGACCAACGCGCCGACTTGATCCTCGTATTAAACTGGATATCCGAGCGCAGATTATGCTTCTCGCAGACATGCTCGATGTACCTTAGCGTCTCCGGCTGTGGCGCGTAGGTCTCCTTCCAGTCCCACTCCTGGAGCAGCTCCTTATCCCAGGAGAACTGGTACGAGATTGTTTCCGAGTCAAATCGTGCTCCGGGATACCGGTTCCAGTACCAGGTGCCGCCGACGCTGTCGCCGGCCTCGATGACTTTCACCGTCCATGAGGGGAAGCGTTTGCGGATGTGGTGGAGGCTGCACAGGCCCGAGAGCCCGGCGCCGATGATGAGGACGTCGTAGGGACGTTCGATGGAGCCCATTTTTGATGGTGTTTGTTAGGTAAAATAGAGGAATCGGATCTGTCTCCTTGGTGTCCTTGACGGCTCTTATACACTCTAATGCAAAAGAGGTTTGTCCGAGGCACTGGGGAGGCTTTCTATGCTTTTCAAACGTAGCAGTGTTGACCCACCACCTGGAAGAAGTCTGATCAGCTAGGCACAGGCGCATCTTCCAAATTCGACAATCAGAATTCATGAAGCATGGAAAGGAAGGCCAGGCCGATTAGGTCGGTGGGGTATCGGGGGGATAACTGCCTGAGTTGTTATCTGTGGGTCCTGTTGGAGATACGCACCACGAAGTACTTCGAATCTTGGGCGATAAATGTGATCAAGTATTATTTGTCCTCAACTAGCTTTCCTTCTTCTGCAAAAGGGAGAGATATAACTTTACAATCTTCCAGCATTCAACTCGCTGTACGATCAACCCACGTCGACAACCCTCTCTCTTTCTCCAACTGCCGTTAATCTTCTCGTTCTCCCCTCCTCCTTGAATACAAAAGAGCCATCCGAAATGGATGTTCCAGGCGTTGCCTTGATTACAGGGGCCGCATCAGGAATCGGACGGGCCTGTGCACTGGGATTTGCCCGCGAAGGTGCCGCCTGCCTTGCACTGTTGGACCTCAATCCGGACGGGCTGTCGTCGCTAAAAAGCGAGATCGAAATCCTCCTCGCCGAAAAAGCCAGTCATTGTCAGATCGAGCTGCGCTCCATCAACATCGCCGACGAAGCCCAAGTCAACGCCACTGTCTCTGAAATCGCACAGACCTTCGGCCGTCTCGACTACGTCGTCAACGCCGCGGGGATCGCAATGAAGCACCCCGGGGGCGCCGCATTCGTCGAGACAACCGACTTGGGGCGCATCATGGACATCAACCTGACAGGCTCATTTTTCGTTCTTCGGGCCGCGGCGCGGATCATGCTAAACCAGGATCCGATCACGTCGAGCATCGACGGCCGACTAGTGCAGCGCGGGTCCATTGTCAATTTCGGCTCCATCCAGGGCGTCGTGGGGATTGCAGCGTCGACGGCCTATGCGGTTAGCAAGCATGGGGTTATAGGTCTGACGCGCACTGCGTCGGAGGATTATGCGAAAGATGGGATTCGGATTAACGCTATTTGCCCTGGGTACACGCTTACGCCGTTGACGAGCCAGCCGGAGGTGCTTAAGGTGATGGAGGAGAAGGTCGCAAGTAGTGTTCCAATGGGCCGTATGGGCACCGCGAATGAGATTGCTGACGGAGTGCTCTATCTGGCGGGTGGGCGGAGTTCTTTTGTAACTGGTACGACTATGATGGTGGATGGGGGGTATACTCAGCGATAGCGGAAATATGTATCTATCTTGTTAGTAATTTATGGCTGAGAAAGTCTTTACAGAGACTCATTCTATTCACAACAAAACGTGCTCCCGAGTTACTATTACGCGGGCAATCCTCCATGATGGCACAATACACAGCCTGTCCGTCTTTTTGAGCAGTACAGTAGGTGACTCTGATATATATAGGTCTTTAACTTCTTATTAGCCATCTTCCTGCTGAATTCTGCAGGCTGACCTACGGCCAACCTGCTCTCTATCGAGAAAACTCGGTAAACCGATCATAAAACAAAATACAAGGCCCCTAATCTCTCCTACTCTGCCCACAATATAGACTGAGAAAGCTACAGCATTACCTCACGAGACTACGACGATGATAAGTGTCACAGTCTGGTCAATTTTATTTTTCCTGCTTCGTGCCGCGCCTCGTAAGCCACCCATTACAAGCGCGGCATCCTCCCTGTCTGCAGATGCCTACACATATGGGCCGCATCATATGTGGAATAGCACTATCTCGTCTCAAGCAAGTTTTTGACCGTGGTGCAAAGAGGGGGTTAGGAGGGTTGACAGATACTACATTACTAGGATCCTTTTGTGGATCGCTTCTCGAATGAGGAAGGGTTACCCGGCACGTGATATGGCCTCCACGCACTAAGAGATAGTGCAGAATATGTAGGCTTATTGACATTGAGGATGACATTATCCCCGGTGGAGTACTTCCTATTCAACTGAGACCCCATTTGCCCGGCTAAACTCGTATTCATCTTCGCCGTCCGATTCCTGAGCTCCACGCCAAGCCCTTGAGAATCGGTATCCAGTAGCGTACCTTTAGGTGGACCCGATGCAATTCAGACCGCAGGGTAATGGCGGGGGCTGAATCGGTCTGAATGAGGGAAAGTCGGCTAAGTTCCAGGGCTAAGACCATGTGGCAGCTGCAGCGTTATCCGGTTGCTCTTTCCTCTTTACCATCCTGCTCCTCGCCTCTAATGCGTACATACTGCTCCACCCCCGCATGATAACAGCCCGGTTCCACTTCTCTGGATCGAGGAAGATAGCAACCCTTGAGCTTATTGGACGGCTTTCATGGCCCCATATTGTATAAGATGGGCGACAGGGGACATATTCTCGCAAGCCTTTAAATCGTCAATTCCTTCTAACTGCATTCTCACCATGGCCGACGACCAGATTAAACACCAGCTTGGTGACAATGACATCGAGACGGGGCAGGCTTCAGAGCCTAGCACCCTCCAGCATGGAGAGATCCTCATGGAGAAGCCCGCCTCCGCTGATGATGTCTTTGGCGGCGTCAACGAGAATGGACCGAACTACCGCAGTGTGAGTAGAACGACCCCCTGAACCTCGTTCATTTTTGTCATGGCATTAACAAAGTGAGTAAATAGGTCGGCTGGGTGGGAACGATTATACTGATGCTGAAGACGCAGATCGGCCTGGGCGTTCTCTCCATCCCGGCGATATTCGAATCCGTGGGCATGATACCGGGGATCTTGCTCATCTGTGCGGTTGCGGGTGTTGCGACTTGGACGAGCTACATGGTGGGTGTTTTCAAGCTCAGGCACCATCAAGTGTACGGCATTGATGATGCGGGTGGCCTGATGTTTGGATGGGTTGGGCGAGAGGTGCTTGGCACTGCATACCTACTCTGTAAGTCAGAAGAATATTCACCGTTCATCACTGAATAAGGAATCCGAGGGAAGTACTCACAGGTCAATAGTCATGATATTTGTGGCAGGCTCGGCCATTCTGGGAGCGTCAATCGGGTTGAATGCTGTCTCGACGCATGGAGCTTGCACAGCTGTCTTTGTTGCGGTTGCTGCTGCTATCGGCTTTGTTCTTGCTAGCATCCGTACGCTGAATAGAATTAAATGGCTGGCTTGGGTTGGGTTGAGCTGCGTCGTCGTATCCAGTGAGTTGTATACAAGACCTCGTCTTGTCTGATCCCTGGGCTAACAGTGGATTCCCTACAGTTCTCATTGTAGCCATTAGTGTTGGTATCCAGGACCGACCGGCTGCAGCACCGCAAGATGGCATCTGGCTCTCGGATTACAAACTCATTGGAAGTCCAACATTTGCTGAGGGAGTATCGGCCGTCTCCTCGCTGATTTTCGCATGCTCCGCGACCCCCATATACTTCTCCATCGCCGCTGAAATGCGGGAGCCCCGTCATTTTACGAGATCGCTTGTCATTGCACAAATCGTGTCTACGTTGATCTACGCCACTATTGGCATTGTGGTCTACTACTACTGCGGGTCGTACGTTGCTTCGCCGGCTCTTGGGTCTGCAGGTCCTCTCATCAAGAAGATAGCCTACGGCATTGCATTACCAGGGCTGATGGTTACCTCAACCCTTTTCATCCACGTAAGAGAAGACTCGCTAAACGAATGCTCAATGGCACTAACGCTATGCCATGCAGCTGTCAAGCAAATCCATCTTCGTCCGAGTGCTGAGAGGCTCAGTACATCTGACCTCAAATTCCCTTATCCACTGGAGCACCTGGCTCTCCTGCACGCTGGGCGTGACCCTAATCGCCTACATAATTGCCAGTGGCATCCCCTTCTTCAACGACCTCGTCTCGCTCATCGGGGCTATGCTGGGATCCCTCGCGGAGGAGATACTCTCGCCCGTCTGATGGCGGCGGCGGGGGAATGCGCAACAGCAACAGACAGTGCTTTGATCCCGATGCGGTCCTTTGGCGGATGCGACACAGTGAGCTAACACCTAGTCCCCAGCGGAGATACGGCACTCCCCTCCACAGGCAAAAACTAAAGTGGAAGATTTGCAGTGCAGACGCCGCCACATGAAATGCGACGAACAGCGCCCTACATGTTTCTCCTGTCAGAGCGCAGGGCTCGCCTGCAGCGGATATGCGAAAGCTATCCACTTTGAGCATGGCGACACCAGCGCATCTGGCCAGGAGGGGGCTCGTTTTCGACGGACCATTTTTACGGAGGATGAGCGGCAGGCGATGAGTCGATCGCTCACGGATCTTGTCCCCCCGTCACTGGCGCACAGGCAGTTGGTGGAGCTCGATGATGAGTGCGAGCAGGTCCCTGTTTCCCAGGATCTGCAGATCTCGCGTGGACCGTTTGGGGCTTTCCGGCTCAGTCGTTTTTCATCTCCTTCTCGTGCTTTCGACCATGGTCTCGCGGTGCCGACTACCCCTCATCCAACTAGAAGTGATCATTCTAGAACAAGCGACCCAAGTTCGGCTGGTCTGTTTTCTGATGAGATTGAACCGATCGATGCGCTGTTGTTTGAGTCAGTTATGGGGGTATCCGATATTTTCCCACCAGACACTTTGTCGCAACTCGTGGATCTTCCTTTTCTCGAAGCACCCCAGACGGCTTATCCACTCGATATCAACTCTGACCTCGTTCATAAGGACTGGCCCTCTCGAAACGCTTTATCTCCGCAGCTGCAGGCCCAGTGGGCAACTCTGGACATCACACCACGTCAAGGCAGTTTACCCCCTCCCAAATCTGCGTTGGCAAGCCCACATCCCGCGGTGCCGCCCAATATCAGAGTTCTTCTCCAACATTACTCCACTCATGTACTGAGATTCCTGACCCCATTTCGCCACACCAAGACTCCGTGGCACATCATGTTCATTCCTCTAGCGAAACAGTGCGTTGCTGCCCTCACCCTTGGCGAAAGACCGAACCACGCCGATCTCTGTGCTTTTTACTCCATCCTCACACTCTCTGCGTTCAGCTTGGCGGGGGTATCCCAATCGCCAATTCTCCTTCAGGAGGGCCAGACATATGAGCAACGGGCCCGGCAGCACTGTCGCTTGATGCTCGATACAGCCTATGATATCCCCAAGCCAGCCAAATACAAATCGACACTGATCGCCCTACTCAGCATTATCCAGGTGTCACTCTGCTTGACCGGCTACGAGGCCGCGGATTATTACTTCCTCGAGACCGAAAAATTCATTCGGCTGCGCGGCCTAAACCGCACCAAGTCGCGCAAGGTGCGTCTCCTCCACCACTGCTACGCCTACTCGCGCATCTTCCACGAGGGCATCTACATCGGCGGCCGGCCCAGCGGCCACCGGCGCCAGATCCTGCGAGCGATCGAGTCGAGCGAGCTGGTCGCGTACAGCTCCGACAGGCCGTCTTTCCGCCTGTCCAAGTGGACGGACCTTAGCAAGGAGATGAGCCAGGTTAAGAGCAAGGAGATCGGCGAGAATGACTTGCACATCGAGCTGCCAGGCACGTGGCCGCCGACTCTGTACCCGGAGATCTTTGGGCTGTCTGAGCCTTGGCTCTTCCTGCTCTCGCTGATTGTGCGACTGGGCAAAGAGAAAGATGCCGCAACCGCCGCACGTCCTGATCAAGCAGACCCAATCCCCCTCTCGGAGTTCCTCGCCCGCGCAAAGACAATCGAGACCTTCATCCAGTACCTGCACCGGCAACGCGAGGCCGAACACCGCTCTGCTGCACACGGCCACGAGCACGGCCACGCCGACATCCTCACCTTGCATTGTATACGCGACGCCGCGGCCTATGCGGTGGAAATCCTGTTCTACAGGCGGATCTACGATCTCGACGCATCCCTGCTACAGGGCAAAGTGAAATATGTGCACGACTGCCTGGTGCGCTGTTCGCCTGGAGAGCAAGGGGAAGAAGAGGAACGGGACCACGCTTCAAGTCCCGGGATCGGACAAGGTCGCGGGCTAGCGGGATTGATCTGGCCGGCATTCATTGCAGCATGCGAGGCGGAGGATCCCGCGATACAGGCTAATTTGTCAGCCTGGTTCCGCAGGTTCGCGAGGCAAAGCGGGTTGTACGCGTTTCACCATGTCTTGCGCATTGTCGAAGAGATCTGGTATGAGAAGAAGGCGCAGTTGGATGGGGCTTCGGCGAGGGCGAGCTGGACGGAGACCATGAAGCGTGGGCTGCAGAGGGCAGCCGTTGCCATTTTTGAATGACACAGACCTGGCCACCCGGTGCCATAGGTTACGTTGCACTAAACTATAGTCATTCCCGAGGTCGCCTTCACTAATAACATGGGATGATTCTTCGGCCCCCCACCAAGGCGGTACCAAGGCGGTACCCAGTCTAGAAGTTTGTCGACCTTTAGTGACTGTTAGTATTCTGCTTCAATGACGACCTACCGTAAACCAGCGCCTGCTTGGTCACTCCTTGTATCGGTTCTCTTTTCTGATTTAGTTGGATTACCCTTATTTCTTCTGTATTTGGTAGTTCGTTATCAGGGGCAGGCTGACTAATATCTAAACAAGTCTTGTGTCGGTGGTGCCGGCCAACGTATTGACTTGTATCGAACCTTTGCTGCATGACCTGCTTATATGGAGGTCTCTGCTTCTTCCATCTAGCTAAGAAGTTCGACTAAATACATGAAATAAAGGGGCAAATGACTAAAATAAATTAGGAAGGTCGGAATATCAAATAACCGAGCGGATGCTGAATGAAATTAAGCTCTAGCGGTATTATAAGGTCGTCGATACCTTGCTAGCTGTATCCAAAGTTCACGACTGGCCCCGTGTCTTCCCTATTGGGACTAGCACAATTGGCTGGTTGAGGCTGATGTTGCCATGGGATTTGGATTTCATGATTTAATAGCCTCTTCTGCTTTTACTGAGCTCTCAGGTACAATCCCACGGCCTCGAATCCTTCCTATCTATGCTAGGCTATTAGAAATGGCAAATCCACTTGAATTTTCTCATAATGAATATACAGTCGCGTGGATCTGCGCCTTGCCCCACGAAATGACCGCGGCCAGATCTGCATTGGATGTGACCCATCCTAAGCTCCCTCAAAGCGCAACAGACAACAACACGTACTTGCTTGGAGAGATTTCTGGCCACAAAACTGTGGTTACCTGTCTTCCAGCTGGTGTTTATGGGACGGCGGCTGCTGCGAGTGGGGTAAGTCAGATGCATTCAACTTTCCCCGCTATTCGTTTCGGATTGCTGGTTGGCATTGGAGGAGGTGTACCAACTAGTGAGAACGACATTCGGCTGGGTGACGTTGTGGTCAGCAAACCAACCCAGACATTGAGCGGAGTGATTCAACACGACCTCGGCAAAGCCACTGCTGGTGGTCATTTTGAGCGACTCGGTTCTATAAACAGGCCACCAGATGTTACTCTTACTGCTGCAGCTCAGCTGCACTCGGCGTATCTAGCAGGCCATGGTCAAATCTCACGCATAATATCTTATATACTTTGCAAGAACCGACGACTAATACCTACATATTCTCGGCCTGGACCTGGGGAAGATCGGCTTTTCGACGCAACCTATGAGCATTTATTGCCCCATAATTCTACTTGCACAAAATGTGATAAGGAAAAACTTATTACTCGCAAGCCACGTTCCGCAGATGACCCTCAAATCCATTATGGGTTAATTGCGTCTGGTAATCTGGTAATCAAAGACGGTCGGACCAGAGATCAGATGGCACATTTTCTTGGAAACATCTGTTTCGACATGGAGGCTGCTGGTGTCATGAACATAATTCCAACTTTGGTGATCCGAGGAATCTCCGACTACTCGGATTCACACAAGAATGACACATGGCAAGGATATGCGGCTCTTGCTGCAGCTGCATATGCGAAAGAACTTCTCTCCGTGATTCCAATAGCCCAAACGGGTACAAAGAAGTCTCATCGGGAATCAGGGGGGGTCTCTTGTCATGGTGCAGGTCTCAGTAAACGAAGCCGATCCCAGACACAGTTGCCATCAAGCCAAAATAAAGGCATTGCAGAGATTAGAATGCTGACAACGTACTACAAATTTCTCGGCAGTCGTCTTTCAGTGGACATTACCGAGGTGGATTTCACAGGCATGTCTCGCAAACCGAACCATAGCATGATCAAGAATTTCGAAATCACTTTTCGACCCCCATACAGACTTTCAAACACCATGCTCCGAGTCAACGTGAAGAGTCTCCTTCAATCATTGCACGCTAAACCCGTGCTTAATTGGTCCATCCAACCGGTGTCGATAAATCAAAACCCTCAACTTCTTAAGGCACTATTGCTGTGTGATATTCAGCAGCTGAAAGACCTCTTCAGGACGAATAAAGCTCGACCTACTGATATGGTCTTTGACGAAGTTCTCAACGAGCCCATTCCATTACTCGAGGTTGGTATATGCGAATGTCAATCGTGGGAATTATGAAGTGACAATTGAGCAGGCGATCCTACGGGCGTTCACATCCATCACCCCCTGTTCATCAAAACTTTTCAGACATAAACTTATTTTTCAATTCTTACTAGATCAGAAGCAACGACCACGGTACGTCTTAAGCTATAATCCTAAAGTAATTTTTGTCTAACTAGTTGAAGGGCCCAGGCCATTGTTAGTTTCTTCCTCAGTGTTAATGAGAACTGGGCATATGATCAGCGTGAAATACGCCCTAATTTGCTCCAAAATTATCTCGGCAGTATCTTGTCTGTTGGAGATTGTTCACTAGAGCCGGTCAAAATACCGGCCAGGTTGTTTATCCCAAATGGTTGGACTTCTTCTTTATATGGCCGCTGGGATGGAGAAATCCATGATTCGCTCCTTTGCGCCCTTATCGAACATGTATCGGGTTTCGAAGCCGTTCATACCTGTCTTTTCCACAAGTCTCAGTTATGGACTTCTGAAGACTTGACAAAGCGCAGTACCTGGTATATTGGCATCCTAGCTCATACGGATGCAGCATTCAGTGCAGCTTTGAAGGTCTATTTTGCCCAGTTTAGATCGCCTTTCAACACCTCACCCAGAGCTGCACCAAATGAGAGTGCAATGCAACTGTTTGGAATAGAGAGGATTGTTGGACAGGTAAAAAAGTCTGGGTTACGGGAGCGAACTGTTTTTCTTCGAACAATCATTCAAAGAGGGTCACTACGGATGCTTGAACCATTTCTCAACGTCGGCATTGATCTTGATGAGGGTGGCATTTGGAACAACTACCTTGGCACGGCCGCAAGTCTTGGGAAGCTGCCTGTTGTTGCTTCCCTGCTTGGAGCAGGTGCTTCTACTGCCCGGGCCCTACCATTGCTTTGTTATCATCGAGACCCGGACATAAGCGAATTCAATTCGATATTCTCAAAGTTTATGGATTCCTCAACAGATCCGAAGGGCAACATCACTGACCACGATATTCCGGACCCAATTGTGGCAATTCTCAAATGCAACCATGCCATGGCTATTCGACCTGACTCCGTCGGATCTTTGCTCAAGAGCGGCATATTCTTATCCTCGCGACTGTACGGTTCCCAACACACATATGTCGCGCACAGCTATGTCTTGAATGCGATTCTATACGACCACCCTACTGCACTTACAACAATTTTAGAGTATGGCATTCCATCGGATATCAATATTCAGGACATTTTCCGTACCGACAAAGAGTGGTTTCAGTCTGTGGGCAGTTATACATGGCTTACACTGGCAATAGAGCTTGGCAAGGCAGCCTGTGTTAAAGCCTTAGTGGTGAAATCCGGCTGCCCTTATGACTTGGTAAAACTGCGAGATGCTGGGGGTAGAAGTGCGATATCCCTTGCGCGATCTCTCGCGGCTGGAGCCCACCCTCGAAGTTCAGATCTGTACCGTTTGCATTGGGTGGGGCAGCAATTTGAGAATACCAAAGTTTCTTTATCTGACGATGATGCAATCCTTGATATCTTGCGGGCCGCTCTTTATAATGGTGTTGGGAATTCAGAAGCTTTTTTCTCAGGCCCAGGTGAAGAGGATTCGACGCACCTGCCAAAGTTAAGGCTAGAGGCACATTTGAGTAAACCATGGAAAACATCTCTTTCTGAAGCTTTTTATGTTGGGCTCGGCTTTATTGGTATGTATGGGGTGCTGATTGGTTATTCATTGCTACGACTTGCCTTTTTTTGAGAGCTCGGCACACATATTCAGAGTACTGTTTTCTTGAGCTTTGTGTTTTTTGCAGTGTTACCATATGTTATGATCTCAAGTGTTATAGCACGTATATGTAGTTATTCCCCTTCATTTGATATGCCGCATAAATCTGTTGCTGGAGTACAACCAAAGCAGATGGAATTCTGGACACATTGACTTGATCACCTTGAGCCTCACGACCAATTTCGTGACATGATTTCCGCCAACAAATTATCCGCACTAGCCACCTGGAGGAGTAGGGTCATCGCAAAAGGTACGAGCAACTTGGATTTGCGACAGAGAATAGATCTTCACATGCATAGTAAACATTTTTGTGGGTTTGAAAGATTAAACTCACGAGGATCTTTACTAACTTAGTTGCATTAAAGAGGATGATGTGATCCTGGCGTTCCATGTGAAAACATAAATCCCCAGGTAATGAATGGCATTACTCGGGGTGGGTAGAGCCCAAGGGCATCAGTTTCTAATACGTGATAGACACTGTCCGGATTAACTATGTATCAGGCCGGCTTGCAACGAAGCTCCAGGGGGTAAGAATACACCGCATCCTCTTTTCCGTCTGTTCGGTTCCACAATTTAGCAACAGAGGAGTCCGATGTGGCCAGGACAAGCTTTGCGCCAGTCGTTCGACTCCCTACTCTCCTTCATATACGGAGACCTCACCATCTTGGGTATGCGTGCGGCACAGTGACGGGCGAGGACGGTGGCGGTGCTGGCGCCCTCGGGGTATTATTTCCACCGGCGTTTCTGTTCGAAGCGCTTTTCGAGACCTCTTGGTGGCTGTTTTGTGGGGAACTCCCCGGGGGGGGGGGGGGGGGTCGGGGTCCAATGTTCTTGCCATGATTCATGGTGGAATATGGATTGGTTTGGATCGGCCCGTGAGGAACAGGTATATAAACATTAAATAGGGCTCGACGGCTTCCTAAGCATATACCCACTATACACCACTACAAGATCCTCAATCCTAGCGTGGGATAGAAATGTTATTATGAAATACAGAGATCGCAGCTTCCAAAACCGATCCATTTTCATTAACCAGAGTGCGCTTACCCAGCTCTATGACAGGAAGCGCAGGCGTAGAAAACAACCAAAGAAAGCACAAACAAACAACCGGAACATACGAGCACTCCCACCACAACCTTTCCCGCATCCATTTACACAAATCCTCCTTTTGGCCGCCCCGAAGACTGACCTCACCTCATCTCACCTCAGCACTTCAGCGGCAGCGCAACAACAACCACAACAATTCACATTCAAACTAACGCCCACCCCCAGAAGCCCGCATCCTCGACGACGAACCCAAACCGCCCCCTCAGATACCCCTTGACCCAATTCCAGATGATCCTGCGCCAGCCCGTAAAGATGAACGCCCAGACTAGCGGCATGCGGAACGCGGAGTTGCCGAAGACCATCACTAGCATCGCGGCGAGTTCGTCGCGCACGGCGCTTGCGAGGAGCAGGTTGTCAATTTCGGCGTGCGGAGAGACGGTGGTGTTTGTGGTGGCATTGAGGCCATCGGCTTTGGGTAGATACGGATGGCGAGGAGGGCTGCAAATGTTGAGGTACCAGTTGTGAACATGCGGACGCCATCCATACCCTAGCTAAATATGATGACGCGGAGGAGGAGGGCGCCGTTGCGCAGGGTGTCTTTGCACTCGCAGTCCACTGCTGCGTGGAGGGCGCGCCATTGCGTTCGCTTCCATTCTTGCAGTTCAACGACTTTGTGGGAATGAAGGAGATTAGTTCGCTCGGTCTTTTTTAGGGGTGAGTTGGGGGAGAGGGGAAGGAGGATTGGGGGAACTTGAGTGCGTGTCTGGGGTTGAGCAGGGCATATCGAACTCGGTCCCGGAGCGAGTGGGATAGAGTGAGGGTTCCGATGAAGTCTAGGACCCATGCATCCGTCAACGGGGAAAGGGGGAGGCGTGGGATCGCTCAGCGGAGAGGGCGCTGATTTGGAAGGGAGAGGAGAAGCCATGGCTGTGGCAGAGGCCAAGTTTTTGTTGATGATGAGAGAAGGCCGCCTTCTTTCCGACTTTATAAACGAAGTCTGCTGACATGTCTCTCCTCACGTCGCAAACGGTCTTTTAAAGGGGGCATCTCCTTTGCAAACACCGCGATCAATCTTCTGCACTCTTCCTCGCTTCATACCTAGCGGTGCGTCCCGGCTGCACTGCGGCTATGTTGCTAACGAAATCCTGGTGTAAGAACAAGTCGAACAACGATCCATCATCTCCCAGGTCGCCGAATACTTTCTCAGCGACGGTTGTCATTTTTCAGTGATGGGGGACCTGATTGTCTTAGACAACACTGGTGTCCCTCCCAGTCTGCCGGACAAACCAACAGACTTTACCACAGCGAGCTGCGGAGTAAAACGACAGGTAGTTGACATGAGAAGCTCTATAGTCTCCTGCTGGCATAGGTAAACCTTGTAATTCCTGCCTTGGATCATCGTTTGTTGATAAACGTGTTGATAAAATACACTAATACATTGACAAAAATTTACTGGTTGGCTCACAGCACACGCACTTGAACCCACTGAGGTACATAGAGCTAGGCGAAAAAAGAAAAAGGCAATGTCTTATCCCCTAGACTGCTCAACGTCGTCGGTATTGGTGGGTGGGTTATACAAACACGGATCACCAATGTGCCCTGGAATAGGTCAAGATAACAAAGTACCGTATTGACGAACCCTGCTCTGCAAGGCCACGGAGAAAAGAGGAGCAGCACACCAACCCCGTTTGAAGCAGGGAGCTCGCTAGTCTCATGTCCGGGCTGGGGTAATTCATACTGTACAATTCCTAGGTACCGATAGCTCTTTTGTCTATCACACTGGGAAAATGAGACATAGCGGAAAAGGGAAAGGTTGTCGCAAGTGACCATTCGGAGGCAGACGACTCAGAAGCAGACGAAACTGAGGACGATCAACTGGTTACTAGTCACGGATTAGCAAACAACATGGTGGGTTTGAAGAGCATGTTGTGTTTGCCGCTTGCAATATGTACATACAGGAGTGATTTATAATTTTCTTTTTTGTCGGCTATTTCCGTCGCCCTTTTCTTGCCGTACGGTATCGTTTTGATCGAGCGGGAGCGAAAGAAGAAGTGAATGAAAAGCTGGGAAGGGGTAATTAGAGAAAAGAAACATTTGGTGTCTGTCTTATCAGCTTACTTGTACAGTATCAAATCTCGTCTTCACATGTCTTGGCAAGTGGGCAGTGCATCGATCGACCCCGCCTTCTTCGCCTTCGGAAACAGCCGCACAGCTCGGGCTCAACCTCCTCAACCACCCAGTCCACACAACATCCATCAGAACCATGGTACGCGTGCACTCTCCAGTCATCCTGCTTACCCTTAACTCTAACCTAATCTCCAGGCAGACCTCCTCACCCCCGACCAGATCGCCCAGTTCCGCGAGGTCTTCAATGTCTTTGTATGTTACACCTGACGTATCTGCACGCTTGCGGGGTCTGAGCCCCTGGAAAATCACACCACTGACTGACTGACTCGACTACATCACGTAGGATAAAGATGGGACAGGTACATCTACATTTGGTCATCTCGTCTCATCGGCATTAGGGGTCTAACAATTATCTGTAGGCGACATCACCGCCACCGAACTCGGCGAAGTGATGCGCTCGCTGGGCCAGAACCCGACCGAGACGGAGCTGCAGGATATCATCGACGAGCTGGACGTCGACCGGACGGGGACGATTGATTTTGACGGTGCCGCCTCCACTTTATCCAACACACACAACCCCCTTAGACCTTTCCCTCATGCTAACTGGTATCTTGGTAGAATTCCTCATCCTCATGTCCCGCAAAGTCAAAGACAGCGACCCGGAGGCCGAGCTGCGCTCTGCGTTCGCTGTCTTCGACCAAGACAACAGCGGGACGATCAGCGCGGATGAGCTGCGGCGCGTGCTGCGCTCGATTGGCGATGATATCTCGGATGCGGACGTCGATGAGATGCTCAAGATTGCGGATGTTAATGGGGATGGGAGTATTGATTGTAAGTCTCTTGTATTTTTCCTCGTATGTTTTAGTGGACAGATCGGTGCTGATATTGTGCGGTAGATGAGGAGTTTGTCAAGTTGATGATGCAGGACTGATTGATTGATTGATTGGCGCTTGAAGGTCGGTAGGGGGCTGGGGTTGGAATTAGGAAGGCGGGCTTAAACTGGCGCGGTTTATATCATCTTTCGAAGTTGAATGTAATGGTTTTGCAAATCCTGCACTTCATTCCAACCCAGCTAAGCGACGTCCACTCCCAACCGAACGAGAGAAACACCAAATACACCATTCTCCCCAGGCTGCCTCCTAGCACTGTCCTCGTCGCGACGCGCTTGGCCACGTTTCTCATGAGAAGGATACCAACGGGTAAATATCCAATGCTCTCAGAGCTATGGGAGGGAAGCGCCGGCCGTGGATAAAGCCAGTATCGATTTAATCGCTCCTTCAGTATAACTGTCTTGAACCTGCTGTTCGCACCTGCCGCGAGGATATCCTATTCCATCCCAGATTCCCAGAAGGAAAGGACGACCCGTGTGCCGTTGGCCTGGGAATTCCCTCCACCTGCCGCCTTTTGAGGGGTATGTTTACAGGCGCTGCACATTGCGGGAAGGCGTCACGGTATTCATCCACACCCACTGGGTTTGCGGGCGTTCTGCTACTATAGTAGGTACTAGGGACCAGGTAACAGATTCTCATCCACCTTCATACGCACCGCATCGTTTGCGATCCTCCGCACCTCATAGCTCAAATTGCTTCAACACTCTAACCCTAACACAAAACGAGCGCTTGAAAGAGCACCGCTACATCTGCAGCGAATACGAGCGGTTTAATGTAATATATACAAGTGGTAATTGGGAGAGAAAGGCACCAACACGACGGATGGCCAGGCCTGGCGCGCTTTATCGCTTTCCATTATTGGGATACCTGTTCGGCATCAAAAGAACGGAAATCGGTTCATTGAGAATCCTAGTATTACAGATGCCATTTTGAGAGTATGCATGCAATTTAACGGGTAAGCGGATCACCCGGGAGGGTCGGATCGCCCGGCAACATCATAGCCTATCGACCAGAAATCTCAACGGGATATTTACGCCCACTCGCCAGGCTAAATATTAGGCTATGCAACTTTGATTGGCTTGGGGACTAAGGGTCCTGACGAGCCGTTCCGCCGGAGGTCAGGGCACACCTCGTGACACGACACGATGGGATAGGGCTTATTGGGAGAGGCTACAGGTTGTGTGGCGAAGAGTTGAAGCAGCTATTCATAGCTCAGATGCGATGAATAGTATACAAGTAGTAGCCTAGAATATCAATACCAATAGCCTAGTAGATATATTTAAAAAGTGCCTCGCCCCTCGATCTCTTCATAACCATAGCCATCCAAGTCAAGACTTGAACATAAACATATCCAACAACATGAAGGCCTTTTTGAAAATCACCTCCCTGGGCTCTGCTTTGACCCTCATCTCGGCCTGCTCCGCGCTTGCTGTGCGGGCAGACGAGTCCGTCAGTGTTGAAACCTATGACCCTGCCGTGGTAATTCCCCAGCTCTCTCTCCCTTGATGATATCCCAGGGAAAAGAATTGTTAATTTGCACCCTACTAGCTGGAACAATACAAACCCACTGAAGCCGAACGCACCCTCCACCCGGACAAGCTATGGTACTTCGACCACCCAGACCTCTTCCTCAACCCGGCCCACGACTACTACCTAACCAACGACTTTGGCGAGAGCGCCCCCTACCTCGTCGAAGCCTGCAACACCACCCATTGGGATCTCCAGCTGGGACAGCAACAGGGGCAGAATTCCACCATCTCGACCCGCGCAATCAGCTACATCAACGCGTACAACGAGGGCGCCTGCATCGGGGACTCCTTCTCGGAGCAGGACCCCAGCCCCACGAACGGCGAGTGCTGGGAGTGGGACAGCCTGTGGGTGCTGTCGCTGTTCGTCGTTGGGTCGGGCAATTACCAGGTTAACATCTATGGCCCTGGTGGCGCTAACTGTGACAAGAAGTACCTGGGCAGTGTGAAGAATTGGTCGGGTTGCTGGACTGCGGCGAGTCGGACAGACTATGTTCGTGCTGTGTGGACGTGCTATAGCTGCTAAGCTGCGCGCTAGCGATGTTAGGGGCTGGGCCTTTTTTTTTAAAAAAAAAAAAAGGCTGGTCTCGGTACTGTCCCCCACGGGTGTGCACTTCGTTATGGGCTTACCTTGCTGCGTCGAGGCCGTTTCTACTTGAGCTGGGTTGAGCTGGGAAGGGGGAGAAATGAATGGGGTGTGAGGTTTATAGTGTACGGAATTTATATCTGACTCCCCCTAATGATCGATATACTGGTGTGAATCCAAGTTTGATCTATGTCACCCTTGCCTTGACAGTTAAGCATGTGAGAAGTAAGCTGGCAATTACACAAACAACTTGGTCCTGTACAAATCAGCCAGTCTGTTGACAAAAGGTGGCAGTTAGAGAACAGGAAAGGGAAACTATTGTAGACTTCGAGCAATAAAACGTGCCAGCTTAGCCAAACAACCATCCCCACTAAGAAGGGAGGAGCAGAGTAGGACATCCTCAGCGTGTTGATAGAGTGCAGAGAGTTTCGCAAACGTATAATGGCAGCTGGGGCATCTGTAGAACCACTCTCCACCCTCCGATCCTGTATCTATATACTTCCCACTTTGGTAACACTCGCGAGCTATGTCATCAAGCTCCTCCTCGGTAACCTCTGATACACAGCTCCCGGACTCTAAATGAATTAAAACCCCGGAGATTGATTTGAAGCACCGATAACAACCGTAACATTCCATGTTTCGAGGTTGATGCTTCTGTTGGTGCTAAAACGAAAGTACTATTAGCCCGAACCATTTATGCTTTTTAATAATAGTTAATCCGGCCTCCTACCATCTGTAAATTATTCTTGTTTGCAAAGTAATCACCACATGTGATGCAGAGGTGGTGTCGAGCAATATCGTGTTCTTGGAGTTTGCCGAAAGAGCTATAATAAAGCTTGCAATCTGGGCAAAAATAATGAGACTCCACCAAGTGATCTTGAAGCTCTTGAAAAGCCTTAAAATCTTGCACGTGAGGACACTTTGGACAAATATAGTGCTTGCTGGATCCTTCAAGATGAGAATTTCTGGCTTGGATTGAAATGAACACCCGGGAGCACCTTTCGCACCATGAATGTCGTGATGTGCTTCTGCAATGTGCATACAGAGCAGTTTCGGAACTGAAAGTCCTTTCACAAATAGTACATATGTAGTTCACGCCATCAAAGGCAAGGTACGGACCTAGGTCCATACTTGATTCGGATGGCTCTGGCTGTTAAGAGCACCGAATGGGGAAGTCAGCTTCCAGCCGTTGATGGAACTGGGGGGTTCGGATGTTGCCCCACCCGATGGCGGCCCAGCGGGCCCAAAAGTTGGATGTCAAGCAATTTTAGCGCCGCAGTGGTATAACTACAGTGGGATCTTATTGGCCCTCTATCAGGTGATTTGTGCGTGACTGGGACTTTCGAACTAATAGATTGGGCAGTTCATCCCTAGGTGTCAAGAAGACCAAGCTTAGGGTCGCTACTGTACTTTGTACTTGCACTCGATACTTGGCGTCACCAACTCAGAGACCAGGAAGGTATTTATCTCCAGTCCAGATATTAGTATCAAGTGCCAACTCTCTGTACCTTGAGTAAGGCCCCGATATCTCACAGAAGGTAGCTAGTTCGTACAGCTAATTGATGTCTGGTATTATGGGACCTGAAGTTATTAAGTTTATTAAGTATTGGCAAAGATCAATAATATCAATGCCGAGCGGAGTGTGGTGTGAATCAGCTGATTCACTTTCCAGCCTTTCCAAGAATCTGTTCACTTTTGATCCCTTATCCTGGGAATCTGGTTACTGTTGGTGGAGGGATTCCAAAGTGAGCAGAACATTGTTTTTTAAATAAACTTCCGGCTTGGCTTCAGAAACAGATTCAGCTCCACCAAATAAGGTCTTACTTCCTATCTTAGACACCCTGGTATTGTTTGATCTAATGTCCGCTCTACTGGATACCTGGCTGCCTTGCGAAGACCCATCGTCACTTCCAATCGATCGTGGAAGGGAGAAACAGGCCACTCTGCGAAGGTGCGTTGTGATATGTTGGGGGCCTGCATCCTCGAGGCAAAATGGGCACTCCCGGCATTCTTGAATAGACAGCTTTCCATTATCACTGCTGGTCATGTCGGGCTCCCTCTGATGCGTAAAGGTTTCATGATTGATCCAATCACCGAGTCTGTTGTACTGTTGATCTGTATCTCTACAGTCCTTATAAGTGCAAATATACGGACGTAAGTCGCGCAGAATGTGAGTTCTTCTAATTATTAGCTATTAATCTTCTATATTCTAAAGAGTTTATCCTACTTACTGCTAGTTTATTTAATGGAGTATTTTGCGCGGACATGGATGTAACTTTACAATCACTCTACGAGCTTAGTCGGATAAGAGAGAAAACAAACCCCCGCCACACAAAATAACCTACAGCAGCCAGGATTTGCATGTAATCACCCCCAAGGTAGTCTTTTGGTCTCCAACAGAGAACTTCTCAAGCTATTGCCAGCATCCACCCAACCGAGATCTCGCATCACCAGAAAGCCAATTAAATCTGCCTGTGGTCGAAAGGGCCTGTTGTAAAGCCCCGGTCAGTTCCGCGCACCATTTTGTGGGAATCCGATGGTTCGACCAAAGCTTGAGCACTGAAGCCAAGCTATCCGAATGATTCTTGTTATGAGAGGAATGGATCGCTCCATATATAGGATATACTGATTGGCATACTCTCATAACGGGTACTCGCTTGAGATGTATGTTCTCCCGTTCGGGTTGGACCCTGACAGAAGCTCGGTAGTGGACACACGAACCAAGCTATAATTCATGCGGGGGTTGCAATATTGTTTGAGTTTATTATGGCTGCGCCCTCGTAGGCAAATCTAATTTCAGGCTATAATTCATGCAGGCCCTTGGCTTTAATGAGGAAATCTCTAACTGGTTTATGGATGAAGTCAATAAAGTCAGTGATGATGATGATGATGATGAATTCAAGTACCTGATATAGCTCGCTTCTAATACATGCTGCTATGCGGCCGTGCTGTCAAGCCTGCCAACAGTTTTAAGGTGGTTGCCAGCCCACTAAACGACCCTTTCATGGGGCCTCGCCAGGCGAAGCCCTTGATTGGTCGTTCCAAGGGAACGAGAATATACCTATGTATATACACATAAGACAAACCCGGTTACGTAAACACAATCAACAAAGGATATTTAAACGAACGAACGTCAGCTCCCTCGTTTCAGTTCTTTTGCGTTTGCGTGATTCGCGAACCGGGCCGTGCGGCCGTTGCTAGGATCTAGCCTATCAGTGCGGCTCTACTGTAGTCCGCATCCTAATCTTCGGCATATCTTACAAGGGGAGGAAAGGTCAGAGCGAGGCTGAATGGATGGTGCAATCACCAGGTACGCATCGATAACCTAAGATATCAGCTGCGGTCATTGAAAAAAGCGATACATACTCCCTTGGCCATGCCAGTAGACTGTGTCTACAATGGCTTTGGTGAAAACCCAACCGACAGAGTCTTTTGCTTAATTACGCCCCACAACATCGCCATTGGTTGCTAGTAAGTGCTTTCCCGCCCCTGGCCTCGATTTCCCCTTGTATTCCATGGTTGAAGCGCAGAGTACAACGGGAGTGAATCGTGGAGGCCCTCGGCGACTAACAGCCCGATAGATACATAGGAGACAACAGGGCGTAGGCCAGGTCCAGTGTAACCATCCTTTCGTCCTGGCGGTCTCGACATGGCCATGCCCTACAGATATTTTTTTCAGGGCTACCGGATAACTATTGTGATTCATATAGGTTATCCGTATTTTGCTGTGCTCTCTATCGTTGGTCAGGATCTGCTGCTGTGCCCTAAGCTTGATCGGCCCATCTCATCCACACGCATTGGACTGATATAAGGAGGTCTATATTATATGTACATGTATATATATATTATCTAACAAAAAGCTTCCAGCAGACCCATTATAACTCCAGAACAAATTAAGCAGCGGTTATACATATCCCCAAACAACAATAAGCAGACTAATAAATTAGTCCGTGTCCATCTCGTCATCCCCATCCTGTGTTTTATTCCGTCCTCGCATAACCGAATCACGCATACACTGGAGCTTGGCCTTTCGCTCAGCTGATCTTGCCCGTCCGCGTGCTGCGGCTGCCTGGTCGAACATCTGGCCTCGGATCTCGTGTGCGAGACTAGGGTCCATGGCGCTCAACCGCAGCAACTCGGGGTCAATACCTTCGTACGGATCGAGGGCCTGTTGCCGACGCCCTCGTCGCTGTTCAGTCGTGTAGTCCTCTGTCTCCTCGGGGGACTCGTCTGGCTCATCTGGTCCGTACGTCGCCTGCTGCAGGAGGTTCATGTTCTCCATTGTCATTGGCTCGGGGGATGAGCTGGCGCCAGGGACAGCGGGGTATTCGGGCAAACTACCACCGGGCGGGGCGTAGCCACAGGGCGCGTACCCCTCGTACATCTCTGGAACATTCTGTTGGGGAACGTTCTGTTGGGGGTTATGGAACGTGGGCTGACCGTAAAGGGTCTGCTGGTCGGTGCCTGGTGCAACAGTCGTAGAAGCAGCAGCTGCGGCGGCAGCCCTAGTTCGCCCTTTCCTCGCTCGCCTCTCCGATGGCCCCTTCCGAGAACGAGAAGTAATTTCCAGGCTGCCCTTCAGTCTCTGGATCTCATCATTCAATCTACTGTTCTCGATAGTCAGAGCCCTGATCTGCTCTCCCTGGGCCAAGCTGTAGCGGGCTGTGAGCTGCATATTCAGGTTCGTTATTATCTGGTCCTTTTCAGCCAACTGCTGCTGGACCGCGGCAGCTGCGTTCCGACCTTCCTGCACCCTCAGTTGAGCAGCATCCCCCAACTTGGGGTCCTCTTGCGCATCAATAGTCGCCTGTAGCGCCCTGCACCGTGCCTGGAGGTCTCGCAGCGTGTCTCTCCCAGCAGTCATTAGCTTTGTCGAGCGCCGCATGTCCCTCCGATGATACCCGACGGTCTCGTTCAACTTCACCTCCCCGATTTGGTTTACCGTATCCTCCCTTCTGGCCAGGTGGAACGTCCACTTGTTCGTTCGGTGAGTCCACGTACAGTCGACGCCTACCACGATACATTTCGTGCATGCCCACCCGCTTCTGTCACAGTTGTATCCCATCGTCTGTAGGACGCTGCATTAGCATTTTGTTTGATCGAGAATATCGAGAGGGTGTTTCTCTCACCTTACACCGGTCACACACAGGCAGCGACGCCTCGGCCTTCTTCTGGTCATTGGCGTGCGGCGTCGGCAACGCACTCATAATAATCGGGTAATGCAATTCCTGCCTCTTCAGAACCCGACTGCGATCCCCAATTATCTCCCCTGTCCTCTCCCCGACTGCCTCCTCATGCGACACCAGCACATCGCGCGTCAGCCCAAACGCTGGCCCGTATTGCCCCATCGTCGCGCGCTTGCGCGGCGCAACCCTCGGCGTCCCGTCCGAGTCGTAGCCATTGGCGTCGCCATCCAGCGCGCCCATCTCCTCCAGCGCCCCCTGGTACGCGTCCATGGCGCCCTGGAAGGCGGAAAGTTCCTCCGGTTCGAGCGGTTGGCGCTCGGCGCGCTGCTCGGCGCGGCGCTGCTCGGCTTCGCCGGATGTTTCTTTCTTCTTTTCGGGGCGCGGTTGCACCACGGTCCCGTCGGCGGTTTTGTACACGGGCCTTTTGCTAAGGTCCTTTCTACTCCGCTTTTTGTCGCCTTCCTTGCTTTGCTTAGGCATAGTTGCTGTTGTGCTTTGCTTTGCGTTGCGTTGCGTTGCGTTGAGTTCCTGTAATATGGGTTGGATGTGTATGTATAATGTACTACGCTGCCTGAGTGCAGATTTGTCGGTTGTCAGTATATATATACTCAACGGTAACGTGGATGATATTGATGATCGAGGAATAGAAGTTGAAGAGGAAATTCAGGTCGACGACCGGGATCTCCTTCTTAAACGCATTTATTTCCATCGATGCGCGAGGTTATTCCAGTCTATACTCACCTCTGATCAAAGAGGCATTCGAGCTCCACTTGTCGTGTATCAAGATTCTTTCCCCGGTCCCGAGGGCCTTTGAATATGAGACAGCATAGCTTTGTGCAAGCACGATCTTTCCCTTTGTAGGTTTACGTTTACCATTGGAACTAAATGAAAGCTCGCAGGGCGGAACGCAGCGAGAAAAAGATAGGCTTGTTTACCAAACCGCGATTGAGGTGCCCTATACCTAACTTAGAAAGCGACAATAGGAAGGCCAAACTTGCGTAAAACAAACCCCTCTCGATCTCTTTGTCTGGGGTTCCAGGTTCTACCGAGAGAAAGCCGGTCCCCGTCTATCAAAGGCCCCTGCAAAGAGCCCTAAACAGGACCCTTCCTCAGGACAATGGGAAGGGTCACGGGGAGCTCGAGTTCGCGGAAACAGTCAAAGAAATTTGAACCTGGCCAATCAAGACTCTCTCTCTCTCGATCACTCTCTATGTATGGATTCGTCCGTCTCGATCATTTCGCTCTGCTCAACGAAGGTTGCTACGCGGCAAAGGTGTAGGCAAGTCCTTGGGAGTTCGCTAGCTACCTTCCGTTCAAGCTCATTTGGCTTTGCTCGAGATGGGTTATAATGGTACGAGCCTCACAGGGCGATCTTGCATCGGGCAATTATCTAGCAAAGACGCGCTAGTAGCCGATACAGAGGCTGTAAAGGTAACGACCCCCAATGTCGCTGTTGTTTATTACAGACTGGAGCGGGTGTGTCGATGTTGATATGTAACACAGGAGCAGAGGCCGGCGAGAGAGGTATGGACGACTGGCTATGAATGAAACAGTCGGTCCAGCAGATAATATGCTTTCATAACCACCGAATACAGTAGTCAATATCGTCATGAAGGGACATCTCCGTGTTTTGTTTCACCGGTCTGTCTGAACTTCCTCCCCCTCTCCATTCTCTCGTTACAACATCTCATCATATGCCAGCACCACACAACTGGATGACTAGAAGCAATCCATCCATCACAACCGCCCCTTTACCCAAGTCCACGCCGCGTTCCCAACCATACCAGCCACAGCACCACCTTGAACAACCCCATTCACAACTGCTGCGCCCGCGCCCGCCGCACCGGCACTCTGCAACGTCGCGAATACGCTGCCCGCGGCGACATTCCCGATTGAAGCCTGGACACCGGCGGCGACGGATCCTATCGTGTAGGAGAGACTGTGTTAGCAAATAGTCCACAGTATGAATAATAGGGGGGAGAGAGAGAGATGGCGGCGGGGGAAGGGTACGAACCAGCTGCCACACCACCAGAGGCGAACCCAGCGACAGCAAGCGCAGGGCCAGCGACGAGGACTGGTGCAGCGCACACGGCACTTCCGACGACCAAGGATGTTGCGAGAACAGGGTTTGCTGTCCCCCACTTTGCTGCCTGCGTACCGGGGTTTCGTCAGTCAGTCAGTCAGTCAGTTCGGTTACGCTCTGATACATAAACGAAAGATATGCTCTTTCTTCTTCTTTTTTTTTCTTCTGCCCAAAAGAAAATAACATACATGACCTGCTGCCTCGGCCGTCTTGTTCAGAGCCGGTCCTCCATATGCCGCTGCGATTTTGGCGCCCTCGCTGAGGCCG
Source organism: Penicillium sp. S1316 (assembly GCA_023627405.1). Lineage (NCBI taxonomy): Eukaryota > Fungi > Ascomycota > Eurotiomycetes > Eurotiales > Aspergillaceae > Penicillium > Penicillium sp. S1316. Next base: position 512,733 of record JAMAHF010000006.1, read on the forward strand.
GTCTGAGCGAGTTTGGCGCCCTGGGTGAGGAGATCTCGAGGGGCCATTTTGCGTCGAGATGTTTGATGTGAAAGGGGTAAATTAATTACTGGATGGAAATATTGGTGGTTTTGCGATGGTATGCGCTGAGTAGGAGATGGAGTGTGGTTGTGGTGATGGGTGATGGAGGAGAAGCTGTAGCCGCGCGGGGGATGCCAGAACACAACAAGCAAACAATCGCGCCATGTGGCACAGCTGCAAGGCAGAATCTGTGGCTGGATCAATGTTTATTCATCAGCACTGCTGGCTGATTTCTGTGCACTTTTACTGGGGTATTGTTGTGCATCCTGATAAAACTGATTCATTGTCCCCTCCTACTCCTCTATTTACGCGCGCAACACAGAGTAGCATAACGTCACTTAGTTCTTGAACCATTAGGCTGCTAACCTACAGCCCCAGCCCCAGCAACAACATTCGAGCCCCGTTATTAATCCCCATCTTCTCCTCCACCTCATCCAGCGTCTTCATGATTTCTGTGTGGAGGTGGCCCAGCACTTCGCGGGTGTACTCAAACGTACGCGCCGACTCCATAGCCTCCAGGATATACGCCTTGACCTCCTTGTGCAAGCCTGTCGATGCGGGGCGGTTGTATAGGGCAGAGGTGATCCGGTCCGGGTGCGGAGTGTGGCTCAGGAGATGGATAAGTAGGAGCGAGAATTTGCCCTCATCGAGGTCTTCGCAGAAGCCTTTCTTTGTAGTGTACTATGTGTGACATTTAGCATAGAAGCTCAAGGGGAAAGTTAGACCACGTACGTCAGCAGAAGTGAGGTTCATATAGTCATCTCGAATCTGGTAGTAGCGGCCGGTGAGGGTGAGGAGGCGGCTGAGATGCGTGCAGGTCATTGCTGAAGGCGACTCAGCCTCCATAAGGCGGACCATCAGACGAAATAGACCGCCGGTCTTGTTGTCGACCATCATGATGTACTCGTCCGTTGTCGGGCAGCGGCCGTGATGGCGCCAGTGCAGGTCGAGGCTCTGGCCGCGGTGGAGGTTACTGAGTTCGTCGATGAAGATTTGGATACAGTGCGGGTTTTTCAAGCGCGTGGCCTCTAAGACCGTCTTAACGTAGATGAAGTTGGCGCTGTTGATGGTCTGGCTTGTACCGTAGAAGACGTGGGCTGCCGGCTGGCCTCGACGGAGGGAGGAATTGTCCTCAATATCGTCGAGCCTGGAGAGTTAGGGTTGGGATTATTTGGCACGTGGCGGGCAGCGTACATTAATGAGGCGTTGTGCAGCATCTGGACAATGTTCTTGACGACTTGGAGAGACTCTGACGGGACGTGGAGCCAGGAGTTGAGTGTGTCGATGAACTTGTTGCGCATGTTCTTGGACTGTAGTGAGTTGATGTACTCGTAGGGGGCGTCGCAAATCTGCATCTGTCAGGTTAGTCCGATCATGCCCTCGCAAATCAAGACTTACATCGCTTGGAGCCTCGGAGAATGGCGCCGCAAAAGCGACCATTGAACCACTGCTGTGTCCATTGCTCTGGTTGACATTGTTTGCCTTTTGTGCCTTGCGTTTGTGCGTGGACTCGAAAGAACTAGCCAGCCTTTTCAGCCCCTTTGGGGGAGGATATCCCTCCAGGACGCGAATGGAATCCCCTTGACACTTGCTAATTATTGTTGCCCGGTCTTCTGCTGTCGTGACAAGGTCGGTGCGGTGGTACCTGCCGCCATGGGCCATGAAGAACATGGTCCCAGAGTAGAGGCAAAGCACCATCGTGACATACTGGATGAGGCCGCGGGACTTTGGGACAGGGCTCTTGAGCCAGCCTTCATACATGTCGATGAATTGCTGCTCCATCTTGTTGATCTCCTTTCTAACAATCCCGCGCGCCTCCTCTTCATTGTAGCCATATTCTCGCATCAGCAGGGCCACTCCGTTCTGTATCCGCTCCACCGTGCCTGCTCGCTGGTGCTCGTCGAACTCCTTATTAAAGCTGTAGTAGTCGTTCCCCAAGACCCCAGCGACACCCCCAAGATTGATCATCTCCCGTACGGATTCGATCTCCTCTTCCGTACATCGAATGCCAGCCCCCCACGCGCCCAGTCGAATGGCCCATCTATCGATGTTAGACTAGAAAAGAGACATAAAATGGATCAGTAACTTACTCTGGACCTCCTTCCCTCAATCTATGTTGCTTAAGCTCCTCCCAGGACATGTTACCGTGAGAGCTCGACGCCTGAGTGTCCAGGTGAGCCTTCCACGCCTTCATATGATCCATCCCAATATCCCCATCCTTTCCGTCCATCATGGTTACGACAAAAGGCACAGCGAGCTTGTTGATCTCCATCTTTGGCTCGTGTTTCTTGCCAATCCCCACACTCGACATTACCGTCATCATCAGATCCTTAGTTGCCTCGTGGTTCTTCTCCATTGACATCGCATCGGTGACATCTAGGTAATCAGCCAGAGGGTTTCAGTCATAAGAGTCGCCATACTAACCATCCCAGAAGAATGCCCAGTCGCAGTACCCGACCACGTGTGCCACGCGCTCTGGAAGGCACTCTGGGTATGCCCACGCAACGTAATTCCCATGCATGGTGTTGCAGGCAAGAAACGGGCGTCCGTCGGTTCTCGATTCGTCCTTTTCAACAGCTTTGTTCCAAGCTGTGAGGAACTCATTCGAGCCTTCGATAGCCAAAGCCTCACAGCGAGACCGGTACATGGGATAGATACAGAAGAAATCATTGAGCGGCGGCTTGAAGCTGTGTGGGTCACAGGGGTCGCTGAGCTCACAGAGGTCCCGGAGTGCGGCCTCCATGATGATGAGCTGTGCCAGAGAGTAAATGTCAGAATTAACATGGCATGAGATCTCCGGAGTTCACAGAATTTATGTACGAGTGCCTTATGGTGGGAAATACGTCGGATGGGCCCGAGTCTTTGCCAGAGTTTCGAAGGAAAATCCCTCGAGCGAAGATTATTCTTGAGCAGGTCGGGACGATCTCCATGCCACAATGACGCATCCAGTGTATCCCTGCAACCCACCGCGTGCACAAACCCGGATTGCGTACCACTTGGGATGGACTTTGCCCCTTTCCAACACCCGAAAGCCACCAATTAACCAAGTTGACAAGTGAATCCCCGTGGAGGCTTTGTAAGGTCGGTCTACCTGCCACAGATACGCCGACAACGGTCGGTCTATAAACGGATAGAGATGTAGGCCCTGCGTAAACCGTTGAAATGCTGTGTCAGCCACGCGTTGGGATGCTGACTAGAGTCAGCATTATCTCCCCCGTTAAGCGGAGATCCCTTGCAGACTCGCAAACTGTGTTGGAGCTCTTGGAGGATTGCCTGAGCGGGTTGACCGATGCTCATGGCAATCGTAATGCTTGTCCACTTCGCATTGTGTACCCAGCACTGCACTCAGCATCAAGCAAACAATGGCCCACAGCCGTGCAACAATAACAACTTGCCTTGTTCCGACATCGCAGACCAAGATGAAGATGTGTACTGGGTGCAAGACGAGATTGGGCGCACCATACGCCTTGCCTTGATTCGCTCAGCTTAATGACACTCGGTGCGACATTGCCATCCGGCTAGGTGCAGTCTACAGCAAAGGCCGAGTCGAACAGGGGACAAGGGGGGCACACGCCATCGAAGTGGCTGGCAGCGAGAGCTCGCCTCGATTATATGAAATGGCTGCTAACCAGGCCTACGGGGATTTCCTCCGGCGAGAGTCAAATTGCGATGGGGTTCCTGCTAAACTCAACAAGTACTGCAAGTACGCTCCAGCTCCTTCAAGGTGCATCTTCCTTTCCAAGCGAACAAGTACGCGTCGCAGCTAAACAGGGGAAGAGCTCTCGAGCACCGGCTTTCAGCGGCCTCAACTGATCGTCACCACACTCTGCACGGCTCTTGTCGCTATTCTCTATCTCTTGTTCAATAGGGATCCCTATAGCCTGAAACAAATCCCCTCAGTACACCGGCCGCGATTCTTAGACGCTTACCGAGCGCGTTCATACTGGCGCCTCATCCTTCCACGCTTCTATCCATATTTGCACGACGGGTATCAGAAGGTATCGATTAAGACCCTCTTGGTCGCAGCACGCACTGATTCGTATCAGTATAGCAAGCAGGGCAAGCCGTTCAAGATCTGGACCAACACCCTCCAGAACTGGGTTTATATCCTGCCACTGAAGCACCTGCCCCAGATCAAGAACACCGGCATCACCGAGCTAAGCCTTCGCCATTTCATTGACAATGTGGGCATGTTTAGGCTGAGGAGGAAATATAATGATTAACTTGGACGACAGGTCCTGCTCCCCGAATTTTCCAGTGGCAGCTTCGACACGTTTGAGGTGCAGATTGCCTCCAGGCTGGTCAATGGCAATCTCGCCAACATCAAGCCCATTGTGCAGATCCAGACCGAGGAGATCCTCGACCGGGTCATTGGTGACCCCAAGGATTGGACCAGGTTCAACATTCGCACGCTGACTGTCCAGGTCATGAAGCACGTCTCCGGCCGCGTCGTCTTTGGCGAGACACTCGTCAACAACCCCGAGTTCCTCGACGCGATGGAGCGCTACTCTTTAAGTGTCATACCATCCGCACTGCTCCTCCGGTTCTTCTATCTTGGTCCGTTGCGGTCTCTGTTCATCTACTTGATCCACCTCCGGCATCGCTCGACTCTTGCCATCGCGACCCGGTACATCACCGAGCTCATCGACGAACGCAAGCGCAAGCAGGGGCAGCCCACTTGGACCGAAGACCAGAAACCTGTCGACTGCATCCAGTGGACAATGGACCACGATGTCCCCGACAGCCAAAAGTCTCCAGAGATCATCGCCCATCGACTTCTCCATCTCTCTGCCGCGATTATCGATGCGCCGATATCGAGCATGATGAGCGTGCTGCTCGATATTGTCACGTATGCGCGCGGCGAACTGCTCGACGATCTGCGAGCTGAGATGGTCGAATGCCTCGCCAAGTCCAACGGCGCATGGACCGAAGCCTCCATGGCCAAGATGAAGAAGCTAGACTCGTTCTTCCAGGAGTCTTTCCGCATAACCTCCGCCCTCCTTCCCAGTACGTTCCTCTGGGCCTAAACTATCTCCCTCAATCTCATCAGGATTCATAGTAACTGGCCTGCGCTGCGTCATGGCCGACTTCCGTTTTGATAAAGACCTTGTCCTCCCCAAGGGCTCGACCATTGCATTCCCCACACAGTGCATTCAGCGCGATGCCGACATTTACCCAGACCCGGACAAGTTCGATTATCTACGCTTTTACCGAATGAAAGAACACTCTCAGAGGGTCGACGCCTCGACAGGGAAAGACGTCCCGCGGCATGACTGGCTCAGGTACGCCACTTCCCCACTTATAGGAATACAATCAAGCTCACGCATACTCACCACTTTATCAGCTTCGGCCACGGTCGCCAGGCATGTCCAGGTCGGTTCTACTCCATACGCCTCCTCAAAACCGTCCTCGGGGAGGTGATGCTCCGCTACGATATCCGCTACGCAGGCGGCGACCGGCCACGCCCACAACAAATCGATCTCGATCCGATCCTCGCACCGGATCATACTGTGGATATTGAGTTCCGTGCGAGGAGTTGGCTTGACTCAGTTTCACGTGGTTTGGTCACGAAATGCTTCGCCAGGGAATAGTTAGCTAGAACGCACGCACATTACACACCTCACGTCAGGTTGCAAAGACTGACAGTTTAACATCATACTCAGATTGCCTGTTCTCTCCTTTTCTTTCTTTTCTCTGCCTTGTTTGCCTTTTTTTTCCCAACCATGGTGGTTTTTATCATGTGGCGTTGAATTCAACAATGTGCGTTCCTTTAGCGATCCCTGTGAGAGCTTCGATGAGAAACAAGATCACCATTCTTCATTCTCCAGTATACTATCTAGATTGAATGTTGACTTGTCCTACTGAAGCTAGATTTTCTCCCGGTCACAGCTTGAAGCGTCGAGTGATCATCGCTGTATCTACGACAAATTGAGTCGGATCATCTGCATCCCTATTTCTGAAAATCGCTCTAGAAATGAACGCTCAGAAACCCATCGAAAATACACGTATTCCGTCTTCTAGTATCTAGCACTGAGTCAGATGATTCTAATCTTCAAAGCCCCTTCTTGTCCCCACAGTGGACTCGGATCTCATAGCTCCCATCCGAAAGTCCCAACAGTGGTACCGGTATATGATGCGATGTCGTGCAGCTAAGAAAAGAGAAGGAAGAGAAGGACCAGAAAGAAGAAGGGCGGGCAATGTTCTCGCCAGAGCCTTTCGCTTTCGCTTGTTTTTTTTTTTTTTTTTTGCGTAACCCCATCTAGCACGTTGTACGGACCGTAGGTCTAGGCCCCTCGCCTGCGCAGGAGCGATCTCTCGGTCCAGGGCGGTGGTACGTGTGTACTGGGCTAGATAGAGCTAAATTCCGAGTGTGACGTGGGCGAGATTGCAGGGGCAGCTTGGCTAGGACAGCATTGAGGTGTTGACTTGCAACGCTGGCGCCTTCGGCTGGGATAGGACTCGCTTTTCAAGGGTAAAGCAAAACCACAGAGCGGGCATTGCGGATGGTGTTGACGGTGGGTCATAGCCAGGTAGGTTGGTCGATCATCAAGAACTGCACAATCTCTTCATCAGATATCGAGATCCTGCTGCTCGACCGCAGATGTGCTGTCGCCTTTGGTCCACTTTTCGAAGAGCTCGACGGTATTCACCGTGGCCGGATGAGCCGGACCAAGGGTCGACGTCTGTACCTTGAGGCATTCCTGTAGTAGCCCGACAGCCTCGCGGTCATGACTTTGGGACTTCCGAAACTGAGCCAGGAGTCGGGCACCCATGAAGAGTATCGGACTGCTGATGTGTTTGGATGGGAACGTCCGATCAGTTCCCATACGGATTATCGTGAGAGCACAGAGTGCCGTAATTGTTTGCGTGTCCTCTGGACCCAGAGCATCATACGAGGCTCTTAAAACCTCTAAGGATAAATTTTCCGCCTCGGCCAATGGCCCTTGTGCCTGGTAAACAGCCCCTAGTTGGCACTGATGATTCGAAGTGAACTCTTCTGTAGGTCCCAGCGCTACTGTTAGCCCCTGTCACCACCTAAATCAGCAGCTTGTCGGCTACGTCGAAACGGCCTAGCTCCCTATATAGGGAAGCTAGATCGCCCATTTTCCCTAATGGGACTCGGTGGCTGGGCCCTAGTGCAGTTCCGTGCTTCTCGATTTCGCGAAGAATCCACCCTTCATGATTTGCAGCGGAGGGCTTCCCCATTATTTCATATAAGTTGCGCGCCCCCTCAAAATGCTCTGAGCCTGTGGTCTGCCTTCTTGTCTCGATAACCGAGAGGATAAGCTCCTTGGCCTCCTAAAAGCGACCCCGTATATTTCCACCAGGGAACCCGCAGCATTTAGCACAGTTTCATGATCAGGCCTCCATCTTTGCGTTTGGATCCTGATCCAATCCAAGAGCACGTTCTCGGCATCTTTATACAGTGCTTGACGAGATTACGTGTGGATTAATCGTGCCATAATATTATAGGGACCTGAGTCCTCTCCATTCTAGAGTCTTTTTTTTTTTCGCTCGAGGACATCCTAGAACAACGTCGCTGCCTCCGAAAATCTGCCATCCTGATAGTAGCTTATGCCAACTCTAAGCGCGAGGCTGTCCCATATCTTTTGATTTAGAAGGGTTCTTCACTCCAGAGCAAATACTCAGCGTGGGGGAAATAGCTGCGCCATATCGACCGGTTTCAGCTTTCTTTTATAGGATACACGTCAATAAGACGCATTCCCGCCTTGTCCTTTGATTCTGGAAGAGCCTTTTCACTCCGTAGCCAGTTGCGAGACGCTAAATGGACGAGCCGATGCATACTAAAGCTCCGATTGTTACTCATTTGCGTTATGAAGGCATAGCGTTTTAAGATTCCCAGAGCTTTCTGCTGCTCAATCGTCGAAGGTGCGGGAGGTAGGATAGAAAGAGGGATATCACGATAGCTGACACAGGCTAGGAACGATAAATATTCAATTGCCAGCGTGCTGGATGATCGGATCTCTGAAAAACAGATGAGCCATGTACGAGCGACTGGGTTTGTGCTGCGATCGTATCTGTAGTCATCCTCAAAATCCTGGCTAAGGAGCTCCACCATAGTGCTTTCTTGTCCACTAAGCAGCAGTACGTATTCTTCCGGGGTAATCATATTCTCATTGACATAGCTTTCGGCTTGTATCAGAGCCAGAGGGAGACCAGCGAGTTACCGTACAAGCAGCATTGCACCTTCACGATCCATCAATGAGTCGGAGTCCACCAGTACCTTCTCAAGCAACTTGATTGCCCATTCATTATTCAACTCAGACATTTTGATAGGCCCACGCCCTGCCAGACGTAGTGCAAGTTGCCAATTGCGTGCGGTAAAGACAGTGAATCCCTTTGGGCTGTTTGGGAGGAACTTTCTAAGTCCTGACGACGACTCGCTGGGCATCCACATATCCATGTCGTCAGCGTTGTCCACGATCAGGAGCCATTTACCAGCCTTTTCAGAACTCAGGTAACCCTTCACCATGGATTTGTTATCCGATCCTCCATCCTCTAATCCCAACTCCGTGCTGAGAGCGGTGAAGGCTTGTTCAACGGCCTCGATGCTGGTCGACGCAATCCAGAAAATGGAACGATCCGGATCGTGGTCTCGCAAGCAATAGGCCAACTCGAGGACTATTTGCGTCTTTCCAAGTCCTCCTAAGCCCGTAACCGCTGCCTTTGCCGCCGAACCTTTACCCGTGACCAGGGAAAGTAATTGGTTCAACTCAGTATCGCGATCAAGGAAGTTCGGGTTCCAGTCGAACGGTACCATGAATGAAGCCTTTTTGCGATTCGCGCTTTGGCTCTGTTCAGGAACGAATGAAAGAACCTGTTTTGCATAGGCTGCTGCTGCGAGTGCAGCGTAACCTTGCCAATATTTGTTCTTGTGCGTATCGCGGTAATCGCAGACCCCACGAATGACAAGGCATGGCAGGTAATTCATGATTCCTGCAGCTTCCATTTCAAAGCACAAGGCATTGGCTTCCTTGGCAACTCGATCTCGGGTGCCGGCATGCTTCATGACCTGATTTCCTGAAGCTACTGTCCCATAATGTATTTTCGGGCCGTCAAAGCCGCAAGGAGACCGGTTGACTTACATGCTAGAGTCACAACCGGTGGACGATGTATTCATATTTACATTGTCGTAAGATGCATCGAAAAGCCAGTCGCCGCCTAGAGGTTTGGAAAATTGAGCCTCCATCTCCGAGTGCACGGAGAGTGCTTAAGCAATAGTTTCCGAGAGACATCGGCCTCGATCTTCCATCTCGTTGGCCTCTGCCTGCGAGACAGCAGCCAAAAGTATTGGCGGCGGGTGGTTCAGGGCACCAATCCGCTGGAAGTGTCCCTCGCCCACAGCTTTACCAAAATCATACTGGACAACTCCACCGTATGCACCAGTTGGCTTGCTAACAACGACGTCCCCCAGCCGAATATCTGCTGTGTCACTTGGCACGCCTCCTCCGATGCTGACCATCAGGCCAGCGCGCACATTGGGAAAATCTCGCTTGGAGATGAGAGACGACTGCAGTGGCTGGCGATGTACCATATCGGCCTGATGGAAGACACGCTAAGACGATGTTATGGCCCTCGATCTCACCGAGTGTAGGTGCACTGGCCGGGGAAGGACGCGGAGAGTTTGGCGTGGGTTTCATCGAGGACGGCTTTTGCTGCGGCGAGTTCGATGGGAAGGGCGCAGATCCAGGCAAACGTGTAATCAGAATGAGAATGCTTTCTCGCCATCGCTGAGCGATATTGTACGCACGCTGTGTACGTGATAAAGTGCCATGTTGGGTTCCAAGTCGATGCGGCTGGAAGAAATGAGGGGCACGTCAAGTGAGGCTGAATTGCCCATCCTGCGTGTTTGCGAACAAGGCACACTCTGCGACCGGTACAAGACCAGGCTTCGGACTGGCAAGCTGCATCTCGCGGAGACAAATGAGAATTCAAAAGCGTGTCCGTCCACGGAGAGAAGTGGGGAGATCTTAGGAAGCCGAGAGCCGAGAATATATATATATCTGGGTCGGGAAGGAACATGCTGTAGGTAGGAAGTACAGCAAGACACTTACAGTGCCTATCGTACAAATTTAGTATAGTTATTATTTCATGGATCGTACTTTCATCATGGGAAATCATTATAAATATCGAAAAATCATCTTTTCTCCGCGTGAAGCCCGCCATCGATTCGTCGACTCGAGCAGCTCAGGACACCCAGCTACGACCCAAGGCCACCTCCGTAAAAAGTGTTCTGAGACCTCCCAGTTCTGAGGATCTGTTGGATCACCCCACACGAGCAACCCGCACGACTCGTCCCGCACGTCCCAGAAACCCATAATATCAAGACACAGCGGATGATCATCGAAGTCCCCTGCCATAATCAAATTGTCTCGTATCCGAGGGAAAGGGAAAAAGTCCAGCCACGGGTGGTGTAACGTTGACAGTTGCAGCGGTGTGGGACGGAGACTGACCGGCAGTTTGTCCTCACTGTGATACCCCGGGGAGGCAGTGCTGAAAGGAGAGATCGCCTCGTCCTCCATCCACTCTGGCCCGGGTGACATGCCCAGCGTGTACATGTTGTTCATGAATGCGCGAAAGACGTTGACTTTGCAGAGCGTTAGAAGATGGTCTGCGGACGGGGACCCATGCACATAGCTTTCAACGGCTCGTTGGCTGAACCGCTCGAGAAGCTTATCGATTTCATCTCCGAGAAAACACGCCCGACGTTCCCATTGTGCGACCAGAGGATTCCCGTCGCTTGTTACACTCGATGGGGACTCTGTTGACGAGGATCGGGGGAGTAGTGTGACTTCGCCGGTGGCGATCAGCTCTTCGATTTGCTCTTGGACTGTTCTTTTCTTTTGCAATGCGCGTTTCCGTTGGCCTAGTCATACGACGTGGTTAGCACTCGTTCCATAAGCGATTCCATTTTTAAAATGACAAGCTCACGGAAAGCGCGCTGGTTTAGGCGGTTTTGTCTCTTTCTCCTCTCCTTGGGATCGCCCAGCCCAGCCCAGTCATCCTCTTCTTCCACGGGGTCCTGTCTCACGGCACGGCGCCATTGGCCAGACGTTGAGGCCGACGAGTCATGAATAACGACATCCATTTCCAATTGATAGCAGGAGTCGGCGGGATTTTGGATGGAGAAGTCGCAGAGTCGCGAGTCGTTGGTCTGGAATTCCAGAAGCCCGGCCGGTTTTAAAGAGTGGAGGCGAGGCCGGTGATTGGGGCCGGAGTTAAGGCCTTGACCCGCAGCTGCTGACGGGCTGCGCTCTTGGCGTGACTCACTTTCATCATTCTTATTTAAACTCGCCCCGTTTCCTTTCACGCGCACAGCCTGATAAGACTTGGAACGTGCGATCTGCTTCCATTGTGCCCCTTTTGCTGTGTTGATTGGCTGATCCGCTGCTTGATTAGAAATGCTGAGGGTGCGGAGTTGGCCCACGACGTCAAGGGCAGCCACCTACAAATCCCTCACCTTGCCCAGCCGTTAGCCTTTTCGCTTGCATCGCCCGTATTGCTGTCTCGTCGATGTCCCGCTGGATCTCGTCGCGAATTATTCTCAGCTCGGAGTTCTGAAAATCGGAATCGAGACAAAAAAATTAGAGAGGGGCTGAAGCGAGAGACAAAATGCGGCCGCCTTACACCATCTTGAACCCCGCCAAACCTCTCCTGGAACGGGACAGATCGCACCACTCCGTACGTCTCCATATCCTGGTTTGCAATCGATCGAGCGGGGATCGGTGATAGCGCTCGTATTCAACCTATTAGTGAGGTTCTCTGCGAAGAGTTCGCTTGGGACAAGGTTTTGTGCTCGATCACACAGGATGCACACATCAAAAGTACATTGTTCTGCCAGGGAATACATAAATTGTGCTTCCTCGGTCGCCTTTTACCCCGCCTCTAGTGGCCCACATGAACAGGAAGGACCTTGCTTCTTACCGCCCGTTAAACACAGGTGCTCCCCCGACGTGGCGCCGTGGTCTGCCCGCCTGGGACCTAGGTGTGCATATACTTGACAAAGACGAGGAATCCTCCTCGGCCTACATTTGCCGGTCACGGTTTCCACCTTCGCGACATCGCTTTCGTGTCAGATCAGCATGGGCAGACACACCTGCAACTGTCGGGAATGGGGTCAAGTACAGTAATGCCGTGCTTCATCATTTCATCAAACAACTTTGCATAGAAGAACTCGTGCGTCGTCTTTCTGAAAATCTCACTAGCAGAATCCGGTACAGCTCTAGCACACCATCATACTGCGATCGAAACTGATATGGAGACAGTCATAGCGCTGCAATCGCCTTCGCAGATATGGCGCAACGTCATATCTCGCTTGCTCAACCAGCAAGGACCTTTGGCTTTACAATACTCTATATCTCTCGAGAGGTGTTAGTGCTCATGTGCAGACTACTATTGACCTGCCACTTATTAGCAAAATACCGAGGATTTGTATGTCCGTCTTGCAATCCCGCCGTCAACAAAGAGTGGCCTCCAGCGCGCGGTCGGAGGCCGACTACACTTGAAGGATGGCCAAGACCGCGCGTCAATCCACATCACCCGAGGTATCGCCGACGCAAGGTACTGGTATAGGGCCTATCACCTTGGGTGCCGAAGTTGTGTTATCTTTCAACCCGGAGTGTTAAAGTTGCTCTGGCGGAAAAAACCTCCCACGCAGTTGGATTGATCGTGAATGACAGCGGGCTCATCAGCTCAATCAACATGGCTAGACAGGCGTCATTCTCGACGCTCGATAAGAATATTTTCAGGTCTCAAGTCTTGACGATCACCACTCAGGACACCGCGCAGGGATAATTGGCGGACTAGTATCATCACTTCTAGTCTTCGCATGCAGAGAAACAAGCACAGCTAGAGCAGCTCGCATAGACATCTCTAAACGGCAACAATAGGAGCGTCCGAGGTTGTTTACCACCAGTGATCCGCCTATACAGAAGCGGGAGTAGCTTGCGCATTAGCGCTTAGTCGAGACGTATATTCCGACTGTATCTACGGAGTACAATCGGTACTTTGAACCATGTCAAGCAGGGCCGGCCTTCTCTCAAGAAAGAGACGGCGAGGGGCCAGCCTAATTACATAACATCTAACTCGAACTGTCGCATCTGCGATTTTAACGGTTCATACTTCCTGTTAGCATGTTTTGCTCATAACCACGTCCAAAAGAATCATTGAAATATCCAAAGCCGTTAGGCGAGATCTCTGCGAATGCGTCAGATCTCGGCTACACCCCGGCTATACACCTGGAAGACTCCGGCAGCACGTGGAAATGACCCTCCAAACACCCCCAAGAAAGGCACAGACCCCGACCGAGATCTGGGGAATTATGACGTATCTAGACACGCAGCGCAGCGGCGATCTTCAAGAGACGGCTCGGGCCCTTCGTTATCGTCTTGTCCTTGTGATAGTGGCACTACAGTTCTGCCGACGCCTCAATGCTCTCAGACGTTCCTTTGTTTTCACATCCACCCCCCCGACTGGGCTTTCTCGGCTCTCGGTTGGGGTTTGGAATCCAGAAATCTAGTATCACAATCACACAACGTGCTCGCTGATCTTGCGCCTTCGCCCTTGGCACTCTTGAAAGCCGGGGGGTCCTGGGGTCCTGTGCCGGCTGGGCGTTGGGCCGAAGTGGGGTTCGCAACTGACTACGGAGTAGTACCTACAACGGTGAAGTAATAGGTAGCCTTACTATGGCTCTAGTCTTAGCGGGGAAATTGGGGGAAAATCGACCGAGAAAGCATGAAGTGATCCTGGCGAGAATGAGCGTCAAAGAGCGGTAAATCGCTCGAGATCAGATCAGTTCGGTTCATCCCTTGCAACATGCACATGCCAGTCATGCAATACTCCGTTCGTAATATGTGGTCGGTCGACATTAATAATAATAATAATAATCATGCCCTACGACGTTTTTGTTCTCGAATATGTATTCGGTCAAACAGGTCCTTCGTTTCATGATAGTACCTAATACATATCAAAGGAGACTGTGTCTGTGATATCCCCCGCATGCATGATCAACTACACTATCTACTGTCACAAACAAAGAAACAGGCGTAGATCATCATTGACTCAACCAACGAGCATGAATGATCGTCATCGCGGAGTAAAAGAGCTTTTGCTTTTTGCCTCTGGATCCTGTAGACTTGATAGCCCACGCCCACGCTATCCTTCCTTCGCTTTGACTGGCATTTGAGTTCTGACTTGGCGGAATGCAACAGCACATCTGTTAGATTTTGCTGTATACATATACGCGCTTTGCAGATTATGACGAGTGGCTGTCACTGTCATTGTCACTGTCACTGTTGCACAGCACGGGGTTATGGGGGTTCTTGCAGGGGATATTACTATCGCGGCCTGCGGCTTGATATCACAATACAAGTTACGTCTTTCGAAGCGCATAGGAAGATACGGGAAATTGCCATTAGATAGGTAGGTCGTTATATCATTCGCGAAGGCCATCAGCTAGTCCAATGCAGTGAGTGCATACAGAAACACGCATAACGTATCCAAAAGAAGAAATGCCCAAAAAAAAAAAGCATTAAATATCGAACAAATAAATAAAAGAAAGAAAAAAAAAAGAAATGAGAAAGCAAATCAACTCCCCAGAACCCTCTTCACCTCGCCCAAATAATACTGGACGGGATACGCCCTGACGGACTTCGGCAGCGCCGGGTACACAGCAACTGAGAACCCCATCGTCGCCCTGTACAACCCCCTCGTCCCCGCCGTACTCTTCAGCCCGTAGGCCTCGCGAATACGCACAGGCAACATCTCAACGGTGACAACGCGCATGAACGGCTTCATAAACCCGACCCAGCGCGGCAGCGCCGTGTTGTGCGCCAGGTCATGCGCGAATTTGTGCGCGTCGCCAGAGACGCTCAGATGCTCAACCTGGTCATCCCAGTAGCGCCAGAAGTCGGTCCGGGAGGCTGGCCAGAGGGTTGCCGCGGGGAACGGGACGGCGCTGTCGAGGTGTTTGAGGAGTAAGGTGAACTCGGCGTACCCGCGTTCCGCTGTGCGGTAGTCGACGCGGCCGTAGATGCGCTGGTAGAAGTCTGTTGCTGTTGCGTAGAGGGTGGCGAGCAGCCAGAGCTGCGTGTTTGGGTCGTTGGTTGTTGCACTGAATGCCGGGACTGGGAAGGGGGGTTGGTCGAGCCGTAGACGGCCGAGTAGCGCCTCTTTTTCTTCGCGCGTGCCGAAGACGAGGCAGGCGATGTAGCTGAGGGTTGCGTGGAGGATTGTGGTGAGTTCGTCGGCGAGGGAAGGGGTTGTGCTAGTGCTGGCGGTGGTGGTTATTGGGCTGGTTTGGCTGAGGCGGTTGTTGAGGCCTGGTTGAGCGGCTTGGAGCAGCAGGGCTGGGCCGGATGCAACGAAGAGGATGCCTTCTTGCAGAATCTTGGGGAGGACCTGGAGGTTGTCGAGGGCGGTTATGTCGGCTGTGCTGGTGTTGGGGGCATTACTGCTGATCGAGGAGACGGGCGATATCTGGTCGATGTTGTTTTTCTCGTCGAGAGACATGGTGACGACTTTTGAGTTATGCAATGATGATTCGGAGGGATGTAGATACAGTAATGGTTGAAGACGAAGTCGTGTATTCTTGCGTTGGCTTGGTCAAGCCTGGTGATGTCGTGCTTCAGTGCTCGGCATTGTCGACGCCACTGAGGTAGCTCGCTGACCAGGATATTGCGTAGGAGCCGAAGTTATCGAGAATGCGATTAGGGATCACCGCCGGAGAGCCCGTTCTGGTATGCTGCCCGACGCCACGGGGGTCGATAGCGCTGGCGGTGGATCTCAGAAGCTTAAATGGTTGGAAGGGCTGGGGACGATTATCGGCTCCCCGCAGGCGGATTCGGGTGATATCACCGTTGAAAGGGCAAGTGCCGAGGAAGGGCTCCGGCGCAAGGGGTGAAAAGAACTGCACTGGGCGTTAATCTCCGCATGTGAACTGGGGGCCCTGCCCCCTGGTTGGAGGAGGCTGCGTGAGGGCATTGCGATCGGCCCGTCGATCACCACCTTAGCGCATGTCTTGGTCTTGCAGGGGGCTCTCCAAGCCTCCCCCCCCCCAAATGTACTCCGTATTTTTCTCTTGAGGTCGACGTCTCCCCGCATGGCTTGTGGAGTGGCGAGCACGCGTCCTGATGGCCTTTTAGTATCTTCTGACCCTCTCCGAGTCGGTCCTGAACGGTGTCTCTAGGAATGCCCCGTCATGTCGTCCAACGGGTCACTGGCTGAGAAAAAGGGGCCATCGCCCGACTCCAAGAACGTCCTGGGCGCCTTTCGAGGCCCGATTGCTGATAATGACGGGGTGGAAATCGAGTATGTCGAGTCTGTGCCTGGTGATGTCTCGCTCGTCGAGGAACCCAAGGCGAAGAAGAGCAAGAGGCAACGGTTTCGGCGGCACTGCGCCCGCTACTGGTGCTGCTATCTCTTTTGGAACGTGATTTTCCTGGCCATCTTCTTGCCCATCTTGTGCGTCTTCCTTCCCTCGAGAGGAAGAATCCTGCTAACAGGAGCAGCTTCCTGGTGGTCATCCCCGCCATCGCACAGCTGGTCGTCAACAAGTCGACGCTGCTCCTGGTCAACGCGACCCTCCTCCAGCCACACCCCGACTCGATCATTCTCACGTTAGAGGCTGCCCTGGACCTCCCGATAAACCTCCCCGTGCGCATCGACCCGCTGGTCCTGGAAGTGTACAACAAAAACAAGGATGGAAACAACACCATCTTCTCCTCCCGCATTGACGGCACGGTCGTTGATGGAAACACCACGCTGGGTGTCCAAGATCGGTTCACGCCACTAAACGTGCCCATGTGGACAGACTATGTGCACCAGGTCGTAACCGAGCCGGATGCGCCTCTGCCAGTGCGCGGCTCCACGAATGCATATCTCGGCATCCTCAAGAGCCACGTAAAGGTCGACAAGGATATTCACCAGCATAGTAGGTTCCCAGTCGCAGTAATAAGAAGACTACTAGACTCACACGTGTAGCCCTGAACTCTTTCGCCGGATTCTCCATCGACAGTCCCAAGCTGCTCCTCCCCGCCCGCGAGGACGGGGTCAACCTCCTCGCCAACGCAACCCTCCCCAATCCCTCCGTCATGATCCTCCAGATTGTACGTCTCCATCCCCTTCCCAGATCACCAGCAGCCGACTAACCAAGCAGGGAACAACATTGCTGGACCTCAAATCCGGCGAATACACGCTCGGCAACGCCACCCTCGACGACCTCACGCTCACGCCGGGCAACCACTCCATCCCCGTCGAGGGCATCATCGACGTCGACTACCTGATCAGCAACCTGGGCGACATCCTGGGAACCCAAGGCGACGCGCTCAGCCGCGGCTTTCTCCGACTCGAGGCGGTCGGCCGCAACGTGACCTTTGACGGGGTTGAGATCCCCTACTATGCCGAAGCGATGCGGCAGCTCACGTTGACGGCCGAGGTGGAGCTCGGCTCGCTGGTGATGAATACCATCGAGGGCGTCCTCAAGCCGAATGGGACGAACATCTTCGCGAATCTGACGGATCCGGACGGGCCGACGAGCATTTCCGACATTATCGGCTCGATCGACGATCCGGATAACAGTTTGGGATTGAACAACGACAACGACGATAATAATAATGATAGCACTGATAACAGCACTGAGGCGGCCCGATGATTCCCGATAAACCCTGAGTTGGCGCTGTGCTGTTTGGGTTACGATTAATGATGTACATACATAGTGGCTTTCCTCATGAATTGCTTTTTGCGCCTCCTTTTTACTCCGCCGGTGTGGGTGTGGCTGTCGGATTCCATCGATCGATCGCGAAGATACGTACCTTTGGGTGCCTGGATGACGTGGGCGTGATAGAATCGTCTCCACCGGTTCCCAATGCAAAATCGACTTTGTTCTTTTTTGTTGATCATGATGTCTGCGAATGTAACCAAACAACCCCCCAGCCAGCCATCTCCGTCGATCGTGTATTTGTCTCGCTGCAGGCTGACTTGACGTATCCGATCCACTGCCCTGCACGATCCCTGGCTGCGTTTGCGATGGGCTGAGGCCCAGATGCCAAAGTGGCTGGCTGGCTGGCTGGCTGCGTTTAGAGTCGGAGGTCAATTATACGGAGTATTTATTTCTTTCTTTATTTAAGCTGCAGGATCCCCATCCCCGGTGAGCGGTCCTGAATGAAGTGTCGGTCAGACTTGCCGCAAACCTAACTTGCTCCCTTTTGGAAAATCAACTCACGCACAATTAATCCCACAACAACATTTGCATTGAACGATACATGATGGGCGAGAGCGCTCTCTGCATCGACCATCCGTTTGCGATGGCTCCCGCCGAGTACACGAGATTGGTCTTGGCCTCGTTTTCCGATCTCCAGGCGACCAAAGGTGGAAGTGGAAGAGGAAGTGGAAGTGCAAATCTCGTGCTGGACGGCCACTCGCTCAAGCTCAGTGATGCTGTTGCAGTTTCCCAGTACAGTAGACCAATCTCTCTTCCTTGAACAATTAAACTAACCGGAATGCAGATACGGAGCTAAGCTCTCCATCACATCCGACCGCGACACGCTCGATCGCATGCAAGCCAGCGTCGCCCTGCTCAACGAGCGCCTCGCAACAGGCCGCGTCGTCTACGGCGTCAACTCCGGCTTCGGAGGCAACGCAGACACGCGCACCCACGCCCACGAGGACCTGCAAAAGGCCCTCGTCCAGCACCACAACACCGCCGTGCTGCTCCCCTCCGACCGTGGTCTGGAATCCTCCTCCATCGTCAGCAACCTGCGCCAGCACTCGGTCCCGATCCCGATCGTCAAGGCCGCCATGCTGGCGCGGTGCAATTCGCTGCTCCGCGGCCACTCGGCCGTGCGCGTGGAGCTCGTGCAGAACCTGGCGACCATGCTCAACGCCGATTTTACCCCCGTCGTCCCCTTGCGCGGGAGCATCTCCGCCTCGGGTGACCTGACCCCCCTTGCATACATCGCCGGCGCGCTCGAGGGCAACTCGGACATCTACATCCACTGCGGCGCAAGCCGCAACAACGAGATCACCACCGCCGACAAGGCGCTCGACATCCTCGGCCTCGAGCCGCTCTGCTTCCAGCCCAAGGAAGCCCTCGGCCTGCTCAACGGCACCGCCTTCAGCACGGGCGCCGCCAGCCTCGTCCTCTTCGAGGCGAACCAGCTCGTCCTGCTCTCGCAGGTCGCAACCGCCATGGCGACCGAGGCCCTGCTCGGCACGCGCCAGAACTACGACCCCTTCATCGCGGACGTCCGCCCGCACCCGGGCCAGCGCGAGGTCGCGCGGACGATCCACCGCTTCCTGGCCGATTCCAAGCTCACAATCGACCACGCGCACACGACGACAACGAACGAGCTCGCGCAGGACCGGTACGCGCTGCGCACCGCCACGCAGTGGATCGGGCCCCATGTCGAGAACATGGCGCTCGCGCTGTCGCAGGTGTCGACGGAACTCAACTCGACGACGGACAATCCGCTCTTCGACGCCGCAAACGCGACCATCCACCACGGCGGCAACTTCCAGGCGACCTCGATCACGACCGCGATGGAGAAAACCACCGGCGCCATGCAGTCCCTGGGCAAACTCATCTTCAGCCAGTGCTCCGAGCTCATCAACCCGATGCTCAGCAAGGGCCTCACGCCGAACCTGTGCGCCGACGACCCCTCGCTCTCGTACGCCCTGAAGGGCGTGGATATCAACATGGCCGCGTACATGTCTGAGCTCGGGTACCTGAATAACCCCGTGAGCAACTTTGTGCAGACGGCCGACGTGAACAACCAGCCGGTCAATTCGCTCGCGCTGATCGCGGCGCGGTATGCGGGCGACGCGGTCGAGATCCTGGGGCTCATGCTTGCGAGCCACGTGTATGTGCTCTGCCAGGCGGTGGATCTGCGCGTGCTGTTCGTACAGTTTGAGCACGTTGCAAAGAGTGTGTTTGAAAGAGACACCAGAGATCTTTTCCGGTCTCTCCCAGAGGAGGATGTACGCGATCTCTGGACGGAGCTCATGCACCACTGGAACAGACATTCAACACTGGATCTCGATGCCCGCGCGGCTACCTCCGTCTCTCTTGCGACGGGCGTACTCTTCTCGAAACTCACCACCACCACCTCCTCCTCCACCTATGAGCCAGACCTCCCCACCCACATCCAAATATGGACCACCACGACAACATCAACGCTGCGCGACACGTACGCCCAAACCCGCACCACCCACCTCGCAAACAGCCAATCCGCCACGCCAGCCTACCTCTGCGGCTCGTCGCGGAAAGTGTACGAGTATGTGCGACATACGCTCGGCGTGCCCATGCACCGCGGTCTCGAGGACCATCCGACGTATGGAAGCGGGGATAAGAGTGGGAAGAAGACGATCGGATCGCATATCTCGACGATCTATACGGCGCTGCGGGAGGGTGGGTTTGTGGGTGTGTTGAGGGAGTGTTGGGAGTCGTAGATGGATTGGATTTTCCATCAGCAAGTATCTAGAGATAGATAAATAGATAGATAGATAGATACTCACTCGACTCCGTCTTTTGTTCTTTTGGTAGTGTGACAGACATGAAATGATGATACGTAATAGATATTCTATAACTATATACGACCCGTCCCTCCCCTCTGTATCCACATCCACTCCATATCTCTCTATGCTATTTTCCCCCGCTTCGCCCTCGACCCTGACATTCGTAGGTCACTGCTCCTCAATCCGATTAATCAACGTCCCAACAAGCGGCAGCAGCTCCACCCGGAACTCATCCCCAGCCCTAATGAACTCTTGCGGTTTCTTGGCCGCCCCGACGCCCGGCGGCGTGCCCGTGAGGATGATCGTCCCCGCGGGCAGCGTCGTCCCCTGCGAGAGGAAGCTGATGAGTTTGGGGACGGAGAAGATGAGATCGCTGCGATTGCGTCAATTGGTATTTTCATTCTAAAGGAGGAGGAGGAGAGGTAAGAAAGGCGGAAAACGCACGTTAACCCGCAATCCTGCATAACACGCCCATTCTTCAACCCGCGGATCTGCAGCTTCGAGACGTCCGGGATCTCCTTTGCGGAGACGAGTGTCGGTCCTAGATACGCACCAACCAGCATTAGACAACGTTCCCCCATTCTTCATTCCATCTGTATTTCTAGCACCAAGGGAAAACAGGGTAAACTTACCAATCGGACACGCGCCATCAAACCCCTTAGAGAAGCACCACTGGCTCTGGCCCATCTGGCTCGTGCGCGAGCTGACGTCGTTCGCGGCCGTGTAACCCAGTACGTAGTCCAGCGCTTCGTCCTCCGGGACGTCTTTTGCTTCGCGGCCGAGCACGATTACCATCTCGGCCTCGTAGTCGCCTGTCCCGTCCTGCTGGGTGATTTTGGGGAGGATTGTTGGGGACGGGTACGGGTCTGCGAGGGAAGTAGGGGGTTTTAGGAAGAGAGTTGGCACGTCGGGTATTGGGAGGGACATTTCGTTTGCGTGCGAGACGTACTTTTCCCTCATCCGTGGTTAGTATTCATCTCTGCGCTACACGAGGGGGTTTGAAATAGAGGGGGAGGGTAAATACGTTCAGCCCGATACAACGAATCGTCCCAACTTCGCCGGCCGCCAGCGGCGAGAGCAGCCGGTGGATGTTCTCTGTCGTCCCTGTTACAGAGCCTGGGGTGAGCACTGAGGAGCCGCTGAACAGGCGCACGGGGACATCTTGGTTGTTGTAGATGGCCAGGCCGACGTCGAGCGAGGCGTCGACGGGCTCGCCGATGAGGATCTTGGAGGGGTTTGATTTCGGGGTGAAGCGCACGAGGCCTGCAAGCGTTAGTTGATTACTTGGTTTATGAGTTTAGTGGTTGGACTGTTGGGAGGCAGGTAGGGGATGGGAACATTAGGGGCAGGCGTACGCGAAAAGGTAGCTGCGATTTTGGACATTTTGGCGAGCGATTGTAGAGTTGAATCGGACTGAGACCGATGAGGAGAATGAGGGGAATTATATCTATCGTGGTTAGCGAAGTCGGAGAAAGACTCATGCGGATTAAGTGTATTAACTGTATAGACGTGGGGAAATCGTGGGCTTGGATGAGCCGAGTCGCCACTTCTCCACAATCAATTCGTGGGGATTTCCGAGTCTACTACAACAAAGCCCTCTTTCGCGGGTAATTTGGCTTAAAACTCGAGGAGTAGGGTTCTGAATGCATGCTTGGTATCTTTTAGGATACTGTTAATGTCGCGAGATGGTCTCATCCCTGATCTATGTGCGCGCTATCCGAATGTTGCCGCAAGAACATCTCGTAGGCCAAGTGGTTATCGTTCCTTCTAGATCGGATTAGGGCACGAACCACTCCTTCCTCTTTCGCAATCTGCTCCCTACAAGGAAGGGGCACTGGTAGAAGAGGCTCATCACCTTCCTCATGTGAGCAGTATCTAATATACTTGAAGGAAGGAGCGACCCGACCGACGACCACTTGGTACCTCTGCCGTTCCTTCCATTTGCGCAGTAGACGGAGTTGAACTAAAGGCCGGGTAGCGTATATATGCCAAGGCTTATGTTTAGGGTTATCACGGCCATGCTAACATCTGTCGTAGAGGGATAGCCTGGCACGGGTCGGGATCTATGCTGGTGTAGGACTTATTGCATTGCAGCCTTGGGTCAGTTGTTGGCTGCAGAAGAGCTCGTAACACTCAAGCCGACTGACTATAAGACAGGGGTTGTTTACCATTCAGGTTCTCCTTGTGGTTGCGGACGATATGCGTCAATAGTTTATAATTAGGGCTTAGAATCACCGGCGGAAATAAGCTGTCTACCGGATCGAAGGGAAACCATTCATCGATTCCTAATACTAGATATACACCTTCACATATCTCCTTGTAGTGTGACTCGTTACCAATGTCGAGGATTGAGTATTGGCAGTGCCTTACTGTCTCCGCCGCAGCATCCTTTGTACTATGTACTATTCAATCAAAACCGGCAGGCAAACGCGACCATGACCGAGACCGTGGCATTACCACTCTTTCGACGATGACATCTCTGTTGAACTCGACCTGGCAGGCACTGACCCTCCCAATCGAGGTCTTTCTCAGGCTTGAGTCCCGGCCGTAATCACCACCTTCCCTTCTCAGCTCCCACCATCGCAACAAGTCGGATTTCCAAGCTCAGCCCGCACTGTGACAATGACTTCCATCGTGAACCTCGTCTCCATCCTCCTTTTATGCTTAGGTATTGCAGAATACGCCTTCATTGAGTATTTCATACACACTTCCATTCTCGTTGTCCTTCGTTTACGTCCTGCCTTGTCCCTTTTAGTTGTAGCCTCAGGAGTTTTCACTTTTTACTATTTGGTCTGGCTTCAGCTGTGCTTCGTAAGACGAAATCTCTCTCTCTCTCTCTATGCTAGATATATACTATACTAACCGGCGTCCTCCATAGGCCTACCATCCTCTCTTCAGGTATCGCGTATCTTGGGAGACATAGAAGGCACGGGTGACTTTTGTCGATACGACCACATACATTGCACTCTTTTCGGCTTCCATTTTGCGAAACGCATCGCGTCCTTAATCCGAATATATCACCCATCTTATCGTTCTATTGCCCGACAGTGTGCTCTTCAAACCGGGTCCACTCGCTTGGTGAGCCTGTCTTGACATTCATGTGAAGCCGCTTAGTCACACATTCTTCCTACAATCAAATCGAGCGACTCCCTTTCTAACGGTCTCTCTCGCTCGAGCAGCTTCGAAACACTCCTACACCAATAAAATAAATAAAAAAAAAAGACGCACAGACGTGTACTAGGTACTTGAACTACCATCCTCAGCATAGGGCAATACGCCGCTTTTTCACCAAGTCGGGAAGCCGGGGCTGTGGACACACCAACTCAACCCAAAACTTTCGACTCCGCCACACAAACACAGACAAAAAAAAAAAAAAGAACACGTACAGCAAGCCTTCGATAACAAATGTGCGCCGAATATATAAACAGAATCCCCTACGCATTCCTCGAATGGCTGTATGCACTCCCCGAGCGGGTGGATGCAGTCCCCGGACAGTTGGCCACGCTCCACGAACGGCTGTATGTACTACCCGGACGGTTCATCAGATGGCTGTGCGCACTCCCCGGACGGTTCTTCATGTGGCTCTTCATGTGGACCATCATGTTCGTAATCGGGACCTACACCACATGGGTAATCGTCATCGCGACGGTCCTCACCTGCTACAGGGCGGGAGTCCTCGGGCCGATGCGGATAATTGATCACATCCAAACCATCGCAGAAGAAACGTGGACCTTCACCCTCGTGCCGCAAATATTCAAGCCCCTGGGGGAGCTCATCCAGGAGTATGTGCCAGAGCTGTATCTCGTGCCGTTTATCTTGGCATGGAAGGTGATCCGCGGTTATTGCAGGGTTGGGTTCATGATTTGGATCTTCTTCTTTGACATGCTGTGGCGGTTTTTGGACTCTATTGCTATGCTTGGCGAGACCTTTCTGGTCGAGCAGCTTGATTACGTAGACTAGGCAGACTCGTATGAGGTTTAGATATATAGTTGGTAATTAATGGATAGATTTCTTTTGACTCAAGGAAGCACGGGGTCGTCTTGATGCTAGATGAATGAACGGTCTAACAGGTAAAGCCCATCGTGGTATTGTACCCGAGTAAATGCATGCGTCTAGCATCTAATCATCCTAGGTTCATATCATAGACACAGCTAGAGCTAGACTACCTAAGCCAGCCGCCGATCCCCATACTCAGCCCCGAAATCCTCCCAACTTGGCCTGTCCGACCCATTCGGCCGGCTCGCACGCTCAAAGCTATTATCCACTCCGTCAATCTCCGCAATTGGCCGGACAACTTCAATCTCCGTCCCGTACGCCTTGGAGTACCACTTCTCCGTGAGCGCCTCGCCAGCACCGCCCGCCACCTCATCGGGGGCGCGGTAAAGGTGCGGGAACCGCTTCTGCATGCCCCTGAGCACAGTCGACGAGATCCGGTCCACGCTATCGCAGTGGCGCAGCTGGAAGAACTCGGGCGGCTGCGCGGCGCGCATGGCCTCTTGCACGGCGTCCGGGTATTTGCCGACGGCGAAGAGGAGGAGGTCGTAGTGCATCAGCGAGGCTTTGCCGTGGTAGGAGCCGCCGTGCTTGGCGCGGTTGTACAGCCCTGTGAGCGCGGCGATTGCGCCCATGCAGCCCGTGCCGTAGTCGGAGATCGGGAAGGGGGGTACGACCGGGGTCGATAGGTTCATGAATTGGCCTTGCGCCCAGGCTATGCCTGTTACCTGTTTTGGGTCAGTCCTGTTTGGCTCGTAGGTGAAGGTATAAGGTGAGCTGTGTGGGAGATGGACGACGTACGCAATCGGCAATTTGCTGCCAGCCTGGTCGGCCGGCCCATTCGCCTTCGTAGCCGAAGCAGTTCTCGTTGACGTAGACAATGCCCTTTCCACGCTTCTCGGCGAGGGAGGCCAGAGCTGAAGGGCCGTAGCCGAGGCGTTCGAGAGCACCCGGACGGTAGCCGTCAACCAGAACGTCTGCGTCTGCAAGGAGTTCCTCGAAGACTTTGCGACCCTCGTCGCTCTTCAGGTCAAGGTCTGCGGCGTGCTTGCCCATATTCCCGTCCACTTGGAAGAAAGGCACATCTGAAAGGTTGGGGCTGGTGATTTTCAGGACATCGGCTCCGTATTCTGTGAGGATGCGGGCGACTGTGGGCCCAGCGATGATCCGGCAGAGCTCAAGGACTTTGACGCCCTTAAGGATCCTCTTGCTATCAGAAGCGGGGAAGGGTGTTGGTGGCAGGTCACCAGGGAGTTTGGTGACTTTCCACGGAGGTTGTTCTACATTGTGTTTTCCCTAGAGCCGTCAGTACTACAAATTGGTGGGAATCTGGAAATGACATACGTGAGGCGTCTTGATGAAATCTTCATACTTGAATGCCGTCACGCCTGCCTGTCTGCGCTCCTTGTTCATCTCTTCCAACTCTGCAGCAGAGTACTTCTGCACCTTACTCTCAATGACCTCGATGACATCTTCGTAGTCTGTCAGATCAGGGCGATGCCCCTCCAGCCCGATCATATTCAGGGTTGTTGTAGCCTCGAGAGAGCCATGAATGTGGAAGAACTCGCCCTCGTTCTTAGTCTTGTATAGGTTAGCCGACATCCGACGGTACCCATTAGACTGTGCCGCAAGCAAATCCGTATCTACAGCGGTTAGTAATGTTCATACTTCAGTCCCTTGAAATTCCCACCTTTCAGCTTCTTCTTCACCTCTGGGTCATTCTTCGCTAGTCCGTCCACCTTGGCCATATACGCCTGACATCCGAATGCTGTCGCGCGCTCCAGGTTAATCTTGACATTCCGCTTTTCTGCAGCCGGTCCATATCGTAAATCTGCAATTGCTGCCGCAACGGCACCCTCTACACCTTTCAGCGCAGCAAGTGTCTCTGTCTCCTTGAACGGGATCGGAAAGTATATCTGGTCATGCGCCGAATAAAAGGACACAGCATCTTGTCCTGCAACAACCTCCTCGGGGAGACTCAGCCGCTCGGCTTGATCGCAAAGAAGCGAGAAAATGCGCCCTGCCTCTTTGACGGGCGAATAGGAAGCCATCTCGTCTATAGTTCGTCCCGAATAATCCTCGCACCCGTCAGTCGCCTTCGAAACCGTATCCCGCAGAGACAGAGTTCGTGAATTGGGAAAATATAGTCTCGGATGGGTGGGAGACGCTTTAAATGACGTCTCCGGTGCAATTCCGAGCGGCCACCATCGGGACTCGCGCAGACAGGGACTGATCGGCAGGTAGACGACGCAGGAGCGGAATTGGCCCTGGCACCCGCGCAGAAGGCGAATAAAAAACTGCTGGGGCCATCTTCACAGTCAACCCCGCAGCCACAGCGCTTCCGAACGGTCGGGGCGGGTAAAGGCAAATCTTCGGATGCGAACCGATAAGATCGGAAGACAACAAGCAATTCACGTGATGCTAGAGTCACGTGCAAAAACTATTCGTGCCTGAGGAAGGAACCGCCGTAATCGGAGCGCTGGCCAATCAGCAACGAGGCAAAACAATTTACTGCCGAAATTATTTTCGTCCCCAACTTGCAGAGCACCTTTTCTCCGCAATTCAATCTCGACTCACCCGCTCAGTCACGCAGGCCGAGAAGATGTTGAGACAGATCGTCTGGCAACGGGCCTCCTCCCGCAGGGTATGCTGTCTCCCAATTGTGCACTGCGCATCGCTAACCTCCCCAGCTGGCACCATGCCTTCGCCGCGGCCTTGCCACGGCCTCGGACGCTACACCCGCCTCCTCTCGCATGCCTCCCTATCCTAAGATTTTGCAGAACCTCGAGCAAGTGCGCAAGGTCCTCGGATCGTCTCGTGCTCTCACCCTCGCCGAAAAGATCCTCTACTCCCATCTCGCCAACCCTGAAGAGTCGCTGTTGACCGGCACAAACAATGGACGGGATATCCGCGGTCAGGCAGATCTCAAGTTGAAGCCCGACCGAGTAGCGATGCAAGATGCCTCGGCCCAGATGGCTCTGCTTCAGTTCATGTCCTGTGGTTTACCTTCAACTGCTGTTCCAGCCAGCATTCACTGTGACCACATGATCGTTGGTGAACGCGGCGCCGACACCGATCTGCCGGCGTCGATCGAGGGCAACCGCGAGGTGTTTGATTTCTTGGAGAGCGCTTCGAAGCGCTATGGAATTGAGTTCTGGCCGCCAGGTGCGGGTATTATTCACCAGAGCGTTTTGGAGAACTACTCTGCCCCTGGTCTGATGATGCTTGGAACCGACAGCCACACTCCCAATGCTGGTGGTCTCGGTGCCATTGCCATTGGTGTCGGTGGTGCGGATGCTGTTGATGCCCTTGTTGATGCTCCATGGGAGCTCAAGGCTCCTCGTATCCTCGGTGTGAGGCTCGAGGGTAGACTCCAGGGCTGGGCCTCGCCCAAGGACATCATCCTGCACCTCGCCGGAAGGCTGACCGTGCGGGGCGGTACCGGCTTCGTGATCGAGTACCACGGCCCCGGCGTGGAAACCCTCAGCTGCACTGGCATGGCCACCATCTGTAACATGGGCGCTGAGGTCGGCGCAACCACCTCACTCTTCCCTTTCTCTCCCAACCACATCCCCTACCTGCAGGCCACCCACCGCGGAGACGTTGCAGAAGCCGCAGCCAAGATTGCTGCCGGCGGCGCGTCGAGTCTCCTCCGTGCCGACACAAACGCAGAATACGATCAACTCATCACAATTGACCTCTCTACGCTTGAACCCCACATCAATGGCCCCTTCACTCCTGACCTCTCAGTTCCCCTCTCCCGCTTCGCCGAGACGGTCCGTGAAAAGAACTGGCCCGAGACCTTCAACGCCGGTCTCATTGGTAGCTGCACCAACAGCTCCTACGAGGATATGACCCGGGCCGAGCACCTTGTCAAGCAAGCCTCCGCCGCCGGTCTCAAGCCCAAGGCCGACCTCTTCATCACCCCCGGTAGTGAGCAAATCCGCGCCACTCTCGACCGCGACCAGACTCTCTCCACCTTCTCCTCAGCTGGCGGCACCGTCCTCGCCAACGCCTGCGGTCCCTGCATCGGCCAATGGAAGCGCACGGACAACGTCCCCAAGGGCGAAGACAACGCCATCTTCACCTCATACAACCGCAACTTCCCCGGCCGCAACGACGGCAACCGCCGCACGATGAACTTCCTCGCCTCCCCCGAGCTCGTCACAGCCCTCACCTACGCTGGCTCCACAACCTTCAACCCCATGACCGACTCCATCCCCACCCCCTCAGGCACGCCCTTCCGCTTCGAACCCCCAACAGGCTCCGAGCTCCCCAGCAAGGGCTTCGAATCGGGTAACCCGGCTTTCCAACCGTCCGCCCCTGTCCCCAACGCCTCCGTCGACGTCAAAGTCTCCCCCACCTCCTCCCGCCTCGCCCTCCTCGATCCCTTCCCCCCATTCCCCGAGGGAGACCTCTCCAGCCTCTCCGTCCTCTACAAGGTCCGCGGCCAGTGCACAACAGACACCATCTCGGCGGCCGGCCCCTGGCTGAAATACAAGGGCCACCTGCCCAACATCTCAGCCAACACACTCATCGGTGCCGTCAACGCCGCCACCGGCGAGACAAACGTCGCCTACGACGAGGACGGCTCCACACACAGCATCCCCGATCTCGCCGCCAAGTGGAAGGCCCAGGGCCGCGAGTGGCTCGTCGTCGCAGAGGACAACTACGGCGAGGGCTCTGCGCGTGAACACGCTGCCTTGCAACCCCGATATCTCGGTGGCCGCGTTATCCTCGCCAAGTCCTTCGCGCGTATCCACGAGACGAATCTCAAGAAGCAGGGTGTCGTCCCGCTTACTTTCGTCGATAAGGCCGACTACGACCAGCTCGACGCGTGCGACCTTGTCCAGACCGAGGGGCTGTACGAGACGCTGAAGAAGGGTGGAAAGGGCGAGATCAAGATCCGCGTTACCAAGAAGAAGACGGGCGAGGAGGTTGTTATTCCCGTTAAGCACACGCTCAGCGCGGACCAGAGTGCGTTCATCCTTGCTGGAAGCGCGTTGAACCTGCTCTCGAAGAGGCAGTAGATTTAGATTAGAATTTCTCTGTCTCCATTTTTTTTTATTTTTGATTTGTTACAGTTAGCTTGGGCAAAATATCTCGGGTTGTTTTATCTATGCTACATTGTTGGATAGTCAATGAGTTGTTAAAATTTCATATCTGTTCAAGGCTAAACTTCCTTCGTCTACGAATATCCGAAAACCACGCCTTAGTCTCACAGTCGACTTTTGTAGGTATAGCTACCATATATGTGTCTATTCCTTTACTTGAGTAGGCAAACCATCCATCAACATACCGTAAATCCCGGTCAATCCCCAAGTGTATCATAGCAGGCGCAATGTCAAAAGAGCGCCGAAACTCCATATAAACACCGCAAGCAGATCAAAAAGTTTGATAATAGTGCACAACACGAGAAGGAGCAATGGAAGTATCACAGAATCCTCAGAAGCTCCAAATCCTTGGCCACAGCCGGAGAGTATGCCGCGCAGTCCTCCAAAAAGCGCAGCATCTCCTGGTTCCACTGCTCCCAGCCGGGCGGCAATGTAGCACGTACACGGGGATCGGGTGAGTGGGCAATGCAGTAGAAGAGGAGAACTTGGCCGAAGAATCTACGGTTTGTTAGGAATGGTACTCGCCGAGGCCGGTGGGGGTGAAAGTGGGGCAGTCGGGACAGTTGTGTTAGGGTAAGGAAGGTATGGAAGGACGGTATAAACGTACTGTGAGCAAAACGCAAACTTGATCGGAATACAACTCTTCATATCACGGAATATGCCCAGGATAATCGGCCAATTCATTGCGTTGCGCAGGCCGTTGCGGATCTGCTCAAAGTCGTCTTCCGACAGATGCGACGGGATGCGGAGGGCCTTGTACAGGTACGGCCGGCTGATGTGGAATTTGGCAATCATATACCGGCCGCGGAGCATAGCTTCTGAGACGGCGATTGCGGGGGAGAGGGGTCGTATTGTTGTTATGCTGGTTGATGAGAGATGCGGTGAGATTGGGTTGTGTGGTGAGGCGGTGGTTGCGACGGGGGATGTTACGAGGGAAAGGGTATCCGGAAATTGCAGTGCAGAAGGGAGGTTCAGCCGCCATTGTGCCAGCTGGTGGTGGAGCTCGGTGTTTACGGCGGGGAGCGGGAATGTGGCTTTTTCGGCTGGGTGGATTAAGGGTTAGTTGACGAGATGTGAAAGTTGCGGATCGCTCTTACAGTAAAAGTAGAGGGAGTGTCGGATGCGAGTAAGGATGATGCGGTGGGCGACCTGCGCAAGGAAGTGATATTGGAAGAAGGAGTCGTCGACATCGTCGGCGGAGGAGAAGCGGGAGGACACGAAGCCACCTAGGGTTTCAAAGCCAATGAATTTCGGAATGGGAACAACTTCCTCAAATCGGGATAATCCGCTTGGTGGGAGGTGCAACTCTTGGACGAGGATAGCCTCGTTCATCAGGCAGTTCCAGAACACCCGCGACTTCATATCGCCCTCCCATTCGTCGAAATTGACCTCATGGCTATACAATTAGCGTATGAAAGGAAACGTAGTGAAAGACATACTTTGTGAGAATCGAAAGACAGCCAGTCGCTGCACGGTGAATCATGGCCCAAGAGTCCATTGGACGTAGGATTTGTTGATAGTAGATCCTGCAGACCGTTAGCCGCGCCCCCGAAGAAATCGGCGATACATACGAGGACAGCAAGTAAAATTGACAACTTTGAATGTCATTGTCACACATCAAAAACCCAATCCGTCGGCGGGCCTCGTTGAAGAAGCGTAGGCCAGGTGTTTCCTCTTGTACTACCGGCAACCACTCCGGAGGCTCAAAATGACTCCCCCGTGTGCCTGGCAGCGGATAATCACCCTCGTGGTGGGCATGAACAGCCAGACATCCGAGGGCCATAATGTTCAGCACGATGCAGCTCTCCATAGTATAGCCAAATCCACTCTCGATGGCCGCGCCAAGCGTGAAAGCAAAGTAGAAATTCTTATCCATGATAGGCGTAAAGGGGCTAAATGTCGCAAAGAACGCAGTCGACAGTCCCTTGATCATCGCCACCGGAAGGGTCTCCAACCAGTCGTCACCTGCCTGCGGCGGAAAGGGATAGCTGTACATTGGCAGAGGCGGTCTGTTCATTTCAGTGTCGATCACGTAGTTCTTTCCCAGCTCTTCGTGTGCATCGAGGAGCCGTGGCGGAAGGATATCCCGCGCTCCTGGCCACAAGACGACTCCATGCTGACTGAATGAGATCGATACCAGCCCGTTCGCGTTGAGTGCATTGGGCTGCTCGTCAAATTCAAAGACCTCCGGCTCACCTGCCGGAGTTAAGGTCTGTGGTGTTGAAAGTGAAAGAGACGCGCGCTTCGCAACTAGATTAGTCACGCGACCAGGAGTGTGCATCTCCATCGGCCCATCCGGGCCTCGGGGAAACTGAGCCTGAAGAGAATCGATCTCTTTGCGAACATTGACAGGAACATCTTCTAGCTTAGTTTCCAGCCGATGAAGAGTGCTCATGATTAAGCTGAGCGAATGATCTCGTCTTCTTGGCGTTAGCGGTGGCGCACACCGAGCCAGTACAGGAATGGAACATACTTTGAGGTTTTACGCTCATTGTAGACGCATTCTATGCCCAGCGACTTGCACAAGCCGCATTTTGGTCGCGACTCGTCGCATCTCGTCTTTTTGAGTCTGCATGTTTCACAGGCCTATCCTCGGGTTACTTGGGTGGACCGGGATTTACGGGACTGCACAGGGCTTACCACAGTGGCGATAAAGTTGCGAGGCTTTTTTGCCGAACTGGAAGATTGCTCGGGAGTGGGAGAGAGCAAGTCGCTGATGGGCAGGCCGTTTGTGGTGTTATGGTCGGTATGCTCGTCTGGTGGTGGAGAGCCACCGCGAGATGTGGGCTCGTCGAGGGGGCGCTTGCTCATTGTGCATGATTGGGCAGCGTTACTGGACGAAGCTATTTATCGCGACATCTTGTTTAGTCTCCGATTGATAAACGCGACAATCAATGGGCAGACCGATGAATTGGAGAAGGGAGACGTGATGAGTCGCAGTCCTGCAATTTTCTGGATCTTTTCTGGTCACGGGCGGGGCCGATCTCCGACCGACCGCCAACCAGCCTCCCGCATATCGGAGGACAGCACTGCGAAGTGCATCTGTAGATTGGCAGGTGTCATAACTCATACATTCATATTCAGCCGTTTTCTTTTCTCTCTCCGCTTTATACAATCCCATGCATCAGCCACTCCAGTAATATACTCAATTCCTTGATCCCACCCCCTTCCTCGCCCCAAATTTTCAGTCGTTCAATCACCACACGAACACACCCCGCCCAGCTAACCGGCACACTAACATACTCCGCCGAAGGGATCTCGTCTATCTTTGCTCGAAAGCCGGCCACAAGGCAGAGCGCATGATTAAAGCGAACCCGACAAGCGCCCCATGACCCCGGGTGTCGGAAAAAGGGTACTTCGTTCTGAATCCGATAGACAGCAAGAAGTAAAGCTTCAGTAGCCTTGGTACCATATGCAGCGGCAAGTTCTCGATCAAGTGGCGTATGAATGCAGAGATATAGGTATGCCCGGCAAAGGAGCTCGCGGACTTCAACATAGCGCTCCCGGACTAGCTTCACCATCTCTGGCTCCTGCGGCGGTGGGCGCGACTCGAGAGGCATGTTGAAGCGGAGGGCAGGTGGCAAGCATATCACCCACTGGTGCAGTTGGTCCTCCAGGTGACAAAGTGTTCCCGAGAGTTGTTTGATGGTTGGGAGATCTATGGTAGGTGAAAGGACCCGTACAGCGTTGCGAACTCGGTTGAGAAGTCTTCGCAAAGAGATTTCGGCCAGATAGTAATATGAAGAGGTTGATTCGAGGTCCACGACTGGAGGGCTTTGTGCGTGTTCAGGGCTACTTCCGTACGATGATTGTCGCACTGGAAAGTTGGGTAGCGCAAATGGGAAGTCGGAGAGCGAGAGATCCGATGGTGGCAGCTCATATAGCTCATAACGAACCTCGCTTTGAGTGATTTTAGCGCTTGCTAGCCTAGACGTTCTTGAAAGACTCACCATTCGGATTTTAGGCACGTCCAATATAGCCGTTGCTCTAAGCCTATTCCCTGTCAGGGCTGCCGAATAACCACAGTACCAGGAGTGCACTTACTCTCCTCTTGTGCGGACCTTTCTCCACCGCCGCTCTTATGCTTCAGGTTGTAAGTCTGCCACAGCATGGAGGCCGTACGGAACATCTTCCATCCCGGAATAGGCTCAATGTTATATTGATACCAGATGCTAACAGCCGGTTAGTGAACCCAGTGGACCCATGTTCAGGAGCAACTCACCCAAACAGACATAGACACTGGACCCCGAGGAGAGAATTATCAAGATACGCAGCCGACATTCGTTTCCGCGCCATGCTGAGATAAGCTAGGGACTCTTTCATCCGGTGTCCAGGTACCGACAGCGTCACATAAGTTATTGGGGCGCCGAAAGTAGGCTCAGTGCATGGGACCTCCCTTGTCTCATCCTCTGGGTAGTGACCCCATATTGCTGCCAGCGCGAAGACAAGAAGTAAGAGGCAGGAGGCAGCGGACCAGTCAATTCCCGTTTCTAGCACGCGTGCAATATATGAGTCCAGCTGATCCTCGTCGACAATCGGGTTCTTTGGCCATATCTTGGTTATGAAAATATCTCGCAGCTCCAGTATACGGCGAGGGTCGAAACTAGGGATTTCTAGAGTAGAATGCGGGGTTAATACCCACTAGTTTGTGCTGCTCAAGGCGCAGAACGGACGAACCAACCTGCCTGAAAGCGATCCGGCTTCTCCTCGAATGCGGCAGGAGGAAAAGTCGACACAGGCTTCTCCTGGGGAAAGATCGGCCAGGAAAGGATCATGTCCGATCCCGTAATGGGGGTTTTGAGCGCATCATTGCGTGAAATCAGCTCGGTGTCTTCCGCGTCAATGGCGGGCAGGTGTTGGTGGTAGCTCGGGAGTTGCTGTGGTTGCTGGACAGGAAACTGTGAAGGCGGGCTCGCCCCTAGACTTTCCGCCAGCAAACGCTCTTGACGCTCGACGGCATCGAGGATTTTGGACCCCCATGCCTCAAGTCTACACAGAGAAACCGGAATTATCAGACTAGACCAGAGTGCAAACCATCAGAGACCAACTGACATCGAGAGCGGATCCGACTCGGGATAGACACAAGCCACCCCGCGCTTCACGCATTTGGCACAGACCGGGCGAGCGGAGTCGCACCGTGTTTTGCTCAGTCGGCACGCATCGCATGCGGTCAAAACCCTCGTGTGCTTGCGAGATTTCGGAGGAGCCGGCCCTGTCTCCATCTGCAATCTGCAATGGGCCGGGGGAAAGATAACGAGGGAAGATCGCTGCGGGGAGATTTCGCGTGGGGAATTCACCGAAACTGCAGGTGACTCGCCTTTAGCCCCTGAGTGTCAGCCGCCAAGCGATTTATACCTTCCAGTCTACGACGGCTTCGTGCGGTCTAAAGCTCCAAGTAACGGAATTTGGAAAGAAATCTAGACATGAGGAACTGCTCGATGCGGAGGGCTCCCAGTGGGCCCGACAGCTGAAGGGGATTTCTGGGCAACTCTCAGCTTCTCGCCTACGAATTCAGGCAAGAGCAATTTTCCTCCAATCACACCCGGCTAGGTCGAGCTTGTCCCATTTCTATCTTGTTTCTAGCTCTACGCTACTTCCTGTCGGCTTGGCACCCGTTGCGCTAAAGTCCCCGCCAGTATCGCGTCTGGTCGACCCTGAATTGCCCACGAGCGACAATATCCCAACTGGATGTCCCAACCAGCACCTCGTATGTTCCTGCCTCACTCTTCCACATCTCCTCGATTTCATCCCAGTAACTGGTTGCGTACTTGTCCAGCTTAATGTCCACGATCTTCTCCTCTCCTGCCTGCAGGAACACTTTTTCGAACCCCTGCAGCTCTTTTTGCGGGCGCGGCGTCGGGCTGTTGGGGGCGGCCACGTACAATTGCAGCACTTGAGCGCCTGCCACTTTGCCAGTGTTCTTGACTCGTACCGTTGCTGTCGGGGGGCTCTGCGGTGTGAATATATCAAGCGAGACGGATACCTCGGCGGACACCTCGAATGTTGTATACGAGAGACCATGTCTACACATTTTTGTCAGCACGGTTTTTTTTTTCCGCCAGGCCTGAAGGGGAACGCTTACCCAAAAGGAAACAGGACTTCACGACCAGTCTTCTCGTAAAACCGGTACCCGACATAGATGTCCTCGCCATACAGCACCCGACCTCCAACACTGGCGTAGTTCAAGTACGCTGGGTTGTGCTTTACATCGATGGGCCACGATAGGGAGAGTTTACCACAAGGGTTTATATCCCCAAACAGCACATCGGAAATCCCATGGCCCGTCTCATTGCCTCCGTACCAGGCGTGTACGATTGATTTGGCACGGTCCACCCATGGCATCGTGACAGGAGTCCCGGATTGGTTGACAATAACCGTCTTGTCCGCAGCGACTTTCAGCACCTGCGTGATCATTCTGTCAATGCCGGGCGGGAGGTCCATATGTGAGCGATCGAATCCCTCCGACTCCCAGTCCTGGTTCAGGCCCGTGCAAATAATCGCATAGTCGGCCTCCTCAGCCGCCTTGACAGCTCGATCAACCATCTCTTCAGGGTCCATGCGCAAAGAGGCGCCGAGGTTTGCAGCTCCCCCACCAAAGTTCACCATCCCTGTCGTCTTCATGGTGGCTGTATTGCCCGATCCAAACTCAATACGAATCTTGTATGTCTGCCCTGCAACCAGCGCCTTGGAGCCCGTTTCCTCGGCTGTGCCTTTGCCGAAGAAGGCTGTTCCCTTCGTCTGGTTAGTGGTGTTGTCAATGATCAACTCGTCATCGATATACAGGTTAGCAGTACCGAAGACGGCTAGTCCGAAATCCCAAATACCAGATGCATCGGGAACAAAATCGCCGATCAAGGTGGCCCAAAAGAGTGCTCGATTGAGACCAGCCAGCTTATAGTCCATGAACTGGAACGCCGTAGTGGGCACGGGCTCCGTTCCGAGACACTTACGGTCTAGCTTGGTCATTGGCTCATTGTAAAAGTGAATAACCGCGTTACTCAGCAGACGGTCGATCACCGGAAGCATGTTGTGGGCATATGCTCCGGTTTCATACACCAACTCTGCGTCCGGAAGGGCCTCTCGGACCGCATCATACAACGACACGGCATAATATGGCTTCAGGGAAGCGCTACCTCCGCCCGAAATCGCTGGTGTCTTGACATGAGATCCAATGAGCGCGATCTTCTTTGTATTCTTAGGGAGTGGAAGAAGTCCCCCTTCGTTCTTCAACAGGACAATGCTATTAGCGCAAAGAGTGCGGTTAAGCTCACGATCCTCTGGGTGGTCACGTCCTTTTTCGATCTCCGAGACCTTGGTCCGACTTGCTCGCTGTACAAATTCGAGCACCTTTCGCGCTCGCGCATCCAGGGTCGACTGTTTGATGAGTCGGGCCTGCATCGCGGATTCGATATACTTGCCCCTGTACCTCGACACTCCAGGCATTTCTAGGTCTAGTCCCGCATTCGTCGAGTCGATTGTTGTATATGTGCCATACCAGTCGCTCATGACTAGAGGATCCCAACCCCATTCCTTCCGGAGCAGATCATAGATCTCGGGGTTCTCAACCACATGCTTCCCGTTAATCTTATTGTACGAGGTCATCAGTGCTCCGGGGTTCGCATCGCGTGCGACAATCTGGAACGGTCGAAGGTAGATCTCGCGGAAGGCTCTTGGTGTCACAATCACATCAACGGCGCGTCGTTCGTGTTCCTGGTCGTTACCCACAAAGTGTTTCACTGTAGCAATAACCCCCTTGCTCTCACAACCTGTGATCATCGAGGCCGCCGCCACGCCTGCCAGAAAGGGATCTTCCGAAAACGACTCGAAGCCACGCCCTCCGAGCGGTGACCGTTGCATGTTTACCGTCGGACCCAGCCAACAGTGTGCGCCCTTTGCTATGCATTCATCCCCAAGTAGTTGCCCTGCGCGTCGCAGCAAGTCCCGGTCCCAGATGGCTCCCAGAGCTGTTCCACAAGGAAGGCAAGCGGCCGGTATACCAGCAAAGAACTTGGTGCCTCTAATTCCATTGGGACCGTCCGTTACTCGCACCGAGGGGACATTAAGCTCTGGGATGGGGTGGGTATGCCAGAAGTCGATGCCTAACTGGAGTCAGCACCAAGGGACGGGTTAAGCTCAAGGAATGAAAAGGTACGACCTGAGAGTAAAGCGATCTTATCCTGATCGCTGATATTCGCCAGGACATAGTCTATGTCGAACGATTGAGTCATCCTGGGCAGACGGAGAAGCAATTGTACTGGGTAAACACGGTAAGGAGAGCACCGCCAGAGGATAGCACGCAACTTAAGTACTTTAGGTCAACGCACACATTTATATGCCCCGCTACCACTTATCGTTTCCTTCTCTAAACGCGGGGAACTAGCCACAGCCCACTTTGTACTCCTCAAAAAAACTGGTCGGGGAGAGGCGGCAACCCCAGCGATTGGCCAGACGGCGGAGTCTCCCCGATCGCTCCGGAGCTTACAAGCTTGCAGCGCTGTTGCGGGGACTCCCCAAAGAGATTTCTTGGATTCTGCTTGGGTGCGTCGAGCTAACCCGAGACAGCTGTCGGAGGGCTTCCGCGTGCTTTGTTCGGATCTCCTGCCAACAAACTCCTGGTCGCTCTTCTTGGTGGATTTCTCTGGCTCTGATGGCTTCCGACTCCCGAGCATCCCGCTCTTCTTGTAGTATCTCCGGGGTATAGCCGAGAGGATTCAGTCGATGCCCTCAAGCGCCAACAATTCACAACACAACTAGGAATGGTCATCAGACTTTCCATATCAATTATAGTGAGAAACCTATGGGTGATATCGCAATCGATGCGCATTCCTGATGATCGACCTGCATTATTCGTTGTTGATACTTGGGAGGCGGGGTATCCATATCCATGTCTCAAGATATATATGCATCAACAGTGAGTCGAAGATTTTATCAAAGGAATAGGAAAGTAGCCCTCCAAGCTTTTAAATATCGAAGAGTGCCCGTATCTCCGAGAAGCTATAGACGCAGCTTTAATTCATTACCTGGGTACATGATTTGATGCCTTAGGCTTGAAGCTGTCATCAGATTCCCAAAAAGGCATAGACCAGTTTCTCCGGTTCCTGAACCGTGAAGGATCACGAAACAGGAGAGCTTAACCTTGAACTTAACATCCATGTTTCACCTTTGTCACGTTCTAAGCTTATCTTGCATTGAGGGAGAACCTGTTCGTCATGGACTGGCAAGTAGAGTTTGCTCGAACTCTCCTGCGAACTCTACTGCAGAGCAGGTCGTCGCATCGCATGTGACGCAATCTAACTCGGACCACTGAGTCAGGATTTCTCCCTGCAAGATGTCCAAAGAATGGACAATCCCCCTGACTTGATTCCTGGTTCGGATAGATCATCGCGGTTTTGGTCTGTTAGTCCTTCTAAAAATGTTCGGCTCCACTCATATCCCGTCAAACACTTTTGAACTACAACGCGACAAGCCACTCGGATCTCTCCTGCACGTCTATCATTCATTAGCGCCGCGATCGACAATGGTGTTCGCACGCGAAGCTCGGCTTTTGCCAGATCAAGGCATGACAACTCGGTTGGAACGAGGGGGAACGGATAAATTCTAGGAATAAATGAGGGCGATCGAGGTCATCCGGCGCTCTGACATGATCTTGGCACGCGACACGGCTTCGCTGTGTGACGGTGTATTTGAACCCCTCTTTGGGCCCAAGCCTCTGTCTGGTTAAATAAAGGCGACGGGTGCGACTGTGCGACTGATTCTTTCACCACGTGAGCTACACCCGTCGGGTACCTGCGAGCAGCCGTACGCTTTACTATATTCGCAGAGCACCTATCATGGCTCCGATTAGCTGGTCCTCTCTGGCCCTTCTGACTATAGCGACGTCATGCACTCTCGCCTCGCCTGTAGGAGGACCACTGGAGACGCGCGCGTCAAACGACGGGGCGTTCTCTCCGCCATACTACCCTGCTCCCAAGGGAGGCTGGGTGTCTAATTGGGCCGAGGCGTACGGAAAGGCGCATCGTGTCGTCAGCAACATGACGCTAGCGGAGAAGGTCAACCTCACCACCGGGACGGGTATCTTCATGGGCCCCTGCGCCGGGCAGACGGGAAGCGTTCCGCGGTTTGGCATCCTGAACATATGCCTGCACGATTCGCCCCTGGGGGTGCGCAACACGGACCACAACACCGCTTTCCCTGCAGGGATCACCGTTGGAGCAACCTTCGACAAGGAACTCATGTATGAGCGTGGCGTTGGCCTCGGTGAGGAGGCGCGTGGGAAGGGCGTCAATGTTCTCCTGGGTCCATCTGTTGGGCCGATGGGCCGCAAGCCTCGAGGAGGTCGCAACTGGGAGGGGTTCGGATTTGACCCGGTATTGCAAGCGATTGGGGGTGCGCAGACGATCAAGGGCATGCAGAGCACTGGGGCGATTGCCAGTCTTAAGCACCTGGTAGGGAACGAGCAGGAGATGCACCGGATGAGCAGTGTTGTCTCACAGGGCTATTCGTCGAATATTGATGATAGGACTTTGCACGAGTTCTATCTTTGGCCTTTTGCCGAAGGCGTCAGGGCTGAAGTAGGATCTGTTATGATTGCATACAATGATGTAAGAGCTACCATCCTGTACATCTCGCACGGCTAAACTCTGGCCTAGGTGAACAAGTCGGCTTGCAGCCAGAACAGCAAGCTCATCAACGGAATACTTAAGGATGAGCTGGGTTTCCAGGGATTTGTAGTCACCGACTGGCTAGCCCAAATCGGCGGTGTTTCGTCTGCTCTAGCTGGTTTGGATATGAGCATGCCCGGGGACGGTGCCATTCCACTGTTCGGGAATAGCTATTGGGGATACGAATTATCTCGTTCCGTTCTTAATGGGAGCGTGCCCGTGGACCGTCTTAACGATATGGTATGCATTCATCTGACACAGCTAGACGATTTTTAACACATCTAGGTTACTCGTATTCTGGCAGTGTGGTTCAAGATGGGCCAAGACCAGGATTATCCGCTTCCAAATTTCTCCAGTAACACGGACGATGAGAAGGGGCTGCTCTACCCTGGCGCACTGGTTTCTCCCATTGGCGTGGTCAACCAGTTCGTCAACGTCCAAGCGGATCACAACATCACGGCCCGAGCAGTCGCGCGTGATGCTATTACGCTGTTGAAGAACGAAGGCGATCTGCTGCCGTTGCGGCGCAATGACTCGCTGAAAATATTTGGGTCAGATGCAGGACCTGACCCGCAAGGCTTGAACTCTTGCGCTGACAAAGTAACTTTCCCTGTTCGCTTTGTCATCGGATCATCTAATAGGCAACTAGGGCTGCAATCGGGGTGTGTTGACTATGGGTTGGGGAAGTGGCACAGCGAAACTTCCATATCTTATTACGCCACAGGACGCAATTGCGGACATTTCACCCACGGCTGAGTTCCACCTGTCGGACAGCTTCCCTTCCTCTGTCACCGCCAACCCCGATGATATCGCGATTGTTTTCATTAACTCTGACTCCGGCGAGAATTTTATCACTGTCGAGGGCAACCCGGGAGACAGGACATCCGCAGGCCTACACGCGTGGCACAACGGTGACGACCTTGTCAAGGCCGCCGCAGAGAAATTCTCCAACGTCGTTGTTGTTATCCACACTGTTGGTCCCATCATATTAGAAGAATGGATCGACCTCGACCCCGTCAAAGCCGTCCTCATCGCCCACCTTCCAGGCCAAGAAGCTGGAAACTCGCTAACAGACGTTCTCTTCGGCGAATATAGCCCTAGTGGCCACCTCCCGTATACAATCCCTTACCAGGAATCAAATTACCCTGCGAGTGTCGGCCTTCTCCAACAACCCTTCGGTCAGATTCAGGACGACTACACCGAAGGTCTCTACATCGACTATCGCCACTTCCTCAGGGAACAAATCACACCTCGCTACCCCTTCGGTCACGGCCTCTCCTATACGACCTTTGATTTCTCCGAGCCCTCTATCTCGATCGTCACCCTGCTAGACACCGCATACCCACCTTCTCGTCCAGACAAGGGGCCTGTACCCACCTACCCAACAAACATCCCCGCGGCCTCAGAGGCCATCTGGCCCTCGAACTTCCCCTCAATCTGGCGGTACCTCTACCCCTACCTCAACAAAGCAGATGCCACCGCCGCCGCCGCAAACTCGACAAAGAAATATTCCTATCCAGAGGGCTACAGCACAACCCCCAAGCCCGCACCACGCGCCGGCGGCGCCGAAGGCGGGAACCCTGCGCTCTTTGAGGTCGCCTTCTCTGTGGAAGTCACAATTACAAATACAGGGCATCGCCTGGGCCGCGCCGATGCACAGCTATACGTTGAGCTGCCCGACAGCTTGGGCGTCGAGACACCAAGCCGGCAACTGAGGCAGTTTGAGAAGACGAAGATCTTGCAGCCCGGTGAGAGCGAGACGCTGACTCTTGAGATTACGAGGAAGGATGTGAGTATTTGGGATGTTGTTGTGCAGGATTGGAAGGCACCTGTTCAGGGAGATGGGCTCAAGATTTATGTCGGGGAGAGTGTGCTTGATGAGAGGGTTGAGTGTGTGGTGGGGGCCGAGTGTTCTAAATCGTAGGATGCGGTATGTATAATGTTATTAATATTGATAGGTCTATACTTCACACTGATTGGGTT
Source organism: Penicillium sp. S1316 (assembly GCA_023627405.1). Lineage (NCBI taxonomy): Eukaryota > Fungi > Ascomycota > Eurotiomycetes > Eurotiales > Aspergillaceae > Penicillium > Penicillium sp. S1316. Next base: position 555,076 of record JAMAHF010000006.1, read on the forward strand.
GGTTTGGTATTCAGGAACCTTCGGGATGTCGTTTCGGCTAGCTTTGGGTTTCAGTACCCCCTCGCGCTACTAATATAATATAAGCAAAAACTCGAATGATTTTTCCTGGGATCTATGACTCGACAAAGCCTCACTCTCGGTCTATACTATTAGTAGCTCCTGAACCTCTGCTCCATCCGTAGGAGTGTATGACCCTGGGCTTGGGGGGTCCTGCCTCGCAAACGGCGAGATGACACTCACCCTCTGCATCTCACCCTTCTCTTCTTTCAAAGCTCTAACAAGCATTGAATTATCCGTTGACTGTTTAAAAGGCGCCATAAGATATTCGTTCATTAGGCTTCTCAACGAGAATTTACCTAATCTACCCGATCACCGACGTGACCTGCTAAACACTGCGGGATTCAATGACTTGGTCCCAGCACCGTTTAGGTACGTCGAATTTATCGCTTTGTCTGTATTTCCAGGAGTCGGAAGGAATCCAAAACCCACAAGAGTCTCCACGTTTTTCTGAATCACGCCAGGGCGAACTTTGCTCATTGCAGTGCCCGTAGGCGTTTGCACACCGAACCTGCGTCGCGATTCCTGGACGATCATCAACAACGGCCTGAACGGAGCATCTGCCGCCAAATATGTACCGCTCTACAGCACTTTTCCAAGATTTAGGACTCATGGGCGTCAGTTTGGTGTTGACGGTGCCCTGGATTCGGAAATGGTGCATCCGGTTTCGATATCGATCTCCACGGGCGAGAGGCAGGGGGGTAGAAGTGGTTTCCTCGTTTTGCTGGAGACTGGGATTATAAAATGTCTCAGACTTTTCACGGAAAACATCGTGAGAAATCATAATTCTTTTGGGCTTACCCATTGAGCCAGAGGTGAAAACGACATACACTAGGTCTTCGATCGTTCCGTTTTTACCTTTCTCCTAGCTACTTGTCTCAACAAACTTCCGTTTCTCCCATTTCGTATCGTCCCCATAAACTGTGAGGATAATGGCGCCTGGCGCCAGTGAGGATACAAGGACAGGCAAGCCTTTGGAACTTAGTACCACAGTGGGTGCAACAAGCCGGCAAGTTCCCTGGAAACGCTGGGTTGGGTGTGCAGGATCCGGCAGCATGAATTCCATTCCGGCTTTCATCACGGCTAGGACAGCAACCGGCGCCCATTTGGAGGGGTGGAAGAATATCGGCACGACGGACTTCGCAGTTAGGTGCGGGGTGGATGATAGATCATCTCTATCCAGAAGAGACGAAAAGTGATCTAGCTCCTCGTATGATAGCTGCCCATCCCATGCACAAATAGCTGGGGCTTAAGGAGCTTTGCCCACTCTCACCTGGATGAGCCCGTCAATGTAGAGCTTCCCCTTTTCAACGATTGATAGGGTAGCGCGATATTCCAGGTCAACTGTTCCATGCCGGCCGGGTTGATAGACGCAACTTTCGAAATAGGCTGCTACAACGTATCTTGTGTCACTTGGGACGGCAGATGGGCAAATCTGGCCAAGAGTCTCTTCACCGTTATGTAGTGCGGAACCAGTTTCTCCTTGAATAGCGCTTTCAGTACGAGCGAACCGCTCATGGGTGTACAAGTCACCTCAGCGGATATGTGTCAGAAGCTCCCTGTTCATTTCTGCGCCTAGGTACAAAACGTGGAGATACGGGTAGCTGGAAGGTACTGACAGTTCCCCTGGGAATTGAACGACAAGTAGCTTTTGGAATTCGCAGGCAGCCCTAGCGTTGATGAGGCGACGAATCCTTTGCAGTCCAGACTGATCGTATGGATCTATGCGTGCTCGGAGTGACTGCAATTCATCGAGAGTTTCTTGGACAGTGCACTGGGGCTTGTGACGAACGCGAAATGGAACAGTGGCAATCGTTGGGCCGCGAATCTGATCGATATCGCTGAGTGTGGCAGTCCACCCATTGACAACAACGATTCCAAAGGCAATCTCATTCTCTCTGGTGAACTGTGAGATGTCGATGCTCTAGGCTAGCTGGGCCATGCATGTCAATGGATTGCCAACTTCAAGACCGAGCGAATATGGGAAACTATGCTCCAGAGACTGAGACGCCTAGCCAATGTACAGCTTGATATGAAGGGACAGCACAATCTAGAGAAGTCCAGTGAATTTCGATGTCGCTGCCTTGTCATTTGAGGAGTCAGATGTTGATTATGGGGTTCCTGAGCCAACATCCGATTCCTCTGGTGAGCTCCACATAAGGCGGCTGTGGCCAACAACCACTTGGAAAGTATGGCCATCTGTTCCTCCTGAGATAGAGCGCGTCCGCAGAATTGGGTTGGCAAGATAGGCTACGCCGATATCTTCTTGTGATTCCGTCAACATATGGCTGGACCTCAGGAAATCGGTTAACGTCAGTGTGTCGTTCAATGAGCCTACATCCACAATCATGTCACGGATACCCTCTGTTCTTGCTATCGTCGGCGGACAGCGTCGCACATGCTGCTAGACCTCATCTAGCTCCACTCGCTGCCCATGGATTTTGACCGCGCTGTCCTTTCGACACACAAACCGCACGGAGCCATCCTCCTTATATCGTGCCAAGTCGCCAGTCTTGAACATTCTCGTCTTGTGGCCAGAGGGCCGCACCTTTTGGAGCCACGCCGTCTCGCGAAGAAAAGCCAGCTCTGTCCTTTCACGGTCGATGTAGCCCGGGGGATTGCTCGTCCTTCAATGATCACTTCGCCAATGGCACCGACATGAACCAATTTGTTGTGATCCAGTGGGTCAATGAGCCAAATGGCCTTGCCAACCCTGGGTCCGAGATTTCGCTGTCCTCGTCCATGGCTGGTTCAAACAAGACATATACGCCACCCGCCTGAATTGTGCCCAGGAGATGGACACAGTGAGCCATTTGAATTTCTCCGAGCAAATTCCGACATACTGATCAGGTTCCACACCTAGGCTTATCAGATGCGCGGCGAGTGCTGATGAAAGACAGTTCAACTCGCCGTATGAGAGTGCGCCGTCCCATGCACTGACTGCAAGCCTTTCAGGATCTTCCGTGCTCCATCGTCTTATCAAATCGTGGACGAACGCATCTCCCTAGACTTCCTCCACATTGTTCCATCCCTACATTATCTGCGTGTCTTACTCACTACATGGGTCAAGTTCTGCGAGCGTGGCGGACGGACGTCCTGCATTGCGATGTGGCTTGTGGCGGCCGACATGCTTTTGGCCTGTGCATCGCCGATGCTTGTCCTTGAGAACAGCAGATTTTCGGTGAGAGCCTCGCCACCACTGCCGATATCAGTTGTGATGAACGTCCGACCCTGTACATAGTTAAGTATGTGTGTCCTAGAAAGATACATTTTCGCCCACCTCCAATGTCAGAAATCTTTTCACTATGTCTGAAAGCTCCCGTCCGTGGCCCCAATGCCCCAAAGCAAAACTGTCTCACAAGTTTCTATTTCACTACTTATGGCTTCGTGATGCCAGCTCCGCGTGCCTCCCTAGAACATCTCCAAGTCTAGGGTGTCATGTACCACGTTGATGCGGCAAATGTGCTAATTGCAGTCACCTTTGGTCACACTGGACGCTTCGGTAATCCAGAGAAAGGAAATGTTGTTCGAGCCGGTATAGGTTGTAAAGGCGGCACTCCAGGTGAGCTGCACCATCCGAGCAAATGATACATCATGGTCGCTACAAAAAGTGCTCAACTGCGTCGGAAGTTGAGTTAGCAAAGCGGTATACTCTGCCCCAAACATGTCCATCTGTGGAATTGCTACTTCGGGTGCGTGCAGGCGGTGGAATGGGAAGAGATAGAATGGGATGCCACTGGTATCCCGCTCTGTGGACAGTCGGTGTACGGTACGATTGGTTTTTATACCAATTAATCGAATCCGCCGATGGAGACCATAAACATTACTCGAGCGATACTTGGTACTCCTCACTAGAGTTCTGGTGCTGCTGATTTGGAACTAAGGTCCCAAAAAAAATCAAGGCATGAAGGACCCAGCCCATTGCCAGCCCATGGCCCTCGACATGACGCGCGGGATTCGCTCGTCGAAACCCTTTATCCTCTCTGTTGTATTACTCTTTTTTGCGGTCAGTGCCAACTAACCATCACTTGTTCTCCGTCTCTAATGGCCGCACAGACATCTTTCTCTATAGTTTCACTGTCCCGATCTTGAGCTACATGATCGAGGTTCGCCTACACATTGACCCTTCCCAGACCCAAAATTACATCACAGCATTGCTCGGTCTACATGAGTTTGCGACTCTCATAGCTGCCCCTATCATCGCTCACTTCGCAGACAAGTCCCCAACACGCAAGCTCCCATTCTTAACAAGCCTTTCTGGGTGCTTTGTCGGAACACTTTTGCTAAGCTTAACTCCCTCCGGTGCGTTGCCCTTGAGAAGCTGCCCGCTTCATCAATGCTGAACATAGCAAATAGTCCCAGCTCTCTTCTTTGGGCGGGTCCTACAGGTAGTCACCGGATCCGCGACATGGATTGTGGGATCTGCTACGCTGAATGATAATGTCGAGGTTCAGGATCTTCGAAAGCCCCACGGAGTGGCCATGTCATTTGTCAGCGCCGGCATTGTCGCTGGTCCAGCAGTCACGGATAAAGTCTTGGAACTGGCAGGATACTAGACAGCGTGGTCTATTATTCCGTTGGGACTGCTCGCTCTTGACATTATCATGCGGAGCGTCATGATTGAGCCTCCCAAGCAACCGTTGAACAACGATGTTTGCTCGCCCGTCAAGTCGTCAGATGGAGACCCTTCTCGCGGATGATGCTAACCGAGCAAGCAATCTGGGATCCATCGAAGCTTCCCTCATCCTCCAAACCCTCAAGCACCGCGCCACAACTTCTACCTCATTATGTTCTCAGACAACCGTATCCTCGTCGGTCTCACCAACACAATCCTCTTCTTCGCCCTACTTGCCAGCTTCGACACAACACTTACCCTGCATCTGCGCGACGCCTTTGGCTGGGGATCCCTAGAGGCGGGTTTGATGTTCTTCTCATTACAACTCCCCTTTATTATCCTAGGTCCCGTAGCTAGATGGGTCCGCGACCGCGTCGGATAACGTTACCCGACAACAATCGGATGGGCAATTTCGGCGCCCGTTATGTGGCTCATTGGCGTCCCAGGGGGAGGTATATTCCCCTCGAATTCGTTCATGAATACAATGGAGATTTACGTCGCGGCAATAGTAGCTTTTGGGGTTGTTTCGCCGTTTGTGAGGGGCGCAGGGTATCTGCAACTTTCACGTTGAGTCTTCCATAGACTTCCCCCATCGTGTGCATTATTAGCTGGGGCTTCTGGCGACAGTTGTGTTAAAGGACCTCGAATCAAAAGGCCGCATGATATTCAGCCAGCATAGCGGCGGCAGTCGCGTCTTTGCGTTGCAGGATATAGCGCTCAGTTTGGGACTTATGGTCGGCCCGTTGGTCTCGGGTTCCTTGACTAAGCTTATTAGGTATTACTAGGTGGGCTGTATCTTTTGTGAGTGCGCTTTATTCTCAATCCATTATCCCATCGTCAGTCGAGTTTACCACTAATTGCGCTTCGTTTAGCCCTCATGTGCGTGGCCTTTTCTGTCACATGCGTTCTCTACCTAAGTGGTAAGCCGGCTCCCAAATGTGAAAGTGATAGCACAGCTGCATGAACCTCACCGACCGTCTGGGCTAGTATAGAGCTCTAATCATCATGTTTGTTGGCTGAGGCAACGCATCTAGGTCTTTATTTTAGGCAGATTTCATAGACAGAGGCAAGAGATATCAGGTATAATGTAACGTTTCCAGCGTTCATATATAGAAACGCATAGATAATTCACTAAGTCACAACTCTCATACTCTACCTTTTGAACGTAGTACATAAACAAGCAATGTGGTTCGCTTGGACATTCCCAGACACTGTCTTGCGGAGTCGGTTGCAGTGCTTTATACGCAGTAGATACGATCCACACCTTCGAAAAGCATAATGAGAAATTCATAGTAGACCAAAGGAGGCTCGATAGAGCCGAGAAAATGTTACTGGTAGTAAGTATAATGTATGCTGTTATGTCATTTCCTGTTAGACGGATATACATATCCCATGAAAGCCAACAAAACAAAGCGTAACATGGTCCTTGTCGCCGTGAGGACACGTAAATTGAACATACACAGGCTAGGCAGGCGAGTCCCAGACATCAAACAGCACAATAGGGAAAGCACACTCCACTGATTCTTGGCTGTTCCTTCCCATTAAAGCTGGTATATACTTCAGTGCATAAATATGCACAATACCCTTGCTGAGTCATATGCATATCCATCCCACATGCCCAACCCAGCAACCTTGAAAGCGGCAACAACCTTATCCCCAGCGGCGCAACCTTCCTTGCCTTTACCATCCAAACGCAACGCTCAAGGCACCGCCATACGATGGTCTGGCTGCCTTCCGGAAGGGCACAGGAAACTCGACTGGATACTTGACCTCTTGTCAGCGGCGCGGCGCGCCTTTACGTCTTGCAAAATGCAGGGGTTCAGTAAGTGCACCTGACTCTACTTCCACATCGCGCATCGCAGTTTTCCATTGTCTGGTCTAGGCAAGAAACGAAGAAACGAAAAAAAAAAAAAGCTAACCCCGTTTTTCCATCGTCACAGACATGGGCCGGTACGTGCCCCCAGACCTCGAAGGCACAACCAGCGGCAACGCGCTGCACAAAAAGCACCCGCTGGGCAACCGCGCGCGTCACCTGCATGGAGGCAACGGGTCCCTTATCGTGCGCTTCGAAATGCCATTTGCGACCTGGTGCACGACGTGCAAGCCAGAGAACATCATCGGGCAAGGGGTGCGCTTCAATGCGGAGAAGAAAAAAGTCGGCAACTATTACTCGACGCCCGTGTACAGCTTCCGCTTCAAGCACACTGCCTGCGGCGGGTGGATTGAGATTCGGACCGATCCGCGCAATACGGCGTATGTTGTTACCGAGGGGGGGAGGAGGAGGGATTATGGGGTTGATGAGGCGGGGAATGCGGTTGGGGAGATTATGGTTGGGAGGTCCGAGGCTGGGGCGGATGACCCGTTTGCGAAAATCGAGGGGAAAGTCGAGGATAAGCGTGTCGTTGACGAGGCGCGGAGTCGGATACTCGAGTTGCAGCGGCGGCAGCATCGCGACTGGGATGATCCGTATGAGATTTCTAGGCGGTTACGACGTGGGTTCCGGGCTGAGCGGAAGGTTCTTGAGAAGAAGGAGGAAGGCAAGGAGGCGATTCGCGATAAGATGAGCTTGGGGATTGAGATTGCGGATGAGATTGAGGAGGATCGGGTGCGCGCTTCTATGGTGGATTTTGAGGGTCAATCTGGGTCCGGTCTTGGGAGGAATCAGGGTGGGTTGAGGACGAGGGCGTTGTTTGAGAAGGCCTCCACCGCTTCTGCGTCTTCGTCTTCGGTTTCGGTGCTGGGAGCGTCTGCGAACGGGGTCGGTTCACATGGGAAGAACGTCAAGGGGAAGAGTGGGAAGCGCAAAGCGGCCGATCTTGTTGCGGATAGGAAGGCGTTGTTCCGGAGTGAGTTGACGGGGAATACGCGTGCCGTCGTTGATCCGTTTCTGAATGGTGCGGATGGGTGGCAGGCTGGGGGTAAGAAGAGGAAGGCCGTGGTGGGTAAGGCAGAGGGGAAGAAGGAAGGTGATCGTGCTGCTGATGGTGATCCGCACGCTGCTCCGAGCGATACTGTGCAGAACCACGAAAAGAGCGAAGAGAATATTCCAAGCACGTCTGCGCTGGTCGATTACGGGTCAGATTCGGAGTGATTGCACGATACTTGTATATTTCTGGATTTGCAAAGGCGTTGATGTTTTATAGATGATACCCAGACGATTTGTCAATGTTCATTCTGATTTCGCTCTCCACATCAAGGATAACTATCATTTCCATGATACATGCTTCGTAACTCGTTACACTAGTTGGAGAGGGGAAAAAAAAGTATACATGCACACAAGCGCCCGGGGTTGTCACTTAGCCCAGGGTGCTTTGGTCGGAACATGTCCCGCAGGTCCAGAGTCACCCGTCGGGGCCGGCCCTCCTGGCTGTGCAGTCGCCCAAGGAGCCCGAGTCGGGCCTATCGGACCAGAGGGTGCCCTTGAGGCATCCGGCAGCCCTGACGGAACGCCTCTGAGATTTGTCGATGGCCCGGGAACTTTTGTGCCAGCCCAAGGAGCTCTCGTTCCGGGTCCTGCGGGGTGTGACGCCGATGGGATTGTGTCCTTTGGTCTCCGCGATGCCGCTATTGTGTGAGCGGCACTTACGGGGGGGACGGCGTTGGGATCACGGTCCCAGCTAAAGAGCGAACCGAAGTGGAAGTGTTGCACGACGGGGAATTTGGACAGCACTTCGGCGTTGTACATCTTGATCATGCCCTGGATGCGGTTAATAACAGAGGGCCAGAAATGGTTGATTTGGGAAAAGGTACTTTGTTAATCTTAGCCCACCCAGCCTGGATCCCGGATATATCATAAAGCATGGGGCTGTGCTCCCAAAATGGCCCTCGCTTAACATCGTAGATGAAGCCGATTGCGGAAAAGTATAGGTTGTCCCTCCTTTCTCGCTCTACCACATTTGCCTTGGCCACTCCCCCTGGGGCTGGAGCATCAGGGAGAGAGCCTTCTTCTGGGGCCGGGTCTGAATCTGAAATCGCCGGTGCGAGCTGTGCGGCGCCGAAGATGTAGGGGATGAATGAGTGGTCGTCTAAGCCCCAGACTCCATGCGAGCCTGCAGGTTCGAGTGTATATCTCTTTATAATAGTTCGCACCAGTTCGAGGTACCTGATGGCATGTCAGCTCGGATGACAGGATATAGGCGCATATCATGTCACGTACGGTTGAATAACGCCTAGTACGATTGCGCGTTCCTCCACACCAGGACTGTTCTCAGGGAAGCCATGCAGCTTCCAAATCCCAGCTAGGAAAGCTAAGAAACTCAGTTCATGCCCCGTGCCATAATCCAGTCTCTGCGGGCTGCCCCAGCTACCCAGAAAATATGAGACAAGCTCTACCTCCGCGGTTGGGCCACTGGGCTCAGATGAGGGCGTTTGCAGAATATCCGTTGAGAGACACTCCTCCAGTAAACTCGTTGCCCGACTCTCCACTATTTGGTACCACTTTCTGAAGCTGACATTACCAAATCTCCGTGGTCCAGTATCAGGGGGAGCTTCTTCTAGGACCGATTCGAGCTTGGATAGCAGTAGTTGCAGCTGCCGCACGGGTGCGGAGTATTCAACGGCGTCGCTGTTTAATGGCCACGTTTGGACCCGTCCGTCGGCGAGTTTCGTAGGAAATAAGGATCGATTAAGCTGTAAGAGGAATGTCATAATATCCACGTAGGCTTTGGATGTCAGGAATTCGGCGACATCTTGCCCTTCGTTGATGCGTTTGGTGGGCTGGATGAAATTGTGCCCCGCAGAAGTGTCGAGCTTGGGCAAAACACGGGCCTGCGAGTTGGCCATTCTGAGGCAAGTATGTTGGACAGCTGATCGGATGGATGTTAGTACAGCGCAGTGTCTTGAAGGCAACGTGAAATTGTCGAATTAGAGAAGCGTTGTGGGGATGTTCCTGGCTGGAGATGAGTGTCTGAGGAAGCTCGCATCCATGACGCCATGAGATCCCAAATTTGGGGCCGCGCTTTGTTTGTCGCTCTCAAACATTCCCGACACCAACCATCACTCCACCAAATGACGCGCCAGATCTAGCCCGGGGACTCCAATTATTACTGAGTGAGCTCTAAACTACTAATAATGCTACCCAGACCGCGTTCGGATGATTTCTTTCGACCAAGATGCCGCCGACGCGCTCCGCAAGCTCGCGCTCGAAGAAGCGCCCTTCCATGAATCAGGCGCTGGATCTCATCAACAGTGTGATGAGTCGAAGGGGTTTAGCTGCAGATAGCCGCCAAACGCAAAGCGCTCAATCTGTCCGTCAACTACGAAATCTTCCTAGAGCTCCCCGTCGAGATATATGGGATGTTCCGGACTCCCCTGATCAAGCGCCAAAACCAACTTCCCAGTCGCCGCGTCTAGCTGCCGATGAGACTTGGACCCCGCGACGACGATCTACGCGTCTACACGATAAGGCGCAGGCACTATCCAGTCCGACAATGGCAAGGACCCGGTCCCAAACTGCGGGTGCTGGGCGTGTGGAGCAGAATGCGGAGAATCAAGAAGACTCGTGGCATCCTTCTCAACAAGCGAGTGATGATGGGTCTAACAACGACGATGATGACGGGGAGGAAGGAAACGGGGGAGAAGAGGATATGATCGGTGAAGATATCGACTTTTATGGGAACTTCAACGTATTCTCGGACGATGTCAGTCGCTCCCGATCCTCAAGCATCAGATCGCCCACTCCATCAGCAGCTTTGAGGCAGGATCTTGAACGAGTCGAGCAGACACAGACGACTCCTCGCACGCCGAAATCATCTAGGAGGGTAACCAAACTCAGATCTGGCGAGAGACGGAGCGCTCGACTTCGCGCCACAAGCCACAGGTCTATCCGGACCGCTGCGGAACCAAGTTCCTCAGTTGTGGTCAAGCACGGCCCAAACATAGTCCGCGAATCTCCAGTGTACAATAAGAGGAGGACATCGACTCGTCTATTGCGTTCTCACGGGCAAGATGCTGATGGTGATGTGGAAATGGCTAACGATGAGCCGAGCCCGGTGAACGGATATCAGGCCCTAGCCGAAGACAGCAGTTCGCTCTTTGTATCATCTGCCTCCAGCGCATCCTCTCTAGGAGTTGGAGAGCCTTCTTTGCCAGGGACACGGTCTGGAAAACTCCGACAGCCATCGAAGTCCCTCGCGCTCCGCTCCGGCAAATCTGTTTCCGCGCAAAAGAGTAGCCGCATACCGGCGTCTGGGCAGTTTCCAGAGCCTGCCGGTCCTGAATTTAGTTGGTCGCCTCCGCCAGAGGCGTCAATCGATACGTTTGTTGAATCTTCTAGTCGCCAAGGTGACGAATCAAGCAAATTGTCCTCCCATACCCCCTCTCCCCCCTCAGAGCGCTCTGGTTTCCATCATACCCCGAGGGTTCGACGACATAAGAAGCGATCACAGCGGCGCGTCACGTTTAGCCAGAAGGCCCCCGAACAGGAAAGTCCTTATCCTCGTTGCAAGGAGGCTATGGAATATGGGCAACAGCGCGATAACTGGAAAGCCTTAATCAAAGAAATACGCCTACTGGAGCGTCAAACCGATCCGGCCTGGGCAAAGCGCTTGCAGGATATCCTTGATCTGATATCTCACTCCCAGAAATGGTATGAGAGTCTGCCTCATGATCCGGAGACTTTCCGGGGTCTCTCTTTGGAAGAGGCTCGCAAATCCGACAAACTGCTGGACAGTATCAGGACAGAAGGAGATGAGTTACTGGATGTCGTCTTTTACCGAGTCACCAAGCGCAAAGAGTCTTCCCGAGAACGAGGCCTGAAACTATTCCAGGAATTCGAAGCTCGTGTTATTCCTGCTGTGGTGCAATTGGTCTTCGCTGTATTTGACGCATATCACACCGATCCCGAGCGCTTTGCACCTACTTACGAGCATCTCCACCGTGCCTTAAGGTTAGCCCTACGGTTCTGTAACCGTACACGAAGCTTGGCAAAGGAGCAATATGTGCGATGTGTTACGCGAAGCAAGAATCTGCTCCTACCTCTACGTAACCTTATAGAGGCATCCGAGTCAAACGCTCTGAAGAAATCTGAGCCTAAACTTGAGCATGAGCTTGAGTCTGAATCTGACTCTTCTTCCGACGAAGGCCGCGTGATCTACATCCCGAGCGACGACGATGACGTCCTTCCTCCGGCCTCGGATTACGGACCGTTTTCGGACGCTGAAGGTCGCGCGCTACTCGATGGACTTCAACTGCACCAGGGTATGTTTTATTTTCCGAGTCCTTCACAACTTCGGACAGGGCTGACGGCTATTCAAGGTCCCGAGAGGTACATTCTGATACACCGGAACTTTTCCGAACTCGAAGGACGCACGATACGAGAACTACGCGAAGAGGCCAGGAGGATGTGTGATCAGTGGAAGCCCCTAATTAGCGACGAGCTTTCCACCCAAGAGGGACGAGATGAATGGCGCTGGCTGTTGAGCGTACGGGAGCGAGACTCACGAAAACGCGACTCTTGAGTGGCCGATTCCTTCACTATTCCGGACCGTATCTCTTATGATATACAGTAGGGCCTCTGCGGCAGTATTGCTAGGTGTAATTCTTGTTAGCCCCGACGACGGCTGACTAGAGCTGCTTTATAGTTGGTTTGCTCAGGAAGCGACGTTAGTATCTCTGCTAGATGCTTCTCCGGATTCTCTACGTAGTCTACCCGCTGCGGTGCGTATTGCTATTCTGAGGCACCGATGCTTTATGAACTTCCTTGAGTTTGACGGTAACTATGTGCTCAGATGCCATAAGGTTTCGATGATGCGTCGCTAAATGTGTCCTGGGCACCTTGGGAGGCCTCGGTCTACACCGAACGAACCATGGATCCAGACCACCGGGGACCACACAACCACGGTCCGCAAGACTACCCCTGACACGTTATTTACTCTCTGCCTTCCTCAAGTTCAACTTCCATCAACAGTCTAATTCTCATTTATCATTCTCTTGACTCGTCACCGACTTGGCCCAGAAAGAGCGGTAGGTCATTTCCCAAAGCGGACTAGCGCACAGGTGACCTGTTGTTTCCCCCTCCTTTTTGGCTCTGGCGTGTCTGCGTTGTTCCTGCTGCGAGTTGTTGCTGTTGCTGTGCCTCGAGTCAACCCACCCCTCCTTTTCTCCTTCTGCTTTCTATCCAGTCGCCTAACCCTCTAATTATACTTCTTCAGCCGTTTCTTGCTTATCGGTGCGCATTTGTTGTGTGATTTGTCGTGTACAGCCTTAATCAAGTACGCGCCTGCTGTTTTGTTTCATCTCCATCCCCAACTCATTGTCTTGTTGGACGCACCACTAACAGCTGGCCGTTGGCCCCGCGCAGTATACAGTCAGACATCTGGTGCAGCTAGCTGATTGAGTGCCTCGAATCAGCAATTGGACGTCAGCAACGTGGTACGTGTGAGTTGTCAACCCGTTCAAGTTTCCCCTGCGCGTCGCATTTTGCTACCCGAACAAAAAGGAGTCGAGGCTCTCTCTCCTCAAACGTCATGGGCAACAACATGCCCAAGCTTTCAGCATTCAACAGTACCTCATCTATGAGATCTCTTCAAGCTTGATTCTTTCAGAAGATCTCTTGCAATTCGTTTGTTGACTGTTGTTGCTGGAGCGGTGTACCTCCGCACTATTTTTTTTGCTTTTTCCAAAGCTAACCTAGCTTTCTTCACAGCTTAAGCACTTATCACAGAAAGAAACAATACCAGCGGCGCCATAATTCATTGTACCCTTCTTGATACCACTTTCCCCAGCCGTTAGCCATCGCGATGTCTTCCACAGAGGACCCTCTCCCTTCCGCTCCTCCGGCCGAGATCGAAACGGAGGATGTCGCTCCTGCTACTCCGGTCGAGTCGAGCGTCGTGTCTGGCAGCGAGGAGCCTATCACGAGCCCCGAGGCTTCTAATAACAAGGAAAACGTCAAGGCGTCTCCGGTGAAAAAGACCACAACCGCGGCTGCGACGACGAAGCGCCCGGTCACCGGAACTTCTACGACAAAACGACCCACCTCTATCTCAGGAACCACCAAGTCTGCCTCCTCCACTCGCACTTCCACCTCGGGCGGCGGTACTTTGAGCAAGCCGCCCACACGCCCGTCGACGACGACGACCACTACTCGCAGACCCCTCAGCTCGTCGACTACCGCCTCCCATCGCTCTCGACCATCACTCAGCTCGGCGGATGAGAAATCGCGGTCTGTAGCCAGCTCCGGTGATGAAAAGCGGGGTATATCTGGAACTGCTAAGCGGATGTCGCTCGCGGGCACTACTGCAAGCAGTAGAGCCCCGGTCAAGCCGACCACCTCCAGCTTGGACAGACGGTCCAGCATTGCTTCCACGACCGGATCGCGGACCAGCACCCTCTCCTCCGCGAGGCCTACTGCCAAGGCACCGACCACAACCACTCGCCCTACAACGTCTACGTCTGCCTCCCGAACGGTTACGAGACCAACAACGGCTACAACCGCCACAAAGAGGTTGAGCACCGCCCCGAAGAGTGCTGAGGAGAATGCGGAGAAATTAGAGGCCCTCCAGAGCAAACTTTCCGAGAGGGAGGCTACTGTGGCGAGCCTTAAGGCGGAGCTAGAGTCTGTGAACGAGAAGCTCGCTCAGGTACCGCAGACTGAAGGAACTGAGAAGGATCAGGAGGATACCACAAAGGCTCTTCAGGAGCAGCACGCTGAGGATATCAGCAAATTAGTGGCGAGCCATGAAGAACAGCTACAGGGCTTGCGCATCCAGCTCGAGGAAGCAGAATCGAAGAGAAAAGAGATTGAGGAGAAGTCTCTGAAGGAATTGGAGGATGCGGCGCAGGCGGCAGCTTCTCAGGGGGACGAGAAGCTATCCGCGGCTCTCGAGGAGTTGAAGCGGTCGCATCAATCTCAGTTGGAGGCCCTTGACGAAGAACTTTCGGAACAGAAGACTGCGGCTGCCGGATATGCTGAACAGATTGAAACTCTCAAGGCCGAGGTGCAATCAAAGGCGGATGGCTTGGAAGCGGCCACCAAGGGATTCCAAGACGAGAAGGCGTCCGCCCTTGAAGAGCTGCGTGGAGAACTGCAGGCTGAGATAGAGAGTCTCACAAACTCCAAGGATGAGGCTATCCGTGCCGCTGAGGAATCTGCCAAGCAATCTTCCACCAAGTTGGAAGAGAAGATCGCGTCGCTAGAGGCAAAGCTTGCGGACGCCGAGTCCGCCACTGCCCAAGGCCGAGAAGAAACCGTTGCTCAGCTTGCTGAGAAGGAGAAAGAAATTGCGGAACTAAAGCAGGCCGTGGAAGCGGCCCAGCTTGAACTTCAGCAGTCAAGCGCAACCTCCGCCACTGAGCTCGCCGAGAAGCTAGAGGCTCTTGAGGCAGGTCATGAGGATGCGATCGCCAAACTCAAGGCTCAACATGAAGAGGCCCTAGCCACCACCAGTACTTCCCACGCAGAGGAGCTCGCGACTGCAAAGACCGCCACCGAGTCCGCTAGCGCTGCTCATGCTCAGCAGCTCGAAGAGCTTCAGGTTGATTTGAACAAAACAAGGGAAGGTGCGTTGAATGAGCTCAAGGCTACCCACCAGGATGAGTTGCAGTCTTTGAAGGAGAAGCTTGTCGAGGCCGAGGAAGCCGCTCAGAAAGCCCGACAAGCCTCGGAAGAGGGTGCGAGCGCCGCCCAGGCTATCGCTATTCAGGAAATTGAATCCCTCAAGGAGAAGGTCAGCACATTGGAGTCGCAGCTCACCACTGGACAGGAAGAGATCAAGGCCCTCCAAGAGGAGATTCAGGCCAAACAAGAGCAGGCTGACGCACTTCAGCAAAATCTCGTCAGCTTCGAAACTAAGCTGAAGGCGAAAGACGCTGAGCAGGAAGGTCAGGTCAAGGCCGCAGAGGAGCGAGCTGTCACTGCGGAGAAAACCTTGGAGGAACAAATCCAGAAAGCTGCCGCTCTGTCAGGGGAGCATGCAAAGTCTCTTGAAGCCCTCAAGGCTGAGCATGCTGCCGAGCTCGAGAAGGTCAAGGCTGAAGCGTCTGGATCCCACCAGCAGGCTCTTGCTGAACTCCAGGCCCAGTACAATGAATCTTTGTCAAAGAACAGCGACTTGGAAGCTTCTCACGCCGGCAAGATCGAAGCACTCGAGACGGAGCTCAAGTCTACCATGGAGCAGGTTGCCGCGCAGAGCGCCAGCCACGCCAAGGAGCTTGCTGACCTCCAACAACAGCACGAGGAGGCCAAGACCAAGCTCCAGACAGAGTTAGAAACCTCTCAAACCTCCAAGGCCGACGAGGCGGATGCCGAACACAGCAAGGCTATTGAGGAGCTCCTCACTGCGCAGGACTCGAAGCTGTCCAGTCTCCGGTCTGACCTTGAATCAGCTCACCAGGCTAAGCTCGGCGAACTTCAGCAATCCCACGATGCTGCTCTCGTCGAGCTCAGGACTCAACTCACTGCTGCCCAGACTGCTGCACAAGACACATCTGTCGTTGACAGCTTGAACGCGACAATCGCGGACTTTGAGAAGAAACTTGCCGCTGCTGAACAGTCGGGTGCCGAGTCCAAGTCGCAGCATGACGCCGAAGTTTCCGTTCTTGAGAAGGGCAAGAACGAGTGGGAGCAGAAACACCAGGCCGCGGCCGCTCGTGTTGAAGAGCTTGAGAACCTCCTCGCCTCGTTGGACAGCACCAAGTCACAACTAGAGGCAGCGTCTAAGCATCTGCTTTCTACGCAGGACGAGCTATCGCACCTCCAGGCCAAGCACGATGCAGTTGCCAAAGAATTGGACGAGTCCAAGTCTCAGAAGAACAACATCGAAGAGAAGCTCGCGCAAGGAGAGAAGGACCTAAACGCCCAGATTGACAAGAACATGACCCTTCTCACTCAGCTGGGCGAAGTTGAGTCGTCCATTTCCGGCAGCCGAAAGCGAGTTAGAGAGCTCGAAGCTGAACTTGCAGCGCTGAAGGCTGAGAAGGATATTGTCCAAGGGTCAGGCGTCGGACTGCAAGGAAGCCGATGGGCGACCGGTGACGAGAAGGAGAAGGAAGCAGGTAGCGGAGAAGGCGAAGCGACCACAGCGGAAGGTGAGGACATTGGTTCATCGATCGAGGGAACGGTGGGGTCTCCCCGTCATCGTGTTGTCTCTCGTGCACTGTGAACTATCACTAATAAGACTCTCCAGATGGCCAGCATTCAGGAACAACTTAAGCATATCCGGTCCGCGAATGACGACTGGTATGATGAGCATCGACGGTAAGCAACTCACCTGAACATTTTAGGAGCGCAGCTGACAGGCCTAGACTCGTTGGGGAGCTAGCACAGCTATCTCGTCGCGCGACGCCGAATCCCCCCAGCCAGTCAGCTACGCCACAACCGGAGGGGCTGGTAGAGGCTGTCTCACAGTGAGCGGCTTTGGGTGACTTATAAGTGACCTTGTGGGACGATGCGGATATTATTTTCCTTCCATTCTTTTCTTTGTATCTGTCTTGTATAGGATTAACATGTATGTAATAAACTGCTCAGGATACCCGATTGAAGTGCCGTTGCCGCGGTGGATTGTTGCTGTATGTAACCCGGGTCTGGGCGATGATGAATATATTATCTGAGACATTACTACTATTTAGTCTTCGGTAGATTATTTATAGCCTTCCACCAGGGAAAACCATGCCGGCAAGTGAGTTAGCTGCGTAGTTTAAGGCTCCTTTGGCCTGCCCCACGGCACCCAAGCCGCTCGAATAGGCAGACACCACGTCAGCAGCCCTCCCTCCCGATTCTTCTTATCTTTCATTTCTCTCTCCATCTCCTCTTCTGCCCTTCGCTGCATTACCTCATATCGCACCGGCGTAAGAATGCCAGGTGGTGGCGTGGGTGGTCTCGGCAACGCCCAAGACGCGGGCTGATAGCCGTGCGCACCGACAGGGAGGAATCGTATCGGCGGCGCAGACGCAGCAGCAGCGGCACTAGCGGACGCAGTCGCAGGAGTAGCTTCAGCCGCAGACGCAATTGTGCTTCCAATAACGAACTGAGATCCTCGCTCGAAGTCACGAGAGGGAGAATAATGTGGGTGTGAGAGTTCAGTCGGGCTCGTCGTTCCTTGTATTATTATTTCCGCCCCTGTTCCTGTTTCCGTTTCTCTTATCGGTTCGAAACCGTCGGTATCTGTCGAAGTTGGCAATCGCGGGAGCGGGATCCGTTTCTGCTGCTGGTCTGGAGACGGCGACGAGGTGAATGCGCGGCAGTACGCAGCGTATGAATCGGAGAGAGGATCGTTGGGTGAAGTGTATTCGGTTTGCAAGTGGATCGTGCGCTCGTCGCGGTGGTTGGGATAATATGCGGCGGGGTTATACTCTGGGACGTGGGAATTGTAGTTCAGGCAATCGTGGTGGTGGGGTTTGTTGATCCCCAGCGACGAGGAGGTGGTGGAGGACTTCGATTTTCGGGCCTGCAATTTCGAGGCTGAGGACTTCGGGGAGAGCTTCGTATCATTTGTGGCGGTCGGGTTGTTAATGTTAGTATTATTCGTCGTGAGGAGGGTTTTTGCAGTTGTGGTTGCGGTGGTATTCGTCGTCGTCGTTGCAGTGGAGTTGGAAGGCTGTCGAGACGTCAAAAGTTGCGATGAGAGCCAACGCTTCAATTTGAATTTCTGGGTCGAGGCCCCTCGTGTTCGCGCTGTGGATGAGAATGAGGAGACTGAGGACGAGGATGAGGAGGTAGAGGTGGAAGAGAAGGATTCGCGGCGGTACGCCATTTTTGTCTCGATTATGGTCTCGAAGACGATTCAGCTGAGTATCTAATGGGGGAGGAAAGCGCAAACGAGGAACAGAAAAGAGATCCCAGCATGAACAAACAGGCGAAGAGTAAGAAGAGGGGATGCGATGGGCCGTCTGTCTGTCTATGGAGCGAAATCAAGCAAGCAAGCTTCACATGGAAAATCAAAAGGAAAGCCGTAGTTGTACAGAAAAAGCATGGGAATGCAGGAGGAGAGGGAGGGAAGAGGGCCACTGGCTATCTTTGAGGATGATATCTGTCGCCTACAGTATTAGGCTGTGCTCTCGAGGATATTTCAGCCTTTGGCCTATTAGGGCTCTCTCTCTCTCTCTCTCTCTCTCTCGCTCTCGCTGCGAAACTCAGCTGGGGGCTGTTGTCCAAGCAGATCTGACCGAGCTAACTTAGGTAGATGGTTACAGGCTAATGGCGTCCAGAACAGTTTTATCCACCGAAGACCCATGCCAAGATGGATTGAGGGTTCATGTACAATCACCGTTCGGCTGGGCTGGGCTGTGCGACGCGGATGAGGGACATTGTAACCATGACCACAACCAGTGGAGATTGGAGTTGTCCCGTCTCTTGCAGTTTATGTATCTCCTTGTTCACCGTCTAGCACATGCGGGACTCCACTGCTACGACGTGGTACTTGTCTGACGTGTTCAGAGGAGAGATTGCTTGCGGCTGTTATTTGGAAATCGGCTGGGCTCTGCATGGGGGCCAGGGAAGAAAAAGGAGGAGATAGGGGCGGGCGTAGGTACCTGCCCGTATCTATAACATGACTTGAGAGGATTGCGCTGGAATTGGATTCAGTGGCTGTGGAAAAAGGAAAGATGCAGCCAATAATGGGTGCAAGTCGGGCATATTGGAAGTGATTTCGGAGTAGAAAGCGGAGCAGGACCCTTCATTTCGCCAACAAGCCTAAACGGTTTGAGGATCCCTGGTCTTGTGCAGTTGTTGCTGACGGGCCAAAGTGACTCCGCGACGGCTCTGACGTGGAAATGTACAGATTGCAGTGGCGCCAACTACATATGGACTCTAAGTGTGGAATCCTGGTTGAAGATCTGTGGATCACTTACATGACTATGATTGTCTACTATCGAGAATCAAAGAGGGATTATAAGACATTGTTTTGGAATACGAGTCGTAATCATTTGAGGGATTATGGTTGGCCACTAGAACTGGGCGCATGCAAAGATATATTGAGCGCACCTCAATCCACACAAATAAAAAGGGCCAAGGGCCAAGCTGATTGTCCAGTGGCTGCATGCCAGAGCGTACAAGTATATGTAATGGATTCACTCACTACTAGTAGTTGGTTGTACTTCGGAGTAATCTGTGGCGGGAAAACTTGGCGAATCCATAACTTTGCGCGATCTTAGCCCTAAAATCGATTCCAAGTGAAGGCTCCACTATGCAGCTACAACACCAGACCGCGGAAATGGAGTATGGTAAAGACAACATTCACCTTCAAATACTAAGAAACAGGGAACTCGATAGCTATCAATCTACTTTCAAATTATTCTTCACAATTCTCGCCTCTTTACTATCCATTGCCGCTTCACTTTTCGCATCATTTAGGGCAATAAATACCGCCACCGGCCCCAGCTCTGTGCTCCCGATTTGTCTTTCTACACCCTCCCAGACATGCATGTCAAATTTGACTTTCAGTAGCCTCATTAGCTCTCTTGAGGTAGCCTCTTACACCTATAGCTTCATCTCTTCTTAATTCATTCCCTCTCCTCACCTTCGCATACGGTCATGAGAGCAGCATAAAACCGCCCCGAGTGATGGATTCAACCATTGCCATGCGGCGCGCCCTCAAAGACGACCACCAGTCAATCCAGCCTCATATGCCTTGAAGGCCGCGAATGATCCTTATATCGTGCGCTAAACGGCTGGGGAAAGCCCAGGGTGTGTTATCAGGTACGCGGACATCTACCAACCCCCAGCTGCTGTCTTCGTAGACCCGGTTAGCAACTCCATGATATCCTAGAGGTTCCTTCCCCGACATACCGAACACAAAAGGCTGAGACAGGCCGATAAGAGCCACTGCACTATAGCGGTGAAAGGACTGAAAGAAACGGCCGACATTTACATCAATATACCCACAGGAAACGCGCTTGACACTGCACATGTTAAGGGGGGGTAGGGGCGAAGATGATCCTCCTAATAATGATGTGCCCGTCTCAGCGTTGTCCACAAGGAAGTACCTTGGGAAACCCGAACAACAGGGTTGTCGCCTGGCCCGGTCTCGTACAAGACAGGCAGATTTGGAGCAGCCAATATGGCATTTTGTGCGTGCGACGCATGTGGACATTTTGATAAAGATCCACTTCGCGGCCTGTTCTGCACTGTACCGTGTAGGCTGTTTCGTTCTTGGACAGCATTGTCTGTCTGCAAATCAAGCTCAGCTGCAGACACACCCTGACGCATAATGGCTACCGTATTCAAGCGGAATCGGCGGGGGGGAGGTTGGCTTCGCCCGCAGATGATTTCGTCTTTCTTCACTACGTCTGGTTCAGGTTGGATGGTCGAATGCGAGACCAATAGCTAGCTTCTATTCTTGAGATATGGGCCATCATGATTCTTTGCAACTTGCTGCTAAGCAGCGGAGCTGTGGCTAGCTAGCTACCACTCCCAAAACACGAAGGGTGGAGGGGCCGAATTGAGAGGCTGACTTCTGTACCATGGGGAAGACAGGCCATTGTAGCGAGCCAGCTGACGAGAGCCTGCTCTTCGCATTACCATTGTATTTCGCTCGAAGTGCCTGATGATACAATGCACTAGTTCAATACTCATTTTGGGCCCAAAGCTGGCATGATAGAGCCACTTGATATGCAGTTCCTCATTGAATTCTCAGGTGATTTTGCAAACTATAACCGCAGCGCGTTATAAACCCCGTGATGACTTCGCCTTCACAAACCGCCACAAGGTTACTGGCAAGTTACATCGCCTTGACCATTTGTGCTGCGGGAAAGCCCACATGCGATTTCCCGCAAATGACTCGTCGTGCCCACATCGGTTCGCTGCCAGTATCTCCACAAGAAGACTGGGATGGATAGCTCTACCTGAAGGTTGAACGACGATGACTCCGTGCAAGTGTTCCATACACTTCGCACGCGCGTATTAGGTACTGCCATGCCCCCCATCCACCTTGATATCGAGTTGTGCGAGCAACATTCGTTGTATACTGCACACGCAATTCAATTTTATAATGAAACTTTCCCTGCAGTGGGTATGCCCACAGAGGAGTGAGTGATTAGAGGAGTGAGTAAGTTAGGGCTTGGAAGGCATCGGAGTGGGGTTTCTGGGGATTTGAAGAGTTGACAGGCGTGGGCAAGTCGAACTTACCTACTTACCTCCCCCAGAACTCTTTCTTTCAAGACCCTGAGAAGCTTCGAGGTGTTCCGATAGGGGTGGATATCAAAGTTAGTAGTGTTGGGCGCGGCGGCGTGTCGATAGTCCCTAGCTAGCAGCTGCATGCACGAGCATAATGCATTAATCTACTAGTGTACAAAGGTTTTAGGGTCTATGTACGTAGCGTATAGTACAATACAATAACGGTATCATTTTTATCAACCAGAAATCCCGTCGCGGCCCAGTCCCCATCTTCCAACTTCGCGCATCGCCTCGTCTCCGCCCTCTACGAGTCTCCCATTGGAGTTCGACGGGTTCTCGGCGCCCAAGACACCAGCAACGCACTCCCATCCATTGCGTCCACCGCCCCAGCGGAGGACTTCGTTCTTGTACCGCTCTCCGGCATCGCGATCGACGGCCGCGGCACCACTCTCGAAGACGTCTTCCCAGAGCTTATTGGCGATTGCGCGGTCGAAAATGTAGCTGTAGTATGTGGCGCCGTAGCCGTAGAGATGGCCGAAGAAGCCCTGCCATGAGGTTGAGGGGCGGCCGTGTTGATCGACTGGATCGGGGAGGCTAGCGTGTGTCGAATAGACTTGTTGGTAGAGTTTTGTGGTGTCGACGAAGGAGTTCTCGGTCACGGTTGTGTGGTAGGCTTGGTCGACGAGGGCCATAAGAATCTGGGCCTCGTTTTCGACAGCGCCGTAGATCGCGCCGTGGGCGGCGCGGTCCTGTGCCATGCGGTGGATCATGGTTTCTGACAGTGGTTGGTCGGTTTGCCAATGGCGGGCGTAGAGGGCGAGGACTGAAGGGTCCGTTGCGAAGCGTTCCATGAGGACGGAGGGAAGTTCGGCAAAGTCAGTCGCGCAGCGGGTGCCTGAGATGCCCTGCAGTCGGGTTTGACCGAGGATAGAGTGCAATGCGTGGCCCATTTCGTGGAAGAGGGTGCGCACGCTGTGTTCGCTTAGAAGGGTGGGGATAGAAGCGGATGGTTCGGGGAAGTCGCAGACGAGTGCGATGGTGGGGAGCTGGCGAAGGGTTTGGGTGTGCGGATCAATGGCGGTTGCCATGCCGTCGTTCGGATGGGCGATAACAGCGGAGTCTTCCATTGCTGCAGACTCGGCGACCTCTTCGGGTGTGATTTCCCTAGCGCAACGCAGAGTAAAGTGCGCCGGATTCGGGGGCTTACCCGGACGAGAGAACAAATCACAGTAAATAACAGCCAATGGGTGGTTCGACTCGTCAACTACATCAAGACGCCGAACATCTGGAGTCCATGTTTCCCCCACGCCAGCCTCACGAGGAATCAGACGAACGCCATAAAGGCGGTCAAAGAGTCGCGAGAGACCCTGCATGACGGTTCCTAGCGAAAAGAATTCGGGGATGGTAGCCCACTCACGCGACTTGCGCGCTTGTTGAGATGTCTCGTATTGACGCACTCGTTGGTGGACGTAATATGCGTGATCCCATGGCTGAAGTTGGCTTCCCTTCTGGGCTTGAAGTTGGGCAAGCTCTTCCTGCACATCCGGGCGATTGCTCGTAACGAGAGATGTGAGGAACTCTGAAACAGCCGCAGGGCTCTTGGCCATCTTGTCGGTCAGCGTCATGTGGGCAAAGGTGGGGAAGCCCGCGAGCTGGGCGAGCTCGGTGCGCTTGGACAGTAACTGCTCCAGTCGCTTAATCTGCCGTGAGCTAGCAGTGCGCGTAGCCTCGTATATCTCCTGTCGCACATTCTCATTGTGAACGGAGCGTAGGGCTAGACGCGGGATCAACCCGACTGTTGGCACGGCAGCGGAACGGGGGTTCCAGCGCTTGATCTGCTTAACCACGATGGGATCCAAACCGCGCAGATCATTCGTCGGGACAAGCACATGTGAGCGTGCCGGCTCAGCTCCATGAGCAAAGGCTGATCCGAGCTGACTGATCTCGTTGGAAAGCGTGACGAACCGTTGCCGTTCGGCCGGAGGCATATGGATAGCCGAATTGGCAAAGTCCTGGAGCAAGATGCGCGCAACAATGGTCTCCTCGGAGGACCAGTGGGACGTAACAGCCGGATCGGCCAGCGCGGTACGCAGCTGATCGTGGAGGCCGGTAGTGGTGTTGAGTACGTTCATGTACTCGAACATGAGGGCATAGGCCTGACCCGCCGCCTCCTGCACGGGCGGATCCGGGTGGTTGGCCCGGATGAAGTCGGACAGATCAATGACGCGACATAGCAGGTCACTCAGTCGGTCCAGCTGGCGCACCAAGGACCGGTATTCATCGACTGTCGACGCGGACAGCACTCGAGAAACGATCGCCTGGCATTTCTGCAGCGATACCTGTGCAAATGTGCGGAAACCCTCGGGAGTGGTTAGGAATTGGTTCTGAACTAGACCGGTCGGCTTTCGGTCAGGAGAAAACGTGGAGGACTGCGAGAACTCGTGCCAGAAGGACTGGGAGTCGAACGCTCGACGGAGAGTATCGTCGTCAGAAGTTTTCGAGGACGAGGAGTGAACAGCCGAGGCGGAGGCAGATGCTCGGCGGAGGGAGGTGGTGATGGCGCGACGGTGCAGGCGTGGTTGTAGTCGACAGGCGCGACAAATCCACGGTCGCAGCATATTAACCTAGTAGAGATATATCGTACATCAGAAAAAAAAAGTAAATGAGAGAATAAGAAAAGACGAGAGCGCAGGAATGAGGGTTGAAGAATGGACGATGGGCAACCGACTGCGGCCGAAAAAACTTGGCACTTTTCTTTGGACTTCATTTCATCATCCAACCTCTCCTCCTGCACCTCACCTCCCCCAATTGCCCGCACCATGGCTCCAGGCAAGGTATGTGCAACTGATTCTTCCTACATGGTATGTTCTAATCAGTAGCTCACCAATTGCCTTTTCAGAATATCCCCCTCGCTCTGTTGGCTGGCGCCGTGGCTCTCTATCCCGGGACAGCCTATGCCGAATCGCCCGTACGTCTTCCCTTCCGGACCCGGATATTCAAGGGTCGAAGCCCAACAGCACATCTGACAGCAACAGAGAAAACCAATCTACGATGAACTCCCCTCCCAATCCCCTGTTTCCATCATCCCGACCACCCCTAGCACTCTCGCTCCCGCCCCCGAACCTACAAGCACAGCTCTCACTACAACCAAAGCACCGTCGTCCCCGACCCCAACGGACATCCTAACCGCCAAAGTCCGTCAAGGCCGTCTCTTCCTTTACCAACAATCGCGTGCCGCCGAGGTCGCCTTCAACGATATCCTCTCCCGTGCTCTGCATGTCGAAAACGCCTTCACCAACACCATCGCTTCCCTAGCCCCCTCCGCAGAATCCGGAGAGAAACTCCTCCCCGGCGGTATCTACGTCGTTGTCGCTGGAATGGCTGGCTCCATTGTTGCCCGTAACCGCGGCCGTTTCCTGCGCGGCACGACACCCCTCGCTTTCGGTACTATTGCCGCCTGGTCACTTCTGCCCGTGACGATGCGGAATGTCTCCGATTTGATCTGGGAATATGAGAAGCGGGTACCTGTTGTTGCGGACAACCATCTGCGCCTCCGAGAGCAGGCCGAGTATATCTGGACCACCGGCATGGCCCACAGCGGTATGGCACGTGCGATTATGGAGGAGAAGATTGGAGACGCTAGGAAGAAGCTGGAGGAGGTTGTGAGCAAGGGACATTAAAAAGAGTCTCCCTATTGCTTCCTCGTCTTGATTTGCTGTTTGACTTATCTACATTCTGATAGCGGTTGGGAAGTGTCCTATAGCGCACATGTATCTGTAAGAGGTTTTCGATGAACGGGTTCTAGATGGTTCATTTTTTTTTTTCCGTTTGTATCATCGAAATAAAATTTAGAACGCCCAAACACCGGCTGAAACTCGTCGTTGTATGCTCTCTATTCTGCTTCCTTCTGCTCCTCCTGTGGCTCGACCTTGGGCGGCGGGGGGAGCGGTGTCCCTCTCCGTGAGGGAACATGGTCCTGCTCTTTGCTCTTCTGCTCGCCTTCTGCAAAATAGTCATCAAACACTTGGTGCGGTGATGCCCTTGCTCCTCCCCGCGCTTTCCGTCCATGGTGCGATACCTGCGGAGCAGGAGCAGCGCCACCAGCGACCCAGGGAGGGGGTGAAGTCATATTTGCGGGTACCAGGAACTGCGGTGGTTGCGCGGGAGCTCTATCATCTGTACTGGCAGCGGTAACCACCTCTGGAAGGGGTGTTGATGTCCCATCTGCGCGTGTTTCGAAAACAACCTCTCCCGGCCCTTCGACTTCCTCTCCTAGACCGACGGGCAGTCGATGTAAAGCACCATAGCCTAGCTCTGCTCCCAGTGCACCTTCACCACCCCAACCACGTGTGGGCACCAGATCCACCGTGCGAACAACGTCAAATTCGCTATTGTACACCCATAGTACGAGCGTACGGTTCAAGTGGTCTTCCACAAGTTCGCCTAGCGCGGATTCTCCTCGTAACGTTCCGCTGGGTGTCCCGATGATATAGTCTGAGTGGGGTAGAAGACCGGCTCTGTAGGCTGGGCTTAGGGGAGAAGGGATGTTCAAGACATGCCAGATGTGTTGGGTAGACGATAGCGGGGCTAGTTGGACCGCGAGTCCTAGGGTTGGGTTGGACGGAGGTACCGGGATTGATACTGTGTGAGTTCGTTGGCCCTGTGAAATGGATAGAGCACGACTGTCAGATCTGGCAAATCATTAGTAGGACTGTAATTGCACCATACCTTTGCGCTCCAGATCGCAAAAGTGACCCGCGATCCGGCGCAATTGCGCACTTCAGCTGCGAAGAGGTTTGGGTCGGGATCGTCCTGTAGTTGTTAGTACGTCTGTGGAGAAGGAGCGAAAAAATACAATGAGATAGAGGTACAATTAAGCGCCCATTGATCCCGACGATGAAATCGAACCAGGGCTCTAGAGGTACCTCCGGGTCCTTGTTGCGGAGGACTTGAAACCCGAAGGCGTTGTCGTTTCGCGACTGCTGGGGACTGGGATCGTCTAGGCGCCCGATAAACCTATTCAGAGCTCCGAACATTTTGAAGGCCTATGAGAATGAGTTCAGAAGATAGACGGCGAAGCCGAGTGCTTGATTGCCGAGTGAAGCTGTCCTCAATGCGGAGGTGCAAACAAAACAAACCGGCGGTTATCAATAGATTTCGATGCGGGAGAGAAGTATCATCTCCAGGACCACGCGCGACGGAGCCCTGCTATTCTTCGCTTTTCACCCATGTCTTGACCACATTTGAGCCACCATGTCTGGTGACGATGAATCTCCCCCTGAGGTCCATCACTATGAGTATCGTGGTGAGGTGCCCTGGGACATCCAGAAGTATACATCTCTCAGTTCGCATCGCGATAAGTCAAACTAACTGTAGCTTTCCAGTTACTGGTCTCAACGCTACGACCTATTCTCCAAATACGATGACGGCATCTGGCTAACCGATGATGCTTGGTTTGGAGTCACTCCGGAACCAGTCGCGACGTACGTTTTCGCCTGATATTTAGCAAACTTGGCTAACGTCACTCTTGTTACAGAAAGATCGCAGACCATGTCGCTCGCGCTGCTCCTTCCGACAGAAAGATCCTTGTAGATACTTTTGCTGGTGCCGGAGGAAACTCCATCGCATTTGCACGGTCTGGACATTGGAAAAGAGTCTATGCTATTGAGAAGAACCCCGCTGTATTAAAATGCGCACAGCATAATGCAGAAGTGTACGGAGTGGCGGATAAGATTACGTGGTTTCTGGGCGACTGCTTCGAAATCCTCAAATCCCAGCTGAAGGATTTGGCTCCGTATAGCGTGGTCTTTGCGAGCCCGCCTTGGGGGGGTATGTCTACTCTATCACCTGGCTTCTTGAGTAGTAGTACTCCGGCTTGACTAATTCTAATGTTCTCTTTAGGTCCTGGCTATCGAGGTGACTCTATATTTGACCTCCGGACGATGGAACCCTACTCCCTAAACACACTTTATACCGAATTTTCTCTGTTCACGCCACATATTGTCCTCTACCTTCCGCGAACATCCGATCTCAACCAGCTGGCTAAGGCGGTGAAAGGTGACCAGCCTGCTCCGGTGATGCACTATTGTATGCGGGGGGCTAGCAAGGCGTTGTGTGTGTTCTATGGGGGATTCAAACTTGAAATGGCTTGATATACATACTTTTTAACAATATACCTTCTAATAAACGTACCATTTTTAAGACATCTTGAGCAACAGCTCCAACACCCTATCGTGAAATTCTCCAATGTATCAACCAAGCTGATTGCCTGATGTGGCCTAGTGCCCCGCCCTATCTTCACGTGGCCCGCGACATTCATTCGATCCTCACTTGATTCCCTCCAGTGTTTCCTTCACCACGTTAAGAAGTTTTCCTCGCTCTCTCTTTCGTGACTTCTTCCTCTGCAACTCTGATTTAACCTCTCTTTAACCTTAACCGGACGATGAATTCTCCCCTCTTCACCGACCCCCCCCTTTCGCGTTTCTGATTACTGGCCTTCCGCTGCGTCGACTCTCGATCTCCATGAGCAAACCTATATTCTTCGCGTCGGCCACGACTTAGCGATCCTTCTCGGGTCGCCTTCTTCCAGCGCCAAATATCACCCTCTATTCCTCCCACTCGTTTATTCAATATGCCACACGCAACGGCCCCCCCCACCGCTGATGCCGAAGATGCCGACTTTGATAATGTCATGCGCCAGATGAATGGCCCCATGACGGACGGTGGCATATCCTTCGATTTCTTATCCAGAGAGTTAGAACCAGGCGAGAAAGCAGACGATGCTGTTGACTATGAGGATTTTGATGATGACGATCTTCCAGAGGAAGAAGAAATCAGACATCACAAGGCAGAGGCACCGTTGGGAGATGGCCTTAGTAATTTCGAAACGGCCGACGATGCCCTTTTCGGAGGCGGCGATGATCTGTTTGGCGCCCCTGGAAACCACGAAGAAGCGCCACGCGATGAGTTTGATGATTTATTTGGAGAAGAGCCATCTTCACCCCAGCGGAACCAGGCCGATACAACCAGAGACTTGTTTTTCGAGGAGGAACGAACCGCCGTGGTTGAGACACAAGATGCTATGGATGAGGATCAGGAGTCTTTGCGGGACGATGGCACACTAACCCCCGTCGCTGAGGATATGGATCCTGTTGCTCTTCGCGCTTGGAAGCTGCAGCAGGCTCTTTTTGCGATGTCGAGCATCGGCCCTGACAACCCACCGGCACCACCTGAGAACGTCGAAGAACTGCTTCAATCCTTGTTTCCGACATTCGATCGAAATACTCTTCCGCGCTTCCTTGAGCTTATCCCGCATAAGAAGGCTCATTTTCTCGGCAAACAGCCGTTGAAACCGCCGAAGCCGGTGATCCCTAGCAAGGTCAATATCGAGCTGGCGCATGATCAAGAGAAGTCTTTTAGGTCTACGGGACAAGCATACAAGCGAGCACTGGAGCCAGAACATTATGGAATTGTGCCCGTTGCTGAGGCTTCGCAGGAGGAAGAAGAGGAAGAAGTCGTTCGAGACGAATTCGACCTCGGCTATGAGTCTGACGAGCCGCTGCCGAATGGCATCACCTCCGAGGACCTCCGAGTTGTTTGCGCAAATTGGGAAGTTCATGATGCTCTGGACGATATCTCTCTTATGGATGTTGATGAACCTGCTGCAGAGAGCGGCGAAGATGACTGGCTGTTTGAAACTACCCGACCAGCGAAAAAGCGCAAACTTGGCCGAGACCCAGTGGAAATTCTTTCGCTTTCGCATATCCACCTACCCCTCCTTGATGACCCAGTACAAGCTAGCTCGCGAGTTGCTCAAAAAGTCACCCTCGATCTTAACGACCCACATTTGCTTCTTGATGAACAAGGACCTGAGGCTGTTCCTAAACCCAGAGCATCTGGCGCGCGGGGCAGGGAGGAAATAGATGTCAACGTTACTCGTCGCCTCACCTCAAGGTACAATATCTCGAATGATCAGGCTTATGACATGCTTAAGCAGAATCATCAGAACAAGGTCCGGAGCACTCTTGGAAACGTTACTTTGGAGCACAGTATGCCAGCCCTACGGTTGCAATGGCCCTACTACAAGACCGAGCTTGCCAAAGCCGAAGCACGGTCTTTCCATCGCCCAGCCCTGTCGTTTCGACCAGGTCAAAGCTGTTGGTTCAAAAACCCTGCCCATATCAAGCGCAAGCATCAAAAGGGGAAAGATATCCGGACCCTTTATGATTCAACGAAGGCTCTCTCTATGGCAGACAACTCCCATGTCCTCCTGGTTGAGTATTCAGAGGAATCGCCGCTTGTTCTCTCAAATTTTGGAATGGCAAACCGCATTATCAACTACTATAGAAGAAAGAGCATGGAGGATCCTACACGGCCCAAAGCAGAGATTGGAGAGACTGTTGTGCTTCTGCCCCAGGACAAGAGTCCGTTCTCTATCTTTGGCCATGTTGATCCCGGGGACGTTACACCGGCTATCTCCAACTCCATGTATCGCGCCCCGCTGTTCCCGCACCAACCGAAGACTACAGACTTCTTAATTGTTCGAAGCAGTACTGGATCAGGTGGTAGCGACTACTACCTTCGAAATATCGACAACATGTTTGTTGCTGGTCAGCAGTTCCCATCAGTGGATATTCCGGGGCCCCATTCACGCAAGGTCACAACCGTTGCTAAGAACCGGATGAGGATGCTTGTATATCGTCTACTCAAAAAGAGTCCCGATCTTCGACTATCCATCAGCGATGTCACTGCCCACATACCTGGGACCAGCGACATGCAAAACCGTCAGAAGGTCAAGGATTTCCTGCAACATGACAAGGACACTAAGTACTGGGTACCCCTTGAGCCAGTTCCTGAGCCAGATATCATACGATCATGGGTACAGCCGGAAGATGTCTGTCTCCTCGAAGCAATGCAAGTTGGTCAACAACATTTACACGATACCGGCTTTGGGAACGACGCCGAGACTGGCGGTGACGAGGATGAAGATGCAGAGGGCGAAAGCTTTGAACAACAAATGGCGCCTTGGAAAGCTAGTCGGAATTTCTTGCTCGCATCCCAAGGGAAGGCCATGCTAAAACTTCATGGCGAGGGTGACCCCACTGGCCGTGGTGAAGGTTTCAGTTTCATAAAGACTTCCATGAAAGGAGGATTCAAAGCTATTGGTGAGAGTGTCGAAGATAAGCTGGATGCGCAACGACTCAAGGAGCTTGGTGGCCACAGCTACAACGTTGCACGGCAGCAAAAGTCCTATGAGACCTCGATTCGTCGCATCTGGGACGCTCAGAAAGCGAGTCTCTCGTCGACAATTGAACACTCGGATGATGATGATGATGATGATGATATGTCTGCTGATGAAGAGGAAGAGCGTTTTGGCAAACCCACTCCAAGATCTGAGGCTCCTACTCCTGCTCCTGGCCGCCGGGATGATGAAACGACCAGTCAGTTCAGTAGAATGAGCATGTCCGACCAGAGAGGTAAAGTATTACGCATTATTCGGCAGGTTAAGGACAAGGATGGTATTCATCAGAAGGAGACTTTGGTATGGGATCCCAAGGTGATCCGGCATTATATCCAGCATCGCCATCGGGTTGAGTCACTCACCACAAAGTATGCCCTCGCGACTTCTTTAATCAAAATCAGGTTGTTAACATGCATCAGGCTCGACTCTCTCAAGCCAACGGGCGATCCAGAAGTGGATGCTCGTAACAAAAAGCTGTATGCCCTTGCAATGCCCTCCTCCTTTTTCTGCTATTGTCACCGCAACAGCCCTCCTAACCCCCAGCAGGATCGAGCAAGAACTCAGCCGTCTCAACCGAAACAAAGAACGTCGCTTCGCGCGCGAGAAACAAAAGGGTGTCCTCCGGACAGGAGACTCCCCCGCCGATGGGGCCCCAGGATCGTCAAAATCTGCAGGAACCCAGCGCAAATGTGCGAACTGCGGCCAGGTCGGCCATATCAAGACAAACAAAAAGTGCGTTTTAAACCTCTCCGCCGAGACGGACGACGGTTTCTCTACCTCCTTTGATATCTCCAATTCCTTTTTCTCTTTTTCCACCAACTCTTTTCCCAAGCAGTGTGTCTCGTTTGCTCTCTAGCATTCTAGCCTCCTTACTTCTTCCCCCATCTCTACCATTGGGGCCCGTTCAGCTGCTATACTCGAGCGGCGAGCATGGCCCAACTGAGGATCCCATACCCCACACAGTCCCATACTGTGCTGGTCATCTACTCTATCATGGACCCATTTTCTTACCTTCCTGGACCCGCTTACGGCTCTGCTTTTTCCATAAGCCAGGCTAACCATTTCGTTTTCTCGTCGCACAACAGACTCTGCCCGCTTCTGAATGGTACGATGAAGCCCGAAGACCGCGTCAGCGATTCCGCATTCGCAATGGGTGCTCCGCCAGCCATCTAAAACCAGCGCGGCTTCTATACTATTATCTTGTTGCATCTCGAGTGAACTGTTGTTATGATACCCTTCGCAGTCATTGAAATGGAGGAACTTTTTTGTGGTTATGGGTTTGCATATTTTATCATTTTAATCATTGCATGAGATTGCGTGGCTGGAAAGCTAGGGGCAAAGAGCTGCAATGGTTTTACGTTAACACCTCACTATGTATGTACTTGCGTGTCCTCATTTGCATCCCAGTGGTGGCTTGGAGATTAGACCAGAATACAAAGCGATTGTCAAACGCAAATCATCATTCGCTTTTCGGAGTATTATCTCCAAATAAGAATATTAGAAGATACATTCATCAATCTGCCAATCCGGTGACAAGTCCCTCTATTCCGTAGCCGAGATACGGAGTACGGCGAGTTTATATATAAACGGTCCACAAGGTTCACCTCTCAACATCCCACAACATCCCACAACAACATCAACCGTACAACTCTGATAATTGCCCCCGGGATATGAAAGGTCGCCCACGGTCGGGAGTCAGCGCCAGAATCACACCTTTTGGTCGTCGATATGTATATCCCAGAAATGCTCCTTTCTTACGCATCTCGAGGACTGTCTTCCGCAGTCGCTTGTCCCGAAGAATCTTATCCCGTGGGCGCCTCTGCTCCTTGTGCTTCTTCTTAGCGTCTGGTTTCCCAGGGTCCTTATTGCCATTTATTACTAGTGGATGGGTTGATGCCGGCTCATTGTCCTGCTTGCAGTCCCCGGAATTGGGCACCTTTTCATCCTTCGCGTGATCAATATCCGAATCCGTAGTCTCATCATCATGGTCAGAAGGGTAGTCGCCATCCTCAAAGTACCGTGTATCTTCCCAACCTCTGACCTTGGGTATAAAAGGCGGAGATATTCGATGAATGTCATCCCAGTTAATGCCACGGAAGAACGCGTGAGACCTGATATCGGCGGCATCATTCGGGTATACAAATAGGCCTTGATAATTCTGACAGGACGGGTCGGGCTTATAGAAGAAGCACTTGGATGGCCGAGAGCTGAGGGCATCGTTGGCCTTATATTTATTAGAAGATAGGCGGAATTCTTTCTCCTGGAGCAGGGCGTTGATAAGATCAATTGCTTCTGCAGACACTAACTTGTCGCTTGGCCGATGCACCGGGAAGTACAGTGTTTGGAGGTGGTGCTATTGCTTTGATATCAGTCATGCTCCATTACAGGAAGGGTGGGAGTCAAGGCTCACATGGATTTTCAACTTCGTTTTGTGACGATCCTCTGATGCAAATGGCGTGAAACCGTACAGGCACTGGTAATGTCAGGTCAGCCAATCGACCAAACCATAGTGGGAAAGACAATTACTTCATAAAGAATGATACCAGCACTCCACCAGTCGCACCGACCGTCATGAGGATGACCTCGAATAACCTCTGGTGCCATGTACTGGCTCGTTCCTACCACACTTCGTGCCATCCTGCGTTTCTGATTCCGGTCACGCCAACCTAAAAGACCATTGGCTGGGGGGTGTATCCAGTCATCTTCCAAGCTTCCGTCATCTCGTGTCGTACCAGAGGCAGGTTTAGAGGCATCCTGTGTTCCTTTCTGGTCTTCCGTATCTCCTTCAACATGAATACCGAGTCGTTTGAGTAAAGAGTGGCGTTGGTAAGTGAAGTACCACTGGTCGTGAGCCCAGTGTCCATCGAAAGCCAATCCGAAATCTGAAATCTTCAGGTGGCCTGAAGCAGAAATAAGGAAGTTGTCGGGTTTCACATCACGGTGGATCCAATGAAGTCGGTGTGCCTCTTCAATGCACAGGATCATCTCTGCTACATACCATCGGGCAATATCCTCAGAAAGAATGTTGTGGCGCATCAGCAAGCCTAAGAAATCACCGCCAACCATATAGTCCATGACCAAATAGAGATAACTGTTATCCTGAAAACTTGCTATCAAGGGGACAATCCAGCGGGATTTGGCAGAAGCAACTAGGAAATCCCTTTCTGCGCGTAAGTGTCCTTCTTGGCTGTTCCGGATCATTACTGATTTCCTGATCACCTTCATAGCAAATACATCTTTCTTCATCCCGGTCATAGCTTGTCGGTGATTGCTCTTGGGGGCAAGACGAATAGACTGGATCTGCTCTGGCAAATGTTTCTGACGACCGATAGACTCCTCGGCTAGAGACACGGAACTGGCTGCTCCTTTTTCTCTCACTAGACGAACAACCCCAAAGCTACCTCTACCAAGGATTTTGATGACTTCGAATCCAGCGAGTGATGGTGTCTCATGGCGAGAGCTTCCACTGTGTGATCGGCTCTTCAAAACGCGACACTGGCGGAGATATTCACGTTCTTGGGCAACCCACTGCTTCTTCATCTTTATTTGTTCCTCAGGACTCACAGGCAAGGAAACAATGTATTGGTCAAGTTCATACTGGCGTTGTGTACGTGTATCAACCCCAGCATACAGCGTGTTGAAATATGTCTCGAAAAATACCTTTGCATTGGCGGCTGCTTCTGCCGTTAAGATTGAAGGTGAGACGATGGGTAATTCCCTGACCGGACTGAGCGGACTGTCCCTCAGATTGGGGTGGGACACATGATGCCTACAATTCGCGGCCTGGTCACAGCTGACATCCATAGATCGATGTGAGCTTCCAGGGGAAACAGAAGTGGGAGCCGTGGATAAACTGTGAATGGGCGAGCCTTTGCTGCTGTGAACAGACGAACCAGAGCTATCGGCTGCGCCAGCATTGAGGGGTGAGATGGATGATGTTTGGAATTGAAGAGCCTGTACACTTGGCCGTCGATTGAGGTGCGAACGGCGGATCACTGTAGGACTGCCGAAGGTTGTAGATAGTTTGAGTGAAACGATTCTCGCAAGCTCAGCTGGAGTTGACTGACTCCGTTTCAAATCAACAATGGTGGGAGCCGTGACTGCTTCATCCATTGTCTGCCGTGCATCCCCTCTCTGCTCTTGCTTGGTCTTTGCCGGTGATTCAGCATGCTCGATACTTATGCGGTTCGGTGAATCGTGATGGGGCTTTTGATGGTGAAGGACGTTCTGATGCAGAGCGGCTTCGGCTTCCGATTGCGAGTCACTGCCCGTGTCAGGTGAGTTAGTCGCCTTGACGACTATGAGGGGTATGTTAGCTGGGGGATTCTAAAAACTTGTTTGAGCGTACCTGCAATGGGACTTCGAAGGCCTAAAAGCGAGAGTAGACGGGAACTTCGTTTTTGGATGCGCACTCGAAACTTGGACGGACGGCCTCCACCGGCTCCATCCGAAATCAAGCCTTCCGACACGGTGGATTCGGTTGCAGATTGCCCAAAGAGTCCGTGGCTCGCAGGGTTCGAGCTGCTGGGTTTCGGCAAGATCCTCGCATATCTTCCCTGTCCCTCAGACATGACGATAGTTTCCGAAGACGGGAGAAGCTAAATGCGCCAGGGGACTCGATACCCTATGTCCTGATTTATTAATGATATAAAACATAGAATAGTGCGGCCGGTCAAACGAATGCCGGAAATAGTCCCTTGGAAGTCAACAAAAGATGAATCGTTTGGCGGGAATTGCGATAGACGTGGTTTGGCGAACAGGGAGAGAAAAGAGCAGCTGCGATGGATGGTATTTCCAAAACCACAACTACTTTCCGGTGACTACATCGTAGGCTGATATCCTAGCTCGCCATCTGCTCGAAAACTACTGAGCGAATTGCAAGATCATGCTGAGAACCATGAAATAAATGTAATTGGTAACACCTAGAACACCTTCTTTTAGGAAAGGCATGAAACAAGTAAAAGCTAAGACAAAAGCACTATAGCAAATATAAACCACACGTATGCGTACACTGCAACCCGTCTATTTGATCTCTAGAAGCTTGACGTCGAAGATCAATTTCGAGTTGGCAGGAATGCCAGGGAGGGACTGCTTGCCGTAGGCAAGGTGAGAGGGAATGGTGATACGGCGTTCGCCACCGACAGCCATGCCAGCAACACCGATATCCCAACCCTTGATCACCTCACCCTTGCCAAGCTTGAAAGTGAAAGGCTTGCCCTTCTTGTTGGCTGTGTTAAATTATATGGTTAGCCGACATTCGCCTAAGAGTGAAGAGTTCGACGGGAACTTACAGTCAAAGACCTTGCCATTCTCGAGCTTACCAATGTAGCGCATAGCAATGGTCTTGCCCGCAGCAGCGGCATTTCCTGTGCCGAGCTTCTTGTCATCAATCGTGACACCCTTCACTTCCTTAACACCAAGGGTGCCGGTGGTCTTTGCGGTCTTCTCGGCTGGCTTCTTCTCCTTGGAAGGCGTGGGTCCCTGCTCAAGATTCTTGGCGAACTGAACCTTCTTGGCCTCCTTAGGCTCAGGCTTGGATTCCACAGCGGCGGCTTCGCCGTTGTTCTTCTTCAGCTTCTTCTGCTGCTTCTTGCTCTCGCCATTAACAGAAGCCTTGGCCTTAGCCATCAATTCTTCCAGAGCTTCCTCCTCTTCAGCGGCGCGCTTCTTCTTCTTGCTCTTGGTCTCAACTAGCTTGGGGGCTTCTTCCTCGTCACTGTCAACCTCCGTAATGCGGGGGTTCTCAAGGTCATCGAGATCATCGCTCTCATCATCTTCACCCATCATGAGTTCGTCAATGTCAAGCTCGTCCTCGTCAGGGGAGAGGTCGTAGTCATCCTCGTCGTCCTCATCGTCCTCATCGAAGTCGGGGCGGCCCTCCTCGTCGAGAGGCATCACGTAGTTTCCGGTCAGGTAGATGGTGTGAGTTCCGGTAACCTTGAAGAAGACACGCTCGTCCTCGGAGACGGTGATGTCGAGAGGTTGCTGATAGTTCTGCAGTGCGCTGTTAGCAAGCCTGAGCACTTTAACAAAATCCGGAAACAACATACCCTCTCAGGGTCGAGGGTACAGATGACCATCTCATCGAGTTCCAGGCCCTCATCAGACTCGTCATCCTCCTCCTCATCATCCATGGCAGGGGCCTTGCCCTTGACGAGCTTTGAGATGGCAGCCTTTAGATCGAACTCTTCACCATCGTCGGAATCGTCATCCTCATCCATAGCCTCTTCTATCTCCTTCAGGGCAGCCGCTGCCCTGAGCTTGCGGGCCTTCTCCTTAT
Source organism: Penicillium sp. S1316 (assembly GCA_023627405.1). Classification (NCBI taxonomy): domain Eukaryota; kingdom Fungi; phylum Ascomycota; class Eurotiomycetes; order Eurotiales; family Aspergillaceae; genus Penicillium; species Penicillium sp. S1316. The sequence goes on from JAMAHF010000006.1 coordinate 592,319, forward strand.
CACTGGGACCACCGTTGATCTCATCGTCATCCTCTGAGTCCTCGTCCTCATCATCCTCGTAGTCCTCGTCATCCTCGTCATCCTCGAGGTCCAAACCTGGGGGAGGACGGACAATCTTGAGGGTCGCACGAGGGCGGCGAGTGGTGTCATCCTCGAACTCGGGGGTCTCATCGGGGTCAATGGCGGCCATGCTCACACGGAACTACACCGCTATCAGTATGGTCAACGGGAATTGAGATGTAAACTGTCTCACGAACCATGGCAGCAGCATTGGGAACTGCAGGGATCAGAGCACCACCAGGGGGCACCCGGAGGGCATATACGGCGACTGGCTGAACGGCAGACATCTTCAAAATGTGAACTTGATAGACAATAGAACCGAGGTAGTACAGAGCTTTCTGAGCGAGAAAAGCAGGGGAAAAACGATCGTCTAGATGCGAAAGAAAGAGACTAAATGCGGAAGGAAAACTTCCAAGCCCAGTAACAAAATTAGAGAGTGAAAAGAGATTGGATGAGGAGGAAAGGCGGATGGAGGAGAGGAAGAGAAGAGAAACAAGACCGCAAAGCTGCAACTTTTTCGACGGCTCCATTTTTTCCCCATTTTTCTTTTTTTTCACCGCTGTATATTTTCCAGCCAATTGTAGCGTGATAAGCTTCGTACCGCCTTCTTAGTTCCGGCCCCACCGCCTAATTGGCGCAGATTATGTCACCTGATCGCGCTTCATCTTCGCGTCTCGCGCGGAAGCGGATGCCTGTATTGAAGAGGCGACTGAGCCACGAGGAAGATGCTCATCCTACTATACTCCTCTGAGGGTATCGAGTATTACATCGGTTTTCTGGTGCTCAGAACATGAACTTGTGCTTTCTAGCCCCCCATGGGCTCTCGCTTAGATGCAACGTCTAGCGCAGTGCGCAAGCGGATTCAGAATCGTAAGTAGATCGCGGCATCACCACCCGTCCGCCTCAGGTCAGCCACTAAGTCACTGATATCTCGCGCAACTAGACATCTTCGAAGATGAAGAAGGTGAGGAGTACGGTGCCTCCGCTTTTGGCGGCTTTGGCGATTACATGCGCCGTAAAAAAGCGAAACTGCAGAATCTCGACAATGAAATCCGATCCTCCGCCGCCGAAGATAACTGTCCTCCCATCTTTCGATCTGTTGTCGTACATGTGAATGGCTATACTCAACCTTCACTGCAAGATTTACACAAACTTATTGTGCGCCATGGCGGTGGTTTCCTTCAGTATCTCGAAGGCAAGACCGCCGCCACACATATCATCGCGAGCTCGCTTACTCCGAAGAAAAGAGAGGAGTTCCGGCGCTACCGGGTCGTCAAACCGGCGTGGGTTGTCGAAAGTGTCAAAGCCGGACGATTGCTCCCATGGGATTTGTTCAAGGTCGTGGACGAAGGGCAGAACCAGAAAGTGCTCAACTTCGACAAAGGCCGGATGCTCAGTCAAACTGCAAGCCCGAAGCCTGGATATAAAGATGAAAGCAGATCGTCGTGGTACTCGGCTCGCTTTCAGGGAGAAGAACTACGAAATGTGGAAAACGCGAGCCCGACTGAAAGCATAGGTGTCGATCAGCCGAACGTCACGTCACAATCAGATTATGGCGATTTTCCGAGTTTCACATCACTTGAAGTGCCAGATAAGGATGCCAACCCGAGTAAACCTCTTGTGGATGGTGAGCAGCAAAAAGGACTGCCAGACTCACACACTACTCCCACCACTCCCAGGAGCAAATCACCTGTACCAGAGGCGGTATCCCCTCAGCGTGATACCGTGCTTTCGAAACCAGAAATGACTTCGGAGGAATATAACGCGCAACTCTTATCGGACCCACGTATGAGGAACTCGAGCGTCGTGAACCCCGAGTTTCTCCAACAATATTATAGGGAATCTCGGTTACATCACCTCTCGACCTGGAAGGCTGAGTTGAAAGCACAGCTGCAGTCACAAGCCCAAGAAAAATCGCGATCCCAATCTGCTCGGAAGAACCTCGTACCAGGTGCTCGAAGGTATATCATGCATGTTGATTTCGACTGCTTCTTTGCCGCTGTTTCAACATTAAAACACCCAGAACTCGAAGGAAAGCCTGTTGCTATTGCGCACGGAACTGGTACAGGATCTGAGATCGCTAGCTGCAACTATGTCGCTCGCGCATCAGGCGTCAAGAACGGTATGTGGATGAAGGGTGCCTTACAGGCATGTCCTGATCTGCGTGTCCTGCCTTACGACTTTTCGGCTTATGAAGAGGCGAGCCGAAAGTTTTATCGTGCGATCTTAGCGATAGACGGCATAGTTCAGAGTGTTAGTATTGACGAGGCTCTAGTGGATATCACCTTGCTGTGCCTTGCGGCTGGTGGATCGGATGGCAAGGGTGTGTCCGAAGGGTCCATTTATAGAGAGCAGGCCAAGGCCGACAACGTTGCAGAGAATCTACGCGCAACTGTCAAATTAGATACAGGCTGTGCTGTCTCTGTCGGTATAGGAGGCAATGTTCTACAGGCGAAAGTTGCTCTACGGAATGCCAAACCTGCGGGTCAATTTCAGCTGAAGCCGGATGCTGTTCTCGACTTTATCGCAGAACTTCCGGTACAAAGCCTTCCTGGTGTGGGTTACAGCTTGAGCTCAAAGATGGAAGAATTAGGAGTGAAACTTGTCAAGGACATCAGGGAGCTTTCGCGGGAGAAGTTAACTTCTGCCTTGGGCCCCAAGACGGGTATCAAGCTCTGGGACTATGCGCGTGGTATTGACCGTACAGAAGTCGGAAATGAGGTGGTACGCAAATCTGTCTCTGCAGAGGTGAACTGGGGCATCCGCTTCGTCACTCAGGAGCAAGCAGACGACTTTGTTCGGTCTCTGAGTGAGGAGCTGCACCGAAGGCTGGTTGAAAACCTAGTCAAAGGGAAGCAGCTGACACTCAAGGTCATGAGAAGGGCTCTTGACGCTCCGTTGGAGCCAGTGAAGCACCTCGGTCATGGTAAATGCGACGTCTTCAACAAAAGCGTCGTTCTCGGCATAGCTACAAATGCGGCAGATTTGCTTGGAAAGGAGGCAGTCTCCATGCTTCAAAGCCTCAAGATCTCACCTGGCGATCTCAGGGGACTGGGCGTTCAGATGACCAAACTTGAGCCTCTCAAGTCGACATCTGACAAGCCGGATGGCAGTCAGAGACAACTCACTTTCAAGGCGTCTCCGGTTCGCAAGACCGCGCAACGTGCCGAGGATCCAGATTTACTGGACAGCCCGCGTAAAAGCGAGGCAGACTCTATACGACACGGCCCATCACTAAACGATAGCACGCAAAAGCCTCTCAACATCTCGGGTACCCAGTTTATAATGCCGTCGCAACCAGACCCAGCGGTTGTTGCCGAGCTTCCAAGCGACATTCGATCTAAGCTTGTTGCCCAAGGCAAACAGCGAAGTGATTCACGCACAGGCTCACCCTTCGCCCCAGCGCGTGCGCAATCGAGTTCCTCGACTCTACCGCCGCAATCCCAATTGGACCCAGAGATTCTAGCCGCTTTGCCGGAAGATGTCCTCGCCGAAGTCTTGGGATATTATGATGAACCTCCCGCGGCTAGCTCACGCCAACAACCCCCTGGAACAGCTTCCTCATCTACACTCGCCCCATCAAGGCCATCCTCATCCTCCAGCAATCCGCTTCGAGTACGAAAACTAATATCACCACCCAAGAAACGCCGTGGTCGCCCACCCCTAAAACAATCCACGGACTCTTCTCTTACACAATCCAAATTCGTCATCCCAAAACCAAACACAACGGCCAACGTCACCAATGACGAGGCTTTGGAGGATGACCCCAATATCTCCCCCGAATTCCTCGCCGCCCTTCCCGAAGACATCCGCCGCGAAGTCCTCGAGGAGTCCAAGCGCAACCGCCTCTTGCAGCGCTGCCCCGCCGCGTCCACAATCTCTTTATCAAGGCCCGGAACAACAAACCGCTCCCAGATCAACGAACGACACATTCGTCTTCCTCCCCTTCCCGAACGACCAACGTTCACTTCCAAAAAGCTCTCGCAGATCAACGACCTCCGCGACGAAGCCAGTGCCTGGCACACCGCATTTGCGGACGAGGGCCCCTTTGCAGATGACGTTACTGCGCTAGCGGAGTACCTGAAGCACGTCGTGGCCGATGAGAAGGATGTTGATAAGGCTGTGTCTGTCGTGAAGTGGCTCGCCTGGCTTGTTGAGGATGAGAAGTCTGCAAATGAGGGATTCGGATCTTCAAAAGGTTCTTTTGGTGGTCTAGGGTTGACATCAGGCACCCAGAGTGGGATTCCATGGGACCAGGCGTTGAGGCAATTGAAGGAAGGCGTTCAACAGGGCCTAGAGGAGAGGGGCCTCCCCGAGGTAGATTTCGCCGAGAAGTAATCCTAAAATCCGCCTTTTACAGCAATTCGTGTAGATTTGTGGTTTGTACATATTACATGCGATGATGAGATGATTTAATCAGCTTCCTACGTTAGTTATTAGCGCTGTTTAAATGAGACTTAAAGCCACCTATTCTTCCATGCATACATATGAATCAATCTACCTAGATATATCCGGTGTTCATGTATCTATTCACACTAACTCATTACAACCACCAACTCAAACCTTCCACCCCCTCTCGTCCCTCCAGAACCCCACCATCCTACTCACCATCTCTCCATTCAGAGGCGTAACCCCTCTGAAAACCTCCGAAACGCCCTCCGTCCGTTCCGTGCGCCACTCAAATCCCTTCCTCGGCGAATCACTATCATACTTGCCCGCAAAGAACTCAGCAAGCTTGATCGGCGGATTGACCGCAGGATCCGGGTTCGACTCTCTTAATTTCGTGATCCACGTAGGCGGGCTTACTTCTTCGAATTTCAATCCCGCGGCACGCAGGTACGGGAGGAGATCGGTTGTCCAGTGGAAGGGGTGCGGGGAGAGGATGTTGTAGACAGCATGTACCTGTTGGGTTTCATCTACCACACCGGCGGCGGCGGTGGTGGTGATATCCGCCGACGAGAGCGAAACATCAACGATCGTCCCGGCAACTTGGTCAACCGGCATCCAGCGATGCCACTCATCGATCCGCGGCAGAGCCCCCGTCGCCAGCGCGCTCTGAACCATAAGCGGGATCGCCTCGGTGGTGTTCCAGATACCATTCTTCGAGTCGCCAATAACCTGCCCGATCCTCAGCACCCGGGCACGGATCCCGGTCTTCTTCGTGGCATTGACGCAGATGTGCTCCGCGACGAGCTTTGATTGCGCGTAGCCCATGTTCTGGGCGCAGCTCAGAGAGGGCGGGAGAGTCTCGGGGATCCTAGCCGTAGTCGAACGAACAACGGAGGAGATCGACGAGCAGAAGTTCATTGTTGCCGGAGAGGGCCGTTGGGAGCGGAGACAGAGTGTTATGAGGTTGTGGAGGCCCGCGATGCTATCGCGCTCGAAGCTCGAGAGGTGTAGATTGAAGTTTACAGACCACGCGCAGTGAATAAGGTCGGTTAGTTCGCTGGTGAGGGTGTTGTAGGTTTTAGTGTCAAGGCCAAGGCTTGGGAGGGAGAGGTCGGAGGGGATGGCGACGAGTTTCGATTTGGCGGAGGGGGAGAGGGATTCGTACACCTTTCGGCTGCGTAGGGAGCCGAGGAGGCGACCGTAGGCGTCTAGTGGAGAGGATGCGCGGATGAAGCAGTATACTTTGCGGACGGTGGGAAGAGTGGCTAGGTGTGCGACTGTGTGGCAACCCAATGAGCCGGTGGCGCCTGTGACAACCTGGAATTCTTATTATTAGATACTGTTTTCTGTTATTGGAGGTAGGTCGGGACTTACGACGTATCTCCCGCTCAGTCCATTAGGGACAGGCGTGTGTTGTTCAAACTCACTATGCTTCGAGATAAAGGCCTCCATCTGCTCTTCAATAGAAACCTCCGCTTCCGAGGTCCCAGCGCTAAGTGAATAGAGGTGACGAGCAAGCGAGTTGATAGTTGGGTGCTCGAACGCGACGTTCAACCCTAACTTCTGACCCTTGGTGTCGATATTCTTGACCAGTACCGAACGTAGCTGGGTAGCCTGCAATGAGTCCATTCCAAGTGAGAAGAAATCCGCATCATCAGTGAACTCATTCGGAGTCTTGACTGGAACAATATCAGGCAATTGCTTCCGCAAAAACGCCTTAAGTTCATCCTCCGATAGGGATAGAGTGCCTGTCATCGCATCATCGGCCTGGTACGACGCTTCGATGAGATCGGCGTAGTCACGGTAAAATGCCTGCCGGATTACGGTTCCCTTGTCCGTGCGCGCATAGATGGCATCGGCAGGTAAGACACAAACCATCCTCTTAGATAATTGACCAAATGCAGGGAGCGTCTCATGTGCCTCTTCCACGGCAGGCCAGATAGCCTCAATGATTTGTTCATCCGACATGGATGCCGCATCTGGTGCACGAATAACCGCCAACCCGATGCTGGACTTACCTACACCAAAGGCAAGGGCATCTGCGACGACGCTGAGCTGTCGAACGCGGCCTTCCAGATCAAGCGGGATCACCTTTTCGCCGTTTACGAGGGTAATGGTATCGTCGAGTCGTGAGTAGTATTTGTAGGCCTCGATCTCGGGATGTTTCAAAAATAAATCTTTTGTTGCGTATGCGCCGTCCGATCGGTTCGATAAGACCTTCGATGGCCAGCCATCTAGGACGACTGATTCGAATACGCCGGGAAAGCGCTCTTCGAATCGTAGATACTTCTTCCCGGCTTCCGAGGGTCGCATCCAGTCCCATCGCTTGTCCTCGCGTGGTCGCATCGAGGTCATGAGTTGACCGGTTTCCGTTCTTGATGTATGGGTCAGCAAAGCTGAACAAATATGTTCCGTATACAAGAGTACTCACGATCCGTAATGACTGATCAGATAAACCCCATTCTCTACGAGCAGATTTCCTAATGAATCGGGACATGCAGACCCTCCGAACATGACAGCCTTAAGGTTAGTCAGAGCTTTAATCCCGTCCTCGGACTCCGCAAGCAGTTTAAGCGCATAAGGAACCCCATAGAAGATCTCAAACGAATGAGACTGCATAATTTCAACCAAGTACCTGCTAGTCAGCGGAAGCCCTGGGTTATACAGATGCAGCGACTTGCAGGAGTATATCGACCGGAAAAGGCAGCAGATTCCATGGTTATGATACAGCGGCAGCGTGATGAATCCGCGCATGTTCATGTTCCCCGCATAGTTCTTGATTGCGGCGCGCTGTGTTTGGAAAATGGGTTTGGGGAGCCCTGTGCTTCCGCTTGAGTGGATGATCCAGGCGACGTAACTGGCCTCAGCTTCGGCGTCGAGATGCGATGTAAGGTTTGTGTCCACCAGGCCTTCGGGGACGGGATAGTCGTAGTTTTGCTCCGTCGGTATGTCGTGCACTTGCAGGGTGGGAACTCGTTCTTGGACCTTTTTGGCTGTGGCTTTGAGGGAGCTGTGGACGAAGATATATTGCGCATTTGTCCTTTCTACTAGGGAGACATGTGCCTCAACAGAAATTCTTGTGGATAGGAGCAAGCCTGAATGGCCGAGTTTCGTCAAGGCCAATATCAAAACAAGATAATTCAGATCCGATGGCCCTAGCAGCGCAATAACAACCGGCGTCTCTGATGAAGAGGTCCGAGGCGGAATGACCTTGGCCAATACATTGGCAACAC